>CM049388.1:25478495-26165995 GCA_026937815.1 Etheostoma perlongum | reverse complement strand
GACTGACACACAGCTTCATGTCTCCCATGTTACACAACAGCCACACATGCCTCGGTCCCCAGGACACTTCTTCTCAGAGACACCCCCATCAGAGTGAGTGAGTGACTGAGTAACTGACTGACTGACTGACTGACCTGTGACCGTGTGTCCCTAAATAAATGCTGCTCCATTATCACAGTGTTCCGTGCAGAGTGGGAGCGGCAGTGGGGAATGATTCCAACCCCGTGCACGTCCTCAGCTGCAGCACAGACCGCTGCACGAGCCTGTTGGTCCATGAAGCTTAACATGGAGCCGGTAACAGGGCTCTGCAGCAGCAGCAGCAGCAGCAGCAGCAACAGCCGCTGTGTGTGTGTGTGTGTGACAAAGCAACATGTTCAGCCTTACATCTCTCTCCTGACTCCATCTGCTCATCTTACACTCATATCATCATATCTATATGTCTATATTTAAGACCGCTGGGAGCTTCTTACCTCATGACAAAAGTGTTGTCAGGCCAGAAATATCACAAAGTCCTCTCGGTATCAACGACGGCTAACTTGTAGTTTTCCAAAAGTTCCCGGCTCGGTTCAAGGCTCCAGTGACCAGATGAACGATTCCAGCGATGTGTCAGTCTGTAGGCTATCCGGTAAAAGTAGAAAAAAGAAAAGAAAAAAGAAAAATTGGGATTTTAAAAAGCAACAGTGGAATCCTACATGATCCTGTGCATCGCGGCTCCGCTGCTGCTGAACGCTCGCTCACTGGAAGCGGCTCTCGGCTTCTTGTGACGCACTCGGGGCGCTGATGCGGCGGTGCTGCTGTGCCGCTGCCGCTGCCGCTGCCGCTGCCGCTGCCGCTGCCGCTGCCGCTGCCGCTGCCGCTGCCGCTGCCGCTGCCGCTGCCGCTGCCGCTGCCGCTCTCTGCGTTCAGGGCCGCACGGAAATCTCCCAGTCCCACAGCTGGGAACCACCCCCTGATCTACTGTTACCAAATGAGCTATTGAGGAGAAAACAGTCTCTGAATCCTGACGAGCTAAACGTAACCAATAACTGGTGCATTACACGATGCAGCTATTATTAGTAGCTATTATTACTATTATAAATATAGGCCCTATATATTTGACCAAACTGCCACACAGTGTCATAGAAACCCGATCAAACATTCTGTGAAACAGTTTGATTTCACTGTGGCCTGTTGGTGATGGCGTCTGTCCGGCACCTGAACTACACATGGAAACTTTGCGTTCAAGCTCTTTGTTTGGGTCTCTAATGTGCGTTTTATTCACCATTTGTAAATCTTCCCATAGTACCTGAAGGCAGCAAGTGACGCAACTGGTGGGACGTGGCCGACGTAGTACGTACAGGTTGCCCAACTGAGGTTCTGCTGTGTGTGTGTGTGTGTGTGTGTGTGTGTGTGTGTGTGTGTGTGTGTGTGTTTGTTAAAGCATATTATATATACAGTAAATATAAAAACATTAATCCGGGAATATGTTTCAATCATGCCCCCCCACACACACACACACAAGATGGTCACGTGAGGTCAGCCGAGGTGAGATCTACGGTTGCTATGAGGCCCGTATGGTGGCGTAGTACAGTAAAGCCATCAATATGTCTTCTGGTATTTATGATGTAATATTCTTGTCTGTCTGATAATGAACAAAGACAACCAGAGGTTGATTTCAATAAGCCAATAGCAGCTCTGCATGCTCACAGTAATGGGCCTGAGCTCAGCTGCACCAGGTTCCTAAAGTAGTGAAGGGCCAGAGCACAGACAGGACAGGACTTCTTATGTTCATGACCCCAGTGTTTATAAAGGGAATATCTTTACAAGAAGATGTCTCACCGCCTTTAAGTGCAAAAGGTCATGAGATCATGGGAGCAACTCTGCTAAATAGTCTCAGGAAGGAACTTGTTCTGGTGGAACATTTGCACCCCGCAGAAGAAAATGCCACACACAATATTAGATAAAGTTAACTTTCCACACAATACAGTAGTGTGAGCTATTTAAATTGGCTGATACGGTTACACCTCATTATCTCTTACCAGGGTCAGAGTAGGCTACTTTGTCCACATCTATCCCACCAATCAGTCCCAAAACGTCCCAGGTAGAGAGGAAACCGGCACCAACAGCGCTCTGATGTTCTGCAAGTGTGTGTGTGTCCATTATATTATTTTAATCAGAAAGACAAATAATCACATGAAGAACAACTGTGGAAACACACTA
Organism: Etheostoma perlongum; assembly: GCA_026937815.1. Classification (NCBI taxonomy): domain Eukaryota; kingdom Metazoa; phylum Chordata; class Actinopteri; order Perciformes; family Percidae; genus Etheostoma; species Etheostoma perlongum. Next base: position 26,163,796 of record CM049388.1, on the reverse strand, counting down.
ACTATTCTGTTTTAAAGGAAGCTCTGTTAACCCTGAGAGTTGTCTGATGGTTTAAAAAAGGATTAGGAAAGGGTTTTCTAAAAATAAAATAAAAAGGTCTATTATGTAATGTAGGCCTACTTTGGTATAAATGTTATCAGACAATAGCTGTACTTATAGGTTGACGTCAGGACGATTTGATGCTAAACATCTGTTAGTCATTGGATTTTAAATAGAGTCATTTCATGTATTCGATTCTGAAACAGATGCCCGTCAGACTGAGACTGACTGAGCTGACGACTGATGAACCCACTTACGGCTGGGATACATCGATATCCTCTTAGATTCTGGATATCATAAAAATACATAAGTGTTTTCCTGGTTTTAAAGGCTGCATTACAGGAAAGTGATGTCATGTTCTGAACTTTTTACTACACTTAGTCATAGTACAGGTTATAAAGCCAGGATCTGTCCGAGGTTTCTGCCTCCTCTGCGCTGTCCACCAAATGCTTGCTGTCGGGGGAATTGTTGGGTCTCTGTAAATGATAGTGTGGTTTAGTTGAGTTGAATAACCACATTACTGATGATTATTTATCAAAAATCTCACTGTGTAAATATTTTATCCATACATTATGGATCTCAAGGTATTTGGGTAACAGTATATGGTGATATTGGATTGTCTCCTCAGCAGCCTTTGTTATTGCGACACAGTATGAAATGCTCAGGAAGACCTCCTCCTTCAGTCGAGAAGTTCAGCCACTATCCTGTGAGCAGGGTTCAAAATTAAATGTTTCAGTTTGACCAGCCACTCAATAGATAACCACTGTCGCCTCACTAGGTCGGTCTCACAGGCACTTATTCCAGTTCCCCCATACAAAAACAACTTTAGTCAGAAATCTTTTTTTTATACATATACCAAGATTTGGAATGACATTCCGTATCACATCAGAACACTATCATCCATCACATATTTTAAAAAGGCATACAAAAAGCTCCTTCTTAACAGGTACACTTGCACGCATTAATTAATTTGCTCATGTATTGTCCAAGCCTTGTTTGCACTGTCCGTATTTGTCTAGCCCAGCTAATGTCTTGTATAAATGTCTTTGTCTTTATGTAACTATATTGTTGTATTAGTTGTCTAAATGTATCTTTCCATATTGATGTCTCGTATTAATGTCTATCCTGATGTGCTGTAACCATGTTTTATGTTTCTGCAGAACAGGAACCTGCTGAAAACCAGTTTTTAAACTGAGTCAGGCCCGTTTTTACATTGTAATGTAATGTTACTTTTTCTAACTTTCCTGTATAATAAATATGAATGAATGAATGAATGTTTTGGTTGATGAGTAAGCAAATCTACCAGCCACTTGCATATTTTACCAGCATTTGGCTGGTAAAATGGTGCTAATATTGAACTCTGCCTGTGAGAATAGCCTACCACTACTTTGTCTGCCATTTGATGCACAAGCTGTGAACTACACCCCCACCCTCTGGAGAAAAAACTGGAATAGTATGGTCTTTCACAAACTGCATTATTATGGATGGAAAGTTATTTGACTGATAGAAGACAATTAGTTTACTTTAATGGAAGTTTTTCAATGGTAAGGCTTGTGGAACATGGAGTGCCTCAAGGAAGTTGTCTTGGATCACTCCTCTACACAATCTTTACTAATGATTTACCATCTCCATCCGCTTATCCGGTAACGGGTCGCCAGGGCAGCAGCTCCAGCAGGGAACCTTAAACTTCCCTTTCCCTAGCCAGATTAACCAGCTCCGACTGGGGGATCCCAAAGCGTTCCCAGGCCAGGTTGGAGATATAATCTCTCCACCTAGTCCTGGGTCTTCCCCGAGGCCTCCTCCCAGCTGGACGCGCCTGGAACACCTCCCTAGGGAGGCGCCCAGGAGGCATCCTTACCAGATGCCCGAACCACCTCAACTAGCTCCTTTCGACGCGAAGGAGCAGCGGCTCTACTCCGAGCTCCTCTCAGATGACTGAGCTTCTCACCCTCTCACAGATTTACCATCTGTTTTAGATAAAGTGAGCATTTCAATGTTTGCTGATGATTCTACTATATATTTATCAGGAATTGATATTGGTGATCTAAATACTGAACTAAAGAAAGAGCTACAGTTAGTGGTGGACTGGATCAGGGGTAACAAACTGATTCTCAATGGATCTAAAACTACCAGTTTAGTGGTTGGAACTCATTTTTCTTTATGTTCCAAACCGAAACTTGAACTCAGTTCTTCTGTAGAGCAAAGAGAAGAGGCTAAACTTTTGGGTGTGATGATTGACAATAGATTGTGTTGGGACAAACACATTCAGAAACTGGTAACTAAAATAGGCAACACCTTGTCAGTTATTAAAAGGTGTGCAAACATCTTTACACCACAGACAGTTGAACAAGTCCTTCAGGCTTTGTTTTTTTCACATCTGGATTACTGCTCAGTGGTGTGGTCCAACACTTCAGCAATTAATATAAAAAAAACTACAAGTGATTCAGAATAAAGCTGCACGTGTGGCTCTCTCGTCTGGGTTTAGATCAAATGTTGATAAAATGCATAGATGCAATAGGTTTGTGTATTCGCTAATGGTTTTTTACATAATGTTATAACAAACAAAACCCCTTTTACTTTAAATACAAAACTATCCTTTAGTATTGATACACATCATTATCCAACGAGGCATGCAGTAGGAGGTAGTTTTATTTGATCTAAAGTGAAAACTAAATCAATTCAACGTTCAGTTAGGTACAGAGCAATGTGTGAATGGAACTCTCTCCCAAAGACTATCAAACTCAGCTCTCAGTATAGTTTTTAAAAAATATTTATTTATTTAAAAGGAATTAAATATTTAATATAAAATTAGTTTGTTATAGGGCTTTTGTTATCTTATTTCTTAAAATAGATTTATCTATTCAGAGTAGTGTCTTTTATTTTAGTTTTTGTATTAATTCCTGTAAGATTTAATTATGATTTGTATTTTGTTATGTCTGTCTGTGTGTGTAATGTAATGTCATAAATAGTATTGTCAAAGAACAGATTGTAGGACCCCAGGAAGAATAGCTTTTAGCTTATGCTAAACTAATCCAAATATGGGGATCCAAATAAAACAAACAAACAAACTCTGTAGGCTCCTTTAAAGATAAGGTACTCCAGTGGGCTCCATGTCGAGGCGTATGTTACATCTCTGACAGCTGTTCTTACTAGTTATTATGCTGCAGATGAACATTTTACTCATCTATCATCTCTGTATATTTTTGAGCTGAATCCATTGGAATTGTGTTGGTAGAGTGGGTCTCAGCCAGCTGTAGGTGCAGCCACCAGAGGGCGACATGTAGAATTCCCTCACAGTTCAGGTATGTTTCCGGTCCTGTGACCAAGGGTCCTTTCAAAACAAAGCCCATTAAGCACGAGGCAGCAGCACCATAGACTAAGTGAGAGAGTGAGGGAGAGATATTATACATGAGCAGCATTGATTCACCCAAAATGATCAGATTAGATTAAGCATCAGGGTTTATTCTTTAGAGAAAAACGTTAGGCTTGCAGCTAATGAATGGGACCATAGCCGCTGTGTCAGTGGGACGTTTTGGTGGTAGTGATGATACATTTGAAACTTGATGACAAATACAATCAAATACTAATCAATAAAAAGCGTTCTGTTTGTTTGACTTACTATTAAGTATTACTCATTACCAGAAACTTTATAATCTGCATAAAGCCTTCATTCTATTTAGCTGTATTATGTATGATCAGTTTTATTCCTTTGCGTCTGTAAACGTGTTCTGCTCTTATTTTGAAACGGTGCCCCGGAAGTGTTTTCTCTGTACGTTCTCTTCATTGATTGGTTGTTCTGCTGCTGGTGCTGATGTGGTGTTCAGAAGTGAGCGAAGCGGCTCGTTGATTCCGATCCGCCTCTTCCACCGAACTCTGTCCGCCACGACCCAGAACCATGCCTCACTATCAGACCTGGGAGGAGTTCGCGCGCGCCGCAGAGAAGCTCTATCTGACAGAGCCCATGAAGGTGAGCCTCGCTGTCTCAGCAGCAGCTTAGCATGCTAGCCGGATAGCCTGTTAGCTGGTGATTAGCCACAGGGCGTATGTAGACGGGTCACTGACGTCAGCCTTGTTGTTTCCAGGTGAGAGTGGTCCTCAAGTACAGACACTGCGACGGAAACCTTTGCATCAAAGTCACCGACAATGCCGTGGTAAGTGACGTCTTGTGTACCTGAACTGTTGAGTAACACGTGACACCCTACTGTTTCCATCAATCAGAGAACATAGATACTTAAAGTACTCGAAGATACTTTGTAGCCTACCTAGAGTTACTTAGCTGTAATCTGTAGTTTTCTGTTGATTGATTTCATCAGTAAAATGCATCAATCACTCACAATCAGGGTTATTAAAGGAAACAAAAATACAATCTCTATTAAATACACACAACTCTGCGCGTGTGTGCGTGTACACACATTGAGAAGGAGATACGTCTCTGTTGATATGTGATAGTATTGTGAGACTATTGTCAGCCCGGTGACGGTAATGGTGCTGTAGCTATCATTGTCCTCATGTAGTCTTTTGTCTTTCCCCACAGTGTTTACAGTACAAGACAGACCAGGCCCAGGACGTGAAGAAGATCGAGAAGCTCCACGGAAAACTGATGAGACTCATGGTGTCCAAGGAGACGCACAGTGGCTCCATGGAGACGGACTAAAATGCTCCAGAGCAGCTGGACCGAGTCCAGTGGACACAATGGTTGTTAGAGCACAGGACCATCACAGTGCCATGTGGAGTTTGGGGGGGTGGGGGGGAGTCTGGCTCCCTTTATGGATGTCATACCACTAGATATATGATAGAAATATACATAAAGATATGTTTTTTTTTAACAACACTTTATTCAATAAAAAACCCATTATACTGCTTTTCCTAATCAGGCATTGTGATCACATCCTTGATGGTATGACTCTAAGGAAGGTTTTGGGGGGGGGGGGGCAAATCCTCAGCTGCAGTGTGAGCAGCTCTGGCTCCTTGATTTCTTCAGAGGAGCTGCATTTAATTTGAGTTTCAAAAAGGACAGGCATGGAAACATTACATGTCTTTTCTATTCACATCTACGTAGCGATGTTGGATTCAGTTTCAGCACAGATTGGTTCCTTTTTGGTTTTCCTCCTGGACTCGTGCCACACAACTGGAGCAGGAGCTTCTGATTGGCTGGTGACAGTGTGGAGGAACCCCACACACCACCTAATGCCATTTTGTCAACTGAGAATCATTGTTACATGTTCAATAAACGTTTATTTACTCCAGTAGAGCCAGCGTGTCTCCTGTATTCATCTGAGGGCTATTTCACAAAACCAAGATAAGGGATTAAGTTGGGATGTCCCAGTTATCCTGGCTCAATTTAGCCTTGACTTGCTTTCACAAAAGCAGAGGCACCTAAGTTACCATGGAGATTTATTCTGTACAGCTAGCCTGGTCCAGACCAAGCTAACAGCCAGGATGTATTACTCCTGAAGCCTTTTCTGTTCACTCAGAAGTGGGTTTACTTTATTTTTTTACATTATTTTACCTTTTTCATTAAAAAAACATTGCTGTTCAGTTATTTAAAGTTGCGACCATTATTTTAAATTTTTCATGTGACATTGTTACTGTTCTATTGCTGTATGAAGTTTGGTGAATATATTTCCACAGTAGAAAAGGCTGATAAAATTGCAAATGTGTTTTAAATGAATGTTACTAAGGGCAATATAAGTGCTGTACATGTGTGTTTCTATAGTGGACCAATGCACCTTCAATTATTTTAGTTGGTTTATTTTTTGTATTCCCTAACGACTATAATTGGGCATTGTACAATTTTAGGAACATTTCCTAATTGTACAATTCTCGCAAATTACAGTCTAAATTCAGTGAACAAATAACTATACAGTGTAGACTACTGTCCATTCATAAAACAGGGAGAGGACACCTCAATGGTTTTTGACATTATATTTTGCTGGGTGGAAATAACTGATGAATATACCCTGTCCATTTATGTTTACAGTGAGCATGAAATGTATCAATTATCTTTATAGTTTCTAGATTTTAGAGTCCAATTTCTTCAGCGTCTTTCTTTTCTATGTCCACATATACGAGGGAGCTAAGCATGTAGCCTAATATGTGAATAAGGAAACTAGAAAGGAAAAAAAGCGTGGCCCGACTGGATGATAGTCTAAAAATATACATTTACAAATGTAAAGTACCAATTTAGCACCAGTAAATCTGTGGTTGACCTCGAGGTCTGTTAAGCCAGTGAGAGAAAGCGAGGGAGACGATCACCTGAATGTGTAAGCAGCCTAAACATATCCATTATCTGACCACTGAACCCGTCATAATCTAACCAGTCCAGGCTACTAAGCATCACACGTTAACATCTCCTGCGGTTGCGCCGAACCTTCACATGACGTTCCCGTTTGATTGTTTTTGGTTGTTCTGACTTTTTGAAGTACACATGTGTAGATTCACTCCAAAATGTTTGGTTTTATAAAATCTTATAAAAAAAGTTTGATTGCTAAAAAAAAACACGTGTTCTTGATTAGGCCTACGTTTTTTTGAAACTGTATTTGATGACAATAAGTAAAATATAAATGTATGAATAAAACGATTTTCACAGAACATAGTTCACATTTATTCAAGTGGCTCAATCAGTGTACAAAAAAATCGTTTCACACCCCAGGCTTGCTTTGGTGTGAACTACCTACTAACCATCATTTCACATTTTTTTGAATCTATCTATAGGCTGGTCTAAAGCTCTACGGGACGTCCCGTGTTGGTTAAAGACAAGGCGGAGCAGTGCTCTGAGGAAATAACGAAACGGTGCATGCCATACTTCCTTCTCTGTTCTCTCTCTGTCATTTTAATCGTGTTGTAGCCTATGTTTTTAAATGGACCTTGAGTCAAACAATAAAGCTTTCAGCATCATCCTAAAACTGAACTATGTTCAATATTCATGGTAGAAAAGCGGTGAAATATTGCTTTACAGAGAATTTCTTCATTCTATATTTCGGGTGAATGATTTGATTTGAACTGCAGTAATCCCCTGAGTTATTACCCAGCATCCCATTTGTCCTCATCCGCAAAATACTGCATGACCCATCATGCACCTCTGGTATTTCCCCACAGTCAGTCAGTCAGGTCTCGCGAAGGGTTTTCCTTCTTCATGCTCGCAGAATAACAAGCAGCACACGTGTTACATCACAGGACCGTGGGAATTAAGTCAACAGGTGAGTAACTAATGTTACTGTGAGCTACCATAACGCTAAAGTATAGTAACGTTACAGTGTAGAGACGTTACAGTAGGACAGGAGGAGTGACGAGCTGGACGGGAACAGCAGACAGTTTTAATACATTATATATTCATTGTAAACTTGTAGGCATGCATATGTAGTTTCTTTCATCTTATTATTATCGAATTGTATTACCCTTGACCATTGATTGTTTTCCTGACATTTATGTCAATAAAGCAATTTGAATTTGAAAAAGTGACTACTGATTACATTAATATTATGTAACGTTTGGCACTGCTGATTGGTCATGTAGCCAATCACGTGTCAGCTGGCCACAGCAACACTGTCACTTTGTTTCCTCTGAGCTCATTAAAGTACACCACAGACACCACAGTCACTCATTCTGCACATGTTAATGATCCTTTATGATTTGGTCCATAATAACTTCTTTAATGAAGGTACAACAGCTCTTTTAATGTTTTAATTATAGCCATGTCAAATATGTAAATCTGTAGTTCTCAACCCTGTCTGCCCCTCCCTGTCCCACTGCCTCCCTGTCCCTTCCTCCCTGTCCCTTCCTCCCTGTCCCTTCCTCCCTGCCCTACTGCCTCCCTATCCCACTTCCTCCCTGTCCCACTGCCTCCCCATCCCTCCCTCCCTTTCCCTCTGCCTCCCTGTCCCTGCCTCCCTCCCTGCTTTCCTTAACTCCCTCCCTGTCCCACTGCCTCCCCGTCTCTCCCCCCCCCCTCCCCTCCCCTCCCCTCCCTGTCCCACTGTCTCCTTGTCCCTCTCTCCCTCCAAACCCCTCCCTGTGTCACTGCCTCCCTGTCCCTCTGTCTCTGTCCTTGCAGCATGTTAACCGAGGTGCTGGTTGCTCTGCTGGTTGGAGGGCTGCTCTACTTCCTGGTCCAGAGGAGCAGGACCCAGGTGCTGAGGACAGAGGACGGCTGGTGGGGGGTCGGTGCCCCTCCTGATGGAGGGGAGGACGTCACCATTCGTCCCTTTACAGTCAGCACCAGTGCTGAGGAGATGGAGGTTGGATTCCCTCTCCGTCTGTCTCGCAGTCTTTCAGTTAGGCAGTCCTGGCCGCCCCTAATGTTGTCCCTGTGTCCCAGGACCTGTACAGGAGGATAGACAAGACTCGGCCTGTCCCCTCTCTGGAGGACAGCCACTTCACCTATGGCTTCAACTCCCAGTGCCTGCAGACGGTGCTGTCTTACTGGAGAAATGACTTTGACTGGAAGAGACAGGTGGACAGACTCAACCAGTACCCGCACTTCAAAACCAACATCGAAGGTGAGCAAGCTGTGCACACCATGAAGTGCTTTTGCTTTCCTTTTACAATTAAATTAAATAAAGTAGCCCACCATGACCCAAGCATGTGCAAACAAATGCCATTAATTGCATTTGGAAATAATATTTCACTCAATGAAATATTATTTACACTCAATATTTCACGCTCCTGAAGAAGATATGTGCCTACCTCTAACCTGCATCCTCTAACCATTATCCAGGCATTGATATCCACTACCTGCATGCGAAGCCCAAGACGGTGCCAGAGGGAGCCACTGTCCTTCCTCTGATCATGGTGCACGGCTGGCCCGGCTCCTTCTATGAGTTCTATGGGTTGATCCCTCTACTGACAGAACCATCAGACCCCAGCCACCTCGTGTTTGAGGTGGTGTGTCCCTCCATACCAGGCTACGGTTTTTCAGAAGCACCACATAAGAAAGGTGAGTCTGGAAAGTGTTTTTGGGAATATAATAATGCCAGATGTGGGAATAGAATGAATACGCAGATCACATGTACTTGTACGTGCAGGTTATTGGAAACAACACTGATGAAAAGAAACCGTTAATCCCAGAATTTGTCTTGACAGTTGAAATGTCCATTTAAAACTTGACGTGTGTGTGTTTATGCAGGCTTTGATTCCATACATGCCGCTCACATCTTCCACAAGCTGATGAAGCGTCTGGGCTTCCAGCAGTTCTACGCTCATGGAGGAGACTGGGGCTGGCTGGTCACTACCAACATGGCCCAGCTGGAGCCTAGGTAACACACACACACACACACACACACACACACACACACACACACACACACACACACACACACACACACACACACACACACACACACACACACACACACACACACACACACACACACACACACACACACACACACACACACACACACAAAGTATTTAGAGATGCTGAAATAAGGTCTTACTCCAGTTTTTTTTCTCCAGGAGCATCAGAGGCTTGCATGTGAACTTTGCCCCGCCCTCCAATCCGGGGCTGCCCATGACCCTGTCCCTCATGCTGGGCCGTCGCTTCCCCAAGCTGTTTGGCTTCACTGACACAGACATTGAACGTCTCTTCCCCTGCATGGAGAAACTGGTGATAGAGTCCATCAAAGAGTCTGGCTACATGCACATCCAGGCCACCAAGCCTGACACCGTGGGTAAGGACTTGATAACAGGATCCACCGGCTTTAGTCCAGTCTAAAAAAGGTCCATAGAATCTCTTTTTAATCAGCAAATCCATTCCCCTTTCTCCCCTCAGGCCGAGGACTGAATGACTCCCCAGTGGGTCTGGCTGCCTACATCTTGGAGAAATTCTCCACGTGGACGAACCGCGACTTCAGGGACCTGGAGGACGGAGGACTCACCAGGTACAGAGAACACAGCAGAACATAATGGAGCCAGTCCTGCTGATAGTCCGCTGGATAAGTACAAACACGCAAACAGTTGTGAGTAGCATCAGTGGCAGTAGCACATGTATGGATCAGCAGCAGCCAGGCTCCTCTTTCACAGTGTGATCCCAAATCGCATGCGATATTCAAATAGATACTTTATTCATACAGAAGGAAATTGTAGGCATCCAGTAGCTATGACAGCCATAACACAACAAACACATATATCACACATACATAAAAATAAAAATTACTCACAGAAATGCAATGGCCATGATAAGAGAGGGTACTAAGGTAGACTGTGTGCAAAGGTGATAGTGCAAAGTGTAGGGATTGAACAGTGCAGAAGATCATAATCAAATATTAACTATGACTGTTAAATATTAACATAACCAATAAACTAACTGATTGAATAAGAACACTATGACAGAAAATAAGTTGTAAGATGTAGATGTTATGATCACAGTCCAGATTGCGTTGGAGGAATGCTATAGCCTATAAGACAGTTGTACAGCAAACAAAGTGATAATGGTAGGAGCTCAGAGAGACAGGCTCATGCTGAAAAGTCAATTTCTCCCCTCCCGTCCCCCCTTGTGTGGTATGGTATTGAAGAACTGGATGGCCCTGGGGACAAAGGACTTCCTTAACCTGTCTGCATGACAGTTTCCTGAAAGAGCGTGTGGTGGTAGGTTGTCTGCAAACAAGTGGAATGGACTCTGGTTGTAGGAAGACCAGGTTGTGATCTGATCTCCCCAGCGGTGGCTGTGGAGTGGCGGTGTATGCATCTCTGACATTCACATACATGAGGTTGATTGTTCTGTTCTTCCTTGCAGGGCAATTTACAAACTGATAAAAGCCAAGCAGGGTTGAGTCCAGTGTGATTGAAGTCCCCTGCGATCGCAATGAAGGCTTCAGGGTGCTGAGCCAGACGCCTCGCGATAGTTGAATGGATAACTTTACATGCAGTTTAAGCCAGAGCTCGTGGAGGGATGTAAACAACAATGTTACAACAATGGCATGTGATAGCTCCCTAGGCATGTAATACTGAGACTCACCGCTAACAGCTCAATGTCTGGGCAGCAGATAGTTTCCTTCACCGTCACATGTCCTGGGTTGAGCCATTTGGAGTTGACAAAGAGTGCAAGCCCCCAACCTTTGTTTAGGGTCTCTGTCCGCCCTCACAGTTGAAAAGCTGGGTAGCTCCACGTTAGCGTCCGGGACATGCTTTTGAGCCATGTCTCTGTAAAGCATAGTAGGCTGCATTCCCTGTATACCTTCACATTCTTCACCAGGGCAGCCAGTGAGTTCCCGTTCCCCATCACACACAAAGGAATGTACGACTTGAACCGCCATCGCTTCTCCATGAGCCTAGCCTCAACTTTAGCTCCAGCTCTGCATCCTCAGTATGCCCGCCTTAGTTCCTCCAGGATCGGGTGAAATGTGCCGGCATGTCCCATTGTCCTCAGTTCAAGCAGTTCTTCCCTTGAGTAAATTAGGTTCTTACTACTGTGTTGCGGACTAGTAATATCCATGTCCATAGGATTTACAGATATCTATGCGATGCGTGAAAAGATAAAAAGTTTATGAAAAACTAGAAATACACAGCAGATGGAGCTACTGAAAAAGGCTGCCACTCTCGTCGGCAGATATGGGCTCCTCATTACTGTAACGTGTGTGTGTGTGTGTGCCTTGCAGGAAGTTCTCCCTGGATGACCTGCTGACTAACGTGATGATCTACTGGACGTCTGGCTGCATCGTCTCCTCCATGAGGTTCTACAAGGAGAACCTTGGCAAAGGCCTGAACGCGCCTCACTCTAAGTGAGTGATCTGGTGCTGAAAGAGGACCAAAGTGACAGGGCCAACTTGTTTCAATTGTGCCAAACATGAGTCACAGATAACTTTTCAAAGCTCAGACATGAAAAGATCAAAGTTAGATCATTGGATGTAAATGTGGTGTATTTATATATCTTTTCTAGTCTTAACGACTACTCAAAGCACTTTTACATCATACAGGATACATTCACCATTCACACACATTCATACACTGTGGCCAAGGCTGCCGTACAAGGTGCCACCTGCTCATCAGATAAACATTCACACACATTCACACTCCGATGCGCACTTCGACACAGGATTGAACCACCAACCTTCCGATTGGCAGGCAACCGCTCTACCACTGAGCCACAGCCGCCCCTATGACTGTGCTGGCCGGTTGGCTGATGTTCCCAGCAGTAGACACCCCTGACTCAGGTGATCAGGTGAAAGGGTGTGGCTGAGGTGATAACGTGTGATGTCTCCTCACAGGATCCCTGTGGACGTCCCCACCGGCTTCGCCTGCTTCCCCAACGAGCTGATGCACACTCCCAAACTGTGGCTCAAACAGAAATACCGCAACCTGGTGACCTTCACACCTATGGCCCGCGGCGGCCATTTTGCTGCCATGGAGGAGCCCCAGCTGATGGCCGAGGACATCCAGAACTTTACCAAGATAGTAGAGAAGCAGCGGGCTGTGTAGTGATCCAATATTATGACAGCTAAGATTAGAACTTGTTCTCACTGACCAGTGACACACCTGCCATGCTGTCTTAATACCCATAAGGCAGTTGGTGAGTCAAAGCTTCAAAACAAAAGCACTTATTGATATTAAAATAAAATCTATTCCTCTAATCCAAGGCCTGACCCAAAAATATATGGGCCAAGTTATTAAATCTGAAGGACTCGGTGAATGAATGAAGGTGCTGATGATATATTTAGTGTTATGCTGTGTTAATACAAGACAATGTGGGAAACTTTAACAGTGAAAGAAGCAGAACAAACTAGTGGGCATTATTAGTACAGTGCTATACAAGTTCTGCAGAAAGCCCTATGGACCTTTTTCACAGCAGACATTTTGACTGGATTTTGGAAAAGCACAGCTGAAATTAAAACTATTTAAGTAAGACAGCATGCACAATACCAGGGCCTCTACTAAGTGGATTGAGCCATCTTTAATGGTTTGTAGACACCTGTGCTTTAACTACTACGACATGTCAACATATCTTCCGTGAAAAAGCCCAATAGCAGGTGTTGTAAAGAGCAGCAGTCTGCATGTTGTTGCTGTGGTCTGGAGGAGGAGCTGTGCTGGGGGTCCCTAACACTGATGTCTCACTCAGAACTCCCTCAGCCTTTTAGTATTAGTATTACACAGTTTACTCAGCAGCTGCAGATAGGAGGTCAGGGGCCACCTGGTGGTATTGTGTTGACAGCCTGGACAAGGTGCCAGACATTCCTCACACTGATAACAAGGAGCCTCAGACCTCTGAGTTTGGCTGGATTTCTTACAACTCATTCCATGTCTTTAATGTAAAACACAGCATTCACTTAACATCCTGTCTCTTTGATTAACTTCAAATACTACAATTCACACTGCTTACTTTATTGCTGTACCAACCATGAAAATAAAGAGTTAATCACCATGTTGATCTTGAAAAAGCTGATTCCCATCTGTACTGCTGAAAGTGATTTAGTTACATGATGAAAATGATTTGGTTAGATTTAGAAAAGTCATAGCTACAACGCAAGGGTAGATAATGGTTCTTTCAGGGGAGGTGACTGGTTCTGTTGATGTTGCTGTGTTGACCGTAAACAGATATGTAAAATAAAAACCTTCATAAAGCCAAGATGATGAAAGTGAAAATGTGTCCGGTACAGATGTGTTCATGTAATCTCTGTCGAGTACTGGACTTCCCAAACAAACTTCCTCTCCTGGTGAGGCTGTTGTTCAACATGATGGGATGCCCTAAATGTCTTCAACAAACCAAAAGCCTTTCTTTATTAATGGTCAATGTCGCAGTGCCCCGGCTTCCAGCCCCGCCTCTGTCCAGTTGTGAGCAGAGCTCTTTTCCCAAGCCCCCCAGTGCCCTGGCTCGGGACACCCTCCCAGTTCTGCACTCCCCCAGGCCTGACTGCCTGCCGCTTGCTCTTCTTGGCAGCAAACAGCCAGGGGAGGATCAGGACGAGCGGGCGGCTGAGATAAAGACCACATGAAGTTCCCCACATTACCTCACCCGATAAGGAAACAAGCAGACGGAGAGAGAGTGGGTGAGCCTGGGAGGAACTCTCTGGATGGACTCTGATGCGCAGAGAGGCAGCCAGGGAGTGTTTTTTTTAGGGGTCTGAGTGGAACTGGGCACCCACAGAGAGAGGTGGAGATCCATGAACAGGACGTCCTCAGTAGCTACAGAATGATGAGTGATTTCAGCTGTTGAGCCAGTTTTTACCAAACATTTAAATGCTCTGATGGAGAGATGAGCTCAGACTGTGTGTTTACCAAAGCACTTAGTGGATGACACTTCCACAACAAACACGGCAACAAAGCAAATCTTCCAGCCAATGATAATAGACTGAGCCAAAGTGAATTCAGTGTCCAGCGGAGTCTGCTCCAGCGCTTCGGCAGCAGCCATGGCCGTGAATCCTCTGGAAGGTCTTATGTCGGTTGCGGCGAGGCACCAGCTGGTCTCCAGCCCCACAGCTGAGCCGCAGAGGCAGCAGCAGAGGCAGCTGAGCCCAGCATCCCTGCACACACTCAGGCACAGCACACGCAGCAGCCGGGAGCCCAGGAAGTGGGTGAGTCTCAACCTCAAAGACTGAGCAACCTTCATCATCAGGATATAAAAAGGGAAAACAGCAAGGAAATCACTTAGTCAAATGTAATCCCTCACAGTGGGACTCAACACTGGTGGTAGTGAGAGTAGGCAACACTTAAACTACACCACTAACTTGTTAGTGATCTGGATTGGTTAAGATACATAGAGTTTAAGAGGAATCTCCCTTTTTCATGAAGGATTTGATTTAAGAGAACTTGTCTAAACTAATGAAGGAAGAGCTGTCGAGGACTCAAACTGAATTGTCAAGCCCGTTTCACGTGTTGAAGAGCAGAGAGACTGTTCTCAATAGTAATCTCATGTCTGAGTATCTACCACCTACAAACACAAGTCATTCATTTTCAGACACACTGCAACAGGAAGTTGTATTTTAGAATGAACTAATTAGCAGAATGTGCAAGGTTATTTTATCAAAGTATATTTTTCATCACTTTTCTGTGTCACTGTATTCTAATATCTCCCAGCCAGGGCAACCTATTTGACTGAATGTAAATATGTCCTCTGCTGCAGGTGCAGTCTGTGTGTGGGTCCAGGTCAAACTCCGGTTCTGGTTGTGAGTCTGCGGTCCAGTCCAGGTCACTGAGGAGTCAGCACTCCCCAGAAAACGCAGCGCGAGAGCGGAGCCGCGTTCGCAACCTCCGCCAGGCCTTCCACAGCCTGCAGGTACCAGACATTCACTCCCACCCTTTCACTGAGTAAACAGTAAACATCAACATTTACTATGAGCCATTCCCTCTTAGCACCTGCTTCCTGTGTGGGTGTTGAATTCAGTTTGATGAATTTATTTTGATCGTCTTGAGTGTTTTGCATGCATACAATGACGGGCAGTGCCTTATCATAGCAAACAACTAGAGTTATAATCAACTCTTGAACCAGAACCCCAGCCTGGAAACTAGATCAATCTGCCAGCTCATCTTTCATTTGCTTTGACAGATACGTTCAGACAGACTTCCAGCCGACTTGGCCCTGGGCAGACCAATCACAACAGTTTATCTCACATGGGGCGGGTTTAAGACAATGACTGACAGAGGAGCATCAAAATTGAACATAGTCTCTGTCCGGTGCACCACACACCTCTTTTTTAAAACGGACCAAGCACCGCCCCAACTTGCATGGTCGCTCAAAGCCTCGTCGTTTGCTTTCTTTGATTGGTTGTAGGCCACGTTTGGTTGCTCTGATTGGTTGTAGGCCACGTTTGGTTGCTATAATTGGTTTTAGGTCTATTCAATTGTGGCCATAGGCATTTTGGTCTGTGTCGTTGATAATGCCCCTTTAAAAATGAAAATGCATTAAGAGTTTCCAGACATATGAGGGAATTAGCGTGGCGATATCAGGCTACTAGAACACTGACGATAGTAACACTAAGACCGAAATCCCTAGCAACAGGTAGCATTACAACACCGACAATTAAAGAGGTGATCGGCGATTGGTTCTTCCTACGGCTATATTAAGGCGATTTGTACAGATCAGCGTGTCGGCCTGCTGAGCCTCGTTAATCACAGTAACCAGGGACATTTAGACCAGGTTTTCATCTCTTTGCTGTGGCTCCAACGCCGGTTTTCATCCCAGTGGACATTTCTTTGTTGTTGTTGTTGTTGTCGTCATCCTCGTCCTGTCTGTTGTCTTGCAGCTTCAGCATTGTTAGGACAGCGACACGCCTCCATGCCCTTTTTTTTTTACCCTCATTCTGATTGGTGTAACTATTTTGAGGCTTCAGCTGGAATTTATACTATATTTTCTCTTTTTGTGTTCTTTGTCTGGTTCTGTCAAAAACAACAAACAGGAGTTTCTTGCTGTTGTGAGGTCGACATTTTCTTTCCTAATGCTCAATTTGACATTGTACAGCTCACAAGATTGAGTTAAAAACTAGACGTGGTTGAAGGTGTCTCTGTTATTAGAATATGATGTGTTTAACCTGAATGATTCCTCCTCTGTCTTCAGGCTGCTCTGCCCTCCGTCCCCCCAGACACCAAGCTGTCCAAGCTGGATGTCCTGCTTCTGGCTACCAACTACATAGCTTACCTAACCGAGACGCTGGACCAGGGGGGGGCGTTGGCATTGACAGAGCAGACGCTGCCCTCTCTGCCGGGTGGATACTTGCATCCTGTTAAGGTAAGGATAGGAACAATCAACATGCTCACTCTTCTTCATGGTCAAAGACTTGGTATCTACTGTATGTGTCTCACTTTGTCACACACCCTGTGTCTGTAACCAACTACATTACACGTGTCTGTCAGGTGCACAGACAAAGACTGTAATATTAGAGTTAGATAACTGGCTCATTTTAGTTCAATACTACTCAAATAAGGGGCAGAAGTTAAAAGGTCACAGCATTGAATGGAAGGTGTTAGCTAGTTGTGGGGTCAGAGTGACTGAGCGGGCTGACAGAGCTTTTACCATCACAGCTCCCGCCTCCTGGAACTCCCTACCAGAAACATCTGGGACTGGATAGACCCGGACACTTTCACATCACTCCTTAAAACACACTTCTGTGGATTAGCCTTCCTCCTAGAACAGTACCACTGCTGGTTGCTGGTTGTATTGTTTCACTTGCCCCTAAGCAACCCTAGCACAGACTTCTCTAGCGGGTAACACAATTCTGGGTAAAAAACACAGCAAATCCAGCAAAACACACAGCAGAAGCAGAAGAAGCAGCAAAGACAAGAAGCAAAACAACGAAAGTAGCAGAATAAGTGAAAACTGCCAAACAAAAGCAGTCAACTTACCCTATGGCAGCAGATCCAATGACAGTAAAGCAAAGACGCCTAGTAAAGTAATTACTTATTTTAGTTTTTAGCAGTCTAGCAGTAAGTCTCCTCTGAAGTCTTATGCACTCTAACACTGGCATGATTGGAGCTGGCTTAACTAACTGTCTACAGGTGTGGAGGCCCCACCCTTGCTGATCAGATAACAAAGCCCCCGGTGGTGATGGCTCTGCAATGGAGAGTGGTTAACCACAGATCTCTAACCCCACACTTCACACTGAGCTAGCCTAAGCAGCAGTTTTTTGTATTGTTCCTGAATCATTTTACAGATATAGGGTACTTTACTACACTGTCCTCTACTGTGTTGTCTTTGTTTAATGGTTAATGTAATGTGTGAGACTTTTTATTAGCTGTAAATATAAATATTCACCATAAGGTGAAAGTGTTAGGCAGCCAGTTTAGCCTGAGAGCTTACAGTATATTGGTATGTGTGTCCTGATGGGTTTACAGCAATGTGTGAGGATAATCATATTAGCATGAAGAGCTTGTTGTCTCAGTCCCTGCTCTCACACACGCACACACACAAACAGCTGAGCCTCCTCCCATCTCTAAAGGCTCATTGATCTCAACATCAACATGCGAGGGTCTGTCTTACACCAACCACTTTATGGTCACTAAGGAACATTTGTGATGACATGGACTCAGAGGGCCGTCTACATTAGGTGAAGCTGCCTACAGTCCAGATGATTTTCTAACAGTGTGTTTGTCTCTCTGTCTTTGTCCACAGAAGTGGCCCATGCGTTCCCTGCTCTACTGTGGCAGCATGGGAGAGCTGCTGTCAGGAGTCCCAGCCAATCACATGCCTCCACTTGGACGGGACAAGGCACAGCCACTGACCCCTACTGCAGAAGCAGAGCAGGAGTGATGGCAGAGCCCAGGACAGGACAGGGCAAACATTTCAATATTCTGGAGGGAGATAAAAAGCAGCAGCGGTTGATGGTTCTAATATTATGATATAATAATATATAATAATAATGAAGGACAATAATGAAGGACAGTGAGCATGTTTAGCTCTGGCTTTATTTCACATCTTGATTAAACACAAAACTGTGTGTATGTGCAAAAGCCTGCGGTTCATTATTTATTTATTGTCTGTATAATGCACCCACCCACCCAAACACACACACACACACACACACACACACACTCTAACCCCTGACATGATGGACCAAGGCAGTGTACAGAAGAAATAGACAGACAGAACTGAAAACATAACCTCCTTAGCAGAGGTGAAAGACCATAAACATTTCTTTAATATATTCCGTGTAATAACCTCCAGCTGGGCAACATGGCGGTAATAAGAGAGCCATTCCCTAAGCAACAGTGCATGTTGTGGGTCTTAGTTAGCTCTTAACAGGAAGTCTACCTGTAGCGTCACTCACGAGAGTGGCAGGTCCATCAACGCAACAGTTCATGTCCAACCCTGGGATTGAAATAAAACTACATCAGTGCCCTGTGGGATACACCTCAGGCTTCGGCTGGAAATAAAAAGAAAGTCTTCCGTGATTATCTGAGCTTTACCGCTGCTTCATGTGACTAATAACGCCACAAATCACAGTCAGCATGCAGTCTAATATCCAGATTCAAAGCGCGTACAGCATTTTATTCTTGACACGTTACCATCACTGTATTCACGTGTTTCTGTCTGATCCTTTTATTTAGTTGTTTCTGCTGTCAGTGTGTGTGTGTGTGTGTGTGTGTGGGGGAGTGAGAGAGGAGGCTTGTTGTAGGAACACAGCTGCTTTCGTATCACTTCATATCTCTGCAGTAATGGCCACTTAGTTCTTATTACAGCTGCCACAGAATGTAAGCTTACTTTGAGTAAAACACCGTCTACAACAGCTTGTGTGTGTGTGTGTGTGTGTGTGTGTGTGTGTGTGTGTTGACCCTCAGAATTGCTACAGAGCCCAGCACACTTTTAGATTTAGATAAATAAATTTGAATAGTAAAATCAAAAGAATTGTTTTTCTTCTGGCTCCATCCACCTTTACATGAAGAAATATAACATGACATCCTGACATTTCACGTGTTTCTGTAAGTAGGTCAAAACTTTAAGAAAGTTCAAAGTAAAAGTTTTTACCACAATAGTTACAAAAATACACACAGTTTGACAGCTGCACTCGCTTTTTCACAGTATTTGTAGTTTTTGTATCTCAACTCATAATTTTCTATGTATCATATCTTGTTGCTGTTTGATTACGCTGTAATTGCAGAATAAGAGCTCAGCAGTGAAAACAATCTAATAATTCATGTGGATATGTGTGTAGGCTAGATGGAAGAAGCTCTCTCCTCCTTGAACAAGATGGGCTCGGCTCCACAAGCAACAGGCCAGCGTTCAAGGCTAGCTCTATAAATCTGTCCAGAGGGGGCCGGCTGCCTGAGTTCCCCTGCACCGCACACTACTCAGCCAGAGGTTACAGAAGAACAGACCAGACCAGACCAGACCCACTGCTGCATTTATTAACTGCAAAGAGACCAAGACATCATTATGAAAAGCTTAATTGGTTCTAACACAGACACACTTCAGTGTGGTCAG
Source organism: Etheostoma perlongum (assembly GCA_026937815.1). Lineage (NCBI taxonomy): Eukaryota > Metazoa > Chordata > Actinopteri > Perciformes > Percidae > Etheostoma > Etheostoma perlongum. The sequence goes on along the minus strand of CM049388.1, from coordinate 26,143,914 downwards.
TATCACTATCCTGTCAGCCAGCTTAATCACTTACACAGCAGCCATGTCTTCTTTTTAATGAGATATAGCAAGGTCCAAACAATGTAATCCTTCTCACAGGATTTACAACCCTCATCATGTGTGGGAAGGATTATCCATATGGGACTTTTCTGTATAAAACAGGATAGTAAAACTGAGGTACAATAGATAAACATAGATAGAATAGATAGAAACAAATAAGGACCAATAAGAAGCTTAAATAAAAATGAAAAGATATCCAGTGTAGACACTTCTTTCTGTTAAACGGAAGTCTTTGGACACTTCAACAGACACTTTATCTTCCCTCAGCGCCATTGAACACTCACACTGGAATCTTCAATAGTTTCAGCACTTCCAGCTTTCCATTCCTAAACTGCGCCGACACCTTTCAGGTCTTCACGTGCAACTATTCTGTGTGTGTGTGTGTGTGTGTGTGTGTGTGTGTGTGCTAATGCTTCCATGTAAAGACAGCTATTTCTGCCACTGGAACAGGTTCAAAAAGTCTGCCCCCTCATCCCCTCATGTTGCGAGATAATCAACATATTTTCCCTATCTCCTGCTCATTATGGCCAAAACACGCTGATTCATTGCTGGATTTATGGGGCTCTGAGACCACACTCCCCCTCTCTGGCTGGGGCTCTGCTGGAATAGACGAGGAGGATGAAGAAGAGAGGGTGGAGGAGAAGAGGAGAGAAACAACTACTGGAAAATACACATAGAAGAATAGGAAAGAAGGGGAACAATAGGAGGTGAATATGACCCCATGTGTGATCCTGGAAGATTAGGCAAACATGGTTCATCCACGTTTCTCTCTTTTATTCAGTTTGCCTTGATAGGTAAAGGTCAGAGAGGAATTTTAGAGCATTGAGTTTATAACATAAGCTGCCTCCTCACATGGGTTAGAAAGGTTATGCTGTGGTGTGTGAGGAGAGATCATGTTCACAGGTCTTTATACACTCTGTAGTGCCTTGTGATGGCATAGCAAAGCTTCTGAAGTATGCTTTGTAATCATGCATTGGGTTGGTATGAAGCATTTTATAGAAAGAGTTTCTTCCTCTGCTGCTCTGCACCAAGGCCCAGTCCAGTCAGCCACCTGGATAAGTATATTAATAGAGGGGACCAGATGAGTGTATTAATAGAGGGGATCAGAGTCAGTGTGACCCAGCGGGGGAACATCCAGCTGACCACCAGCGCTGCCACTGATAACATCAGGATGTTGAGAGCAGCCACTCGCTCGCCTTCCATTCTTTCTCTTTTACACCTTCATGTTCTGCAAATGAGAGGAACTTTTCTGTATTCTTCTGTATGTTGTTATGTAGTGATGATGTGACCGGGCAGTCAGATATGCTCTGAACCTCCTTCAGGGAGGCAAGCTATGGCTTGTGCTGGGGTGGTGCTGGGGGGGTTCTACAATAAAGTCAAAACAGTTACTGAATTTGTCATTATCATCACTTTTAATATCATTTCAAATCAAGTCCATCAGTCTTATAAATGGAATGGCCATACATCCAAACAACAGATTCAAAAACATCATTGTATCCCATCATCTTCTTTCAGCTGATTGGATGTGTGCCATTCACCTGTGGACAGGTGTTTGGCTCATATTTAATATAAAAGTACATCAGACACAGAAAGAAACGGGTAACACAATGAAGGCACAGCCAAAGCAGAGCAGTCGTCTCGACTTCAGTGCTTATGGGACATTTTTGGAATGCATAACCAGGAGAATTCTTGTGGATGGGAGAACAAATATAATAAATATTGTTCAAAACAATATTTATCATTGCTAGAAATTACTAAGTGCCATTCTTTTCTTCCAGAAACGGTTTCACAGTTAAAAAAGGCCTCTAATGAAAAGAATACTGCCACAGCATCTCTGAATCTAAAGGCGAGATCATTGTGCTTCATCAGGATCACAGTGCTGCAGCCAGGCTGGCTTTATAAAGGACATCTTCAACTGCCACAACATGACGATTATAAACAACATGTATTCTCACATTAGAAAGGGGCTGCGTATCATTAGGTTACAGGCACACACTTCAAGTAATTTCAGGTATGAAGGAGGAGATAAATCATAAAGCACAAATTGTCACATTACATGTGTTGGCACGTTGTGAGTGTTGAGGCCAGCTTATGGGATGTTTCCCTGTCACATCTAATAAAAAAGGAAACATTTCATGGCTCTTGCATATAGAATCTACTTTTCAACTCGTGAAATGTGGCTTTAATTTATAAATGTGAATTTATAAAAATATACAAATGATCTCAAATATATCTTCTGTTGGTAAAAAACAAAATACAGTATGAAAGGTATTGATATTCTATATGCTTTGGATAAATCGAGGTATTTCTGAGTATGCTGTTTGGTGACAGACTGTTTGGTGACAGGAATGAGACACTCTAAACTGATCTGACTGTCAAACAGCAGCCATGGCTGAGTCAGTGTTCAGACACACACCACTTTATATGGACTCTTTGGGAACAGAGACAATGGAGGACTTCCAATGAGGATGGTCAAGAATTCTGTGATTCCAAAAAGCATGGTGACAATATTAAAACAAAACTATTAAGCAAATCAATCACATACTGGCACAGCAACAACCTGAACTGAAACAAAGACGGCACTTACGATGTTTCAAACTGAATCATACTGTATTTACCTTCAGATATATCAAGTTACTGCCTAAAGGAGGTGAAGAAGGCCCAGTGATCTGGCTGCTGCAGAGCACAGCTTTACTACAACTTCACTGGGACTGAAGACATAAAGCCAACGAGAAGAAGGCAGCAACGCGTTACCCCCAACATTTAGTCAGTGACGCACTTTCACAGCCATCCTGAGCACAGGCTCACTGCTGAGGAGACGTCCCAGGCTCACTGCTGAGGAGACGTCCCAGGCTCACTGCTGAGGAGACGTCCCAGGCTCACTGCTGAGGAGACGTCCCAGGACCGCTGCTGGGGAGACACCTTTACTTTTGAATAGTTATCTATCCATATATCTATCTTTACGTACAGTATATATCTATATAGTATATATCTATACAGTATATATATATATATATCTATACAGTATATATATATATTAGGGCTGTCAAAATTGACACGATAATAACGAGTTTAACGCAAATTCCTTCTAACACCTCTAATTTTTAACGTTGCGGATGGCTAGCAAAAGCACACATGAAGAAAGAAAAAGACCTTTTGAATGGGCTTTCCAGATGTCTCTCTCCACAAGACTCAAGTTTAAATGTATTAAGCATTAGTAAGTTTATTTTTATTATGGATAGTCTAACTCTTTGATCCAAAGAAATTGAAGTATGAGCTATAGCTTTAACTGGACTGGATGTGCTGAGTCCTTGTTCCTACAAGCATATCTCTCCGCTACCTGTGTTGACAAGAGCATGTCAACCTTGAATAATATCTATTTTAAAGTACATTTACAACAGATAAAAAATAAGAGTAATTTGCGCTTAATCGCAATTAAATATTTTAATCGATTGACAACCCTAAATATATACAGTACCAGTCATAGGTTTGGACACACTTAAACGTTTGACTGGTACTGTGTATATGTATGTGTGTGTGTGTGTATATATATATATATACAGTGAGGAAAATAAGTATTTGAACACGCTGCTATTTTGCAAGTTCTCCCACTTAGAAATCATGGAGGGGTCTAAAATTGTCCTCGTAGGTGCATGTCCACTGTGAGAGACATAATCTAAAAAAAAAAAATCCAGAAATCACAATGTATGATTTTATAACTATTTATTTGTATGATACAGCTGCAAATAAGTATTTGAACACCTGAGAAAATCAATGTTAATATTAGGTACGGTTTGCAATTCCAGAGGTCAAACGTTTCCTGTAGTTTTTCACCAGGTTTGCACACACTGCAGAAGCCATCACTCGACCCATCTTCAATGCTCTAACTGAGGGAAGGAGGTTGTTCCCCAAAATCTCCCAATACATGGCCCCGGTCTTCCTCTCCTTAATACAGTGCAGTCGCCCTGTCCCATGTGCAGAAAAACACCCCCAAAGCATAACGCTACCACCCCCATGCTTCACAGTAGGGATGGTGTTCTTGGGATGGTCCTCATCATTCTTCTTCCTCCAAACACGGTTAGTGGAATTATGACCAAAAAGTTCTATTTTGGTCTCATCTGACCACATGACTTTCTCCCATGACTCCTCTGGATCATCCAAATGGTCATTGGCAAACTTAAGTCGGGCCTTGACATGTGCTGGTTTAAGCAGGGGAACCTTCCGTGCCATGCATGATTTCAAACCATGACGTCTTAGTGTATTACATATAATATGAAAGTAACCTTGGAAACGATGGTCCCAGCTCTTTTCAGGTCATTGACCAGCTCCTCCCGTGTAGTTCTGGGCTGATTTCTCACCTTTCTTTGGATCATCGAGACCCCACGAGGTGAGATCTTGCATGGAGCCCCAGTCCGAGGGAGATTGACAGTCATGTTTAGCTTCTTCCATTTTCTAATGATTGCTCCAACAGTGGACCATTTTTCACCAAGCTGCTTGGACATGTCCCCGTAGCCCTTTCCAGCCTTGTGGAGGTGTACAATTTTGTCTCTAGTGTCTTTGGACAGCTCTTTGGTCTTGGCCATGTTAGTAGTTGGATTCTTACTGATAGTATGGGGTGGACAGGTGTCTTTATGCAGCTAACAACGTCAAACAGGTACATCTAATTTAGGATTAATAAATGGAGTGGAGGTGGACATTTTGAAGGCAGACTAACAGGTCTTGAGGGTCAGAATTCTAGCTGATAGACAGGTGTTCAAATACTTATTTGCAGCTGTATCATACAAATAAATAGTTTAAAAAATCATACATTGTGATTTCTGGATTTTTTTTTATAGATTATGTCTCTCACTGTGGACATGCACCTACAATGACAATTTCAGACCCCTCCATGATTTCTAAGTAGGAGAACTTGCAAAATAGCAGAAAAATACTTATTTTCTTCACTGTATATATATATATATATATATATATATATATATATATATATATATATATATATGTATACATACACACACACATATATACATATACCAGCAGCTCCCAGTATTAAACCACCATAGGCCACTACACATGATCCATCTCTTTTCTTTTCATGTTAGTTTTTCTTAAACATCTTGTGGGATTGTATGGTTCAAGCTTCTCTACAGAAATAACATACTTTACATCCTGGATCAACTGCCCGATTTTTTGTGAACAGCTCATTGTGCAAGAGAGCTGCGCACACACGTGCACAAATCTGGGTTGGAGATCTTCTTTGACTGCTGCTACTGTCAATGCACAGTTCCAGCCTGGCACAAGTTGAGCCTTTTCTATCATTAGATTTAGCTGGTTAGGACACTGTAAAAGGTGATGCTGTGGACATTGTGCTTGATGTCCCACTTATGAGCCGTCTGTGTTGTCAGGACTGCATAGGGTTTGTGTGATCAGTAGGAGGAGAAGGCATCACAAGGCCGTCTCCTGAAGCATATGACCTGCCAGCTGACACGAAGGCAGATCCATTCTTGTTTCCATGTCTTCGTCCTCCGTCTGTGCTCTGTCGCTCTCTGTCTCTTTGTCCTCGGTGACGGTGTCCTCTTTGCAGTAAGCTGCTCCGTTGCCGTCTTTCTTGGCCATCTCATAGGGCTGTGCGTGGCTTTCTTTGGGCTGGCCAACAAAGACAAAGACTATTGAATGTTGGTGTACACAAACTGGGAGATCCCCAGCAGTGTGAATGTGAGCCTACCTTGGCTGGAGTGGACAGAGGAGTGACGCAGCACAGCTTGTCCCTGTAGCGCTCCGGCAGGAAGAAAAGCAGCCAGCCCAGGACAGGAAACACTGTGCCCGGGGTCAAATCCTTCTCCTTCATCGGCCCTGACATTCACACACACAACACACACACACAGTGAGTACAATGTATTGGACCTGACAAATAAATTCTCACCATGATTCCTAGTGTGAAGTGATACAGTTGATGATGTGTCAAGTCTAAGGCTACATCCACACTAATACGATTTGGGTTAAAAACAAGTGATTTAGCACTGTAGTCTCCGTCCAAACTCACAGACCTTTCTCGTGCACTGGGCATGCGGTACACGGGAACTACTGTTGAAAATTAGCTGACTGGCTAGCACTGGCACAAAAATGCTGATTAATGGGTCTTGTCCTTTATAAATAAAATACAAACTGTTGCAATTGGATTGAATAAAAGCCTCTTGTGCATGTTGGCAATATTCTAAAATGCAGAATGTAAGTGCACAGCGGCTGCAAGCATCGGCAGCAAGATAACAAACAACTGTGATTCGTTATCCGTGTTGAAAAGGGTCATGTGATAGGGCTGTGAACCAATCAGGGAACTGATAAGACCCAATCTAGAAACGAAGTCTTTGTGTCTGTGTGTGCCCGTCCAGGCTGTAACACAACCCTGAGATTTCAAACTGAAAACGGTTTCAGCAGTGTTTCCAAACATTTAGGCACTCGGAAACACCGGAGAAGTGTGGACGCTGTACACAAACGTAGCCAAAGATATGCATTTTAAAAGGAAAAGGTATAGAGTGGATGTGTCCTGCGTTACCTGTCAGCAGGCTGACCAGCAGCCCCACCACCACCACCGTTGTAGAGTTGTGAGCACTGTACCACATATAGGAGAGCGAGTAGAGCGCCTCCACACCCGTTGGCCTAAAGGTAAGGGGAACACCAAACGTCAGAGTTGTCTGATGATCTGTGCTGACCAGCTGCATCTGCCTGGCGTGTACTCATGTCTTACCTGGGCGTGGCTGTGGTGGCATTGACCAGCATGGTCATGTTGTCAAACAGGGGCAGAGCAGTGGTGTTGATTTCTGGCCCCACGGAACCAGACATACGCATCACAAAGCTGCCAATGCCAATCCAGAAGGCCATGGCAAGGCCGGCTACCAACCCGACCACAGCACCCTGAGCAGGGACACACCTCAGACCTCAACTCAAACCAAACATGGACACAATCTGTGGTGTAACAATATCAAACCATAGTTGATCCGTGATCCGTACGGATCAACACTCACCATTCAGAATGCATGTGAATCGCGGATTAATTGCAAAGTTGAAACATAATAAAAGGCTGATAAATCTCTAGGGAGGGTTGCCGTGAAGAAACAGGCAACGCAAGTCCCGTGAACAGAGCAGTCCCTACAGGATTTCTGACTTTTTATGAGATTGTTGCGGCCCAAAATGCCTGATGTTTCGGGAGCTTTTGTAAAGAATTGCGATAAAATTTGCAATGTTTTTTGTATGTTTGTTTGTTGCAATGAAGATGCGTGTATGTGTGCGCACCTCAGTCGTGGGGGGGAACTGAGCAGCCTCGCCCGCTGCAGAGAACAGGATTGAAACAGCAGCCGTTTTCAGCGACTTCAGAGTGAAAAATCATTTCAGCGTACATTGATGTTAAAATGTATACAGGTTGGCATGACAGTCTGACATGTACTGCACGGTCTCTCATTGCATGTTTTGTGAGATGTTCGAGTCACATACATCTCGGTAAACAAGGAAATTAATATGGCCATGTACATGTGACGGCAACCCGTTCTCACTCCCGCTTGGTCAGTGGCTCTCAGAGTCACATACTGATACAAAATCTGGCACGGGGGCCTCTTGGGATTGGTTGAAGTTGCGGGAAACTCCGGTTATTGGTCAAATTTGCAGAAAAAGTTGAGGTGATTGGTCAAAATTGAGGGTCGCACCAAAGTCAGCGTGATTGGTTGAATTTGTGTGAATTGGCGGGATCGTGGCATCCCAAAATCCTGGAGGGACTGAGTAGGGATAGAGGGATTATTGGCCATCAATAAAAAGGTGGTCTACTTTGGCTCGGCTACAGCTGTGTCTGTCCCTCTCGTGACACTCGTTTGTCTCTGAAGTAAAGGCTGGACTACAATAGAGCTGTCTGGAGCAGTTTGTGAACAGTCTTTTCTGTTGGAGATGGCAAGTCCCTTTGGGGGGGGGGGGGACTTTGGGTTTTTACAAAGTGAAAACTTTGTAAACCTATAACATGCAGAAAAAAAACACAATAAAGGAAAGGGAAAAAGCCAAAAAACGTAATAGGAGCACTTTAAAACATTCCAAAGTAACATGCATTTCCAGGGTGTAAGTCCTTTGTTTTCCGGGAAAAGTGAACTGTGCTCCCCGGCTTGAAGGCACTGTGTGTTTTATGACAGTTCTTTAAGTTTAAATGGAAAGTGTTTAAAAAAATACTGTGCCCCCTTTCTGACTGATCCGTGATCCGATCCGAACCGTGAGTTTTGTGATCTGTTGCACCTCTAGACACAATAAAGTCCCAAATTAAAAGGACTCACCGTGGGGTTTGCCCAGGGAAAGAACATTCCCAGACAGAATAGGCCCAGCAGAGGGCCCCCCACCATCCCAAAGATGCTGAAGGCTGCCTGAGGACACACGGGACAAGACGGAGTCATTTAAAGACCAACATGTTTTATAATGTGTCACTAACTGTAGTTGATGTCAGCAGGGTGTTACCTGCAGCACAGAACCCATTATAGAGGCCAGGTAGGCCATAGCCAGACACACCAGGCCGTAGACCAGTGCTGTGGGGCGAGCACACCACACAGACATAATCAGTGGCATAAATAAGCAGCCTGTTAGACTGCACTGCTTGGCTAAACAAACAATACATGTCCACCACTCATTCCATATTGCAGAAATACAGTATCTCACTTGTCTTACCCAGTCCCTTGGACAGCAGCGTCGCTTTAGCTTCAGTCATGTTTGGAAACTGAGGTTTGATCAGGTCCTCCATGGTTACTGTTGCTAGGGAGTTAAAGGCTGATGAGATGGTGCTGAAGGGAGAGAAAATGGGATTGAATGAATAACTGGGATTCTGTAATACATGATACGGCACAGGTAGGCCTACACTTCACATCACAATCACATCACATTGTGTGATTTTTAAATAATTAATTTGCATTTTATTGCATGACATAAGTCACCTACCAACCAGTAAGAATTCTGGCTCTCACAGACCTGTTAGTTTTTCTTTACACCTGTCCACACACTCAATTAAACAGACTCAATTAAAGATTAGAGAGCTGTGTAAGGACATCATGGATAAAATTGAAGACCTGCCCGAGGCTGGAATGGGCTCCAGGACAATAGGCAAGCAGCTTGGTGAGAAGGCAACAACTGTTGGAGTAATTATCAGAAAATGGAAGAAGTTCAAGATGACGGTCAGTCTCCCTCGGTCTGGGGCTCCATGCAAGATCTCACCTCGTGGGGCATCAATGATCATGAGGAAGGTGAGGGATCAGCCCAGAACTACACGGCAGGACCGGGACCATGACCTGAAGAGAGCTGGGACCACAGTCTCAAAGAAAACCATTAGTAACACACTATGCCATCATGGATTAAAATCCTGCAGCGCACGCAAGATCCCCTTGTTCAAGCCAGCGCATGTCCAGGCCCGTCTGAAGTTGGCCAATGAACATCTGGAGGAATGGAAGAAGGTCATGTAGTCTGTCTGATGAGACAGAAATAGAGCATTTGGGTCTAAACTCCACTCGCCGTGTTTGGAAGAAGAAGAAGGATGAGTACAACCCCAAGAACACCAGATAGGTCGAGGCTGGGTCTTCCAGCATGACAACAACCCAAAACACACAGCCAGGGCAACTAAGGAGTGGCTCCGTAAGAAGCATCTCAAGGTCCTGGTGTGGCCTCGCCAGTCTCCAGACCTGAACCCAATAGAAAATCTTTGGAGGGAGCTGAAAGTCTGTATTGCCCAGCGACAGCCCCTAAACCTGAAGGATCTGGAGAAGGTCTGTATGGAGGACTGGCCAAAATCTCTCTACAGGAAACGTATGATCTCTGGAATTGCAAACAAAGGTTTCTGTACCAAATATTAAGTTCTGCTTTTCTGATGTATCAAATACTTATGTCATGCAAATTAATTATTTATATATAAAAATCATACAATGTGATTTTCTGGATTTTTGTTTTAGATTCCATCTCTCACAGTTGAAGTGTAACTATGATAAAAATTACAGACCTCTACATGCTTTGTAAGTAGGAAACCCTGCAAAATCAGCAGTGTATCAAATACTTGTTCTCCCCTTAGCATTAGATTAATTAACTACCCATACAGCAAACGCTACATGGTAAACTTAATCGTGAGCCCACTGCTGTTAACAATCATACTAAAAATAACTTTATGAGTGTGTTAAGAGTAGAAGTTCAACACCTTGGAGGACAAGTTGTGAATCAGCTGCTGCCTGATGGTGGACTTTTACCTGAGAGCTCCGCTGAACAGACAAGCCACAAACAGTCCAGCCAGCCCAGGCAGGTCCTGGAACACGTCCATCACAAAGTACAGCACCATCTGCACAGAGCAGCTCAACATTAGCATGGCCCCCCCACAGCCCACAGCATACAGCCACTACAGGTTGGCGAATGAGTGTGCACCTGGTCATTGGTTTTGGGACGTAGCCCTTGTCCAGAGGGCTGTTCTCTCCGTAGCGAGCGAACATGACCAGCCCCATCAGACAGCCTAAACACAGCACAATCTGCTGGCACGGGAAAACTACGTAGCACGACCTGGAAGGAGATAGGAGGAGACGGAGACGGAGACAAGACGGCCGACACATGAAAAGCTATGTTTTAAAGGAAAGTAACAATATAATAAATTCATATGGGTTGTTTGAAAACTCACATGACAGCCTCTCTCTCCGTGCGAGAGCTGAGGTATCTCTGGACCTGGGCCTGGTTGACCCCGTACAGAGCCAGCATTAGGAAGATTCCCCCCACCCCCAGTGTCCAGAAGGTGTGGCGCTGCAGAGGGTCAGGGTCCAGGCTGACAGGCACAGAGGGAGAACAGAGTGAGCGTCTGCCCAACCGGTGTGCACTACTATAGGGAAAGGTAACAACTACTCACTCCAATCCTGAGATGCGGCTTCCATTGACTGCTTTCCTCCACACCTCTGCCATGCCCCCCGCCTGACTGGCCCCCACCACGATGACCGCCAGCTGTCCCTCAAACATTACCACCGTCTGGAACACATCGGTCCAGATCACCGCCTTCAGACCGCCCTGGGACAGGAGCAGCGGACGATCAACATATCCCTCTCCATTTGTGCATGTATAGGACCTGAGTGTGTGTGTGTATTTCAGGCCTGTGTGTAGTGTGTTCTAACAACTGTGAAAGTGAAAACATTTTAATTTCTCCCCTGGGGATCAATAAAAAGTATATAATAAAATAAAAAGTATATTTTACATCATTGTGTGCGAAAGATATATTAGTTCTGGTTTACAAAGGTTGATCTTCATTACATCATTCTTCAGCTTCTGTGTAGAACAGCACATATTGTGTCATGGAGGTCAGTGATTGGCTGGGCTGAGGAACTCACCAGAGCAGTGTAGACTGTGCACACCAGCCCCATGGCCAGCACCGCCCCCCACAGGTCAAAGCCTGTCACTGCAAGGGAGAGAGGGCGTTAGCACACTGCTTACTCCATTACACAACTACAACTTGTGCTGTGTTCAACACCAACATGTGCTACGCTTACCTGCGTTAAGAGCCAAGGCTGGGGCATAGAGGACCACCCCCATATAAATCACCTATACACACACACACACACACACACACACACACACACACACACACACACACACACACACACACACACACACACACACACACACACACACACGCACACACACAAAGTTGCTGATGAAGATCACTTTTTCATTTTGAGTAATTTACAATTGATTGTATTGATTGATATGATTTGGGAATAACTGTTCATATTATTCATGTCATCATGACATTACAGAACAATGCTGATACTTTTATTGGAGAAAATATAGGAAACTTAAATAAGGGTCAGTGTGACATTTCCAGGGCCAAAGTTTCAGTCAGGCTGTCATATAATTGGCCAATGAATGCATAGACTTCTTAATCATGGCACTCATGGCGTTTTTTCAATCAAATAACTGGTGAAGCCAGAAAGAGTTAGAGGATAAACACCAAACTGACTTCTTTAATTGGCTTGTTCTTGCCTTTCAGTAATATTTTACTGTCTCACCGGCTCACTAGAGTTACTCACTTGCTGACCTCAATGAGAAATTGCAAAAATATTGATTTTACATTTACTTTTGTGTCAAATGATTAATGTCTTTACTAAGTATCCGTTTAGGCAACATTATGCCCAGGGCGGTGGACCTTTTATCAACAGTAGCACCAATAACATCCCTGCTTCCTGCCCAGAAACTAGAGTGACACAAACAAAGATACCATCTGAAAGATGAAGGTCACAGTCCCACATATGCGAACCGTCTTGTTAAAGCGCAGCTCCAGATACTGTCGAGGGGGGAGAATGAACAAAAAGCAGATTCAAATATCATCTCAGAGTCATGCTGTGATATGAGGTCTGGCTGTGGATCTGAGCTGCCAGTTAGAGCCACATTATCAGTTACAAGTCATTGTGTGTTCACAGGACATCAGTGCAAGGCTGTTCTCTCAGAGCATTTGTGTCTGTTCAGCGTTAATTCAATAAGACGACTGATAACAGTTTTAAGCTCTAAGAACATACACTACCGGTCAAAGGTTTGGGGTCACATAGAAATTCCCATTGCACTCCATTGTAGACAGAATACCAGCTGAGATCAGTTGCATTGTTTTTTTAACCAGGGCAGTAATCAGATTACATTATGTGCTTACATAATAGTAAAATGGTTCTCCAATGTTTTTCTAGTTTTTTTTTTTAAATGATAGATTAGTACACAGAATGTGCCTTTGGAACATTGGATGAATGGTTGCTGGTAATGGGCAATGTAGATATTGCATTAAAGATCAGCCCCCCACCCAAATTAGCAGGTATTCTGTCTATAATGGAGTGGTATGGAAATGTAGAAGTGACCCCAAACTTTTGACCGGTAGTGTACTTCACAAAGACAAGACGGAAGACAGATACAGGCATGTCAAACTCTGTTTGCATGTTGTGGGTTAGTCTCTACTACCTCATACAGTAGGTGGTTGCGTATGTGTGTGGGTCAGGTGTGTGCAAGTGTGTGTGTGTGTGTGTGTGTGTGTGTGTGTGTGTGTGTGTGTGCATGTGTGTGCATACCTCATAGGCACTAGACAGCCGCAGTCTGTAGAAGACTGGGATGAACACATGAGCTGGGATGAGCAGGCCCAGGAAGTAGGAGCAGCCCAGGAACCAGTACTGAGTCCCAAAGGTGTAGACCTCCGACGGGGCTCCCAGGATGGCCACGGCCGACTGGAAGGTGGCCAGCAGGGACAGAGACACAGGCAGGCAGCTCATAGAGCGGTCAGCCATCAGGAACTCCTGCAGCAGACACAGTGCTGCTGTCAGACCTGTTTGACCCCTGAAAGAGTGAAATCGACCTCATTGCGGAGTTAGAGTTACTGTTATATGGTCTAAAATGTACCTGTGTTGTGCGCTGGCGACCCCCAGAGAAGGCGTGGAAGAGCCCGATGCCGGTCGAGGCCACCAGAAGCAAGGCGAAGATGACGTAGTCCACCGTGCTGAAGTGCATCTGGACTACCTCCCCCATGATGCAGTGGGTGTGGGGTGGTCAGGAGGATGCACGGCCTCTTGGGCTGATCACGACGTCAAAGAAAGCATTTCAGCCATAGAGACAAATCTGCAAAAAGAAGCAGCCAGACAGCAGCATTCAGCTGGGGTTTCTTTGAAGTAGTCAGTTAAGTGATAAACTGTAGCTTTAAACCCCCCCCCAAAAAAAAATTCCCCACTCACTGATCCAATCACGGTCACTGTGGTGGCAGAGGATACATTCAGCAAAAATAATTCACCACCCACAAAAAAGGCATGACAAAACTGACGTGATAATATTGTTACTATGATTCAACACCTGTAGAGCTCGTTTAACCAAACAAAACCCAATCCTGCTTATATTTTCACAAAATACACATAACAGTGTTCTTTTACAATTGTTTTGGCTCCTAGCTGTGCTCATGTGAAAAATAACTCTCATATTCACAGCTGCAGAGCGAGCTAAGGCCAGCTGACACAGAGGGGAGGCTAAAAGTGTGTGTGTGTGTGTGTGTGTGTGTGTGTGAGGTCAGTTTTTTAGCTTTAATAAATGCAAATTCTTTCCAAAAGTCAATGACTAATCCTGTTAAATAATTATGATTTCGATGTTGACCAAAATAATCCACAATTGAGCAGCTCTAGCACACAGTAAGAAAAAAAATCAAACATATTGATGCATCAAGATGCATGGATAATCGAAAAATCACATCATAGCCAACTCTAATGGTAAGCCCCCCGACAGGCCTGTCTTTGCAATTATTTGTGCTGGTTTGATCAAACACCGTCTGAGGGAATTCATTTAAATCTCGTATCATTATGCCTTATTATCACTAATCTACCTGAGTCCAACTGGTCGGGAACAGAAGCAACTGCCAGAGCATCGGTTCAACTCCAGAGCCCCCATCACAGGGATGTTTCAACGCAGATAAAGTAGATCTTTAACACTAGAGCTGGTCCGTTCTCAATCCATAATTACAATGTCAAGCCTTTAAGTTCACATTATTTGACTAGACATTTGCTGCGGTGCTTGTTGATCAGGCTTGTGTGGAGTTTGATCTGCTGTGCTATTGCTGAGAGTTACAGGACTGTGGAACAATCACTTAAAGGCTGACTCGTTAGAAAGAGCCCGTTGATTCCGACCCTTGCAGTGGCTTCCCAGTGAACCAGACGTAACCTCCATCTCTGTCTTTAATGACTCAACTGGCTCCATCATGTGACTGACAGAGAGCTCCGGTCCACGCTGGTTTGGGCTGACTCCTCAAAGTTTTTAATCTTTCCCATTAAAACAGGGCCAGAAATCCCAGCATGCAAAGCTGACAGCAATCTGAAATTATATTCTTTTGATGAAATGTAATTTTCCCTGATGTCCCTTATAAACCTAAGAGACTAATGATAGACTTACCAAGACTGCAGTCTCTATAGTTTCTATTCTATAGAGGCAGGGTTAGTTAAGCTCTAACCCATGACAGGGTGAAAGGCCGTGCGTGTGTGGAAGCAACCACCCATAGCTCTAGAGACATTCAAATGACAGAATGTATCTGGTGTGAGCCTTCATGGGCTTCAGAGCCCTCTCTCTGTGGTAGGTCCAGTACAAACAAATATGGCGCACAGCGAGCTATTTGCTTCTGCACCAGTTGGCCAATGCTACTTTACACAAGCTGTGCCTTTCCACAACATGTGTCTCTCGCAACCAACAATACTACAACACCTCAATCCCAGAATTCAATTCAATCCACGCCTAAAGGAAACGTTCAATCCTTTGTGTGTGTGTGTGTGTATATGTGTGGAGGTCAGGGAGGCTGTGGTTGCTTGGCAACACAGGGACAATGAGTGTGGATGAGGTAGAGGGAGCACAGTTCTTCCCCCACACATAACAGCAGAAGCTGTTTGATGGAGGGAGAGGGAGAGGGAGAGCAAGTGGAGAGAGATGCACAAGACACACTGCTGAATTAGAAACCCTCAACCCATCAAGGTAGTTTAAAGCTCATCAGACAACCAGCACAGACACAGTGTGTGAGCACTCCGGATGAATATTAATAGAGTGTCAAGGACCCATTATCCTTGACACAAAGATACAGAAATCAGAAATTCTTATATCAAGGTTTTACAGACTCAGTTTGATCAAACACAGTGCAGCGTGCCCTTTATCTCCATATTAAAGGCCATCCCGGAGCTTTGAGCTTCTGTATTTTAGTCTGAAATGGTGGACTGCCATACATGCAACGAAAGTCCATAATTAGAAAAATGTATTGTTTAAAAGCGCAGTCAGTCCTCTACTTAAAAGTAAAAAATACGCACAGAGAAAAAAGAATTGAGCGTAGAAATAAAAAATGTTGATTCATTGATAATTGTTTTATAAATTGCATCGTAGCTGCTGTATGAGAATCTAATGGTGCGGTGCCTCCCCGAAAGTGAGGGCTGATCCCCATGCACATACAGTATATGTGTTTCCAAAGAAACACAGCTGGTCTACAGTCCCCCCCCCCTCCGATCCTCAGACCTGACTGCACCTCTGTGACCCAAAAGGTCAAGAATATGAGTAATTATTAAACCTTAAGCTGAACCCTTGCTTGCTCTGTAAAATAACTATTAACAGCACAGTCTGGGAGACAAGACAGAGGTTTTCATAAGCAGTAAAGATAAAGACTGACAAGAGAAAAATAAAAATTGTCACCACTGATTAACGTGCTGCTATCAGTTCTCAAAGACAGTGTTGTAAAAGGAGCATGCACGGGCAGTCCCACTGAAGACTGATAACATTGACCAAACGTGACGTGTTGTTTTTTTGTGACCCCTGTTAATGCAATACCAGATAATACTAAAGGATATTGTTGTTTGGTTGAAGCTCAGTTGTAATCATTAGCCTGCAGAAGGAGTTTTTCCTCATAGCAGATAGGTGGAAGGCATCTTAGCCCTCTCCTGACACGCAACATGTACTTCTGGGGAGGTGGAACCTTTCTTTAACTGTCTATGTGTAACTGGGTTGTGTACCAGTGTCATTACATTGGCTCAGTGGCACATTAACTGCCTTTTATTCAAACGCTGCACATGAATACATTCTTCATTTGATTTTGGACTATGATCAGAATCTTTCCTGGAATGTGTCTTTGGCCCCGAGACGTACTACAACATTTTACCAAACAACAAAACCATATATCACATTTATGAAAAGTGGATGCTTTGCAATCAATTTATCAGGTGCCCTTTTACATTCACTGTTTGAAACGAGCCACACAGACTAAGGAACTGAAGAGTTCTTTAACTTGTTCAGTCGAGCCTCTGGGACTCTAAATCTTTTGTCTGTGTGATAAATAATTATTAGATAAAAGGGTCTGCTGTAATATTACCGGCCAGAGACAACATTGTGTTAGTCTACGCAGTTAGGAAACAAGCGGTTAACCTGCAATCACTGAGCAGATCTGTATCAGTGCGATGCACTGATTCCTACTGCAGTACACCTTGGATTATATATTGGAAGGTATTGATTCATGAATGGGAAAAAAAGTATTCAATAATATCAGAATTCAACAGGACAGACTCCAGGAGAGGATTGTTTGAGATGTTCCTCCCTATGACCACTGCACATAGAAAAGGTTACAGATACAAACCAATAAAGACAATAGAGTGGGGCTGTAATCTGAGATTAACTGTACCAAATCAATTAATAAATCTATTTATGTTACTCCATGCACTGGCAAGCAGCCACCACATCGCAGAAATAAGCTTTAGACATCCAGTGCTTCCACTCATTGATGCAAAAATCCCATAAAACCCAATATTACCATAAAGCAGTTTTAATCATTGATAATTTGATTGAACATAAATTAACCAGAAGAGTCCTACTGAGATCAAGAATCTCTTTTTCAAAGGGAGATCTGGCCAAGACAGGCAGCAGCATAAATACAGACAGAAAATATTGATGGCAATTCAACTAAGAACTCAGAACTTACCAGATAGTCCAACTTCCCCTTTTCCTTTTGTTGAGTTAAAGTTTAAATGTTCCATCACTATGTAATTTCTTATGTTTTAATGTACGCTGCTGTTTATGGAGGACCAGGTCTTTCATATTTAAAAATAAATACAGAAATAAATAAATGCTCAATAAATAAATAAGCACACAATTAATTGCCCCAAAAAATACAATGAAGAAATAAATGTAGGTAGAAATTAAATTATACAGTGAGACATAAATGTATATATCTCTTTTAATTAGCTTCTTTATTTATTCACCTTTGTAATAATTACCTTATTTATTTATTGTCCGTTATAATCTTCAACTTTATTTATTCCTTACTTATTTTTTAAATGTATTTATTTCTGTGTGTGTTTAATTTTTTTGTCTGTTTTATTCTTCCGTTGCATTTTCTACCCTATTTATTTTCACCCCTGGTATTTATTTCTGCCTGTCACTTTTACATTTCTGCCTGTCACTTTTACATTTCTTCATGCATTTCTGCCTCATTATGCAAATGAGGAGGGGCGGGTCTTAAGGGGTTAACTTCTGCCCATTGGTTGGTTAGCATTTTACTCCCTCGGTCAATCTACATGCCACCGGCCACAGACACAACACAGATGGCTAGCTACGGTGAAGTTGTCAGTGAGCTCAGGCATTTAGCAACTGTTTTTGAAAACAATGCTAACGTTATAAGTATTGACTTTATAATTTTTCGTTTAGACGCTCTGACAGAACGTGTGTTTCAGTCAGCGGTGTCGTGCCAATGTACTCGTGTATCCCCTGGCCGCGGGAGCGCGCATGCACACAGAGCGGAGCTTCTGCTGCCCTTCGAATTGTTTAACTGCTGCACTTTGAATTAAACGGAACAAACAGCGACGTGGAAGACTCGGCAGGGTTACCATAGTAACAGGGGTCTCAGTTAACTACATAAATACGTGTATTTGTCTGTTACATTAAGGCGACGTGTCAAATAACGGACAATAAATAAATAAGGTAATTATTACAAAGGTGAATAAATAAAGAAGCTAATTAAAAGAGATATATACATTTATGTCTCACTGTATAATTTAATTTCTACCGACATTTATTTCTTCATTGTATTTTTTGGGGCAATTAATTGTGTGCTTATTTATTTATTGAGCATTTATTTATTTCTGTATTTATTTTTAAATATGAAAGACCTGGTCCTCCATAGCTGTTGGGTTGAGAAAATATGATTAAACTAATTGGTGTAGGCTCCATATCATGCTGCCAGATAGATTAGGAACTAACGCTTGTCTCCGACCCCCTGGTGTCTTAGACTAGACTAAGAGAATAGAATGTTGATTATCTGTATTTTTGTTAGAACTTCTCACTTACATGATAACCTTTTGATCTGTGCCAGAAAATGACCCCAAAGGGGCAGAGTTAGAGCATGTCCGACTTCATTGGACTGCGAAGAAACCAACAAGACTCGTCCTACATGTGACTATGCCAACGAAGAGACAATGAGTATGGGTTTTAGCTTTTAGCATCTGCTGTGTGACAAATGCCACCAACCCATCCGCATCACTGATGCAACAACTTGAGATGTAAGTGAGCATCATATACTTCCATCATAATGTTCTATGCCCTTATACACTCAAAACTTTCTATATTTGAAAAGGCCCCTAACCAAAACATAATGCTTATTACACATTCATGACTAGAAAACCTTGACACAAAGTGCTGAGCTTCAGCTCAGATTCAAGCTTCAAGTCATGTTCCAAGCTTTCAGATTTCTATATGACATGTACAGTTGACCGGCTGTCTCTAAAGACCCCCTCGCCCCCCATCTGAGGTGGTCTGGATCCGCCAGTGGGACAAGGACTACCGTAATACTGGATGTCGGTTTACCGTAGGGTCTAAAAGTTAGGCGACAGGGATGCCTCTAGTATCCTGACACACAGCGAGGGTTTAACTAACGATATGAACAGAATTGTACATTATATTTCTAGTATGTGGACACGGAGACGGACAGAGCTGCGCCGACATGTCATTCATTAGGCTGCCGGCTGTGTGAGCCCCGGGACCTACCCAACACTACCAACAGCTGTTTCATACCTGCTTTAAAGAAATATAGGCACACGGTATATTGCATATGTAACACGTGTAACATTAAATATAGCCACGTGGTTCTGTTGCCCAATCCAAACTCTCTGCTGCAGCCGCGTGCACCACCGTGACACTAATAACACACAAATAGCCCATAGATAACCACAGGCGGCTCCCCGTCAGCTACCCCCCCCTCCCCCCAACCTGGAGCCCGGAGCTACCGGTATGCTTACCGTCTCTGTACCGGGGACCAGTCTTCACTGACAACAGCGCCGAGGCTACCGTAACATTACTCGCGAGGTGACGCACCGCCCACTCTCCGTGACACACTAGATCAGCTGCTGCCTTCACGTGCTCCTCGTAAATGAGACATTCACAGTCGAACCACCGGAGAAACGAATATTCGTGCTGTCAGTGGTTTAAGACCTGCATCGTTTCAACGCTTCCCACTACAAAGTGCTACCTACGCTCTGTGCTCTCAGCGACAGCCTCCTCATTGGTCACTTCTCCCGAATCCTTTGGGTTGTGACCTTTCAGATATACCTGAAGCCACCACAGCTCGCGCAGCGGCAGTCGGAAAATACATCTAATTGGTACTTCAAATTGAATAAACCAGTTTGACAAAGCCATCTGAAGGTTACACAGTGGCAACGGGTGGCGTGACCATAGACCGTTAGTCTATGGGTGTGACCTGCTGATACAGGATGATGACGGATTATTTGTAACCGTTATGCTAATTAGCCCGCATGGCATGACATTTCTTACCTGTCGTACTGACGCACACCACTGATACTCAACATGCTCATGAAGCTCCCAACGCATCCTCCAAGGCTCTCCCAGTGCGCATAGATCTGTGCACGCGCAGCTGCAGAGGCTGCTGATCACGTGTCTCTCTGGATTCAGTGACTCCAGTGGAACACCACAGGGGGCAGAATGAGGCTGAAAACCTCTGATTTACACATTAATAACTATAATCTACAGCTGCTTAACCATCAACATACAGTCTCCACACGCTGCACGACATGCTGGCCAGGCCTGTGTGTAATGTGTTCATTAATTAATAATGGATTAACAAAGTATACATTAATTATTAACCATTTAACAGGTGCCTCTGCTGATCAAAACACCAGCGCCTAATAACCACATGTTCTCACATCCCATCTAGTGTCAAACGTGTTAGTTATCAAGTACTAAACCATTTTGGGTGGGGGGGTTTATTGTAAAAACAAAGTGTATTAACAATGAATCATAAATCAGATACAGACTCTCAATGAAGACAACCGAGTGGAGTAAAGCCATGTACTGCAGGCGGCTCCTGCAGGCAGGACAGCCCATCCTAATTACTCAATCACTGCATGTTGTCTGCAGAGAGCGTTGATCCATTCCTCTGACAACCTGAGGATATTATGTGGAGCAACTAAGCACCCTTTAACACAACATGTTTTACATTTCACAAGTGATTCAAAGTATTGTTACATTTCACCAAAGAGCACACCTGGTCCCATCAGTCCGTGGTCAGAAGCCCTACATGATGTTTTACTTCAAACCTGAGTCAAAAAGACTCCACTTTAGGTCCTGCTGAGATCTCCCAGCATGTAACCAGATGCGTATATTAAATTGGACTCTGCCAACGGAACAGACAATGAAACATTTGGTTGTCAGCATTCGCTCCTGAAGAAATACAGCATGGTTAATGATGCTGCCAAGTGTCCATGTTGCATGTGTTCCTCCTCAGTTCAGTAGTCTGATGATGGAGTTAATGTCTGTATTGCGAAACCCTGGGTTCCCCAGGTCTTTCAGGAGCCCAGCCTTGTCCCTGGCAGCATGGCGAGCCACTGACAGCTTGAAAGGCAACAGGAAGTTGTTGGCTGCCCGGAAACCTTTACCAACCGAGTAAATCTCGTGAATCAGGTCCTCCAGACAGATGATGCCATGTTTACCTGAGAAACAAGAAGAGCAGGGGAGAGATTACACCAGCTGTAATATTCATATACCTCCCATACAACTCCTCTGCTTCTACACAGTGCTTTAAACTTATGGGTGATATTTGCTGTACAAAGGATTGTGGGTCAAAACAGTCACAACAGTATGCTGGCATGTATAATGTGAGCAGATGCAGCAGGACATCCTGGTGGGGGTGGAACTGCACACTCAACGTACCACTGGATTAGTGTCCCAAACTAAAAAACTGATTAACCGGCCAAGTTGGCCGGGAAAGGAAAACATTCACAGGCCAAGCATATCTTTTAAACATACATCCCAAAATGTTTTGGGTCCTTCTGGTAGGGATGGATACAATTCGCCGTTAACGTACAATAAGAATAGTGACCGATTAATAATTGGTAAATGGCTAAAAACAATGGTTAATAAAAATAATTATATAAAAAAAAAAAACGTTTTAGCTTGATAAAAAGGCTATACTGTTTTTCCTAACTGCTAGTCAACTTGTTGGTGCTAAGTCTGCACTGGCTAGTTAGGTTTTAAAGAGCCCCTATTATGCTTTTTCCTATTCCTTTGTGCCCTCATACTGTGCTTCTGACTGGCTAGTAGTCCTTACCTAGCTATTCTGCATGCCTCCCAACAAAGATGGAACAGAAGTGAGATGTCTCACTCTGTAGCTAAAACAGAGAGCTCATCACACAGGGTGAAACAAGGAGCCGCAGTAATGTGCAGTACAACAAAAATGTTTTTTTGAAAATTAAACCCTTTAAACCTATTCTGATACAAACTCTAAACACAACTAGAAAATTCCACAGAAATTTTAGCAGTGTGCCTACTACCTGGTGCACATCCGAATAACAATAAAACGTAATAAAAAATAATAAAAGTGTTAAGTGTCTTAACCCTTCAGAGATATAACTTTTTACATGGACTCTGGTGTAGTCCATCATGACATCATGTTAGCTGACAGATAACACTTCTTCTCCTTCCTCCTCCACTCCCAGTCTGTCTTCTATGAAACAGCTGTTGGTGTTGAGGCTTGAAGTCAGTTAGGAGTCAGTCAGTTGGTCCATCATGACATCATGTTAGCTGACCAATAACACCTCTTCTCCTTGTTGCTATGGTGATGTTCTATCAGCAGTTGGTATGAATGGAGCCAAAAATGTATGTCCGATAGACTCCATAGTTAATTGTCAGCGACCGGCACAAGATTTCCTACATTTTGACCAATAATAATATATGAAGAGTTAAAACTGGAGGAGAAAGAGCAATTTGTTTGGGAAACCTTCAGAGAATCGTACTGCAGCCCCCCCCCATCTCACTCATCATCCACCACATACACACACACTGGAAACGTGAGTCAGTTGGTCAACATGGCCTCCAGGGAACAGTGTCATGATAGGGGTGTGTGTGTGTGTGTATACAGTACCTTGCGAAAGTATTCGGCCCCCTTGAGCTTTTCAACCTTTTGACACATTTCAGGCTTCAAACATAAAGATATAAAATTTGTATTTTTGTGAAGAATCACCAACAAGTGGGACACAATTGTGAAGTGGAACCAAATCTATTGGATATTTTAAACTTTTTTAGCAAATAAAAAAAACTGAAAAGTGGTGCGTGCAAAATTATTCGGCCCCTTTACTTTCAGTGCAGCAAACTCACTCCAGAAGTTCAGCGAGGATCTCTGAATGATCCAATGTTGTCCTAAATGACTGATGGTGATAAAAAGAATTAAGTCTCTGTATAAATGCACCTGCTCTGTGATAGTCTCAGGGTTCTGTTGAAAGCGTAGAGAGCATCATGAAGACCAAGGAACACACCAGGCAGGTCCGTAATACTGTTGTGGAGAAGTTTAAAGCCCGGATTTGGATACAAAAAGATTTCCCAAGCTTTAAACATCCCAAGGAGCACTGTGCAAGCGATCATTTTGAAATGGAAGGAGTATCAGACCACTGCAAATCTACCAAGACCTGGCCGTCCCTCTAAACTTTCAGCTCAGACAAGGAGAAGACTGATCAGAGATGCAGCCAAGAGACCCATGATCACTCTGGATGAACTGCAGAGAACTACAGCTGAGGTGGGAGAGTCTGTCCATAGGACAACAATCAGTCGTATACTGCACAAATCTGGCCTTTATGGAAGAGTGGCAAGAAGAAAGCCATTTCTCAAAGATATCCATAAAAAGTTGTGTCTAAAGTTTGCCACAAGCCACCTGGGAGACACACCAAACATGTGGAAGAAGGTGCTCTGGTCAGATGAAACCAAAATCTAACTTTTTGGCCACAATGCAAAACGATATGTTTGGCGTAAAAAGCAACACAGCTCATCACCCTCAACACACCATCCCCACTGTCAAACATGGTGGTGGCAGCATCATGGTTTGGGCCTGCTTTTCTTCAGCAGGGACAGGGAAGATGGTTCAAATTGAGGGGAAGATGGATGCAGCCAAATACAGGACCATTCTGGATGAAAACCTGTTGGAGTCTGCAAAAGACCTGAAACTGGGACGGAGATTTATCTTCCAACAAGACAATGATCCCAAACATACAGCAAAATCCACAAAGGAATGGTTCACAAATAAACATATCCAGGTGTTAGAATGGCCAAGTCAAAGTCCAGACCTGAATCCAATCGAGAATCTGTGGAAAGAGCTGAAAACTGCTGTTCACAAACGCTCTCCATCCAACCTCACTGAGCTCCAGCTGTTTTGCAAGGAGGAATGGGCAAGAATGTCAGTCTCTCAATGTGCAAAACTGATAGAGACATACCCCAAGCGACTTGCAGCTGTAATCGCAGCAAAAGGTGGCTCTACAAAGTATTAACGTAAGGGGGCCGAAAAATTTTGCACGCCCGACTTTTTTTTTTTTTTTTTTTTTTTTTTTTTTGCTAAAAAAGTTTAAAATATCCAATAGATTTCGTTCCACTTCACAATCGGGTCCCACTTGGTTGGTGATTCTTCACAAAAAATAAAAATTGTATATCTTTATGTTTGAAGCCTGAAATGTGTCAAAAGGTTGAAAAGTTCAAGGGGTCCGAATACTTTCGCAAGGCACTGTATATAGTTGTGTGTCTCTCTGTGTGTGTCTCTCTCTATGTGTGTATGGTTGTGTCTGTCTTTGTGTGTGTGTGTCTGTCAGTGTGAGAACCTGTTGCTATGGTGATTTCCAAAGAGGGGCGTTTTGAGCGATGTTGAGCGATTTCCTGAACATTTCCCATTCAAGTGTTTGAGAAATTTTTTTGATTGCGTGAAAACCGGGCAGCAAATCTCGTTGAAGTCATAGCACACCATTCCCGATCATTACATACGTTTCGATGTATTATGTGTGCGCGTGTTGGAAACTCTTCGTGACTAATAGTGGATCAAAAAATCTGGCGGAAGATGAAGAAAAATAATAAGTATGGGCAATAATAGTCATAGCACAGATTGCTGCTATTGCAGCACATCATCACACTGAATTATGTGCGGGGCGGCTGTGGCTCAGTGGTAGTGGATGTCAAAGTATCCTTGGGCAAGACGCTGAACCCCGAGTTGCCCCGATGCTGTGCATCGGAGTGTGAATGTGTGTGAATGTTTATCTGATGAGCAGGTGGCACCTTGTACAGCAGCCTCGGCCACAGTGTATGAATGTGTGTGAATGGTGAATGTTTCCTGTATGATGTAAAAGTGCTTTGAGTAGTCGTTAAGACTAGAAAAGCGCTATATAAATACAGCACATTTACAATTATGAACCTGAAAATGAGCAAAATATGGGCCCTTTAAGCTCTTTTTCTGCTGGTTGGTCTATGCAGGACACAGCAGAGTGGTACGTGACATATGCCAACCGGTCCCTATATGGACCATGTACTGTGTGTGTGTGTGTATATTATAGAACTCATGAATTGTAAGGGATCATGACATTGGAGTATTTTTATATATATGGATTCAGCTGATTTGCAAGTTCATTGACATGAGTGAAGAGACTTACCCATGTGCGTCTCAATCAGTGTGTTGTCTGTTAGAGGAACTTTCCTCCGGCCAACCCTGGTCTGTCCTCTCTTCAGAATGAGCTCACGAACAGACTTCAAGTTGGGAAATCTGTTGGAAACATTACCTTGGGTTTACAACACACACACAACCACAACCAAGCCGACACATCTGATCTGAGCTCCAGCTGTTCAGGCGTCACTCACCCCCAGGCTACGTAAGGCTCCAGCACCTTCATCATGGCCACAGAGGTCTTGTTGATTCTGACGAAGGCCCCACTGAAGATCTTCCTCAGCCTCAACATCTGGACCACCTTCATCACTTTGGGACTGACACCTTTAACCCTATCAGGAGAGGACCATACATGTTGACCAGACTGCAATAGTGTCATTATGCACAGTTTTCAAATCTTCAGTCAGTTCAGATAAAGACAACTTCCTTCCAGCATGTATTGTCAGAATATAGTCAGGAAAAGCCACAGTAGCCAGTAAAACACATTTGACAGGCAAGACAGAAAGGAAAAGATGGCAATGCTATCCCAGCTAAAGTCACGCAGGGCTCTGTAGCACGCAGTATGAAGCCCGCTGTAAAAAGTAGGAAAATCTCCTCTACTGAGATGGATGCAAACACTGACAACCACTTTGAGCTTTTCATGAACAGCTGATGTTAAAATCTTCATCTGAGTCAGAGTACTCACTCTCTGATGCGGACGGCGAAGGCGAGCCTGTTCTTGGCGGGAGGCAGAGGGGGGGGCGGCCTGTGCTCAGACCTCCGGATGCGAGTTTCATCACGATGACCCTTGTGGCTGTCTTTCAAGAAGTCTTCCAAACGTTTGAACTTCAATGGTTTACCTTTAGATACCTGGTAGACAACAGAAAACACATGTGAGTACACAGCAGTGGGTAGAGATGGGTACATGTGGTCCCCATGCTTCCACCTGTTCATAACCACTCACCTTTCTCTTCTCAAGCAGGGCAAGCTTGGCCTGAGTGGCTTTGATAGCCTGGTATGCCTTCCTCTTCTTCAGGAGATACTCAGGAACTAACTTGATCACTTTCTTTGATCTGGTGCACGCGCGCACACACACACACACACACACACACACACAAATCCGTCAGCTTCCTGCGGCTGAGCTGAACGTTAGAACTTAGAAGTCAACCTGAAATTAACTGACGCCAACTCAGTCCGTGAACATGGCATCAGCTGCCTGTTAGCTAACTAACGTTAATGTTAGTTTCAAATACCGACACTATATCAGCAATAACAACAATAATAACAGACAGAGCCCATCTCTCCGTGTTGTAACGTCCCATGTGAGAAACGTCTTTCTACCCACGGGCCCGGTAAATACGGGTCTGGATGTAAGCAGTTAAACAGCGCCTTCTTAAAAAGACTGGAAATAACCCAACGGGACGTACAGAACGAACGGATGGACTTAGATATCATTTAAAACAAATACATACTCTGCTTCGGCCATGATGAAATCCGAAATCTGAAGACTCGCCTGTCGCTGGGAGATGATGTCACATCCCCTCGACGCTGTGGCCTTACAGTGTGCTCACACTGCCACCCAGCGGCCAACAGCAGCCACTGCTTGACTCTCTAGGCCTACTCATAGACCGTTAATATCATAGCCCGTTAATATTAATGGACAGAGCATGTGTGACGTCACCCATTGGTTTGTGGAGATCAGAAATGAGTCGTCGAGTTTGCGTTTATGGGCGCAGCCATCGTGGTTGCGGATGTGACGATTTTAGAGGAGAGGGCGGAGTGAGAGAGGAGCCACAGACCGGTGGGCGGGATCTACAGTCTATGGGCGGGATCTGAGAGCTGATCTGACGTTAGCTGAGAGCTAGCACCGCTGCTCTACCGTTATGTTAGCTAACCACTTTCACTGCCAATGTGGATGCAACTGCTGCTGAATAATTCAAGGTAAGATTTAGCTTCACTAACGCTAGGTTTTAAGTACATCTTTGTCCCATATAGTCTATGGTTATATAACATATAAGAGTCACATTGCAAAGTAAATGTGTCTGAAGTTACCATGTAAATTGTCTGTAACGTTAGCTTGCCACTTAGCTAGCTATGGTTAAACATGCTAACGTTAATTTTCTGCAAATCGAAGTTTACTTCTCGTAGTATTAACGTAGTGTCAGCGAAATGCAAAACGGCGATTGTCAATGCTTATCATTATGTAACGCTATTAGCACATGTATAACCAAGTTTCTTATAACGTTTGGCTAACTGTAATAACCATAATGATCCGATAATGTGCTACTGTTTCCCCTTTCAGTCTATAGTTGGGGCGTTTAACCTTGACATGCTGTTAAGACCTAATGTTAGCAGAAATAAGCTCATTTAACCAAGTTACAGTTACACTAAAGAACAATGGACTGTTGATTCATGTGTATTGTATTCTCCTGGATATTTAATCAAGTACAGTTACATGCTAGTGTGCATAGATATTTAACTATGAGGGGCTCAAATGGAAATTGATGATTCTTTCATTCTTTCAGAAATAAGAGTGCTGAGAGCCACGATGGCATGTCCCCCCACCCCCGAATGCCCCAGAAGTAAGCAATAGTAATAGTTCATTTTCTTTTGCTATATATTGTACAACATTAAACTTTTACCAGACTTTTGTACAACTAAGCCAAGGTAATGCATTTTCAAATAGTGTGTAATTAAGAGTGCTGTTCATTTATCCTTTCTCTTTAGCGTAAAATATTTGCTGGGCTGGTCTGCGGTCCCTTTCTTTTACCAGTCCCTACAAGGAAGAGCTGTCCCGGACGTCCTCCTTATTCACTGAGACCTGAGAGATGTCAAGGGCGGTAACCTCGTCGCAGGAATGAACGAGAACCTGCAGCACCTCCACCTGCAGTATCCAGGCATGATAGCACAAGTGCTATAAGCTTTATATGTTAAGCTGTATTTTTATATTGTGATTTGTAATGTCAACCATTTCTACTGTAATTAACAATGTGACACTAGAGATTCAACAACCTCTTTATTATGCAGACATGTCTTGTGACAGTTAAGTTTGCCTTTACCTTAACCCACAGCACTGTTTTATGTGTGGAATTTACACTTGTAAAAGGTACATTATTTAATTCATACATTTTTAAAAATCTTAAGTGTTTGGTGTATGTATTTTTAAGTTGATGCCCATTTCAATGTGAAATAAAGGTCCTTCTAAAGCTACATTTGTTGTTTTTCTGAAGTAATTATAATAGGAACATCCAGCATTGTAGTCATACAAGAAGACTTTGGAAATTTCATAGAATTTGTAATTGATTAAAAGTGTCTTTCTATTTTGGCTTTAATACACAAATATAAACGTTTTGCACTAGGTGCTGTTTAATCTGTGCAGGGCTATTGTAAAATCATAACGTGTGATCAAAATTGCTAAGGAGAATTAAACAACTTATTTAATTGCCGTAACTGTAATGATTAAATCAAAAGTATTAGGTACATTTGATTTAATCATTACAGTTAGACATTTTCAAAGTATGAAAACTAAAAACCATACAAGGATTTGCAATGTCAATATTTAATTCTAACAGTACATAAATACATAAAATATACAAGACCCTTTATGTGAAATTACCAAAACTACTTTCACCTGGGAAAGTGGTGACTGCTAGAGTATTTTCATTATTTTATTCCAGTTTAATATTTATAAAATAGTTTTAATCCACTACTTAATGTTACTACGATCACCTATCAAACTACAGCAGAAACTAAGTCAACCACAAGAAGTTGAACCTCTAAATACCAAGTGCTAAAAGTTGGTCCGTCCTTTCAGCAGAAGAAGCTGAACCAAAAATTATTTTCTGGCATCATTATAATCAGAACACATTTAAGAACTGGTCAACGCCGTCTGTTTTCCACATCCAGATGAAATGGCACCAAATACACCGCTCTATAGACCAGGTCTTCCGTCTGTAGGCTCTGGTCATTCAGTTTTCAGTGTGGATACCTTTGTAGTTACAGTAAAAGACAAACATGTAGTTAAGGCATGGTAGATCACAATTAATTATATTAATATATGAGCTAATATATGAGACACACTAAATAATGCATTTAAATTAATAATACCTGCTTGTCTCTGAAAAACTGATCTTCCTCAAAGTGTGAACTGCAGACGGGACTTTTCGTGCTTCCATTTGCTGGTCTCTCTCCTCATGTTCACCAACCATTGCTTCAGCCTGGCATCATCAAAAGGAAGTCTGTTTGGAAAGAAATTCATGTTTCACACGTCCCGAAGGTGTATATACTATCAATTTACACTAACAAGGCACCACATCTGCTGTATGCATCTGTAATGCAAATGATTTAAATGTATATTTAATAGATTAATATAATGTAATACCCCAATGGTAACTTTACAATAATGTCTAATTGTTTCATGTTTTAACCCATTTTATTGCTAACAATCTGACCCACTCCCCCGCCCGGAGACCTCCAAGTCAACGCTGACTGGGCTGAGTACAGCAGCTTTGTCCGCTGTGATGGAAAACAGGTGCTGGCAGGGGAGAGGGTGACAGGGACATATGCCCGGTAACCTCTCGCCCAGAAAGATATGCAACCCGACTGGGGTGAGGTGTGCCAGGGACTCGCCCTGGCCGTCCTTTGCCCGCCTCCGGGGAACGTTGCCCAAACTTTGCAGGGATATATTTGAAACATCAAAAGCAGGTCTACCCAAATCCGCCACACGAAACTCAGATGTGAGGGGTTATTTCTAAATCACACATGCTGTCCCAAAACAACCTTTAGACCCCGTGCTAATATTGTCAGGGTTTATGAATTTGCTAATATAACGTTAGCTACATCAGGCTTTGATTTTAAGCTAACGTTACCATTACATGCACACTAATACCACCTATTACAGATCACAGGCAGATCGTTGGCCGATAAAAAGTTGTGTATACTTTAATCTGTAATCGACTGTAACATTAAATATATTTTAATACGTTTATACATAGACTGTATTAGTCTGTATTTACGGTCTGCATAGCATTATTAGTTAGCCCGCTTCAACTTGCATCCAAAATGAAACTAGCAAGGTGCAATCTAGTAGCTAGCTGAACTGATATTAATTGAGATGCTAACGTTGGCTAACGTAAAAAAACTGTGTTAAAACAAAATATAATTTTACTTACCAATAATATAATCATATTGTTTCTTGTACTTAAATAATCTGAACTGCCGATTCCTTTGAATATTAACCATAGACCTTTAATATTTAATGGACAGACAAATTAAAAAAAATTAATGTAACAGACAAATACATCATATTTATGTAGTTAACTGAGACCCCATGTTACTATGGTAACCCTGCCGATGTAGGGGGTCTTCCATTGTAGCCGCATGTTTGTTCCGTTTAATTCAAAGTGCAGCAGTTAAACAATCATATATGTGATGTAAGGGCAGCAGAAGCCCGCATCATATATGTGATGGAATGCGCGCCCCGCGGCCTACATCATATATGTGATGTAGGGGTATTTATACCTATTGGCCGACATCATATACTGAAACACACGTTCTGTCAGAGCGTCTAAAGGAAAAATGATAAAGTCAATACTTATAACGTTAGCATTGTTTTCAAAAACAGTTGCTAAATGCCTCAGCTCACTGACAACTTCACCGTAGCTAGCCATCTGTGTTGGTCTGTGGCCGGTGGCATGTAGATTGACCATATATGTGAGGGAGTAAAATGCTAACCAACCAATGGGCAGAAGTTAACCCCTTAAGACCCGCCCCTCCTCATTTGCATAATGAGGCAGAAATGCATGTAGAAATGTAAAAGTGACAGGAAGAAATGTAAAAGTGACAGGCAGAAATAAATACCAGGGGTGAAAATAAATAGGGTAGAAAATGCAACGGAAGAATAAAACAGACAAAAAAATTAAACACACACAGAAATAAATACATTTAAAAAATAAGTAAGGAATAAATAAAGTTGAAGATTATAAGGACAATAAATAAATAAGGTAATTATTACAAAGGTGAATAAATAAAAAGCTAATTAAAATGAGATATATACATTTATGTCTCACTGTATAATTTAATTTCTACCATAAAATCATTTATTTCTTCATTGTATTTTTTGGGGCAATTAATTGTGTGCTTATTTATTTATTGAGCATTTATTTATTTCTGTATTTATTTTTAAATATGAAAGACATGGTCCTCCATAGACGTCACACATGCTCTGTCCATTAATATTAACGGTCTATGGGCCTACTCAAGAGTATATGGCTGCGGCCTGGAGCGTCCCATGTCATCCGTCCCGTCTCATGCGGTCTCGTCTCATGCGGAGGTGTGTCCAACGGTAAATTCAGAGGGTCAAAAACACGAAATCGCGAATAATTTTCCAGACGGGTAAATTCGTGAACACATTTGTTGCAATCAATTGAAAAACGTTAACAACTGTTAAAGTAACAATTTTGCCATACACATAGTTTGCTGATTTCTGAATGTTATGGTTGTGTTGACAAGATAAATGTCTGGAATAAAATAAACCTGCGTCAACTATCATGCTAATTAATAAAATACTTTTAATATATATATATATATATATTTTTTTTTTTGACTGAACAGTAATCATACAAATGAATAAAATACTTTAAAAAAATATTTCTACAAGATAAATGCAGACTATCATACTGATGAACAAAAACACTTAAAATATATGTCCGTCTATAAAATAAATGCAGATTATAGGCAAACTAAAAAAAATCCTTCTGCCATCCCCGAGTTTCTACTTTTCAAAATAAAAGATCGCATCTGGATTAAAATACAATCTCTCTTACTTTTCAAAGTAAAAGCTCACGTCAACTATCATGCTAATGAATAAAATATATATTTTTTTAATATTTAAAAATATATGTACGTCTCTAAAATAAATGCAGATTAGGCAAACAAAAAAATTCCTTCTATAGCTGCAAATTGGATCCAAGTGCAGCTATAGAAGGAATTTCTCTCCCGACAGAGGCCAAGCATTTGGTTTTGTGTTTAATTTTTTTCCCCCTTTCATACAATACAACACAAAATACAATAGAACCGCTGGCGCGGAAGTGGAAGAAAAATACAATCGCATTCTGGCCCAAGGCCGTGGCAGTAGAGATACGCCGTCGAATGCAGGACGGGTCCCAGAGACCCGAAGGCCGAGGCCGCGGTAGTAGAAAAATACAACCGCGTTCTGCCCCGGGTCCCAGAGACCCGACAGTCGAGGCCGTGGTAGTAGAAAAATACAACCGCGTTCTGCCCCGGGTCCCAGAGACCCGACAGTCGAGGCCGTGGTAGTAGAAAAATACAACCGCGTTCTGCCCCGGGTCCCAGAGACCCGACAGTCGAGGCCGTGGTAGTAGAAAAATACAACCGCGTTCTGCCCCGGGTCCCAGAGACCCGACAGCATTCTGCCCCGGGTCCCAGAGACCCGACAGTCGAGGCCGTGGTAGTAGAAAAATACAACCCTGCGTTCTGCCCCGGGTCCCAGAGACCCGACAGTCGAGGCCGTGGTAGTAGAAAAATACAACCGCGTTCTGCCCGGTCCCAGAGACCCGACTGTCCCAGAGGGACCCGTGGTAGTAGAAAAATACAACCGCGTTCTGCCCGGGTCCCCCGACAGCATTCTGCCCGGGTCCCAGAGACCCGACAGCATTCTTCCCGGGTCCCAGAGACCCGACAGCCGAGGCAGCGCCAGCAGAGCTATAGCCTACAGTCCAATGCTCTCGCCATGCTGATAAGCAGTTGTTTTTGCAGCAATGTCCCAGTGAAGTGTGAAAACAATATAGAATATAAAATTAAAAAGAGTCTTGGAAAGAGTTTAACATGTTTATTTTTGTATTCTTGTTCTTGTTGTGTGCAGAATCAGATCCTTGTTGTCCCTCCTCAGGAGATCCTGCCGTAGTTGGCAGAAATGCGTCGCTGATGCAGGTTTCATCAGATGTAGCTACGGTAATATGGAACAACACAACCATAACATTCAGAAATCAGCAAAATATAGCCTATGTATGGCAAAATTGTTACTTTAACAGTTATTAACGTTTTTCAATGGATTGCAACAAATGTGGTCACGAATTTACCCGTCTGGAAAATTAATCGCAATTTCGTATTTTTGACCCTCTGAATTTGCCGTTGGACACATCTCCGTATGAGACGGGACCGCATGAGACGGGACAGATGACATAGGACGCTCCAGGCTGCAGCCATACCCGTCTCGGCCTACTGCTGGTGGACTCTACTGCTCGACAGAGATGGCAAAACAAATCCCTTCCCCTACTCAAGTACAAGTACAGATAACTGTGTTAAAAGTTAGTAGAAGTACTGATTTAACTTCTTTACTCAAGTAAAAGTAAGAAAGTACAGGCTTGGACATTTGCTTCAAGTATAAAAGTAAACGTAGCCTTGCGAATGACAATCATTATTTAGAGTGCAAGCTGAGAAACTTCAGTGGACATGGAAAAAAGGCTTTTATTTTATGTTCTCCGACCAGCTAGTCCCTTTTTTTCTCTCACATTTTACTAAGGAGTAAAACAGATGAAAAAACTAAAGTAACGAGGCAATTTTGTAAAATGTAAGGAGTAGAAAGTACCAATAAAAATAAATAAAAGTAAAAAGTAAAAAAAATAAATCAGAAAAATCTATTTAAGCGCAGTTATGAAGTAACAAAGTAACCTACAATTACTTTGTTACTTCATCTCCACTGCTGGACTCTAGGCTACTGCTGGACTCTACTGCTGGACTCCACTGCTGGACTCTACTGCCGACTCTACTATTGCCCAGGGACCACAGGGGGAAATAAGCTCTGTAGTTTACGCTGTCACATTCACCCTGAAGTGGAAACTGACATGGTGAGTAATGTGCACTGTCCCTGATGAATAAATAAAATATGAAAAAAAAAGTCTCATTAATACATTCTAGAGTGTGGTTTGTACTCTTACCCGTAAAGTGTCCTGACATAACTCCTGCTATGATTTGACACTATAGATGAAATGGAATATTTGAATTAGCCTAATAAGGGAATCATTTATAGTGAAAATCTATAATTGAAGTAATTGCAATTTAAATGTTACACAAAAGAAGAAAACACCCCAAAAGATTTTGATAATGATGTGATGGCCCTCCTGCTGTCTGTTTCCTGGTCTGGGCTGTCCTGCAGGTCAAAGTCTGTTGTCTGTTTTTTTCAAAAGTGTTTTTCGATGACATGGACAGGCACACGGAGCTGCAGGCTGCAGTGTGTTCAGCCGCCATCCCCAGCAGCCCAGCTATCTGCTTACAAATGCCGTTTAGATTTGATAAATACATTCCAGAAAGCTCTTTAAACATATTTACAATAAATGCAAGCGTAATGCAATGGGATTGTTCTCACTCCTTTAACCTCTTAAACCGAATACAACTGGCTAGAGTGACTTTACTTTATTATGTATATGTATGTATGTACTGTATGTGTACTGTATATCTATTACTGTAGACAATCCCTGCTTCTCCTATATATGGTTCCATTCTTTGGAGCGCTTGTCATAGGTTGACAGCAGATGAAGAAGAGCACAAAGAGAAGAGAGTGAAACATCCAGCCTGCTGCAAACACACCCTTTTTCTCCAGGACGGGGCCCTCCCTCTGCTCTCCGGGGCTTGGGGGCCAGCCAGTATTGTAGAAGGAGACAGTCACACAGCAGTGGGGACTTGCCATGATGTCACCATCCTAGATTTGCTTTTTTTTTACCCCCTCTCCAGGATGTTCCCAGGTCTCAGATTGACATCTGCTACAAACTCTAGTAGTCTCTGAGCAAGATTATTATAAAGGGGAGTACGGCTATCTTTTATAGATGTGTGTGGGAGCCATTTTAAAGTCACTTTAAAGACATATTGAGCGTTTTTCCTAAAGCAAAGTTATTTATGAAAACAAGAGAGAGGTTGATGGAATTTACAGCTCTATTACAAAAAAAGCACAAACACAAATATATATATATGTATATATAATAAGTGTTAACTCACATTATTTACCATGTACTACAGTAACAGCAATGCAGTAGTAAAAAGTTAGTTTGGAATTGCACTTTAAAGGAACACTCCACTGATTTTACAAATCAAGATTAGTTCTCTTCTCACGTATTACTCAACACAATGTTTATACTCCATTATGAATTTATTAGGCAGGGAGGACAGAGAGGGAGAAAGAGGACAGAGAGAGAGGGAGGAAAGAGATGGAGAGAGGAAGGACAGAGAGGGAGGGAGGAAAGAGAGAGAGAGGAAGGACAGATAGAGAGGGAGGACAAAGAGAGAGAGGGAGGACAGAGAGAGGAAGGACCGAGAGGGAGGAAGGTTAGAGAGAGGGAGGACAGAGAAAGGAAGGACAGAGAGAGAGGGTTGACAAAGAGAGAGGGACGACAGAGAGAGAGAGAGAGAGGGAGGACAGAGAAAAGAGGAAGGACAGAGAGGTAGGACAGAGAGAGGAAGGACAGAGAGGGAGGGAGGACAGAGAGAGAGGGAGGACAAAGAGAGAGGGACAGAGATAGAGAGGAAGGACAGAGAGAGATAGGGAGGACAGAGAGAAGAAGAAGGACAGAGAGAGAGGGAGGACAGAGAGAGGAAGAACAGAGAGGGAGGGAGGACAGAGAGACAGGGAAGACAGAGAGGGAGGGAGGACAGAGTGAAGGAGGACCGAGAGAGGGAGGACAGAGAGGGAGGGAGGACAGAGAGAGGGATGATTGAGAGAGGAAGCGAGGGGGGGAGGCGGCAGCAGCGGACAGAGAGAGAGAGAAGGAGGGAGGGAGCGCATGTGTGCAAGAGAGAGGTAGAGAGAGAGGGAGGAAGCAAGAGAGAGGAAGGACAGAGAGAGAGGGACAGAGAGGGAGGGAGGAAAGAGAGGGAGAGGGAGGACAGAGATAGATGAAGGACAGAGAGAGGGAGGACCAAGAGAGAGGAAGGACAGGGAGGGAGGGAGGACAGAGAGAGGAAGG
Organism: Etheostoma perlongum; assembly: GCA_026937815.1. NCBI lineage: Eukaryota > Metazoa > Chordata > Actinopteri > Perciformes > Percidae > Etheostoma > Etheostoma perlongum. The sequence continues at coordinate 26,107,428 of CM049388.1, read as the reverse complement.
ACAGAGAGAGATTTAGGACAGAGAGTGAGGGAGGACAGAGAGAGAGGAAGGACAGAGAGAGTGAGGACCGAGAGAGAAAACGAGGGGGGAGGCGGCAACAGCGGACAGAGAGAGAGAGAGAGAGAAGGAGGGAGGGAGCGCGCGCGAGAGAGAGAGAGAGGTAGAGAGAGGAATTAAGCGAGAGAAAAGAGCGAGAGAGCGCGATAGAGAGAGCAAGAGAGAGAGAGAGAGAGAGAGAGAGAGAGAGAGAGAGAGAGCGCAAGAAAGCATAAAAGCACGGCATGGCTAGCAGCTAAATATGTCTTCTTCTGCCACAATACAAATGTATTGTTTCAAAGTAGCTACCCTTTGAGGGACATCATTTGTTCAGTAGCCTATCTACAATTAGGCCTATATGAAAAGTATCATGTTTACTTGTATTATTATATCAGATGTATTTACTGCTTGTTGTTTATATGTTTCTTCTTATGCTTTGGCAACACAGATGGATTTTTGTCACTCCAATAAAGCAACATGAAATTGAAAATGAAATTGAAATTGAGAGAGAGGGAGCACGAGAGAGAGAGAGAGAGAGAGAGAGAGAGAGAGAGAGAGAGAGAGAGGGAGAGAGAGTGAGTGAGTGAGTGAGTGATAGAGAGAGAGAGAGAGAGAGAGAGAGAGAGAGAGAGAGAGGGAGTGAGTGAGTGAGTGAGTGATAGAGAGAGAGAGAGAGAGAGAGAGAGAGAGAGAGAGAGGAGTGAGTGAGTGAGTGAGTGAGTGAGTGATAGAGAGAGAGAGAGAGAGAGAGGCGGGCGGCAGCAGCGGCCGTCAGTGCGTGTGTTTTTCTCTCTGGAGTTTCCACTCCAACAGCAACTACTACACCAGCCCGTCGGACCCGGACACCTTCTCCGTCCAAGTGGACACTTTCGGACTTAGACTACAGAGAATTTCTCTTCGAGGTTAGTCGCTTTTATGAATCCACTTCATGATTTATTCGGTTTACATGGCTGCGCACTGTACTGCGCACTGACGCGACGAGCTCTGTGCTGGGACTCCTCTCACTGCAATTACGTTCCAACTTCAAAGAAATCTGCAATATTCAAATAATGTAAGTTGTACCTTTTATGGAGCCTAACCTATAGCTTTATGTCGGCCTGTTGTGGTAAATGTGTTGCGACTGGATGTAAGTTATCACTGTTTCTAAAGTGCTGTTATAGTGACTTTATTTTGCTTTGAAACTTCTGCTCCAGTGATCTCCCAATGGTCCTGTCATCACCAGTGGGGGTGTCTTATCACTAATATTATATAAATAGTGTTACTGGATGTATGTGTCTGTATCCTCTCAGTGTTCTCAGAGCATGAGGAGAATACTGATGTTAAAGAATAATGTCGCTATTTAAAGGGCTCTGGTCTGGACCAAGTGTGAAATATGTCTGAGACAAAGAATAAATTAAGCGATTCAAAATGAACTAGGATATACAGCCTGTGATGTATCTGATGCAAATTAGCAGGCAGCTAGCAGATAGTGAGGAGATTTTTTTACAGTGTGTTCTGGGGAAAGGCAGCTAGCAGATAGTGAGGTGATGTTTTTTACAGTGTGTTCAGGGGACAGGCAGCTAGCGAGGAGCTGTTTTTTACAGTGTAGACTATCTGTCCAATCTGAGGACTATGGTTACCTGGTCCTCAGATCTCTGCAGGGTAAATCCAGACAGCTAGCTAGACTATCTGTCAAATCTGAGTTTTCTGTTGCACGACTAAAACTACTATTGAACATACACATGCTCCACCAAAACAAGTTCCTTTCTTAGGCTATTTAGCAGAGGCACCGTGGCTCTGTCCGGAGCTTAGCACCACCCAAGACAATTGTGATTGGTTTAAAGTAATGCCAATAAACCAGAGCATGTTTTTCTCCCATCCAGGAATTCTGTGTGGACTAGCCAGACCTTCCTCTGCAGCTCTGTGGAGGCGAGACTACTTTACATGGTACCCTTTACTCGGACAGGTTTGGAGACTATAGAAAACCTGCATTATACATACTAGTTGTGTTGAAAGAGTTGGACATTTAGCAGACAGGGAGGTCCATCTAATACTGTACAACCTCTGAGAACTGGGGGATACTATGTGTTTAAGGCTTTGTTTCAGGTAGCTATCTGTTTTTGCCAGTCTATATTATTCTAAAGGTGTCAGAAAACTCCAGCTCCACATTTTCTCATTAGGTTAATCTTGAGTGGAGGAAGTCGCTCTAAAATGAAAAGAGTCCTGGTTTTAGTGAGTATCCCTCCAGGCTGCGTAGACCCTGACGTCACCTGAAGACACCGGAGCCTCAGAAACAAATCCCATTCAAATAAATGTGCACTTCATCTATAGTGCTTCTGCCTTCGGGCTGCCAGTGAGTGTTATGTGCTTTCATCATTAGAACACATTACTGACCCGCCTCTCCCAATCAGCTCATATCTGTTCATAACTGTTAAAGGTGCTCTAAGCGATGTTGGGTGACGTTACTTCTTGTTGACGTTCAAAGTATTTTTAAACAAAATGAGACTAGCTCGCCCCTCCATTCTCCTCATCCCGACCAGGTAACCCAGGTTACCTGGTAACCCAGGTTACCTGGTCATCCCGGACCAGGTAACCATAGTCCTCAGATTGGACAGATAGTCTAGCTAGCTGTCTGGATTTACCATGCAGAGATCTGAGGACCAGGTTACCATAGTCCTCAGAAATCAAACGCAGTTCAAAGAAAGCCCAAGGCAACAGATATCCGGCGTAAATGAGTAAAAATCCTGTTTTCTAACAGTAACGGAACAATCCTGAAATTGGAACGTGGTGAATATAGACTACATGTAAAGTGAGCACAGTAAATGAAACCAGAACTTGAAAGAACAGGTAACTTTAACTCTGATGACATCATCGGGGTTATTCCTCCAGAGCCACAGAAGATTTTATGCAACTGTTCTCACAGCCGGCTGAGTAGCACCCCTCATGCTGACTAATTGAACTTTAATACTTTAATATGTTGATAAAATATGTGGTGTGGCCAGAGCAGCAGAACTTAAGACAGCAACAGAAACAGCACTGTGGAATGATGGCGTTAACACCCTGGTCTTCAGGAGCTACTGATTTCATGTGGGGCTATTGTCACTGTAGATTAATGTGTTGATTATTGTCTAAATGAATGGATTAGTTGTTTGGTCTCTAAAGTGTCAGCAAAGGTGAAAAATGTGGATCAGTGTTCCCCAAAGCCCAAGATGATGTCTTCAAATGTCTTGTTTTGTCCACATCTCAAAGATATTGAGTTTGCTTTATACAGCCAGCCAGACCCTTATTGTATATACAGTACATTAATAATTTAGGTCTGTCTACTTTGGGGATACATCTGGTCCTTTGTAGATTTACGTCCTTCATTGCTGGCTGGAGAGCATTAAGTCATGAATGAGTTCTCTGAATGTAAGATACCCCTGTTAACTGTCAATCTCTTGCATATGAGCCAAGTCTTTAGCTAGCTCAGTATAATCCTCAGGGTATTTTACTGCAGGTAAAGCATAAACACACCTGTGTCTGCTTCTGTGTTTGAACAAATTAAGTTAATTTAAGGCAACTGTAGCTTATTCACTTAAGACACAGTCCTTTTAGGATCAAATCCATACTAATGTTTGAGGTTATGCTAAGATCTATATGCTGTATTGGCCAAGCTTTAAAACACAAACACAAAATGGCTAACAGAAGCCAAGCACCTCTCCGGGTCATATTTTAGGTCAAGTCTGAGAGGATACCCAGTTGTACAATCTTGCTGCCCCATTACAGGCCTGACTGCTTTTCCCTCAATATCTCACCTCTGGAGGGAATCAGATATTGGAGCTGTCCTCGCCGGCTTTCTCACTTGGAGCATTGAAGCTCTGACAGACAGGGGTCCCTGGGGGTTATCAAGTGGGCTAACTGTCCTACTGTCACAGAGAAGAGAAGAAACTAGAAAATATTCACATTCAACAAGCTGACTTATCACACAAGTTTGATTTACTTTCACTAAAAATGACTCAAACCGATTAGCCAATTCATTTAAGAGCTGACAACTACTGGATGGATCTTTGCAGCTCCAGCTGTAAGATTAAATTATGATGATTCATCCATCTTTCCTGGTTTAGTCATTCTTCTTTGGCCTACGGTCTACCGTTTCCTGCTGCATGTGAAGCCTGTGAATGCACCACGCAGTTAGAATGTCCCTGGGGAGCTGATAGCACGAGGTCAGAGGTCACCAGGTGTGTAATGGCCACATAATGAGGCTTAATGGGCCATAGGGCCACAGGGCACTGTGTGAGAGGCAATTATTAGATTTGTCTGTCAGATGGTGAGATGATGCCTGTTAGTGAGTAAGGATGCTGAGATCTGCTAATTCCCATGATGCTTTGTGAGTGAAAATCAATGTTAAATGTTAAAATGTCACATTAGTTTAACCTTTACAAAATATGAAACCTATGATATTAAAGCTGTGTTAAGGAATCAGATTTCCACTTTAAAGCCAGCCTCATGTGCTGGTGCAATAGAATAGATTTGCACTGGAGGTGCAAATGAAAGAAAAGGAGCTTTCTTTAGTATTTTGCGTTGCCTTGCAGGGGCTCTAGATCCAACTGAAGCCTTTAGTGGTAGCTTGAAACTATTAAGTGTACAGCCATGAACACTCCCTCGCTCTTTCTCCCACAATGCATCAGCTGTCAAGGTTAAATAAGTATCGGTGTATGGTCCGTTTTTTCAACAACAATGTAAAAAGAGACAAAAGGCTGGTACAGCGCAAAGAGCCTGTACTTATAGAGGGGGGGAGATGTGCTCTGCCCTACAGCTGTCACTCAGCTCTCTCCAGCTCATGAGATGAGATGGGACACCCAGGGCAGCTAAACCCCCCCCCCCGCTTGTTATGTACCGTGGGAGACAAACAAAGAAAGACACTATTAATAATGTTTGTCTGCTTATATTTTTTCCTATTGGTATATTATTACGGATAGGAACAATTGCCAGATCTACATAAGTAGTTCTACTGTAACAAAGTGGGAGGGCCCATGTGAGTTAGTACACCTGACGACCACAAGTGGTCTCACATTGGTGTTGCGGTAATTGCTAGTCAATGGGTGGGGGAGTCATTGTGAGGTCCCAGTCAAAGGGTGGAGACTCTCTTTGCGGAGCACGGGGGGCCCTTTCTGCTTCATGCTCCTGGACAATGAACCCGGGCCCGGGAGGTGATTAGGGCTACCAGACTGGCATGGCTCCTCAACCTCCGAGGCTTTGGGGGGGCTTGTCTTCTTTGTTCCACTGCAACACAGGCCTACTTAACCAAGTGTTTCTTGTACTTAGTACTGTAATACTATAAACAATGTGTGTGATTGTTGGTAGAGATGCTCAGGCTTAGTACACATGTACAGTGGTATTTTTATAATGTAGCATTTTGCTAGTTGGCCTTTAGTTTGATGACCCTGACTATGTCATTTGATTTCACTGGTCAGTCTTTGAGACATGTAAAGGGAAAGTCACCTTTAATGACAGGTCAACTATGATCATTTGATGATATTTTAACTGCTGGCCAATATTTTAATATTTTCACCCCTTTGGACATTGTATGCACAGGTGGAAAACCCTGAGCTGGTATCGTACAGGAACTTTGATAAGATGTTCTCATTGTACCAGGAACACCGCTTCTCATGAGCAGACTCCACATCATCCTGACCATGAGACTGCTCATGAGAAGCGAAAGTTCCCAGTTTCCCTGGGAACTTTCACTTCACAAGGCCACTTGCACAGTATTTACTCATCCTTGATAGTATAATGTGAATAATGGAAAGAACTGGGAAACAACTTTTTTCAAAATCTGGAAGTCTCATCCCCATTTATATAGCTACCACATTCACCACAAACTTGCAGCTTTTTGCCTCTTTGTGTTGACTTTGAATGTGAATGCACTGCCGAATTTGCGTGAAAAGGCCAGGGCGTGATCACGCCATTAGTCTTGTTTAGGTTGACCTCTGTACTATTTGTTAGGGGTCCAAGCCCGAGGGGCTGGGAACCGCGGTAGCAAAGCCACTCAGTTCATACAGCAGGACTTTGGAACCCTATTGCTTTTCTAAGGATTTTCCTTCATATTATATAATCAATGTTTATTTGATTTGTCTAAAAACCCAATGCATTTCAATGGGAAATTTGCTATTGCAATATCTCTGCCACAGTAAATGCTATCAACACCAAACCTTTGATGGTTGCTTGGCATACCACTCTGTACCAAAGCTGGTAAAGATAGGCCATTAAGGGGCGCTATAATCAATGTAGACCATTTTGGGCCAGTTTATCCCTTCTGAGGTTGAGTGAGTTGTATATGACGCCACTATATATATTTGTCCGATTACGGTTTGGGAATTATAGGGCGCTATAGTTATTGGGAGTTTTCTGCTATATCGCCACCTAGTGGTGGAAGTGGACGAATTGTTGCGTCTGAGGTCTTTGCAGAGTTTTGGATCAGTCCTGAAAATGGCACCCCCCCCACCATGTACGGTTTAGGCTGTAGTGTGAGTTTTACGCAGAGAAGAATAATGCACAAGGAGGAAAATCCTTAGAAAAAAAACTACAACCTTTATAACATTCAAGTGACCTCAGTGCAGCACACATATTCTAATAGCCCAGTTTTTCAGACGGACCAGAGATGCTCAAAAATCATTTAGGGCTCTGGGATATTTGTAATGGCAATGTACCACAGACCCTGCAGCTCACACCTCTCGATATTTACTGATGTTTGCGTTTTGTATCGTTACACTTTGGGTTCTGGTTTTGTTGACCAAACAAATTATCCTAGCTAGCTACCAAACATGAAATGTATCATATCTCGGTCAATTTAAATTCTATCAGCAAAAAGGTTAAAATTATAATTCAACATTGCACTACAATGTACTATACCAAATTGGGTAAGTACTGTATCTGCCATTAGGGGGTGCGCTGTAATCAACGTTTGTGTTTTGGCCGATAACTTTTGTCAACATAGATCAGTTTTGGATTTTTTACTCAATCAATTAAAGGTGCTCTAAGCAATGTTGGGTGATGTCAGTTCTTGTTGATGTTTGAGGTATTGTCGAACAATATGAAAGCCAGCTTGCCCTTCCCTCCTTTTCATCTTGTCTCCTTCCTCTCCCTTCCATGCACTAACCCCCCAAATCCTTATTCTCAATTATTGGCTGGAAGACTATTATGTTTCGCGGTGCAGGTTGGTGCGGTTCATTTTTGTTGTTGTTTGTGGAGCCAGGGCTGACTACAAGGATTGCGTTATTTTACAGTGTATTCAGGCAGCTAGCAGATAGTGAGATGTTTGCTGTGACAAAAAATGTAGCCTAAAAAACACAAGACATTGCTTCAAACACTTTTAAAGGGATATTTGCAATGGTAATGTACTTTTGACCTTTTAGCTCACACCTCTCATTATTTCTTGACGTTTGCCTCCCCACGTTACACTTTGGGTTCCGCTTTTGTGCGCTCTGCTGGTCTGCCCATGTCTTTGGGATGACTGGCGCGATGAGGCTTGGACCCCGGTCATAACTCCTTGCAGTTCTAGTTTCAATTGCTATCTTTCTGGTGCAGCTGTGGCATTGATGCCAGAGGGTTTATTTCCAGCAGTGACCTGAGGATTAGCCAACAGTGTGTCAGCATCCCATTTATCTGCTCAAAATGCACAAATGCTTGGCAGTGATTAAACAGATAACATAGCCGTAAATATTTGCTCTGTATCCTCTGGGGTATTTATGGACCATTTTGTCCACCACACATGCTTCTGTCAGCACAGATCTCTCTGCCTTGCCTCTACACCAAGCTAGCACTGAACTTATTTTGGGATTAGCGAGGGGTCAAAGTATTGTTATAATCTGGTTCTGGCTCTCTGTCCCTAACTGGAGCAGGAAAGACAGATGGCTGAGTTCTGAGTGGAATCGGATGGTGGGGGGGCCTTCCATTCCTACCACTTTCTTCACACTCTCATATTGTCATGTTCCTGAGCCCTCACATGTAAAGTATACAGAGGAAAATAGCTACGCCGTGGTCTGGATCTGTGTTTCCGTGTTGTTGGTCCTTCTGCTCTCACATTCACGTGCAACTTTGGTTTTTAGTGTTGTGATGAGAAAACACTCTCCAACCAGAATGCATCTACACTTGTGGGGGGGAGGGGGCATCAGAAGACTGAGCACTGAGTAGCTTGTATTTATGCAGGACCTCCATCCGCTGAAAGTGAACCTAGGACAAGATCCACTATTGGGCCTATCTTTAATATATATTATGTTCTAAAGCTCATGTATGTATGTCATTATAAGATTTGTTTATTTGTAGGTATAGGCAAATAACTTTATTTGGTTATATATATATATATATATATATATATATATATATATATATATATATATATATATATATATATATATTGGTTATATATATATATATATATATATATATATATATATATATATATATACTGTATATATGAAGCCCATCACACCCCCAGAAATATTCAACATAACAGCTAACAGCTGTATATATATACTTATATATGCAAGAATATAATTATATTATATATATAAAAACATGATTACAAAAATAATCAAAAGTCACTGATATTTAGAGTGTAAGTAAACAAACAAAAGTAAATGTAATCTCTATGTAAATTAAAATATTAGGACTGAGCTGTGTGAAATGATCCTACCAGCCCCCTCCAGTTCTACAACCTGTATGTTGCAGCCAGCGTGTTAAAAAGTTCTGCGAGTGTTCTGTTCTGTGATAGCTTTAAGCGAGGACACGCCCTGCTGAAGAACCTTAAGTGGGACATGCACATATTCATAGAACAAGAATTATGTTCTGTAACTTCTAGTTCCTTTGGTAATAGAAATAAAAAGCTTTGTAGGAAAATGTATTTCTCAAACGGAGGGATTGTAAAAAGTATGGGTTTGCTTCCTATGAGCTGTGCTGTAGAATTGTGTCTGGATCAGTGAAGACACAGTATGGCAGTGTGTTAAAAGCACCATGGGGGGGCTGGATGTGTAGGCTGTGAGAGCATGCAATCACCTCCTTGAGGGAAAATTTGATATATTGATTTCAAAGCTTGTGTTTAAAGTATGAACAGCGCTTCATTTTTCACCATTGGTAAAGAACATGATGTAATGTGAGAAGCTGACTTTTTTCTGGGGGGGTTACTAGTCAGAAGTCTAAAAGCCTAATTTGGTAATACTCCTGCATAATATAATTGGGCAGCTCCTCCATCCCATTAGAAAGCTAAGGCTTTGTCCCCAAAAGTTACCATCCAGGACCTGTTTTTTATTGCATTCCTGTTAAAATCCCACTGCTCCCTTCAGATAATCATTTGTAGACTGTAATCCAAAAGCTATTACCAGGAGCAGTTTGGGGAGAACTTAATGGGAAGCTGAAACATGCAAAACAACATTCCTTTTCTGACATGTAGGTTAAAGGCTGTGTGTTTGGGGTCAGTGAGCGGCTCACATCACTTCCTCGTTGGCCAGGTCTGAAATCCTCACACCCAATAAACTTGAATAAAACCTTCTGTAGTTGGGGCTTTGAATGAGCTGCTGTTGGAGATGTTGACAGGCGGGCACTAGCAGCTACATTCCTGGCATGCTTTGGATATCAACTGCTGATGCACAGCTGCCTGCTCGCTATCAGTCATGGAGGCTGCTGACAGCTGGGTTCAATGCTGCATGCTGAGCAGAAAGAAGAAGACACACCATGGGTGCCATTGACTCAGCATTACTCAGCAGCTAAACACTGGTTTGAAAGGTGTAATTCAGGGCTGTCATAGTGTTTTTGAGTGAAATTTGATTTAGCTGGAACACTTTCTGTAGAAAACACCTGAAACTTCATCTCACCAAAGACACACTCAGTGTTAGTCCTCATATTACATAATGTGTAACAATGTTAACAGACAGTATTGTTACAGTAAATATCATTCCAGGGGTTAGCGGCATGTCATTTATTTGTTAAATATTACAGCTACAGAGAGCAGGTATGTCACTGAGGTACCCCCCATCCCAGATGTTTCTCCGAATGAAGCCCATCACGCCCCCAGAAATATTCAACATAACAGCTGTCAGAGAAGCAGCTTTGGTCCTGGTTCACTGAGCCCCATCAAACCATAGTCAAAACACAAGAAGAGGCTTACATATACTTACATTACATCAACCTCTGATTGGCTTACCCTGGTGTTCTTACTCTGACCCTAACCAATCTCCCTCATCATGCCCAATGATGTCGAAGGCAACAATACTAGCCATCCTAGGAAACACACATTTTAACCCCCGGTAGAGCAACACCGACAACATCCTCGTTTCCTACATAACTCTCTCTCCACCGCTGTTGTAGCTGACAGGGATAGTTCCTGAGTGCGCTCGCCAGAGGGTGAATGACTTGCACACCAATGTGCTTGTGCTAACCTCATATTTTGCATAAAGGGCGCACAATGGTACCGATACACGAGCCGCTCCAGCACATTTGGATTACCCAGTGGTTGGCGTTATGTGACGCATACTGACATACACAAAACTATCATAGTATCAGCTCTGATACTTACTGATACCACAAACCCATTATTCAATCAGTTGATCAACAAAAACTATACTAGCTAACAAAAGTGATCAGCTCCATGTGTCTATTTGTTGTCTACCCTTCAGGTCTAATACAGGGGAAGGCTGCTAGAAAGCCGGGAAGGGTGGGACCGCTCATCCTGTCCTCCTTGTTTTGGTGTTTGCTCCAGGCGTTATAGCTGCCATAATCTATCCAGTGCAATTCATCCTGGATGCACATATCTGTTTAGTAAAAGGTTTAATTATAAAGTATATAGTCTTTATTCAAATTTATTTTACTCTATATAGCTTTATTCCATTTTTCTTAACAAGTCACTTTTTCCCTTTGCTTTTGTAAACTCTTGAGCTGCTGTAACGGCTAATTGTCCCCAGTGTGGGATGAATAAAGTTTGTCTTATCTTTAACCAGGGTTCCAGTTTTAAAACAGAAGTACTACAGTATATACAAGTACAAGTTTCCATCTAAATATAGCACACGTAATTAACCAAATGACACTTTTCTAAAAGGAAAGAATTTAAATGAATTTAATTAATAACTAAAAGAGGAAACAACCCAGATATGAAGCGGTGTGTTTGCATGGGAAGGCGGTTGCTTTTCCTGAGCGATCAGGCTAACAGTTCTTCTCCAGGGCCTCCTCCCTGAGCCTCGTGTAAAGAAAGGGGGACCATTTTTTGTGTTTTGAACAGAGTCCTGAGTTCCAAAGGTTTGCACAAAAGCCTTGTTGCCTAGCTGCGTGCGAGGAGCTTCGCTGCCACTGCCAGGCCGGCTTTGTGTGCACGGAGTCTCTGAACAGGATCTTGTGGATAATCAACTGGAATGCAGTTGGGGAGAGGATTCCCCCCTCGCTTAATCGTATTCAGTTTTCAGCTGGCAGGAGAGAGCCTTTCAAACGTTACCATAGTGCATTAGCACCCTTTTCAGCTCAAGTGAATTGACCTCCTATAGTGAGATTTGCCAGGCTTTCTTTGGCATTCCACTTTGTGTGGTCTAATTTCGAATTTTGGGGAAGTGTTTCATGGATATTTATGAGACTACAGATTCCATCCATCCATCTGGCCTTTTCAGTTTGATGTAGCACACTGCTCATCTTCCCTGACGTTCAATAGGCAAAATACTATATTTCTTAAAAATGGCAAAATGGTTGAATTGATCAGAGTTAGTGTAAGACGTGAGAAACGCCCTCTGCTTTGAAACTGAAACTGTCCAGTGGCAATGATTTGGCTGAGGAACTGTATCACACAGACATGTTTTATGGTGGAGTTGGGATGAAGGGCTATTGTCTTGGAAATAATCTGTTCATCTATCTGGATTTAGACATGAATGCCTGCGGCGCTGTGATCAGCCCATGTTCTCTCAGTCTGTGATGACTAATGAAACACAGTCATCATCACAGATTAGACTCCAGGGATCAGATGGGACATGCCTCTTCCTCTTCACAATGGAGCTGTATAATCAGTGTTGACTGTCTCTCACATCCTGTGATGGTCTCAGGTTACCAGTATGTACGTTTGGTTTTGTAATCTCACTGTGGAATCCAATGGTTGCAAAATTCTAGGCCTAATCCTGCTTTTTTACTGTTAGCATCACTTGACATGCAAACTTCCTCATTTGTTCAGGCAGAGGGTAGTTGACACCACATGAAGAAAACAATTCAATTATACTCTGTTGTTCCCTTGTATTTAGTTACAGCCTTCAGTAACAGACAGCCAATATCCTGCTGCCACAGCCAGGCTAGCTTCTCTCTCTCTTATTGAGCTTTTTCTTCCGTCTTCCTAGAAAGTCCAGCGTCCTGAGGTTTACCGGCCATATATAAGTCTGTCTTGCTATTAGAATTATTAAACCTTTGCTATTGTAACAAAGGTAAACCAAAAATGATTTGGCAGCATTCAAAAACTACAGCCCCCATGAAATGTACCAAGTACAGCAGTATGGATATCAAAAGTCATCCTAACTGTATCAACCATATCTACTAATATAATACTAATCATCTAATCATCTGTCAGTAACAATAATAATGCTTTTCTTCTTGGGAGGAAAGTCTCAAAATATTAATAGTTTATTTGATATATGCTAAATGATAAATATTTTCATTGTTAAGTTATTATATTATTAAGTCAAAATGTCTGCTGTAAAGGTCTGTGGACCTGATTCATTTGGAAAAAATACTAGTTATGATTACTAAAACTTAAAATGCAGTCAATTTGGGTGTTGGGTGGGATGTGATTTCTTTCAGCTTTCTAAAGGGCGCACACCAGAAACCCTATTGACCACCACTGGACTCACAGTCCCGCTGAGGTCCACAGGGGAGCAGAGGCTCATGCAGGGATCCCTTTAATAATCTGTCCCGCCTGGGCATCATACACTGACATTAATCCAGTTCATGATAGGAAACTATTGGATGAAGCCGAGCCTGTGAGAACCTACCTGGGGCTCTCCCACAGGCTCGGAGCCTGCTGTGGCCTCATGGTACATTACAATGTTCTATCCCCAAATAAATTACTCTAAATTACTAAAATTACATCCACTGTGGTAATAAGTCATATCAACACTTGCATATTCTGTGTAAAGATTAACGTCCAACTCAACATTTTAGAAGCTCTGCCACCGTGGGTTACCTTCAGCACATTCCACAGCAGGCAGACGATTTACAGGCCAACAGTATTTATTTTCTCAAACTTCTCACACTTAACACTTTACAACTACAAACGGCAAGCTTCCGATAGCCCGGCTACCGGCCTGGCGCACGGCCTGTTTCTCAATGTTTTCACAACACTAACAAACCGATCTCCAATGGTCCAGTCCTCTCTCTGTGGTGTGTGGTAGCCAACTGAAGGTCCAGCACGCTACTGCATATAAAAGGAGAGCTTTAACTAGTACAACAACAAACAGTTGAGACAATCAACACACCAAGCACTGTTCTCCTGCTCTCTCCACACACCTCTGTCCACACCTCTGTCCACTGCTGACTGCAGACCACGTCTACCTGAGTCAGTGGGAGTTCAGTGAGTATGGATTATCCTTGCCGCATTTGCCATTTTAGAACACCTAATGGATCATAAAATCTTATTTACTACCAGAATACTACGTTTATAAAAGGACAACATCCTGTAGTATGTGCCTATATAATTAGTATTAGTAGATCTGGCAGCACAGATAACAGTCTCCATGTCAGGACATGATCAGAGCGTCTGTTTTCACTCATTTTATGACTATGGTAGTAAAAGAACTTGACATGAAAAAACCCACTTACCCAGACTAAAAATGTATGATCCCTCAGAGTTGACAGACTTTTCCATCTGCCTGCCCTGAAAATGACGCTAACTACAATATTGGCCGTAATAGAAATTTTTGCAGGTATTTTTACCATCAAAATGTTAAACCACAATATATAGTCAAACTTGTATAAATGGACTGCGCTTTTCTACCTTACCTTACCTCTCATTCACCCATTCACACACCCCAATGGGGGCGAGGCCGCCATGCATGGCACTGGCCGGCTCATCAAGAGCTACTCATGGTTCAGGGTCTGGCTTAAGAACACTTCCACGTGCGGACAAGAAGACCCGGAGACCCCATCAGCACATCTTTAATCAAATCTTTGATGGAACCAGTGGCCACAGCCATGGAAATTCATCCCAAGTAGTTCATAAACTCTAGTTTTCCTTTCACAGTGTTACTACTGGAGTCAAAGCTCAGACTAATGTACTGTTGCACTCTTTGCTCTCTACATGTTTTATTGCTTGAATTATAATTGAAAAAGAGGCGAAGTAGTGTCACAGAAACTTCAATTCTTCATCAGCTCTTTCACTAGGAGAAGAGAAGAGTTTTCATTTTCTGAAAGTAACAGATACTGTTAGCAGTACAATGATATAATAAGGCAGAAGATCATTCCAGTGTATGACAGCTCAATGCCTGTGTAATTAATGGTGATGAAACATCAGATGAGACACTTGAGACATGGCAGCCTTTTTCCTCTAGTTCCCCTACCTTCCCTGTGGACATTCCAAAACCACACATGTGTGTCTGTGCTGTTAGCGCAGATTATGACTGTGTTTTTGCAAATTTTGTGTGTCTCTTTGAATGTGAAACGTTGGCTTCACAGAACAGCAGCCACTCAGTCTCTGACCAAATTTGACCCCACTTTTTGGCTCTTATTGCGGATTATTTCTGTATAGCTCACATGATCTCACAAAGACTAAAACAACCTGGACAGTAGGGATGTTGGGCCACTCTGCCCATTCCTCCCTGATTTCCTGTTTGCCAGCATTATGAGCAGAGCTCATGCTGGCTTGTTTTCACTCCCTGTGTTTCCTGTTCTCTTCCCAGCAGCTGAGAGGATGAAGGGGAGGAATCCTGGCAGTTTGTGGACTTTGTAGCAACAGAAGAAGCAGCAGCTTTCTATCTGCTGTCTGACACATCTGTCTGCAGATAAGCTCACCATGAGTTAAAGAGTGCTGCAGAGCATCGTCGACGCTGCCTCCCCCCCCCCCTTGTCTGGAGCCCCGTGTCTGACCGCGACAGCAGCTTCATGAGCCAGCAGGATGCCGCTGAGGTCCTCGCACTCTCCGAGCGCCTCCTTATAGCTTCACACAAGGGACAAGCTGACAATGTGGTCCAGCTCATCAACAAGGGTGCAAAAGTAGCCGTCACCAAGGTGAGTGAGGGCTCTGGAGTCTGACTGGAGACTTGTGTTACCAGGGGGGGCCTGAGAAAGGGGAGAGCCGCTTGGTTGGTCCCGTCTGCAGTCTTGTTCCCAACAGGCGTGGTGCGACCTTCACTGCACTAGTTAACATTAAAGACATTTGTACATGCTTGTCACCAATTTAGATTGACTTTAGAAATGTGGAGTGCATGCGAATTGAAGCAAAGCAGCTGTTCCATATTACTGGCCCTGTGTACCTGGTTGAAAAGGTTAGTTCTGTAAGTATGGAAGACCAACAGAGGTGGTGTGATAACAGATCGGAGATTCAAGATTTCTTTATTTGTCATTTCACAGTAGACTGTAGTAAGAAATTACGTGCAAAGTTCACAGCTTAGAAAAATATACAGCACAGAAACAATTAAAAACACAGTAGAAAAGTTACTACATTTTTATGTTAGCTATATACATAAAAAAATAAATAAATGCTTATATGGGGGTACAGAGCCTGTATAGTGATACATATAAATATACCAAGTCTAAAAAAAACTGAAATATATACTGTATATACCGTAGTTAAGAAGAGATTAGGAAGTATTTGTGATATCCCATATATTTAATAACTTCCAGGGTTTGAAATAGTAATATATAAATATAATATACATTTTTTTAAAAAGATTTTTCTTTGGCTTTTATTGCCTATATTGGATACGACAGATTAAGACAGGAGTGGCAGAGAGGTGGATGACATGCAGCAAGGAACACCGGTCGGAATAGAACCCTGGCCCGCAGCGGTGAGGACTGAGCCTGTGTATATGGGGCGCACGCTCAACCTGGTGAGCTAAGGTTCTTTTTACAAGATGTGTCTTAGTCGCCGTAAGATACCATTATGTTTTGCAACTTTGTTTGACCCAAAGCTTTTTCCATTTTAGAAGTTCCTTATTAAAAAGTGAGTAAAATGAGTGAAAGACACAGTAACTAACAGTACAGACACGTCTTCGCCATCCTAGTTCTACCTGCTCAGTTGGATTCTCAGCTAAAGATCATAAGTTATTATTCTTGGTGAGCTCTCTGTGACAGCATGACAGTCACTAGGGCGGCACTATGTAGCGCTGATGATGCAGGATGACATCACCAAAACTAGCCAATGAATAAGGTCACACTTTTTAATGACCATGTGTTTACTGGTCCTGGTTTGCTTGTGATAAGTCCGTGTGAACAGGAGTGGGAGCAGAACTAAAAGGCACCAGTGGATCTTTCTTTCCTTGTTCGGGCCCAGCTGAACTGAGCCACAGTGAAACAAAACGGGACATCATTGAGTTGGCCCCAATCAGCTCACAAGCTTTTTCTATGCTGTACGCAGCTGTATTATAATGTCTGTGTCTTTAAGGTGTCGTTTTACTCCTATTGTGTCTCTGAGTTGTGTGACTCATAGATGTGTCTAGTGAACACAGCAGATGGCCTCGCTCTGTGTGTTGTTTAGGGGGGCTGTCCTTTCACTGAAAAGTTGTGAGCTTCCAAAAATGTCACTGTTATGTTGTGTTGATTGTGAGCCAGATATCAGATCTGTTCAGGCATTATAAGCTAAATCAATTTGGATATCATATCCAGCAACTTATTCTCCATGGGCTCATCTGCATCTCTTAAATCAATTAAACACAAAAAGTGAGCGTGAAAGAGTCATATGAGCACGGCCCCGTGGTATTTCAGACCTACAGTATACTAATGAAAATCCTTCTAGCAGCTTCACATTCAGTCAGGGGAATGATGTACAGCCCCCCACCCCACCCCCACTGCTCCAGGCCCTCTCAGTGATCTCATGTGTGGGTGTCACACAATCTCCTCTCAACCCTTGTGCCTCACCAGGGACTATCTATCTTTTTCATTTGTACTTTATGTTAATTTATATGACATGATTTGGGGTAAGGCGGTGAGTTTCTATTTAGATTTTGGAAGTTCAACATCAATTCCTATATTAAGTCAAAAATAAACAGTGTATCCAAAATACTGTAAAAGATGTAACTATCAGTTACACTGTGTGTGAACTTAGAGGTGAGGAGATGTTAAAGTGTTCCTCATGGATCCTTGCTTTTATTAATGAGCATTCATTCATGGAAATATGATTTTATTTCTGTCAATTACAGAGAATTTTAGTGATGGATTTCCCAAAATCAGACTTTCATTGCCATGCAGCTTCAATAAATAATACTAATGAAGCAAATCACAAGAGTTACATGGCTTTAAAAAACGGCTGATATGTATAGATATAATTTATTTTTTACAGACCCAACAAAAAACTACTATACAATATTTAAGAGAGCAGGACATTTCACGGTGTAATAATCAACTTGGCAGTGCTCTCAAACTATTTAATGGTGGCTCTGTTACAGCTAACTGTGAACATGTTCACTGCTGAGTAAAATCTGCACAGCTGAGCTCACACACACACACACACACACACACACACACACACACACACACACACACACACACACACACGTCCCCTGAGGCCTTGCTTTATTCTTTGGTCCCAGCTCTCGTGTCTCCTGTCATGTTGTCCTCTCTAGCAGAGCACATATGCAGCTTGCATTAGAACAAAGGCAGGCTTACCACAGTATGTTCAGACATGTGTTACATGATTTCAAGCAGACAGAAGCAGACATCTCCTTTTTAGCCAACAGCCATTCGACTGTAGCTAGATAATGAATGTTAAGTCAGAGAGTTGGTCGGTAAACAGGTCTAAATCATATCAACATGATATATCATACATGATATCGTGCTGTAAATCAACATCCTCACCGCTTCCTGTTCCATGTGAGGTGAAAAATGGGCATGGATGGTAGAGGTAGTCATTTGTTATGCGAGCTGGGACATCACATGGCACAGTGTCATTGGACCTGTAGTAATGTTGACAGTGTATGTCTGTGGTAAAGAAAGCCGTTAAGGTTGTCGAGCCACACTGTTCATCTTTACAGTTTGCTGCTGAATTCTACTGATGAGACTTCCCCAGACCCGGTAACAACAGGTCTTCTGTGCTGCAAGTCTCCTGGATTTAGGAAATAATTTATACTTTTGATGTTAAGACGCAAAGGTTTCAGGCAGTCATATGAAATTATTGGTTTATTTTTACAAAATATTCTGTATGTCAGATACCTAAAATAAAACCAGAGTGCATGCAAAGCCAGTGCTGAGCACTGTTCATGTAGGAGGATTCTGTGTATCATGTGCTTTGTGTTTTCTGTTCTGGCGTGGCAAACCAATTTTCCATGGGAACATTATGGCATCATATTGTCACAGCTACAACAATATTACATGTGCTGCTGCTCGTTCAGATGATTTAGCTTCAACCCGCTGTATTTGGATATTTTGGCTGCGTGCCATTATGGAAACTTAATCCAGGATAAAGGGCGCACAGTTTCATATGAACATTCCTCTGCTCAGGAAAAGGAATGAAGGAATAGTTTTTGGAAGGCTTATATGATGAATGGATTGAGACTGAGAAAACATAAAACAGGGAAATAATAAAAAGGCAGAAAGGACAAAGCAGGGGGGTTCGATGAGGAGATCATGATCACTTCTGGTTTTACTCTGTGGAGAGGTCAGAGGCCAGACAGAAGCTTGGTAACACTGCCCCCAAGAAGCAGCTTTACAATACCACACCTAACCTGCAGCTGTCTGTGGACACAGTAACATGGAACTTTGGAAGATACTCACTTCAATAGTTTTAACCATTTTACATGCTTGACTTCAGCTAAACTTAGTACATATGGTTGAGGACACGTTTAGGACTGGATTTTGTCCCCCATCCCCTTGATTAAAAAGGGATCCATTTGCAGTCATTATGGACAGGAGGAATTATAGAAGCCACCAATATCTCTTTCAATGTACTGTTTTAAGATAGACTTTAAGAAATGTGAACCTTCCCTTTAACTAAAGCCATTTCTGTTGTTCATCTCCCTTACTGTCCTCCAACACAGACTGCATATTGGCTGTAGACCTGAGCTCGGCTGGCCGCCCAGTGTAACTCAATCTGGGCACCACAGAAATACAGAGCAGAGCCGAGCCACTCCCAAACAAAGCAGGAACCTCCAAAAGGCAGGATAATACCTGGGCTGTAATGCGGCTTGTGTGGGAACACACTCTGATCTGTAATTAAAGTGTGTTAGCTTAGTAACATGACAGAATAACAGAGATCACCGGGATCTACATGCTGACATCCTGCTCTCTCATTCTTGTTAATGCACTTCATTATGTTGGGTGTAATGTTGAGGATGCGTTGAAAACATTATTGAATGTATACAAGTGTTAACTATAGCTCCTGCATGGCTATTGTAAGAAGAGAGTTGCAGATGTTCCTTATGTCGTCTTATGTGTCCTGGTTGAGCATCTTCCATTACCACAGGAGGTTAGTCTCAGTTTAATATATACATATAATATAGACATAGTTTATTTAATACATAAATACACTATGTCTAAACTTTCTGGCATAAAGTCTTTTAGGTCGACCCCTGTGTTTTCTGTTTTAGAAAAAGGATGGCTAGTCATTACATAAATGTGTTCATGTGTATTCTATAACTCATTTAAGATCCTGTGTGTGCATGGAGCTGTGATGATTGATGTGATGCAGTTATGATTATTTTCATTATTAAATAAATTTCTGATTGTTTTCTTGATTCTTTCTCTTCTTTCTTAATAATAAACAGAAAATGGGGCACCTTTGAAAGGACAGAAAAAAATTACAATTCAATAAAGGAAATGAAATGAATGACCCAAAAAAGATAATAAAATAGATCACGTAAAAGCAAGTCTATTAACTGTGTTTTAAAACCGGATTTAAAAGAAGTCACTGATTGAGCAAGCCTTATCTCCACAAACTGATCCTATAGAGCTCCCTGAAGTTAAGTAACTGTGTTGCTTCAGGGTCCCGGCCACAAGTTCTCATATTGGCTGGATGCACAGTTGATCCTCTGCTCAGCTCACAGGAACAGCTGTGCAGCTTGTGCACTATTCTCTAAAACCGTATTTAGTATTTGTTTGTTTTCAGTTGAGTCAATACTGAGAGGGATTGTACTCTGCAGCAGATTGTCTTCAGTCGTATACTCACAGGTTGTACTATTACTCTGCAGCACGGGGCCAGGGGGCTAGGTGTGGGACAGCACACAGCTTCGTCTGCTGCTGCTGGAGTGTGCTGCTTTCTGGTGTTTTGGTCACTGTTTTGTGTGTTGTGTGTGTGTGTGTGTGTGTGTGTGTGTGTGTGTGTGTGTGTGTGCACAGTAACTGTACTGAGGTGGTGTGTGTGCTCGCGCATGTGCACAGTAACTGTGCTAAGCTGTCTGTGTGTGTGTCCCCACAGAAACTGTACTGAGCTATGTGTGTGTGTGTGTGTGTGTGTGTGTGTGTGTGTGTCCACAGTATGGCAGAAGCCCCCTGCACCTGGCTGCCTACAAAGGCCACACTGAGGTTGTGCGTATCCTGCTCAAAGCTGGCTGCAACCTGGACATTCAAGATGACGTGAGTAGACTCCTCTTCCTGTTCGCTGCGGCAGCCATGCTTCCACTTCTCATCCACTTCCAGCTCTCGCACTGCAGTCTGATCGCTGGTTACCAGTGGAATGCCTATGTTTTTGCTATTAGTACTATTTTATTAGGATTCTTTTTTTAGACTTTTTTTTAACACATAGATAAGTAGCCTAATGACATCCAGTGTCCTGGAATGGGACCCTTTGGACTGCCCACTTGTGGGTTTGCCCTCAGGATACAAGTCCCCCTTTCCCACTGATAGCAATCTCTGGCGGTACCAAATTCCTTCTCTGTGGTCAATGAGCTCCGCAACAGGCCCCAGCACATCCTCCAGGACTGGAGGGAGCGGGAGGTGCAGACTGAGGCAGGAGCAGGAGAAGCAGGAGGAGAGAAGACAGTGGAGCAGGGCTGGGAGAGAGCCTGGAGGAGGATCAGGGAAAGTGAAGGAGGTTAGCCCAAACTGCTGCTACTGAGCCAGCCGAATCTGTCCCCTCATCCTTCCTTCCCTGAACAAACTCCACTCCTCCTCCACCACTTCTGCTGCTGCGCTCGGCTCACTTCTTATCTAGCTTGTTATGGCTCTCTCCCCCTGGTCTCCCTCCTCTTTCTCCTCCATCTCTCATGGAAATCCTTGCTCTTTCTTCCAGCGCTCTCATGCCAAACCTGGCTTGCTCAGTGTCATTCACCACTAATCTGCTTTGTTCACAAAATTCCATTCATGGTTGAGCATAAATGTGAGCTAAAACCTTTTCCCTGGGCTGTGTATTACTGCTGTCATATGGTGATACAAACCACTGTACAGCACATAGAGATGTTTGAGAGTACCTGTTGTCAGTATGGTGTGTTTGTGTGTCTGCTGGCAGGGGGAGCAGACGGCGCTACAGCGGGCTGCTGTGGTGGGAAACAGCGACGTCATCAGCGCTCTCATCCAGGAAGGATGTGCACTAGACAGACAGGACAAGGTGCACAGCAACAGACACACACACAGAGGCTAATGGCACATCTATAAACACAAAACAACATTTTATTATTAATAGTCACATACACACAATAAAGACATGGTACATTCTTTAAAACAAGAATGTTTTAAAGCAAGCTTGTATTAGAGACAGGCCTTTATTCCTGATGTCCCATGTGTAATAAGTATATTTCATATTATTTCTGTAAAAAAAGAGAAACTCAGAGCAGCAGAGTGATGGATCTCTGTTGTTGAAACTGAGTATGTTGAAGATTTGTGATTACATAAAGTGGAGTGCATCAGTCTGTGCTTTTTGTCTCATGTCCTGTCAGGAAGGCAACACAGCTCTCCACGAGGTGTCCTGGCACGGCTTCAGCCAGTCTGTCAAGGTGCTGGTGAAGGCTGGAGCCAACGTTCACGCTAAGAACAAGGTGATTGTGGAGCTCTCAGCTTTCAGCCACAGCACTGATTAAACGGGTTTGCTATAAACTATATTCCTGGTGTATATGTATTCCTTCAGCAGTGATTCATGTTTCCTGTATCTGGAAGCTACACCAAACGCCATCCAGAAAACTTCACTTTAACTTTGTAACTTTGTAACTAATGTTCTTCTTCTGACAAACTGACACATGAAATTAACATAACAACACTTCTTTGTCTTTCAGTACACTCAGGGGTTTTGCTGCTACAGCTTTATTTGGTTTGATATAACCGGTAGCTTATTGTGCTAACCGACTTTAGGACTCTTTTCTGCATTTTAGCATGGCACACATAATCATTTTAATGGTTTCATCACAAAGTGTGCACAGTGTACCTCAGCAGCAGACACTCACTCTGTCAGCTCACCTCATCATGAAAGGAACAGTATCCTGTCAAATAAACATTCAATGTGCCAATGTGTCGGAACTCGAGGGCGACCTACAGGCTTTCAAAGATGCAAACTCCATTACCACCATATTACATTACCATCCATCACTGAGAAAATGCCATGAATACCTTGGTATAAGGTACCTTGAGATGCACTTTAAAGCTCATTCCTCTCACCCATGTTTGTGATCTTTTTTTCTTTCTTTTCTCTCTCCCTCTGTTCTTCATGTCTCCCCTATTCTCCATCTTCCCTCTCTCTCTTCTCTTACATCTTCTCCTTGTCTCACTTCAGTTTGCTGTAGTGGCAAGATTGTCAGATGAAGGGTGTTACCAAAGTATCCGAGTGAACACTAATAAATGCTGACCCTGTGTTTCCAGGCAGGACACACAGCCCTCCACCTTGCATGTCAGAACGGTCATGCTCAGAGTTCCAGGATTCTGCTCCTGGGAGGCTCCAGGCCCGACACAACGAACCATGTAAGTCTCCAGCAGGGCTCAGGCCAGCAGCTAACCCTAACCCTGTCCAGCAGGGCTCGGGCCAGGGGCTAAACCTAAGCCTGTCCAGCAGGGCTCGGGCCAGCGGCTAACCCTAACCCTGTCCAGCAGGACTCGAGCCAGCAGCTTACCCTAACCCAAAACAGCAGGGCTCGAGCCAGCGGCTAACCCTAATCCTGTCCAGCAGGGCTCGAGCCAGCGGCTAACCCTAATCCTGTCCAGCAGGGCTCGAGCCAGCGGCTAACCCTAATCCTGTCCAGCAGGGCTCGTGCCAGCGGCTAACCCAAACCCTTTTCCCAGGAGTTGGTGGAGATTAAAGCAGAGCTGAAGGGAGTGGGCAGAGATACCACTCCTTCCTTCTGACCTTCTTGTCTGCTGGATTCATAAATTGGCAAATGTCTGCATTTAGTAACAACTGTGTGTGTCAGATGTTACTTACAGCTTGTTGTACACATCAACATTTTCAAAAAAAATAAAAATTTTATTAAATAGTTTTGACGTCTTCACTACATTATTTTTGTGGACAGACAGGTATATGAACTGCAACTTGACTGGCTGGCCAAGCTAATATTTATTCATCAAATGTCCAAAAAGACAAATGCCCATTAAATCACTTTTAGTTGTTTTGTCTGACCAACAGTGCACAAACCTAGTAGACATAGTATTTTAAATGATTTTCTTTAATCAGCTAATTGATTTCATGTCAGTTATAAGTAACTAAATTCATTTTCATGTCCTGCTGTGACATATCTTTGAAATGTAATTGAATGCATCATATTGAGATAAAAATCTTGTTGAATTGTAAATCTCTAAATATGTATTCCAGGCGGGGGATACGTGTCTACATGTGGCGGCCCGCTACAACCACGTGGCTGTGATCCGCATCCTGCTGGGAGCCTTCTGCTCCGTGTCAGAGAAGAACCTGGTAGGTGCCTGCGCTCCAGCAGAGCCCAGTCTGGGCTTACGGGACACTATTAGCCACTACTAGACACTACTAGCCACGTTGGGACTATGAATGGAATCTTTTTGCCAATGTTTAATAAATCCCATCTGGCTGGTAAGAGTGGCTGGTATATTTTTTAATTCCATCGACCCACTATTATCTGTCCAGAATTTCATTTGTAAATGTGACACATCAAATCCCATCTCTACTTCTACTACTAGTGAATTCAGCTTACATTAACAACATGTGTCATGTGTTTTGGCATTATTTTGTCACTGTGCTGCATGAGTTAGAGCCTCAGGTTTATATATGACATGTAAAAGTCCATACAAGCATGAGATGTCAGGAAGTTCTGAATAAATAAAGGGTGCACTCACACACCGCCATCTCCTGAACTGTGTGTGTGTGTGTCTGTGTGTCTATGTGTGTGTGTGCAGGCTGGGGACACACCGCTACACGTGGCTGCTGCTCTGAATCATAAGAAGACGGTGCGTCTGCTGCTGGAGGCCGGGGCAGACAGCCACATCTGCAACAATGTGAGTGCCTGCAGCCTTTTTCTACATCGTTAATGCTCGGAAGAAGTTTTTGTGCACTCACTGTGCCTTTCTGCATCAAACTAGCAAACTAACACAGTTGTTGGTGTTAGAGCAAAGCTAGAACTGCCTGTACTATAAAGACTCACAGTGTATTACTACCAACAGAGGCAAACAAAGAGCGTTCTTTTACTCGTTGATTCCACGTTGCTATTTTTCCTTTCCATCAATGTTAAGCTACTGCCAATGACACTCAACACTTAAACCTATCCAGAAAGAAAGGAAGTATGTCCATTGAGCCGCCCGGACACTTTTGATGTGAAACAGTAGGATGTGTTGAATTTACAGTAGCCTCAAAATAGCACAGTGGAAGCAACTGTAAATTATTAATGTTTGAAAACTGTACTTCATAAAAAACGGAACTTAGAGCAAAAAGAATGTTAGTAAGACGTGATTATACTGAAATGATTGAGAAGAGGTAAACATGAGGGATGGGTTGTGTTAGCGTTTGCTGGATCTAGAAATGAAGCCTCTTCCACATCTCTGGTAATTCTGTCTGAGCCATGTTTTGATTGTGTGTGTGTGTGTGTGTGTGTGTGTGTGTGTGTGTGTGTGTGTGTGTGTGTGTGTGTGTGCGTGCATGTGTAGGCAGGTCACACAGCTTTGGATGAGGCCAGAGAGAACAACAACCCAGAGGTGGCTCTCCTGCTGACCAAAGCCCCCCAGGTAGAAGCAGCAGTCCAGATATGTCTGTGCTCATACTACATAACAGCTTTTTATAAGCTCATAGGCAACACCTTTCCTTTGTTTTGTATTGATTTATATTTATGTGTTCAGAGAGTTCCTTTCTTTCTCATGGTTCTTGGGTAATGACTAAATCAAGATCAATAACAGTTGTAGTTTCTGTAAAATGTTTAAGATGAAAATATTCTGTTGCTGCTGGGGGGATGTTCTTTGGACCTGGCTTTGACACCAACCGTTAACTGATATGAACACTTTGGTGTAAAACAAGCAGGTGTTGACCTTAACTGGAATTTTAAATTAATTTGCAATTTTTCTCTATATTGTTAATGTAGAAACAGGAAGCAATACACAGTGAACTGATCAATCAATGAAAGACTCATTAGATCTGACAATTAGCAGTTGAGACAGACAGGAAACCTGACGAGTAGCAAAGATTGACCTGGAGGCATTCAGACCACTAGGTTGCTCCTATTCTGACAGTTTTTAGTTTTAGAAGATTGGGAATAGAATATTATGTATTTTTCTGATAGTTAAAAAATCTGCCATGTGACCTTTTTCTAATAACACCAACTCACTAAAGCTGTCACTGTAGTGTTTGATAGGTGTTATTATGAACTGTCTGGGCAAGTCCTGCCCTACGAAGCAGCCCAATTGGTTGGGGTTAGGCATTGTCCTCCAGTAGTTGAGGTTAGGATAGCTAATTGGTCAGGGGACAGGACCTGAATAAATCGGGTTTCGTTACCTAGCGCAGGGGTTCCCAAAACTTTCAGCCCACGACCCCCAAAGTAACGGTGCAAGTGACTTGCAACCCCCCCACTATAAACGTATATAAACATTGCGCGCAACCGCGCACGCACTATAGGAGTATCCAAACACGAGCATATTGACCACACAAAATAACACAACAGCCATAACATTATTCTACAGTAATTTACTCATTACTTTAATTTGAATTGAAATGAGATGGATGTGCAATATGTTTGGAGCAGAGCAAGTCCAATCTTGGTTTAATGTTGGAGACCGCTACTTGGAGATCATCCTCCACATTCAATCGCGATCTGTATTTATTTTTAAGGAACATCAGTGCCGAGAAAGTCTTAGTCGTACAAGCAGGTAGTGCCAAACGGCATCAGCACATCCAAAGCTGCCCTGGATAGCCGTGGGTATTCCCTCTCAACTGAAATCCAAAACTCAGCCAGCGTCTTAGAACTAAACGCTGTCTTCAAGGTTCGGCTGGACAGTTCAACCAATGCGTCCTCCAGCTCGGATGTCAGATGATTTGCCCTCGTTTCAAATCAAAAGAGCTGTTCCCTTTTTATTTATTTGATTGGTTTTATTTTAAATTTAGCCACTAGTTTTATCTTGTGTTAAAATCATGGCTAACATATGCTATTTCTAATCGTTTTTAAATTTTAATTTATTTCTGGAAATCAACTTGCGACCCCCCCCCTCTGGCTCGCGACCCCCCTGTGGGTCCCAACCCCCACTTTGGGAATCACTGACCTAGCGTAGGCATGGACTCCTGGCCAATAGAAGCGTATGAATGCTATTGAAGGGCGGGCCTTGCCTAGAGGTTGGTGGTTTATGGTGCAGTGGTGGACATCACCTCAAGGTAGAAATCACTTTCAACAAGTCTTCTCTTTTCCAACATCCAGCTACTTTTTAGTGAAGAAAAACAAGTAAAAACTGAACCGTGAGTTATTTGTGACCTCCGGTGCCTACAAAATAATTATGTTAAATGTATATACCCTCCAAGATCTTAGTGGTTAACTTAGCACACGTGATGATGCCACATGTGATTTTGCCTCCCATGTGTGCGTTCAGGTGCAGAGCTTTATGCGTGGCCGGAGTGTGAGGAAGAGGAGAGACAAGCTGAAGGCCGAGGGCCGAGCTCAGTCTGTGCCCAGAGATGAGATGCTTCCCTGTAAGGTACTACCCCCACCACCATATCCAAGCTACTGTAAAGGACTGGGTTATTAGTTTAAATAGCAGAAATAAGGGGGGAAACAACCCTAACCCTTGGGATGATAGGAAGATACAGGAGACTCTTTCTGAATTTATATATATTTTCATCATAAACCTTCAAATAAAGGTTTTGATTACATCCATTTTGCCCTCACACTATAAGGTTGGACAAAGCTTCTTATTCCACACTATCAGAGAGAGTAAGACTCCATGTTTCTATAGTTATAGCGTTGCACCATTCCATCAAATGGAAATAATCTGTATTTTGTGCGCATCATTTGAAGCAGCAACATCATGGGTTTAAGAAGCGAGGTTGAAGAGGTTGAACAAAATGTAAATTTGTGTTTTAAGTCTTTAGATATTGACATTTTTAAAGATTCCATTGTGTTGGTCATGTCCCCTGCAGGACAGCGCCTCTGCTGCAGAGGACACCCAGAGCAGTGACCGAGCTGGCTGCAAACATGCCGAGGTGTCCCCGGTCAATGCCAGGATGGGACGGAACAGGAAGCAGAAAGAGAAAGTAGGTCCCTTTAAAAAACACCCTGTAATCCATACAGACGTCCATTTAGAGAAAGAGAACCTAAGTGGTCCTAGTTCTTCTGGGCCACGGAAGTCAACAAGTAGCACTTTTCCTCAGTAACTAGTGAAGATGTGTATAAAGGAGGATCCCTAACCTGCGGTGATGTTGATGTTTCAGCCGTCTCTGTCCGACCCCCTGCGCCGCAGAGTGACCAGACACAGCGAGAGGAAATGCAAACTGCCAGGAGCATCCATCCCTCCACATAACTATAAAGCCTATCAGCTGTACACGCTGTACCGCGGCAAAGATGGCAAGATCATGCAGGTCAGTGCACAACACTCCCCTGTTCAGTCACAGTAACCACTACTATTCATGTAGCTGCTCAGCTGTGTGTTCTGTGAACTCATTTTTCATGTCTTTATATATGGGTGAGTGTTCTCTGTCACTGAACAACTGCGCTGCAGAGATTTAGGAGTATATTAACTAGGCCTACTATAAATTACCTCCAGGGCCACAAACTGTTGCAACATCACTTGCTGTCGGTTCATAGTATATTTTCACTGGCCTGCTGCAGAGCACGGCACCTGAATCAGATTCAAAGCTGCCAATAACTTGACTAACCAACAATTAGATCACTGGAGAAATTAAGTCATCATTCATACAGGATCCTGACACCTCACAATCTCGCTCTGTCTGTCTGTCTCTGCTGGAGTCATCAGTTTGCTTGATGAATCTATTTGACGTCTGTTAAAGAGCGCTGTCTTGTAAACCCATGTGGGATGGGCTAAATGTTTGGTATAACAGAAATCAAAATAAATGGATGGATGTAAAAATGTCCTACATTTTGCATGAACCTACTGTAAGCTACTTTTAGTGTTCAGTGCTGTGGCCCCATAGTAAAGACAGATATTTAGCACAAAATAAAAGTTTGGATTTCAGTCTGTACATAAATGTTATGTATGTTGCAGGCTCCTCTGAACGGCTGCCGCTGTGAACCTCTGATCAATAAACTGGAAAACCAGCTGGAGGCCACCAAGGAGGAGATGAAGACTGAAATCCACATGGTCCAAGACCTGATGAACAGCAAGATGGGCCAGCTGGACCATAAAAACAAACACCAGGTAGCATCCATATGCTGACACAGCACACAGGGTTACTGTCTTTAGGTCTGAAATGACACAAACAATAGAAACAATAAGGGTTGCAGGAAAAAAGACTAAATAAGGAAGGATTAATGTCCTCCGTGTGCAACGTTACTGTTGGCTGCAGCCTGAAGCAGAGAGCTGAACAGATCAGAACAACAGAAGCAGGTGTGTTGGCCAAAGCTCCTCCACAGCTGACTGAGCAATGAGGCTGCGTAATCATGCAACTAAACAGTTGAGGACATGACACAGATGTCAGTCATTCTCCAGATCAGAATACAAACCAAAACATTAATAAGCAGTGGAAAAATAATTTTGTTATCTGACACTGAATCAACCTAAAATATTCCAGACAAACTAAAACCAAACTAAAAGTATGTAATTATGCCATACTTAAAACATGGACGCAAATCATTTCAGTTTAGTTTTTTACAGAAATAGAACAGACTTAACATTGACACTCCAGCAGATGGCTCTATGCCTACACTTACTTCCTCCCACTTAGAGCCTCCCTGGCTGCTGGCGGGGTTCTGGTTGCACTCATGATGTTTCTCCATCAGATCCGAGCTCTGGATAAGATAACAGTGGAGAGGGTGTCGGCAGAGAGGAGCGAGTGTGTGCAGAGGATCGAGCAGCGGGCCCTGCAGGAGAGGCTGGAGGCTGAGAAGAGAGAGGTAACACTAACCCCCCCCGCCTCCAATCCCACAACACTGAACACAGGGTGATGCACGTATACCTGAGGCGTTTTCTTATTAGATCACCTAATTAGACAAGTACAAGCCAAGTAGATAAACCAGGCTGCAAAAGGTAGAGACTGCAGTGTCAGCGGGCTGACGTTTGTAGTTAAAGTATTAAAATACAGTATTAAAATACTGAGGCTCAGAACTGGTATTGGTAAAGCTGTTTGGAGTGAACATTTGGTTGCCAAACATTCTATAATTAAACAGTATGTGAATAAATGTTACCAAGTGTTAAGACTTGAGCACATAATGTACTTTCAGAAATATTGTGACATAAATAAAATTGGATGTTTTTCATAAGTTATCAGTTAGGTCAGCACCAAGCCCACTGGGACGGGCCCGTATGTACACCTGAAGATCATGACCTTACCTTGTGTCAGTAGTTACTAAATAAAATAATAATAATAAATTAAATAAATGTAACACAAACCAATATAAACTGTGTGTGTGTGTGTGTGTGTGTGTGTGTGTGTGTGTGTGTGTCTTCAAGCAGGCGTCCCTGGTCCGTGAGCTGAAAAGCTGGTGTCTGTCCAAACTGCAGAACATGGATCTTGGCTTGAAGGAGGAGCCCGGCAGCACCAGGCTGCAGCGCTGCTCATCTGTGGCTGAGGGCCTGGATGGAGCCGGCGTCACTGTGCTGTCCTCTGGCTCCCAGTGCCCGGAGCTCCACACCAGCCCAGTCCTCCTGTCCTCTAGCCGGGAGCAGCCCAGTGCGGCCGAGGGCGGCTCAGCCAACCACTACTTTGTGGTTCATGTGGAGAGCTCTCCAGGTAAGAAACAGCTCCAACATCAGTAAGCCAGTAAAGTACATACTGAAACAGACTACTATATCTCAGAAAAGACGAGTAGTTGAAGAAAAAAAAAAGCCATTAATTAAGTGTTGTTGTGAACCAGCTCAAATTCACAAAAGAAGGGAGACCACACACAGTTAACGATAATATAAAAACCAATGTATTTAACCCAAATTAAATATTACAATAAAATAGGATAAAAAAACAAACATGTATTTCAGTAGTAGCAGTAGTAAATGCATAAAGGCGAGTGTGTGGAAAACAACAGAACCTAAAAGACGTTTGTCAACCCGACCCTGCTGACTGTGTGGACAGAGAGATCTGACCGGCAATCAGGAAGAGTGGACTCAGATGTAAACAGCTCATAGGGAAAATGGCCAGAGCCCCCCACAGAGTGGGAGGGTCATAACAGTGATTAGACTCTATAATATTATATCTATAATAAAGAGTATTTGCTGTTTGCTGAATGTGCTCAGTGGATCTCTTTTGAACTTTAACAGATGGCGATAAGAACCAGAATGCAGCAACCAGGAGCCCGCTGTCATCTGTCCCGGTGGTTCGGCCAAAGGAGCGTCCTGTGCTCTGTGCCGACTCCCAGAGAAAGAAGCAGGACCTGCATGACCTGCAGCACGGGGACATGGTGGAGTACGGGGCAAGGGGGGGCAGCAGCCTGTCTCCGGCCACAGAGCGCCGCTGTAGCAGCAGGACTGGGGACAGGGAGCGAGGCCGGGACAGAGGGCAGCTCCACAAGAAGCATTCCCGGGGAAGGACTAAGTCCAGAGGGGCCAAGGGGGCCACAGGGGCTACAGTGGCCACAGAAGGGGCCACAGAGGCTCGAACTCTGGAGGTGTTTGGAGAGAAACCCAGTGAACCCTCCTTTGCCCAGGAGAAGGACAACATGCACGCTCTGGAGGTGACCCAGTACTTCTTTGAGGCGGTGTCAACACAGATGGAGCGCTGGTACGAGAGGAAGGTGCAGGAGGCGCGCTGGCAGGCGGAGCAGCCGGGCATCAGCTACCTGGAGGACGAGCTGCGTATGCTGAGGACTAACAGACACGCTGCTACCCAGCGCAGGATCAGCTACCTGCATGAGGACATGTGGACACTAGAGGATGGATATGCCCGAGCCCGAGGACTAACGGTACCCGACGGGTCGGGCCGGGTTCGACAGATTTTTACTGCTAACACACAGCGATAAGGCATTGAACATTTTGAATTTAAAACAGGCTGTCAAATATTACCCTAACATCCGTGGACACAACACGTGCGTATTAAGCCCATGTGCAGCGCAGCGATGGAAGATGTTAAAAAGCAGGACATTTTAAAACTATTGAAAACGAAGGAAAGTCAGCGGTGCATTGATGCGCTTTAACTTGTGGGCTGGAACTAAACCAGTGGATATGAAGCTGTGTGTCAAAAGATTGATCTAATGTGCCATTTTAAGATAGATCCACTACATCATGTCAAACAGCAACACACACACACACACACACGCAGAGTAAAAGCCAACAATGATGGTCCTTTCTTCTAACAGAAAATGAAATTAGAGTAAAACATAATGAGCTTGTGTTTTTGGAGGAAACACACCTGCCAAAAACACTAGATGAACAGGTGTTGAGAGAGACACACACACACACCATGAGCAGAGATGTGCGTGATGTGTCCTTTGATGGTGGTGAAAGCTGTGTGATGGAGGGATTACAGTAGAATAAGCTCTTAGTATCTGCCTGATTATTTATGAGAATATAGCTGAACTGACACTGTATATAATAACCCCTGAAGGTTTTCCTTTTTAGTTTTTTATCAGAATCAGAAAAGTTAGACTTTTACAGTGTGTACATTTTTTTTATAAACTGAACAACTTAATTAACTTGGCATTTGAAATATTTGGTATTCTATTTTATATGTCCATCTCACAATTAATTAGTCCCCTGCATTAACATTAACAGTTTTCATTTCCTGATCATGTTCATTAAAAGATGTGTGCCACCTTAAATCCAGGGCACTGAGGCTCAGAGACTAAAGCAGCATTTAAGATGTGCTTAAGATTATTAATAATATAACATAAACTCCCTATTATTTTAACTGCAAAAGGGATGGCTTTAGCTGACAGTTAAACACTGTAAAAGTGTAGTATTATTCCATTGGGACTCTCCAGACTCTACAGTTTGGAAATAACATAAAACACAAAATGTCTCCTCACCAGCTCCTGTGGCTGACAGTGTATTAAGTCCAGCGTCTTAGTGAGTGTGTGAGAGAAGTAACGTCTTTACAGTCCACCGAGGAGGACAGTTAGAGGAGACGCTGCATACACTCTGTTACTGCACACCAGTAGAGAATCTCTACTACAGCCGACACTAATTTAGTCTTAAAGCAACAAACACCTGATTGCAGTTGTGAGGATTGGCTGCTTCTGTCCCTTTTAATATCATTGTTCACTGGAGTTTCACAGAACAACCGATGAATGGATAATAAATAATCATGAGTCCGCCCTGGAGGACACCGCGTCCCGGCCCTGAACAGTCCTCTGTTTGTAATCTCGTCTCCCTGCATGCCGAGGACAGTCCGGATGGAAAACATCACTTGTCATGTTGCATTGTTACTGTCTGATGTAGTGACTGTCTGCTAAACATGTTGCTTAGTTATACATGAATAACTCTGTGGATATGAATAATGCACTGTGTATGATGATGATGATGATGATGCCAGAACACATATTTTGTATTAAAAAAAAGATAATTCTGAATCATCTATGGTGTCATTAGTTTCCCTTTAATATACAATATCATGACATATTATTAACAGCAGGCTGAGGGTTCCAGTCAGCCTCATGGGTTAATGGCTGGAGCCTCTGGGTCAGTTCATCAACACATCCTGAAAAAGGTCCAGCAGTGCTCACGGACAGCAACACTCTCCTGCACACAGTCTCCACAGAAAGCAGTCCAGACCCCCAGTAAGCAGTCCAGACCCCCAGGAAGAAGTCCAGATCCCAAACAGCTCCCAGTCACCGGCCGGCCAACGCCAGAGACTTGTGTAGCTCCTCCAGGTGGTTGCTTGCTTGAGTGATCATCATACGGATGGCATCCTGCAGGAATAACAAGAGGAAGAACTGCAGTAATGGCTAGAGAAGAGGATGCTGGGAAAGCATGAACACTGTAGTTTGAGTACTGTTTTTTTCCGAAGCGTTCAATCAATCACAAGTCAGCCAGTCTTGCAGACCTTTCTCCACAATGGTGAGTAAGGTCTGGCTACACCACAGATGCATTCTGGGATAGGGGAAAATGCTCAGGCTTGCTTGTATTTCTTTAAGGCAAGGCAGGTTTATGTCAAATTTCAGCATCAAACATTTAAACCAATCACAAGCGTCTTGGGCGTTGCTAAGCTCCGGACGCAGCGAGGCTACAGTGAAAATAAAAGTTAGGGTTAGGTTTCCACAGTCGGAATTAACTTTCAACCACTTGTAACCTATCTGCAGCTCGTGCACGGGGTGGGGAGGATGCTATGAAATGCGTGTGCATTAGCTGTGATTGACACGCAGTTAGACACCTCCCCCCTGGCCCTGATTGGTACATCTGAAGAGGGCGTGGTGGATTTTTACAGGCTGTAGGTGGAGCCAGAGGAGCCGGATTTTGTTTTCAATGACCTGCTTCATGTAGTCAGTTGACAGTTAGTTGTATAAGTCTTGCGTACTGCACCTTTAATCGTTGCAACAAGAAATATGCATCAGCATAAAAGGAGAACTCTGGTCGTTTCCAACACGTAGCTCTGTTGATTGTAAATGTGGAGTGCTGTCAGTAGAGAGAGAAACTAAACCAATCGGTGCTGTCTACACCGTGTTATCCCCCTGCTACAGTAGAGCCAGGAGAGCAGAGCAGCCCGCTGCAGCAGGTCAAAAGTTCAAAAGGGTCTCGCATGTGCATAGGTCGCTAAGTCGCTAAGCAACAGTGGGCCGCTCGGCACTCCTGGCTCCACTGTGGTGTCCGGTTACAGCCTGTTTCTACATAGTCATTACTAAAGACATAACAACGGCAAATAGTCTTTTTGTAGACAGCACCAATTGTTTTGGTTTTTCTCTCTACTGACAACAGAGCTACGTGTTGGAATCGACTGGAAAACTCCTTTAATTGAGTGTAGAATCAGTCAAGTTTTAACCATCAGCCCCTTTCAAGACTTTCGAGACATGAAAGTAAATGAACACACCGGTGTGTAAATATTCTCATTAACATACTCCTGTTCTGAGCGTGTCATCAGCTCTTTAACCCACAGTGGTTCAAAGTGTGGTCCATGGGCCAATGGCGGCCCTCGAACATGACATTAAGTGCCTACATTATGTTTGAATTGAGTGTCGCGGGGATCATTAATGCTAGTCAGCGATTTAGGCCCTGATTCATCAAAGTTTTGAGAGCCGCTACTGGAACATTGGTAGAGTGGCAAATGCTAACATGCTAACACACTCATGTGATCTCTGTACCTGGTCTGTGGCGTTCTTGTTCCTCTTGAACTCGTCTCTGGCCCAGTCACTGAGGTACTTCCTGTCTGCCTGGTCGGGAACCTTCCGTATGGCCCTCAGCATGTTCCTGTAGATCCCCAAAACTCTCTGTCTCTGTAAGAACTGGCACACAGTCTGCCGTTAGGACCCAGCAGGGCAGCTAGCACACATTATTATTATTATAATAGAGTTGTTGCCAAGTAGCACTTCAGGGGACTTTGCCCTGGTTGCTGATTGGTTGACACAGATACATGGATAGATACATTCAATTCAATTCAATTAAATTTTATTTATGGTATCAATTCATAACAAGAGTTATCTCAAGACACTTTACAGGTAGAGTAGGTCTAGACCACACTCTATAATTTACAAGGACCCAACAGTTCTAGTAGTTTCCTCCAGAGCAAGCAACAGTGTGACAGTGGCGAGGAAAAACTTCCTTTTACAGCTTTAGATACATAAAGCTTAATTATAGCCAGACTAAGAGGAAGCTCTTCAGTTTGATTTTAAAAGCAGAAACATTCCCCACTAAAGAAGAATAACCAGATGATGGCTGGGCTTGTAGTGAAGAGATAACCACACTAGTACAGTCTTACTGACAGGGTTCAATATTAGCACCATCCTCCAGCCAAAAAAAACAATGCTAATCTATTGAGTGGCTGGTAAGATTTGAACATCCACGAGCCATTTGGGTGTTGGATGAAAGAGTTCAGTTTGGACCCTGCTCACAGAGAACACACTCTTCTGTAGCTGGGTCTGCTACATGCTAACACTGCTAACCCATGCTAAGAGTGACAACAGGCTGGGCACACGTGAACACCGGTGTTCACTGTCATAGATCTGAAACCATCTGACGTCAACATTATATGACGAAGAAGGGCTGCAGGCAGCCATGACCAGCTCAGCTGATCACTGTATGACATGTGATACAATATTTACAACAGTTAAGTCACAGAGCTGCAAATCAACAACGCATTTGTTGAAACGAGGACAGAAGGAGGACAACCTGCCACAGTGGGACACACAGCTCTGCCTACCTGTTTCAGAGAAAGCGCTGCAGACGGCAACCTTGAAGCGGCCATCTCTGACAGACCGGATGTTTTGAGCACGTGACTACCGCCTTATTCCGTATGCTTCCATCTGGTGGAGGGAGGTAGTCATGACTAGGCTGAGGTTGAGGCATCAGTGAAACAACTACTAATGCAATGCACTGGATTCACAGACGAAAGAGAGACTGTATCATGAGAAAACATCCCTACAGAGAACCAACCTGGGACTATAAAAGCTGTCCTAGAATTCATCAAGGCAACCGGATTATTCCTAAGGAAATAGATTGTTGCCCTGTGTAAGGCAGCAATGTCCCATAAAGGTGCCTAGTGTTGGAATAAAATGTATTCATATCATGTGTGCTCATCAACATTATATTCACGTAGTGTATTATATTAATCATGTGTGTTCAATTCATTATATTTTGAGCTAAAGAGCAAAATCATTACACATAGTCTGCTTGGTGTCAGTGTGATTATTAGATTAACTTCTAAATAAGAAGCATGTAGTTCATAAGTTTACTGTGACCTTATGATAAGTTGTTTTGGTACAATATGTTCCTCCATAGCTCTGCCGAGTGTGTCAATTCTGAAAAGCAGGGCCAAGGGTGGTTAGGGACACGTCCTGTTTGGGTGAAGATCCTCTCCAGTAGCAGTCTGAGACCTGATATCTATTGTGCAGGCCGAGCTCTGCTAGACACTAACCTTATGGAGACAAAACACAGCACACGAACATGTCACGGGGTAGCAACTGAACCGCCCCCCGCCCCCCGTGCACATAAGATCAAGCAGAAAGGGCTAAAGAGTTAGACAAACTTGGGGAGAGCTATGGATGCATATTCTCTGTAACCTTGTCTCTGGAATATATATTCTATTGGAATAAACATTCTTTTATCCAACCCTAGACTGCAGGAACTTAGAAGAAGAAGGAGGTGGTGGTGGTGGAGGGAGGACATCCAGGAGATCTCTCTGTCCACTGGATTTAGGAGGCGTGGCACCTGGCTGGTGCACGATGGCTCCCTTAGTCATCATGATTGCTTTCGTTCCACATGCTGCCCCTCCATTTGACCCATGCCTCCATGGGAGGAATAGCAGGGACGTACAGTATATCTCCAACACTAGGATCTGTGCCACAAGAATGAAATGAGCGGAATGCCGACTCTCTACACCTGTAATCTGTATATTCATATATTGAAATGTGTAAACGATTCAACACAGAATCTTGTAAGAATGTCAATAAGCAGAGGCCCAGACAGAGCAGCCTTGTAAACGGTTTATTGTGTGGATCATTCACTTCATGGTCTAACAGATGAGTGCGATGAAGAAACAACGTCTGCTGACATGTCAGTCCACGTTACAAAACACACATTTCATCAACAGCTACTCCTAAAGGACACAGTGATGAGCTCGGAGCACAGCAGACAGCAGCCGGCCTTCTTCAGAGCTGGAGTCAATCTGCCGCCCCTGGGCTTCAGAGTGTGGACATCTGACTGTAGGAATCCTGACGGCGCTGGGACCCTTCAGCCCCACAGCTGACTCAGGTGTGAAATGAGGCACAACACTGTTCTCTCTGCACATCTGTCGCTGTGTTCACATTGAACATGGATGATTTGATGACCTTCATTAACACTGACTAAAACATCCACAAAAAGGATTTCAGGTCTATGGTACGAGGAGGACAGAGGTATTTACTGACTCACACTAAAACGGGGTCATCATGTCATCTCAGACGTGCAAGTTAAAGCAATCCTCATCACATTACAAAAGAAATTGAGAATTCCCCTGATAACGAAGACCAAACCGTAAAGGTTGCAATCAAACTCTACTAAAATCTACAGTAAAAATAAGAAAATAAAGGCACATGTACATCCGTCTGTTTGATGAGTCCTTTGTTGCGTTGTGGCCGGCAGCTGAGTGGCGTTGTGCAGTTGCTTGCTGCCCACTTCTCCCTTCCTGTGAGAGCGTCTACTGGTCGGCCGCCGTGACCAGTTCAAACCACTGTCTGAGCGCGTCACTCAGCGTCTCTGGCAGGGCGTTGACGTCTCGCAGGATGACATAGAAGGGGAAGGGGAACTCGTCCATGTAGGAGTGAATCTCTGGCATTTCTCCCGGCCCTTTGAATATGGGCACCTTGATGTCCAGGATGGAATCCTGCGGCGCAGAAACGGGGGTCAGTTACACTTTGTGTCTGCAAGTTTACAACATCAAAAAGTTAAAATTCTTCTTCACTTACCCGTGAGTTGGGGTTGTCAAGCACCACGAAGGTGATGAAGACATTTGCGCTGCGTGCCGCCCGCACTGCTGCCATCACCCGCTCCTTCCCCTCCAGGAACAAGCCCCGGCCGTCAGACACCACTACCAGCAGCTGGGCCGTCTCTGTGTGTGTGTGTGGGGGGGGTCATGCAGTTAAAGAGCTTGGTTTGTGTGAGCCCCGTGTTTCCAACACTGATGTGGAGTACACGTTACATTGCTGCAGCAGGGTGACAGCTACTAGAACAGAATAGACTTTATTGTCTCTTTATTGTCAGTTGTTAGTTGTTCTATTTGATGGATGGTTCCCTAGTGGAAAACATCAGACCAATCAGAGCGCTGTGGGCAGGATTAAGAAAGTCACATTTATCCAAACAAAGGAAAATAGCTGCAAAAAACAACCACATAGCTTTATAGGATAGACACAGCTGTATGTGTTGTTCAAAAAAGCCGACTCGACATACATCTTTGATCGGCGTGAAAAACAAACTGCTGTTTGTTGTCTCCATTAAAAGTCACCTCAGCAGGACGGATGGGTCACTCTACTGATTTTTACTGCAGGACAGGATTGGACCAAGGTTTAAAGCAACATAAGCATTCATTTGGACTGGTGTTTTTGTCCACCTGATCAATTATGTCCAATGTTCACGCTTTATTTTGGTGCTGTTGAGACTACAGTACCCATAATGCAGTGTAACAGACTTTTGGGCTGCATCCCGTGAGAAAAGAAGCTCTTTAACTGCTACATGTTCTACCTTCTTCAGCAGCTAGTTGCTGACTGTCAGCTGTTCAGTGCTGGACACCCATAGAGCTGAAGCCAACTGTGGCTTTATGGCTACATTCAACCGCTTTAACATCATACATAAACATGCAAACATATTGATAAGAGCAGCTTTAAAACCCACCATTGTTTTAAATCTCTGAGCAGCATCTAAATATCATGTATATTTTATTATTGAACCCGAGGGTCACCTTAACCCAACTTCTTGCCTTTAATGGTGCAGAGTGTTAGTGGAAGTGTGTGTACTGGGTCTGGTGCTGCTGATCCAGTAGTGCACTCAGAAGAGAAGGAGGGGGTTTGTTTTGTCCTCCGAGCGCCTGGCTCAGATACTGGACCTTCCCAGTGCCTTGGTGTGTCATATCAGATCCAGTCTGGGCCCTGAGCATTTCACTCAGCACTTAGTACTAAAGCCTTCATCAGCCCACTACATATTTGAAGCTTAGGCCT
Organism: Etheostoma perlongum; assembly: GCA_026937815.1. NCBI lineage: Eukaryota > Metazoa > Chordata > Actinopteri > Perciformes > Percidae > Etheostoma > Etheostoma perlongum. The sequence continues at coordinate 26,067,982 of CM049388.1, read as the reverse complement.
GGTTATTGATCATTAATACCTTTTAAACACTGACCAAAATCTTTCTGTTAAGGCTTTGATGTTTGAACCAAACCAACAGTAGGATGCATCGGAGTCAGAAATGGGTTTTTACTGGGCAAAGTGAGGTATCAAACAGGATCTCGAGGGGAATTGGTACCTAAATGTTACCTAAATCATTTAAGCATCAAAAACAGAAAGCTTATTGAAATATTTGTTGAGTCAAAGCAGAGGCTGACCAGCTCAGTGTCCCATCATGGTCCCTATTCACGCTGTACTGGCCAACAGCCCTTTGATTAGCCAGAGTTCTGCAGCACATGGTTACTGGCGGGCTGGCAGTCATTACCTGAGTTTAGAGATCCAGGAATCTGCTGTCGTGCTGCTAGAAACATCTGTGTTGAGGTGTCCAAAAACTACAGAGAGGCATAAAGAGAGAGAGAGAGAGGGTCAGTCTGATCAACCACATCATGCAGGATGTAAAAACCACAAGTTTCATCGGAAAGAGAGTACAATAACAGCAAAGGGAAACACAATGTTTAACAACAATACATTTTTAATGCGACAATTTTCACGTTGCATACAGAACTGTAGATTGCCTTCCTGTTGTTTTTCATTCATTGTGTGCAGCATCACCATTGAAATAAAACATACTGTATGTTATACAAAAATGTTGTGTGTGTGTGTGTGTGTAGTTAATATGAAGCACAATGGATGGAGGAGCAGTACACTAAGTACCCACCTGTGCTATCCGGGTCTTCTTCTGTTGGAACTGACAGAGTCGGAGGATCCGAGCCCCGGACTCATCGTTGAACTGCTGCTGGAAAGGGTGCAGCAGCTGCACTTGCTCGCCAAAACTGGACACACGAGCATGTGTTAGCTTACATGAAATACATGTACACAAAAATTGCAACTGTTTGTTTGAGTTTCTTGTTTTCTGTTCATAACGTGGCTCCATCATTTCATCTGTCCATGCATACGCTCACCTGCACACCGACACCTGGCCCACCTCCAGCAGGGTGAGAGCGTTGATGATCACTGAGAGGGATTCAAACGCCAGCTGCACATACACAGACACACACACGCAATAATAAATACATTATGCTTATTTGCTATGGACGTGTTCAGGGAGCTGGAGCAGCATCAAGGGCTCCCTCACCTGTTTGGAGTGGTTGTCCACCATGCTGGAGGAGTCGTCCACAGCCAGACAGATCTGGTACTCTCTCTTGCTGGGCTTAGTCCTCCTCAGCCAGATCTTGTCTTTGCGGAACTGACTGGCGATGTAGGGGATCACCTTCCTCATGTTCAGACGCTTCCCCGTGCGGTAGTCCCCTCTGTGGAGCAGCAGCACGTCACACACACATTCAACTACACCGTGTCTCTGCATTAACAGCGGCGGACACTAGCAAACAATATGTCATCACAGAAGACACAATCAGGAGAAGACAAGTAAGGCCAGTCAACCTGGTGGCCACGAGGCTCATTGGAACAATAGATGTGATCATTTAAAACATCCATTATAAGAGGTGCAAAGGGAGGGGAGTGTGTTGGTCCTCACTTGAGTTTGGCAGCCTGTGTGGGCTCCAGGATGAGACGGAGCTGCTCACACAGCTGCTGGGACAGAGCCGAGGTCAGAGTCTGGTACTGGTGCCACATGGACGCTGCTGCACTCTCCTGAACACAGAAAACAACACATCAGTCAAAGGGTACAACCTGGCCACACACAACCACACCACCACCACTGGCTATGGCTATGGCTTCGTATGAAGACAGCTATTTGTTATGTTTTACTACATTGATCTTTTATCAAATCTTTCTGCAGACAAAAGGAATCACTGAGAACTGTTAGAGGTGACCCTTCAAGACAGTCCTTTTCCCTTCTGGAGTTTACCACTTATTTAAATTTAGTTACTAGTAGTTTAATTTACTTTGTAGAAGCTCCCCTATGTTTCAATTTTTGTATAGTGGTCAAATTGTTTCCAGATTTTCTCATACATCCCCAAATAGTAATTTAATATATAGGTTAATCTCTCTATGGACATACATTGTGTCATATTCTTAATCCAAGCACCAATTGTAGGTGCCTCCATTTTCTTCCAGATGAGAGCTATAGTCCTTTTTGCCTGTAGTATGCTCATTGATATGTTTAACGCTGTATATGAGCCATTATTATTATTATTATTATTATTATTATCATCATCATCTCAGTTGCGTTGCTTTGTAGTCTTCACATTTGATGTGTCTATGTGGGTGTCTTTTTGTATTTGTTACAAAACAATGTATCTTGATGTGCGTTGTTTGTGCTATGGAACACAAAAAGAAGATGTGTGGAAATGATTATCCCTGTGGGACAATAAAAACTATAACTTAATGTCATCTGGAAAGGGGGGGGGGGGGTCAGACTCACCTCCTCTTGAGTTCCTGGAGCCAGGTGGTACCAGGCCTCCAGCTGCAGCTCCATCTCCCTCCTCAGCTCCTCGGGATCTCTCTCTGCTTTCTACACACCACACAACACACACAGAGCTCTGAGTCTGCCTTTGTCAAGGCACACAAGAAAGAAAGAAAGAAAGAAATAAAGAGTAATTATGTACCTGCATGGTGTCCAACAGCAGCTCAGGAACTGTGTGAATGGTGGATTCTCTGTGTCTGTCTGCTCGCTCTTCTTCTCTGGGTTTTAGTCGGTCCTTCCACCTTTCCTCCTCCTCCTCCTCCCCCTGCCTCTGAACATCCATCTCCCTACTGTCTAGACCTGCACAACAATAAAAGGAGGGGGTGATGTCACTAGGAACTCGGCGGACCTGTAGTCTAGGTGTGAGAGAATGGGAGTGTGTCACCTGTGTGGGAGGCCTTGGAGTCCAGCTGCTCAGGCTTCAGCTCCTGGACCTCAGCCACCTGCAGCTCCTCTTCTTGCTTCTCTGTTTCCATGGCAATGTCCTCATCATTCTGATCTTCCTCCTGGTCCTGATGAGGCCCTGCTGCTTTCTGCTGGTCTGCACTGGCAACATCTGGAAACAGCAGCATATGACCCATGTATCCACTTGAACCTGATCATATGTTATACAGCTGTTCCTGAGTGTAAGCAGTATGATTACTGACATCACATGTTGTACAGCTGTTCCTGAGTGTATGCAGTGGGATTACTGACATCACATGTTGTACAGCTGTTCCTGAGTGTATGCAGTGGGATTACTGACATCACATGTTGTACAGCTGTTCCTGAGTGTATGCAGTGGGATTACTGACATCACATGTTGTACAGCTGTTCCTGAGTGTATGCAGTGGGATTACTGACATCACATGTTGTACAGCTGTTCCTGAGTGTATGCAGTGGGATTACTGACATCACATGTTGTACAGCTGTTCCTGAGTGTATGCAGTGGGATTACTGACATCACATGTTGTACAGCTGTTCCTGAGTGTATGCAGTGGGATTACTGACATCACATGTTGTACAGATGTTCCTGAGTGTATGCAGTGGGATTACGGACCGTATGTCTGCGTGTCGTAGGCCGTCTCTCCCTGCCTGATGTGTTCGTACAGGTCAGACTCCTGCTGGGCGTCGCTCTGCCTGCCATCCTCAGAGTGATCCTTCCTGCTCTCCACCGTACGCAGACGCTTATTCACTCGCTCGTTGTAGTCGCCTGTGGAGCGCTCGTTGTCCGCCTGACCAGGTTTCCTCTTGAAGCTCTGGAGCAGCACAGAAAATGAAAAGATGAGACGGGTTGAAGAACAAAGGGAGGTACATGTAAAGATCCACCAGAATCCAGATGTTCCCGGGCGTACCTGAGTCTTGTTCTGCGTCTGTGTCTGTGAAGCCATTCTTGCTGTCAGCTTTGACTTGTGGCCCTCTGATTGGCTGGCATCAGCGGCTCCGCTCCCATGCTCCTAACAAAGCAGAAATATTTCAGATTTTATCTCCTTTAGGGGACGCTTTGAGTGATGGACTAAACACACTTTCAACTAGAAGAGGTATACCTTTGCCAGGGCATGTCCAGACTTTCAAATCTTGTATTCTTTTTTACCAAATACATTTTTCCTTGACTGCTGTGGCTTGACACTGCAGTATTAGAAGTTTCTTTAACATTGTATGCATTTGTGAATATGTTGACACATTATGTATCCTCTTTACTGATTCAATCCCAGACCAACAGGATAAAATCTGGGTGGGGAAGTGAAAGAGCAGTGCTTTCCCCTGTCTCATTACCACCACTGAGGTGCCCTGAGGCCCTTAACATCAAAACCACTCCAGTGGACCCAACTGTGTGAATGTGATCAGGGCCTTCCTGCAAAAAAGAATCTGCCTCTCAGTGAACCTTCCCTGAATAAATAAAGGTTAAATTAGTCTCTGCCCTGGAGGTATTTCTAAGGTCAACCCCCCCCACGGTGCAGTGTACCTCTTTAGCCTGGTCTCTCTCGGCCGCCTCTCCTGCCAGCTCCACAGCTGTATCACTCTGAAGGCTCTGCTCTCCAGTCTGGCCCGCCGTGTCGTGCTCCTTCCTCTCAGCTGACTCCGGCTGCTCCTCCTCCTCACCTCCTCCCTCTTCCTCCTGTAGGCATCAACAGTCCCAACAGTGACTCAAGTGTTCATCTCACGGAGCACAGGCCAGTACAGCAGCACTTTGACATACGCACCTTTGGGTCCTGTCCTTTGTCATTGGGAATAGTCAGATCTTCATCTCTTCCTGCCTCCTGTCCTCTCTCCTCTTCCTCCTTCTCCTCTTCATCTTTCTCAGCAGACTCCTCGTCTCCCTCGGCTTTATCTCCTCCCTCCTCTCCCCCATCCTCCTCTTCAGTCCTGGGCTCCTGGCCGCTCTCCTCTCCTGGCTGCTCCGTCTGCTCCTCCTCCATCTTCTCTGCTTCCTCCTCCTCCTCGCCTCCATCTTTCTCTCCGTCCTCTTTCTCGTCCAGGGCCGTGCCTTTCTCATCAATGTCCAACGGATTCTCTTCTGCAAAGAGAAACGCAATAGGAGTTCACTAAAGGAGTTAACAAACGCTGCGTCATGCCTTCATTTCAACAAGGGAATGTGTCTCACAGAGTAAAAAGACTTCTGTTGCAAACTACCACTAAACTGTGCTCTTGTGCACTGGACATGTTCCAGACTGTGTCTCTGTTGGTATGCAGCTCTCACCGACATCCTCGCCCTCCCCATTGTCCCCCGCCTCCTCATCCTTGTCCAGGTTCAGGTCCTCAGGCAGATCCAGGGCCTCGGGTTCAGGTCTCTTGTCCTGCTGACCGTGGTAGGGGTCCACTTCATTCTCATCAAACTCCCGCTGGGAAACAGCAACAGCAGCCATCACAAACAGCACAGCCAAACATTGTTATATCTGAAACCAACCCTGGGAGGACAGTTTGAACAACAAAAGTGAATGATTCATGATTTCATCACTCCATAATAAGAAGATTACCTCATCTCCTTGCTCGTTGATTTTTTCTTTCTCCTCCACGTCCATCTGCTCATCTTTGTCCTGGGTTTTCTTGTCTTTGTTGGGGTCTGCAGCGTCCAAGTTGTCGTCCTTAGCAACCAGCTCTGATTCCCCCTGAGAACCAAGGGTTGACAGGAAATTAGGGCACATTGACAGTTACATCTGGCTGGATTAAATAATGATTCACTTTAAAACAGGAAGTAGAATGGATGTGCTGCACTCTATAACGCTGCTGGGACTGTGTGCTGTGTACCTGGTCCATGCCCTGGCCAGACTCTTCCTCCTGCTCACTTCCTTCCTCCTGACCATCATCCTCATCATCCCCCCACATTCTCTCATCCAGAGTGTCCGTCTGTCCCTCGCCCAGGTCCCCCATCTTTTTATCCAGCTCCTCGTCCTCCTCTTTAGCAGAGTCATCATCATCACCTGCAGATGATTCAAAGGAGAAAAATCCACTCAGCAGGGATTCTGGGAGACCTTTCTAGTGATGTCTTCACTGTCTCTAGTGTCCTGCTACAGTCAGCAGCAGCAACCGCAGGCCAGGAGACCCAGCTGGAAGTGGAACAAGCCAACAATGAGTGCAATATTAATATAAATAGGCTATAGTTACCTGGTTCTTTTTCCTCCCCATCATGCATTTGGCCATCAAAGTCCTCTGACATCTCAATAGCATTGTCCTCTGCTTTGATATCCCCTTTATCCTGCTCTTCCTCCTTTTCCTGACCCTCCTGGAAAGTGTCCTCCACCTGGAAGAGGAAGAATGCAGGTATAGCTTCCTGTTGGTCCAACGAGCCACCTTATACCTCAGACAGGCTTTCTGTACATTCAGCCGGTTTAAAGACTCATTCAAGTTCACATTGATAACTCTGAACTCTCTACTTGTCTTAGAAAGATGGCTACATATTGGCGTGCCAGGTGAAATTACCTGATCTTCATTCTCTATCTTGTCACTGACGTCTTTGGTACCCTCGCCCTCTCCGATACCTCCGCCCTCATAGTCGTGGAACTCCGTTGCACCTTCTCCGTCTCCGCCAGCCGCCAGCTCCTGAGGCAGGCAGAATCCCTGTGGCGGGGGGGGGGGCAGCAACATTTAGTCCCTGCATTGAGTTGTTAACTGCCGAACCTGCTAATGGCTGTGTTTGTACCTTGTGGGCGAGCTCGGTGAAGATGCTGGCCAGCACAGACAGCAGCTTGCCTGTGCTGCGGTGCGCACCCAGAGACACAGCCACGTAGTAGCGCACCAGGTCACTGTACACGGCCAGCAGGGGCTCCAGCTGCACCAGCAGCCTGCACGCTCGGCTCACCTCCACACACACACACACACACACACACACACACACACACACAGTAAGGGTGTGAGATGGCTGTACAACAAGATACTTCATTCTGAAACATAAAGCAGCTGTGTAAACATGTGCGTGTGTAGAACCCCGGAATATTTAACTGACACTTTGATGTAAATGTATAACATGCAACCTGGCAAGCATCCCAGCAGTGTGGGTTGGTTAAGATAAGACAGAATAGAAAGAATGGGCTCATGGTCACTGGCTCCTGAAGCAATCTACTGTAAATGTAGCTGGACATTAAGTCCTCTGGGTGTAACATGAGCAGCTGCTCTTGGTACCTGGAGCTGTGGTGGTGGACATGAGTCTCGCTGTGTCCTCAGCTGGCTCAGCAGCCTCTCCAGCCGGCTGCTAACATCTCCCACACACAGAGCCTCCACCTCTGCTGCCAGCTCCTCCTCCAGGAGTCGAGTCAGGTGACCAGGCTTCAGCAGCTCCTCCACAGGGTCTGCATCCTCCCCCTCCTCTCCAGCACCCTCTGAAACATCAGGGAACAGCATGTGGACAGCCATTAATTCTGTCAGATTGTCTCATACATACACCATGGAGGAAATGTTAACACTTTGTCAATACCGGTGCATTTACAATGAATTTTAAACATCCTTAAGGTTTGAGAGATCCCGTAGGACCACAGAGATGTTTTGATATGACTGGGTCCCCTCTGTGTTTGTCTCATTCAGACATGTATCCATGGTGACTTTGGAAGATGCTAATACAGCACATTGAGTGCCATTTGTCAAGCCATGTTCAGATGGCGTTTGTCTGCTTTAGAATGCTGAAATCTACCAATGATCAGAGATTCAGAAGAAAAAAACAGCTTGTGGATCCTGGAGGGGGACGGAGGTAAGGAGAAACGTGGTAGTGGTGGTGGGGGCGGGGGCTCTGACATACTCAGGTTTGGTGTCAACAGCACAGATGGGAACTGGCAGGAAGGTGATGTGGAAGCCCCTGAAAGAAGAACGTCTAAACAGCAGGTGAGAAGTGTCTTCAACCCAGCGCACCTGCTCATGGATGGACGGCCAAAGAAGGCCTGAAGACTGAGACTACACAAGTGTGCCCAATAAACGGCTGTGGCTCAGCGGTAGAGCGGTTGCCTGCCAATTGGAAGGTTGGTGGTTCAATCCCTGGCCCTGCAGTCCCATGTTGAAGTGTCCTTGGGCAAGACACTGAACCCCAAGTTGCCCCCGATGCTGTGCATCAGAGTGTGAATATGTGTGCATGTTTATCTGATGAGCAGGTGGCACCTTGTACGGCAGCCTCGGCCACAGTGTATGAATGTGTGTGAATGGTGAATGTATCCTGTATGATGTAAAAGCGCTTTGAGTAGAAAAAGCGCTATATAAATACAGCACATTTACATTAAACCGGCACTGCTGGCAACTTTCTCACCTCTCGGGGCGTCTCCATGCAGCTCTACTTGTTGCTCTCTCTCCCTTCTCTTCACCAGTGTCTGGACAGCACACAGCACTGTGCTGATGGTTGTTTCCAGCTCAGCAGAGAACTCAGCACAGAAGGCAGGCTGCTGATCTGTTAGGAGAAGAAGAGGAACTGTGAAGCCATGGCAATAAACGGAATTTCATCTGACAATACAGTGCTGCTACTTTTCACCCTCTTTAGTTTTCCCTTATGTCTGTCAGCCAGATGTCAGGTTATACAGTGAGGAAAATAAGTATTTGAAAACCCTGCTATTTTGCAAGTTTTCCCACTTAGAAATGGAGGGGTCTGAAATTGTCATCGTAGGTGCATGTCCACTGTGAGAGACATAATAAAAAAAATAAATCCAGAAGTCACAATGTTTGATTTTTTAACTATTTATTTGTATGATACAGCTGCAAATAAGTATTTGAGAAAATCAATGTTAATATTTGGTACAGTAGCCTTTGTTTGCAATTCAGAGGTCAAACGTTTCCTGTAGTTTTTCCACCAGTTTGCACACTGCAGAAGGGATTTTGGCCCACTCCTCCACACAGATCTTCTCTAGATCAGTCAGGTTTCTGGGCTGTCGCTGAGAAACACGAGTTTGAGCTCCCTCCAAAGATTCTCTATTGGGTTTAGTTCTGGAGACTGGCTAGGCCACGCCAGAACCTTGGTATGCTTCTTACAGAGCCACTCCTTGGTTCTCCTGGCTGTGTGCTTCGGGTCATTGTCATGTTGGAAGACCCAGCCTCGACCCATCTTCAATGCTCTAACTGAGGGAAGGAGGTAGTTCCCCAAAATCTCGCAATACATGTCCCCGGTCATCCTCTCCTTAATACAGTGCAGTCGCCCTGTCCCATGTACAGAAAAACACCCCCAAAGCATGATGCTACCACCCCCATGCTTCACAGTAGGGATGGTGTTCTTGGGATGGTACTCATCATTCTTCTTCCTCCAAACACAGTTAGTGGAATTATGACCAAAAAGTTCTATTTTGGTCTCATCTGACCACATGACGTTCTCCCATGACTCCTCTGGATCATCTTAAGACGGGCCTTGACATGTGCTGGTTTAAGCAGTGGAACCTTTGGTGCTCTGCATGATTTCAAACCATGACGTCTTAGTGCATTACCAACAGTAACCTTGGAAACGGTGGTCTCAGCTCTTTTCAGGTCATTGACCAGCTCCTACCATGTAGTTCTGGGATGATTTCTCACCTTTCTTAGGATCATTGAGACCCCACAAGGTGAGATCTTGCATGGAGCCCCACGAGGGAGATTGACAGTCATGTTTAGCTTCTTCCATTTTCTAATGATTGCTCCAACAGTGGACCTTTTTTCACCAAGCTGCTTGGCAATTTCCCCGTAGCCTTTTCCAGCCTTGTGGAGGTGTACAATTTACTCTCTAGTGTCTTTGGACCGCTCTTTGGTCTTGGCCATGTTAGTAGTTGGATTCTTACTGATTGTATGGGGTGGACAGGTGTCTTTATGCAGCTACCGACCTCAAACAGGTGCCTCTAATTAAGGATAATAAATAGAGTGTAGGTGGACATTTTGGAGGCAGACTAACAGGTCTTTGAGGGTCAGAATTCTAGCTGATAGACAGGTGTTCAAATACTTATTTGCAGCTGTATCATACAAAAATATAGATAAAAAAAAACATTTATTGTGATTTCTGAATTTTAGATTATGTCTCTCACAGTGGACATGCACCTACAATGACAATTTCAGACCCCTCCATGATTTCTAAGTGGGAGAACTTGCAAAATAGCAGGGTGTTCAAATACTTATTTTCCTCACTATATGTCTTATATTAGTAACATTTAAAGGAATGATGCTCAGTGTATTCACCTGCGTGCTGCTGTCCCAGGGAGAGCAGCTGGCACTTCCAGGCGCTGAACTCATTGATGCTGGCCTCCACCTGTCCCCTGACATAGTGAAGGCTCTGGACAATGGCCGGCTGGCTGGCTGCGCTGCCAACACACACGGCCGGGGTGAAGAGCTGCTCCATGACGGGCATCTGAGCCACGACCACTCCCAGCTGCTCAAAGGCAGAGCTGCACGTCACAAAATGATTCCTGTGGAAAATAACACCGCTGTTGGGACTGTCTTTGGATGGTGCTGCATCAAATTTCACACACATTTCAAACTATCGAGTGATTGTTTTACCATGTGTGGAGCACTTTGCCTGACGTCTGCTGTGCCACAGAGTCCAGCTCAAGCTTCAGGCTCTGAGTCTGCTTCAGCATTGCATTCATGCGCTGGTGTAACTGGCACCAGTCGGTGTCTCCCCTCCGCAGCAGACAGCCGGGAGGCTGGCGCTGGGCTGCCAGCGGGGACGGGCACCTCAGGGTGTGCTGCCTCCAGCTGCTCGCCTCCTCCTTCTGCTGCAGGTCCTCCGGGCAACACTGCAGCAGCCAGGCCAGCTGCTGCAGCAGGGTGGTGCACTGGGCAGCCAGCGCCTGGCCCCGGCTCACCCAGCCCTGCAGAGGGGCCTGGGGCGGGAGGGTGCAGCCTGCGTCCTCACGGTGGCTCTGGAGGTGGGCCTTGACGCCCTGGACACTGTCTGTCAGCCTCCTGGCAGTGGAGACCAAACACAGAGAGTCAGTAAGAAACAACCAGCTATGGCTGCTGAGCCTGAACTCTGACCTCGCTGTGTGAAGGCCAACAAATGAAAAAACATGTCCTCACTTATGGAGGACCATGTCTTTCATATTTAAAAATAAATACAGAAATAAATAAATGCTCAATAAATAAATAAGCACACAATTAATTGCCCCAAAAAATACAATGAAGAAATAAATGTAGGTAGAAATGAAATTATACAGTGAGACATAAATGTATATATCTCTTTTAATTAGCTTCTTTATTTATTCACCTTTGTAATAATTACCTTATTTATTTATTGTCCGTTATAATCTTCAACTTTATTTATTCCTTACTTATTTTTTTAAATGTATTTATTTCTGTGTGTGTTTAATTTTTTTGTCTGTTTTATTCTTCCGTTGCATTTTCTACCCTATTTATTTTCACCCCTGGTATTTATTTCTGCCTGTCACTTTTACATTTCTGCCTGTCACTTTTACATTTCTACATGCATTTCTGCCTCATTATGCAAATGAGGAGGGGCGGGTCTTAAGGGGTTAACTTCTGCCCATTGGTTGGTTAGCATTTTACTCCCTCGGTCGAATCTACATGCCACCGGCCACAGACACAACACAGATGGCTAGCTACGGTGAAGTTGTCAGTGAGCTCAGGCATTTAGCAACTGTTTTTGAAAACAATGCTAACGTTATAAGTATTGACTTTATAATTTTTCGTTTAGACGCTCTGACAGAACGTGTGTTTCAGTCAGCGGTGTCGTGCCAATGTACTCGTGTATCCCCTGGCCGCGGGAGCGCGCATGCACACAGAGCGGAGCTTCTGCTGCCCTTCGAATTGTTTAACTGCTGCACTTTGAATTAAACGGAACAAACAGCGACGTGGAAGACTCGGCAGGGTTACCATAGTAACATGGGTCTCAGTTAACTACATAAATACGTGTATTTGTCTGTTACATTAAGGCGACGTGTCAAATGTTTATAGCGTGGTTTAATATCGAGTGATAGGCGTATCCTCCCTGTCCCTGTCTACCATATGAGTTACATAGGAGGTACTCAAATATCAGGCCGTTTTTTCACCTGATATTTGGGTATCCCCTATGTAACTTTTGATAAACAACAGCAAACCTCTCCAAATTGTGTCAGGTTGTTTATTGTGACCTATTAAACACACAAAATAACACCCATGATGACAGGACAGACCCTTTGCATGTTAGGGATGGGATACATAAAATATCAGGTGAAAAATGATATTGATATTTTATGTATCCCATCCCTAACATGCAAAGGGTCTGTCCTGTCATCATGGGTGTTATTTTGTGTGTTTAATAGGTCACAATAAACAACCTGACACAATTTGGAGAGGTTTGCTGTTGTTTATCAAAAGTTACATAGGGGATACTGTTGAGTTTTAAAAAGTTAAAATGTCTGAAGAAGCCAGGTTAGAGAAATATGCATATCTCTGTCCCCCATTCCCCCCCCTCTATTTCTCTGACTGTAAAGAATTGATCTGCTCAAGTCTGGCATTTAACATATGCAAAGGAGCTTCCTGCTACAACAACAAAAGGTGGCCTTCTGTCTCCGGTCCCCTGGGGTCTTGGTCTGGGCTAAGACAAAACAATGCTAATTAAACTGTTGATGTTAGTTTCACATTTAAACAACAGAACCTTTTGCTCTGCAACCAAAAGCGACCCCCAAAGGGGCAGAGTTTTGCGGCATGTTTATTCTCATTGTACTGCGAAGATGCCCTCAGCATGCTGTCATGACAACGGCGGACCAATGAGAATAGATTTGACTGTGCCAGGTAAAAAAAGGAACCGCCCCAAGGTGCAGGGGATAAAACTGTGTGATTTAGGAATTTTCGAGACTGGTTTCACGTGACTCCATCGTGGGGAAGCATGGATCCAGTCCGCTGTCAGCTGCAGTGTTATTATGTATGTTTGTCTGTCTTTGTCTTTGTCTTATCATCCTCATCGTGCTGTTGCAATAAACCTTTTCTTAATTCCCAATTTGACCCTCAGCCTCCTTCCTCAGAGATCCGATTGAACCCGATGTTTTTTGAGAAAAAAAACTTCCCAAATATCAGGTGAAAAAACGGCCTGATATTTGAGTACCTCCTAAACTCATATGGTGCAGGGACAGGGAGGATAAACACTCGATATTAAACCACGCTATAAACATTTGACACGTCAGCCTTAATGTAACAGACAAATACACATATTTATGTAGTTAACTGAGACCCCTGTTACTATGGTAACCCTGCCGAGTCTTCCACGTCGCTGTTTGTTCCGTTTAATTCAAAGTGCAGCAGTTAAACAATTCGAAGGGCAGCAGAAGCTCCGCTCTGTGTGCATGCGCGCTCCCGCGGCCAGGGGATACACGAGTACATTGGCACGACACCGCTGACTGAAACACACGTTCTGTCAGAGCGTCTAAACGAAAAATTCAATACTCAAGTCAATACTTATAACGTTAGCATTGTTTTCAAAAACAGTTGCTAAATGCCTGAGCTCACTGACAACTTCACCGTAGCTAGCCATCTGTGTTGTGTCTGTGGCCGGTGGCATGTAGATTGACCGAGGGAGTAAAATGCTAACCAACCAATGGGCAGAAGTTAACCCTTAAGACCCGCCTCCTCATTTGCATAATGAGGCAGAAATGCATGTAGAAATGTAAAAGTGACAGGCAGAAATAAATACCAGGGGTGAAAATAAATAGGGTAGAAAATGCAACGGAAGAATAAAACAGACAAAAAAATTAAACACACACAGAAATAAATACATTTAAAAAATAAGTAAGGAATAAATAAAGTTGAAGATTATAACGGACAATAAATAAATAAGGTAATTATTACAAAGGTGAATAAATAAAGAAGCTAATTAAAAGAGATATATACATTTATGTCTCACTGTATAATTTAATTTCTACCTACATTTATTTCTTCATTGTATTTTTTGGGGCAATTAATTGTGTGCTTATTTATTTATTGAGCATTTATTTATTTCTGTATTTATTTTTAAATATGAAAGACATGGTCCTCCATACTCACTTGGAACATTAAGAAAAATGTAATATTGTTACACTAATATTGCTTTTACATTTAACTAGAACAATATTACATCAGAGGCATTGATATTATTACATACATATATTAAAAGCTACTCTGGGGATGAAGGTAACTCTTCAACCTCTTCTCCACCTTACAAAATCCAGATGTTTTTATTTACAATTATGGCTGTACAGTGTAGTTTCTGTCTCCCCCATGAGGAATTCTGAGTAATGAACAACACTGTCCACATGATACAAGCCTTCAGTGAAAGTGCACCCTCCTCCTCCTTTACGTCCCCTGGACTCCCCATTCTTCTGAACATAGCCATACTGAGTGAGTTGTGTGGAGCCGATAGTCTTAAATAGCTTTGTAGCAACTCATTTGGCAATGGCTTGAATGTAACAGATGTTCATTAATATCAGAAAGTTACGCACTGAAGCTTAAATATTCTTCTAAAACAATGCTGGAATTAAACATCAAAGATGATCCTGTAGGACTCTGTAGTTCCATATTGCAGCGGACTGACCTGAGATGGAGCCAGTGCTCAGTGAGCGTTGCCAGTCGTTGCCTCTGTTTGAGCAGCAGCTTGAAAAGGTGAGAGGAGAAACCTCTACAGCGTTCTATGTTCCCCAGACCCAGCTCCTGCAATCAGACAATGACACACACATATACCTCAGACTACAGGAAGCTAACATCTGCTCTTCATCTGTAATCCCTGGCCCTTTCAACCAAAAAGCTGTTCTATCCATCAGCATCGGAACCTGACCTTGGCAGCTTGCTGCAGAGCAGTCTGCATGCTAGTTCTTCTGGCCCACGAACGGTAGAAGTACTTCTGACATCCATCCCACGCTGTCAGCAACTCTGTAAACAGCCTACAACACCCAGCATGAGAGAGAGTGGCTTTCAGAGTACAGAAAACATATTCTAGAGTTGGCCATTAATTTGGTTTATCTTTCTCTGTTATATTACTGATTTAATACATTTTAATGAAATCTTCTTTAAAAAAAAATGAATGAATTCAAATTTTAATTATGGTGAATGCTAAAATACAGTGAAATAGTAGACCTGGGTCATAACGTCAGCAAACTGTGTTATAAGCTAAAGAGTGTTACTTAATTCAATCATTTAATTTTGCAATTCTGGAAGAAATGCTAAAACAAGAGTCATGTTATTGAACTGACTCATTTTCATTTGCGGTATCTATTTAAAGTTTGCTAACATTAGCCACCATTAGCTACTGTACACAGTGTCTCTATTAGCTGGGATGTTAGATGATTTTCTAATAGCAATAAGTGAAGCGCATGTGACTGAACTATGAGCAGGTTGTATTTACACGCTCTCGGCCTGCTCCTCATTCCTCACAGCAGGCAGAGCGGTGCTCATCTCCAGCGGATGCATGCAGAGGGTTTGCTCTGGGTCTGCAGTCCTGTTCCACGTCAGGCCTTTACGGTACGACAGACCTGAATGGGAGCATGGCATATATATAGAGAGGTTGGAAGGCTTAAAGTACCATGTGACACCTGTAATCAGAGAGGATAACTCACCTATTTCTCTGAGCATCTTGAACAGGTCTGACAGAGCTCTCTGCTTCTGCTGCAGGATGTGTTTGACCTCAGATTTCTGCTTCTCTTTCTCTGCCGTTGTGTCGATGCTGAGGTTCTGCAAGTCCCGCAGGTTGCTGATGACCTCGCCTGAGAAGAAGGAGAACAGGACACTGTATTAACGCTGAGCATATTAACAAGCAGCTGTGTGATGTAACAATGAACACCTGATGTCATTGGCTATAGTGTTTAGTTTCTGCCGCCCCCATGAGGAATTCTAAGTAATGAAAACAACACTGTCGGCACATCCACATCACATGATATCCCCCCCTCCTCCTCAACGCTGTTGCTAGTAGCCGAGGAGGACACAGAGGTTTAAAAACCTTTAGAAGAGGTCATTATCTTCACTGCTAGCTTTGTAGCAACTCTTTTGACAAGGGCTTGAATGTAACAGATTATTAATATCAAAAAGTTACGCACTAAAGCTTTAAACTAATAAGCCTTGTTAATTGGCTTTGTTGTGTGCATCTCTTGACTTTGTCATGGCCGTGAGGGCCGGTTTGTGACTGTACAATAAACGGTTTAGGTCTCTTTTGCTTGATTTTCCCTTCATGACAATTCTGACAACTTTTTATGACACTTTGCGTGACAGGTGGCTGTAGTGACAGCAGGCTAGCTCCTATACCATCTATGGGTGATACGTGCAGGTATAGTTCCTACATAAAACTGTACACAACCAGGTCTGTAGATAGATAGAAAATCGGGGTCATGACTTCTGCATAGAAACATTGCTGTTGAGTTTTTCAAATCAATTTCTCTGGAGTGCCATCTAGCTCTATTGTATCAGAGAGAAGGTAGACATCTCAACGGCATTATTTCCAACACTGGGCAACTCACACCTAAACTATCTACACTGATAAATAGCACTACGGAGAAGAGGAGTCAGAGGAGTTTTAGGGTTAATTAATCACAATTCTATTGAAATCCCAATATGGACTAGTGTAATATCCAAATTAATATTTTTCAATGAAAATGAGATTAATGAAACAAAAATATCATTCCAACAAATATCGTGAATCATATTGAAATTGCAATATCATTACAAATAATCACAATTAGATACTTTCCTGAAATTGTGCAGCCTTTAAGAATTGTTCAATTTCTAATTTTGCCTTGATGATAGCACTCGATAAAAAGTAAGATACCCAAATTTATTACAATGCATTAGACATTGGTCCATTAGACATTGAGATTGCGTAAGTGAGATTCTTACCAGTGAAGTAGTCCAGGTCTTCAGCCAGATCAGGCACTGGGTTTTTCTTCTGCAGCTGGATGCACAGTTTCTTCATCTTCCTGGACAGAACTGGCAGACGTCCCTGCAGAGACGAAGCTTCAACTCCTTCCTCCGAGCATTCCTGCTGTAATATCCAGCGCAGCTCAGGTTATTCACTCATCATGTATTACCATAAAGCAAATACTAAAAAGGAGAAGATATTATTCATTTGAGATAATGAATAAAAACATGCGTACCTGCAGATCTCTGCCCTTCCCAGGCAGGGTGCTCTTTAGTGCCCTGTGAACCCGATGGAGGGGGGTTTCCTCTGGGTTGGCATCCACACTGTCCAAGCTGGCGCTGCTTCCCTGCTCCACCAGTGCGGCAACACTCGGACCACTCAGAGCCTCCATAAACTTCTTGACAAACTTGAAGAGAGTCCTGAGGGAAAAGAAAACAGGCAGAACAACGTTTGTGGCGGCCATCTGTCCTCTCAACACAAGAAATATACGGCTTGGCACAAATCCATCGTGGTGATGTTTTACCGATGCGTCTTCTCCACCGACTGTTTGATGGACCAGAAGCTGACATCGTTCCACTTGGAGATCTTGACAAAGTCCTGAGTACAATAATTCCCATTACTGTGTTGTTCTGACATGTGCAGTGTGGACATGAAGGTTTTATTGGTATGCACTGAAACAAACCTTGAGCTCCTTCTCGATGGGCGCTCTCAGCTGACTGATTCTGGTGTGGATGCAGTCAGAGAACTGACTGTAGTATTTGTGCAGGTTCCAAAACAGACTGGACAGTGATTCTGTGAAATAAGGAAAGAGTTAACACAGTGTAGTTTTTCTCACAGCTAAGAAGAAACAAATGCTGATATTCCCTTGTTTTGACCTGTAACTATAGAATACATCTGCAACTCAAAAGTATTCTGAAACAATTAAAATGAACTAAAGTAATGAAATGGACATTTCTATCAAATGCTGAGTTTGGTTAACATTGGTTAATGTGGCTGGGTTGCCTCAGTAGGTAGAGCAGACGCACATATGTTGAGGTTTATACCTCAACGCAGAGGTCCAGGGTTTGAATCTGACCTGTGACGATTTCCTGCACTTCCTCTCACCTCACTATTACATCCTTTTACCGGTTGCGTGTGATGTAGGCCGTATTTTTTTTTTATTATAATTTTTTATATTATAATTCTTTATTATAGTGAAAGTGGATAGACATGAAAGAGGGAGAGAGATGGGTGGATGACACGCAGCAAAGGGACGCAGGTCGGATTCAAACCTGTGCCTCTTCAGGCTCTACTTGGTGAGCTAGAGGCCAACGGCCGTATACAAGCTAACATAAGAGTACCACAGAATGAGGACTGTGGACGTTGTCCCCCATATTCTACAGTGGCGTCACGCTATAAAAGGATGGCCAGAAGAAGAACTCTTTATGCATGGAGTGTGTTAGGATAGATTTGTAGAAGCGTAGCAGCTGACCCTGTCCAGGCTGGCTGGGAAGCAGCAGGAGGTGGCAGTGGAAGCTGAGCACCATGGCCAAGCGACTGTGGAACTCTCCCAGGGTGGAGCCCTCCATGAAGGCCTGCAGGGTGGAGGACACTGAGGACAGGGAAAGGCGCTCCACCTCCTCGCCTGGAGGGGACAGTCAAAGGAAGAAAAACGTCTTAACAGTCATAGCATTTGAAGGGTGGATATATGGGTTGATATATTTATTTTCCACATGTCCTGTTGTTGCTATTGTTGGTGTCTGTAAACACACACTGATTAGTTGTGAGCTACTACTGGGTAGTATCACTGCTATTTCATTCTTTATTGCCATTTGTTTCCACTTATGACACAGACAGAGATTGACAATCAGGTTAAATCTGCTGAGCTTCATTTCACTTCAAATAAATATTTTAATTGGATAGATTCCTCTATAAATGTACATTGTGGGGAAGTTTCCACTCAGCCAATTAAACAAAACACTGATTGGTTAATCAGTGTGTACGTACCTGTTTTAGTGTCCATCCCCTGTTCCTCCAGATATCTCCCCACCAACTGGTAGATAGAGAACCAGTGTTTGGTTGATTTCTCAGTGTGCCGCTTCTTTGCGTTGTCCAGACTGCTCGACCAGCAGCTACATGTCCCACACAACAGGGACAGGAAAGGACACATTTACATACAGGAGACAGCTGGTGTACTGGGTACACCCATGGACAGGTTGAGGAGGGCCATGTTTAATCTTTCTTCTCTGGTATCTAAAAGCATTTGAAAGGTAAGGTAAGCCCGCTGTGTCATACCTGAGCTCCAGTTTGCGCCACTGGATAATGAGCTGTGTGACTGGTTCCAGTTCCTTCCGCAGAGAGACTGAGCGGCTGGCGTTATTCTCCCAGTCCTGATGAGAACACAGAGCTCAGAGCTTATCAAACACATTTCAGCTATATGAAGCTGATCATTCATTGTGGCTTATTTATTTTTATATTTTTTTTAATATCACAGACTTATTTTGTAGTTGTTTAAATGTGTCAGCACTACGTGGATCTCACAAAAGTAATCATGCACATTCACCTGTGCTTTACTGAGCAGGATCTCCAAACCGTTAAGGAACTTGGCCAGTGGACTGGCCAGACTGAAGGTCATGATTCTCTCCACCACCACAGACAGCTGGAACACACACACACACACACACACACACACATACACAAACACACAAACACACATCAACTCATCTGAAGAGTCCATTCTACAGCGTCAGCTGGATTTGGAGCAGATAACCTACACTATCTACAGAAAACTCTCTCTTTGACTGTTTAAGCATCACATGGAATGTTTCACTCCTTTCTAATCTGTGTATGGTTACTAGCTTTCATTTTGACCTTGTTTAAAACAAACAAATAAATTAAGTTAGTCATTTAAGATAGCAAGATACCACTGTTCATGGTCTGTTTTCCAGATATGGATACTAAAAATGTTCTCTTTTTTTTTAATCACTAGCTGCAATGCTCTCTGTAGATGCAGATCTAAAACAACAAGTCTGGCTTTATTACCTGGCCTGATTAAACACATTCAAATGTCTCCAATTAAAAAATTGGGCTTAAAATGTTTAGCTTTTTTTTTCTAAAAGAAAGACTTCCCTGTTGGTGAAAAGTCTGGGGGGAAAGATCCCAGGTTTGATCCTGAGAATGACCAAAGCATGTACATAAAAAGGCCTTGCATCCTGTTACATTACTGGCATTAGAACATGCTACCTGACTGCGGGCCTGGATGTGAAAAGGTAAGTGACCTGTACAAGAGCTGGGTGCTCGGGCCAGTCGTCCAGCCTCTGCTTCACTGCCCCACTCAGCTGCTCCAGGACAGGAAGGCAGAGACGGGCCTGGCTCATGTTGGGCTGCTGGTAGAAGTCATAAGGTCCTTCTGGTGCAAAAGCCAGACTCTCAGGCCCCCCCGAGCCCTGCACGGTGTTCTGAAGCAGGGTGGAGAGCAGCAGTTCACTGCCTGTCAGCTGCTGGTCCAGCTCAGCATCTGAGGGGAAAACCCAGGTCAATGCTCCACTCACAGGAGTGCTCAAACAGTAAAACAAATGTAAACAGGACACTAACCAATCAGATGATAGAAGCGTGACATCACAGGGGAAGCAATCTGATAGGAGGAGACCAGGGCTTTGATGTGTTCGCTGCTGTGATTGGCTGGTTTTGTGCCCTGGTACCACATGGACTGGGCATGTCCCAGGCAGAGGCGCTGATGGACCTGGACCACGGTGTTCATGGCAGCTGGAGACAGGAAGCTGCTCTCACTGGGCTCTCCCTGGACTTCCTCCTCCTCGTCCTGGAGCCCAGAGTCTGCTGGTCCCTCCAAGCTGGGCTGGGACATGATGTCTGCAAAGTCCTAGAGAAGTATGGACAGAGACCCTTACTGTTGTGGCAGGCACTTTATTTATGCCGTTGTTCCATAATATCGGCATGTTGTAATTCACTTGGTCTGAGAGAAATCTAGACTTCTGCTCCTCCTCTTGTCTCTGTTTTTTTTTTAGCTTTAAAAAATCTAGCTGTGACAGGAGACTTAGGCCAATTACAGGTCATTTCAGAGGGAGAGAGTGTTTCTATTGGCTGTTCTGCATATGCACAGAGGGGAAGCAGCAGTCAGAGAACTCTCTCTACTACTACTACAAACTCTGGCATCTCTTTGCTTTCTACTCACTGCAGCTTTAAATGGGGACTGGGCCAAAGTGGTCTAAAATGAGACCTCTTGATCTGGACCAAAGCTCAACTCTCTGCTGAGCTACCAGCCAGACAGTCATGTGCTGTAGATGTTCATGCTCACAATAATAATAATAATAATAATAATAATAATAATAATAATTTTGATTGAGAGATTACTAGGAAATGTGAATCTATGTACTTTAATACTATAAGAGTAAAAATACTGTTTTTCAGATCATCCAATACTTAACCCTAAATAACTTTTCCTATTTGGCCCACCTACAGGTTGGAAGTGGAATTGTCCAGTACCATTACCATAATTTTTTTGCATTATTCAGATCTGTAGTTCCAATGAGACATAATAGGTCATTACGACAGCGGTAATAGACAATTCCACTTCCAACCTGTAGGGGGACCAAAGCGGAAAAGTTCATTAGTGTTGCTTTGAGTATTAAAAATAAATAAAACAAGTTGTTTCTGAGTTTCAGTAAATTTTCAGGATCATAACTGTTTTTAGAGGTTATAACATAATAGGTTAACATGGTTTAATGTTCCAAAAACCCCATATTTTGTTGTACTGCACATTGATGCAGCTCCTCTTTTCACCCTGTGTATTGACCTCTCTGTTTTAGCTACAGAGTGAGGCACCACACTTCTGTTACATCTTTGTTGGGAGTCACACATGCTCATTACCTAGGTAAGGACTACTAGCCAGTCAGAAGCAGAGTACGAGGGCGTGCCCTGACAAAGTTATGCTCGTTAATGCTTGTGTCTCTGAAGTAAAGGCTGGACTACAATAGAACTGTCTGGAGCAGTTTGTGAACAGTGTTTTCTGTTTGAAATGGTATGTCCCTTTGGGGAGGAGGGGACTTTGGGTCTTTTCACTTTGTAAACCTATAACATGCACAAAAAAAATATATAACACAATAAAGGAAAGGGAAAAAGCATAATAGGAGCACTTTAAATGTTCTGGTTGATTCTGGCACTGCAACTAGACCAGGCAGACATCTTGTGTGAATACCTTGTTAAACTGAGGGAACTGGCGTCTGAAGTCCTTCTCCTCCTGCTCGTCCTCAGTCAGTCCCGAGCCGTGCAGTCGACTGCGGTTGCGGTATAGACTGGCCTCCATCTGCTCTCGCTCTCTCTTTTGTCTCTCCTGTTCGTCCCACTCGTTCACCAGAGCCTGAGGAGCATCAAGGTACAGTCAGCACAGCCACAGCATGCATTTCATTTGGACAAACATTTTCCTTCCTTGATCAGAGTCAAACCCAGAAGCCCATGGATCTTGGTGTGAATGGAACTCTGACCTGACAGATGTGTCTGAAGAGGCTGCGTGTCTCAGGGCTGAACTCCCCTGTGGACAAGGTGTGGCACTGCACATACAGCAGAGCGTTGAGGAGCAGTGTGGAGGACTGGGGGACCACATGTTCAGGGTCTTGCTGCTGGGGCAGGAGCTTCCCCAGGCAGCGCAGACTGTCCATGCAGGCTCTGGAGCAGAGGAAGTCCGCCCGAGCCAGATAGGACGGCAAGCTAAGGGAGAGGGAGGGGAAGGCCAGCAGGCAGGACACCAACTTGGGCAGACCGGGAACAGGTGTGAGCAAGGCGGCCACCTGAGAGGCCACCAGCCTCATCCCGTGTCGCAGTTGGAGGATGCCGGTCCGCACCGGCCCAACCACATCGGGGTACAGGGGGTAGTCCTCCAGCAGCCTCTGGCAGATGTGCTTCTGGGAGTTCTGCCACACAGCCTCTTCCTTCAGCAGGCCTTGCACCGTCGAGCGAGACCTGGAGGAGGAGAGGGAGCCCTGCAGAGCCTTCAGCAGGTGGGACAGCAGGTCTTCCACAGTAGACGCCTGGCCGACGCTGCACAGGTAGTGCTGCAACTCCTGGAACAGGCGGCCATACTGGGCGTCATGAGGGCGACAGGCCTGTTTCCTAGAGAGCTCAGCTATCTGCTCCTTCACTTGCTGCATGCGGATCCAGAGGTACCTACAACAGCAAGTCACATACAAGGCATCAAAAGCCTTTTACTCATACTTAACACATTGCTCACATGCCACGTGCATTGTTAAATGGGATTCTCTTCTCTACACTGGCTCTTTATTTTTCTTTTAGACTCCATCGTGTAGAGCGTCATAGTCAGACACCTTAGAGTTTTCATGCTTCAATACAATGAATTTTATTTGTTGAATATAAATGTTTCTCTGGAATCGAGTGTCTTAAATGTGTAAACTTATAACACTGCACACTGTTGAAATTATGGTCTGCACACAATGAGGACCTGCAGCTGGTTCTGACCTGATCCGAGGATGCTGGAAGCCATCAGTGGTGCTGCTTTCCTCAAGCTCTGCGCCCGTCATCAGCTGGGATGACAGGCTGCGCCCTCGCCACTCCTCCTGCAGCAGAGCCAGCTGCAACAGACATCATCATCATCAGTATCAACAGGCAAAGTATTTCTGGCTCTAACCAGCTTTTCACATGAATTCAAACAGGGTACGATTCCAGTGAAATGTAATCCATCAGTTCCTGATAGTGGCCACCTTCCTCCGTGTATCAAACCCTAGAGAAATTTTTGATACTGGAGTGGACGGTCCCTAGAGACAAGATGGGACATTGTTTTTGACTTGAATTGTAGCTTCTACATGAACCTTTTCATTTGTCACGTCAAGATACAATATACAAACGTTTGCTATCTTTAATAAAAAAAACATGGCTTGTTCCAAGACAAATCAGCTAAAAGCCATGTTGGTCAACCTTGTTAATTATGATTCAATTCTGGTAAGTACTTCTTGCTGAGTGTGCTTTTAAAAGAGACAAAAAGGTAGTCAAAAGCAATAGTTTCAGAATATTTGAAATTATTTTGAAATAAAAATGTAATTTAAATATACACACACACACACACACACACACACACACACACACACACACATCTTGTGGCTGGTTAGCCCAATTGGTACAGCAGGCACAGTTCTAGAGGTTTATTAAAATATATAGAAGAAGATGCAGAAGGTCAAGGTTTGAAGTCCGACCTGACGGTTTCCTGCAGGTCGTCCCTTCTCTCTCCCCATTCATATTTGAGCTGTCTTATCCACTAAAAGCGAAAATGCCCAAAATCTTTATGAGACAAAATGTGGTGTAAAGCAGAAACAAACACTGCCTTGTGAATTCTGGAGTGTGGTCTCTGACCTACTCTATCTGTAAAGTGTCTTGAGATAACTCTTGTTGTGAATTGATACTATAAATAAATTGAAATTGAAATTGAAATTAAAAGCCTCCTGACCTCCTGCTGTGCGTAGTTGAGTTTGTAGGCCCTCTTCACCGCTGGGTCAAAGATGGTCTGTGGTGTCCAGACCTTGATTTGCAGCAGGCCCATGTTGACCCAGAACACTCCGGAGCGGGCCGGCGGGTTGGAGCCTTGGACCTTGCTCTGGACGTATTGCTGCAGGCAGGTGATGCAGGCCTCCACCAGGCCGTCAGGGAGCACATTCTGAGGCAGGAAGTCTCTGAAGACGGTCTGGATCTCCTGGGCAGCTATCAGAGGGTCCGGGTCCTCCACAAGGCTCTCACAGCTCTCCATGTAGCCCTCCTGCAGACTGGGAGGCAGCAGGTCTGCCATGCTCTGAAGCTGGCGGCGTAGGACCTCGCCCTGGAGCCGGAAGTCTGTGCCCCTAATGAGGAACAGGGGGGAAGAGATTAGGAAATCCAATACTGATAACTGCTTCTGAAGAACATTTGTTTCTGTTTTTATTTACCTAAACTCAGCCAATGCAGGGACGGCCATATTGTCCCACAACACAGCAGACACATCCTGCAGCTGCTGGATCCTCTCCTTCCACTCCCCCAGGGTGACATCGGACAGGGAGAGGAGGGCTGCCCCTGATGGATCCCACCCCCCTCCAGGATCACTGCTGCAGAGCACTCCCAGCATGCAATACGACCACACGGCTTTACTCAGCAAGGCCGGTCCCTAAAAGCAACAAGTCCAAGTGTTAATCCAGCAGGACATGCCTCTTAAATACAGTGAGATCAACAGTAGATGTTATAGGTCCGTACCATGTTGTCTGCTCCGTGGTGCAGCTTTGGGGCTGGCTGGGTCCTGGGACTTAGTGGGTCCCATTTCAGCCAGAGGTTGGGGTCAGAGGTCACACTGCAGGTCCACAGGGCAGCCAGGGCCTCTGACAGCAGCTCACACCACACAAACTGCAGCTCCTCAGCCGGCTAGACAACAGTCAGGGGGCATTCTTAGTCTTTTCCAGAAATTTTATCATTACATTTTAGAACACCATGGGGGAGAGAGGATGCTGTGATTACATGGTAACTCCTGAATTATTGGTTTTAGTGTATTATCTCAAGTTTGGATCCCTCTAACATGTTCTAGGGTGCCAAATACATTTGCTCCAATTCTTCATGTACACATTACTCTTGTTTTGTTGTGTGGTTTTTGTTACTGTTTTTTACCACATGCATCATCCTGCACAGTGCACTGGGTGTACTGACCCTGTCGCTGCTGAGCAGGAACCAGAGCGGCTGCAGCTGGCTGACATTCATGGCTGTGGACTGGAGGCAGTAGCGCAGATGTCTGGAGAGTTCAGGACGTAAGCTGTCCTCGGCCTCCTGGTCACTGCAGAGCAACAGGGACAATTCACTACACTTCCATCAGCTGTTTCAGGATCAGTACCCACAAGTATCTGTGCGTATTCAAGGAGTTGTTACCCAGGCGAGAGCGCCAGGTGCAGCAGGTCCGTGCTGAGGCGCAGCTGGTTGAGGACAGCCAACTGCTCCATCAGGGGCCAGAGCTGCGCCCGGCGACCCAGCTGCTGCAGCTCCTCTCTGGCCAGCTGGACTCCGCCTGTGGGCTCTTCGCCCTCAGGCAGGGAGCAGAGCTCCAGCAGCCCTCTCTGCTTCATCTGACGCTGCTGTTGCTCCACACTCGACACCAACCTCTCCAACACTCCTGATGGGTTGGTACAAAAGGACACTCACATACTGACTCTTTAACGTCACACTGGAGTTTCTCTTAGAGGGTAAAACAAGACTAAACGCTCCATTACACCGCAGACTATGAATTTGCTGGACAGGACAAGTAACAGCAGCAAGCTGAATGCCAGCATCCCTGATGGGTGTGGTTAGAGCTGTGCTTTGTGACACCTGTAATCAAAGACTTGGATATTAACTAGATTTTCGATATGAGCCGACCTTTTCTAGAAGCTGGCTGAAGGAATGATCCAACAAGTCCTCCACCGCTGGAACACTTAGAAAAAAAAATGTATTTGACAAGGCTACATGTAAAACGGGAATATTAGTGGAATATTCACTTTCATTAGCCATGTAAACAGCTTAGTCGGAATATTGTCTTTTTCGATAATAAAGACCCCTCCCACTCTTTGGGCAGCTCTTGGTACTTTTTGTGAGCTGGGTAGGTTTGAGCAGTGGTGGCCTAAAGCTCACAGGTTCATGGGTTAAATAAATTGGTTTTAATTTAATCTTTAACTATTTGTGGTCTCCATTCTTTTGTTGTGAATTTGAGCTGGTTCATGACACTTCCCACTGGATGTTCAGTGTGCAAGAGAACGTTAGTAAGTCAAAACACAGGATTCACACTATGGGGATCAACATGCCCATGGTTTGGTCCTGTAGCCAACACAGGTGAAAGGTATTTCTGTAACAGGCTCACCAGTCTTGTGTGGATCCAGCTGGTTGTTGGCCAGCAGAACTAGGCCCCAGGCCTCTAGCAGACTCTCTTTGATGTCTAGCCCGAGCCCGGCACCCTGAAGTCGGACCAGCTCCTGCCTCCAGGGACCTGTGCTGGCGTCCAGCCTCAGATCCCTCACATCCAGGGCTTTACTCAGGAGCCGGAGCCGAGACGCACACTCAGCCACTGACTCCAACTGGGGAACAAGATGGATGAGTTTTGTAAAGTCAACTCAGATCTTCTCAGATACACTGTGAATGCCTGACATTATACTACAACCATAGGAGCAAGATAGAGAAGACCGTAGGTAAGACAGGAAACATAAAAACAACTGCTGACAATGAGATGTGATAGGGAACGGTTTCAAACACAGTTTAGGCCCTTACTGAAAACAAGAGCTAAGGAAGCGTCTCCACACCTTAAATGGCAGAGCTTTCCCGAGGGTTTTCTGGATGCCCTTCAGAGCTGTGGCCACAGACACCGGGGTGGACAGAACCGTCTGGATGGCTGCAGAGACCACCTGCAGCTCCTGCTGACCTCTGGGAATTGGAAATACATTAGCTAAATATTTCCTTAGACAACTGTAGCAGCACATTAGTAATATTGTAGCAAAAAGTGTTTACTGGAATGTGGCTTCAGTGTCTCCCAGCAGCAGCTGGGGCAGTCGGAGGATCAGGTGTTTCTGCACCCACTGCCAGTGTAGAGACAGCACCGAGATGCCCTGAGAGTCCGCCGCCAGCGTGCTGCACACATCCCAGAACCGATCGAGCCATTGCAGCAGCTGCAAGATCTGAACACACAGCACAGGCACAGAACTAAGGAAATGCTTTCAGAATTGGGAAGGGGAGGAGGCAGTGGTACAGGTAGCAACTGAACAAGCAGTAGTAGAGCCATTACTGCTATTGCTGTGTTAAAGTAGTGGAAGTAGCAGCCGCAGCAGTAAGAAAAGCAGTAATGATAGCAGTAGCTGCTATCTGTAGTAGTAGCAGAAGGAAAAATGTGCAGGACTGCCAGCAGCTAGCAGTAATAGTAGCAGTAAGAAAAGAGACGTGTGTGTGTCCAGGGACACAATAACAAAGCAAGGGCACTCTAACCTCGAACATGATGTGGTCCGAGATGGTGGGTTGCCCGCTCTGCACAGCCTGCAGGGTGAACGAGTCCCACAGGTCAAAGAAGGTGCGCAGATGCATGAGCACTGGGTGGGGCAGGTGACCTATATCCACAGTGCCTGAGGGGAGAGGGGCAGTTACATACTGTGCCTGGGGCATCAGGAGGTACCATTTTGTAACTTAGTTTGAAGGGGGAGTCAGGTATGGAGAATGATGCTCTGGCATGCGCTTCCATCAGTTTATACTGATCCACAGCGTGCTGCAGTGCATACTGTACCTTTGCTGAAGGCTGTGGCTATTCTCAGGGCACAGTTCTGAGCAGAGAGGTTGATAGCACAGGTGCAGATGACAGACCTCTCCTCTCTGTCCATCATCAGAACAATCCTGACAAACACAGTCACATCATTAGCACTCTGCGCCTGGAAGCAATTATTTATCTTTACTTTATTCTTCATACATTTCATACAAGATCACTGTACATGGCAAAGAACAAATAGTATTTTTATCAATTTTCAGATATTTTAAAACAACAATACATATCACACTTCACTTTCTTAGCATATTGTGTGTTTTGCTTGATTTGTTTGCCTTCCACCTGCAAATGCATATATGCTTGCTCCCCTGCAGCAATCTCTAAAGACTCTTTCCATGCCAGAGTTGTGCACATGGTAGCATAAAAGCTGACAAGCAACCGCCACCGTACCTGTTAGCAACTGCGTTCAGTGCCTCCAGGAACTCTGTGTATCTCTCCTCGTCCTCAAAGCTGCACTTGTTAGCTAAAATATCCAGGTACTGCTTGTTCCATCGCATGTCCACCAGAATCCTGTATTCATCTGGCATTGTAACACACAGCGGTTAATACTCATGAAGATGGCAGCAGAATGTTCTAACACAGGTCATATATCTGATAGTAAGGCATGGAATGTTCTGCACTGAAATAATTATCATCAGCTTTAGCATGAAGTTGGAAAAACCTCATGGACATTGCTGACAAGTCCCAGACACCTTAACCTGCATGCATGCAAGACTTCCCATGTTGCCTTGATGATTGTATTAACTTAGAATTCTAATTTTAATCTTTAGACTTTTGACATCATACATAAATGTACTGTATATATGTATGTGCAGGTTGTGATGTCAACATTCTGGTCAGGGACTGCAGGAGAACAAGTTTACCTTTGCTGTGAGGCTGGAGCAGCTCTGCTAGTGACTTGCCCTTGGCAGCAAGTTTGCTCCCAAACACAGCCTTCAGAGCCCGGTTTCCTGCCTCCACCTGGACCAGAGCCGGGTCTGGAAGAGAACAAACCACCCTGCTTCAGGATCTTAAGCACTGCATAGTTCTGGACACTCTCGACAAAAGAAAATTCCCGTGTTCATTTCTGCAGTGTGATTACAACATAATCTGTAGAACACAGATACCTCTGTACTGAAGGATCACTTGTCAGTGATCAAAAACATGTACCTTAAATCCTTTCAAAGGAAATCTACTACTAGGGATGAGCTCGGCTGAAACGAGTATCCGGTACGGATAAAGCACTTTTGCAGAGTACAAGTATTATTCGAGTAATAAGAGTCAATATCTGTGCTCGGATTGATTAAAAGTCCTCAGCTGACCATGGCTGCGTTCTGTGATAGTCACAGCACCCCCCCCACACACACGCTCTGCTCACTCAGACACAGAACAAGGAGAACAGCGCTCTCTCTCTCTCTCACACACACACACACACACACACACACACACACACACACAGGGCCATGGGTCTTTTCCGTTAACGTTTAGGGTTTCTTCAGCTTCAGGTTTGTTTTTAACTTCGGTTTGTAGTACTTACATAACCAGTAGATTTCTGGTGAACGTGGGGATTCAGACATGCTGCTTGGTTTAAATGTGACTCCCGTTGAGTCTCTGCCGTCGGAGATATTGTTTTTTTTTTAACTGTCTGCCCCCCCGCCCCCCTCTCTCTCTGTGTCTCTCTCTCACACACACACACACACACACACACACACACACAGTGTGGAAATAAATAATAAAAAAAAGAAGAAAAAAAAAGAAAAAAAATTACACTGATCATAAAAAATTAAAAGTTTAAAAAAGAAAGTTATATTGAATATGAAAACTCTTGTTCATTATATTTTACTTCATAATTGCAACCGCATGTGTTGTATTTATTGTTGCAAAACATTCTGTATATAGTTTGTTTGTTACCATGACAGCACCATTGATCTGAAGCTCGATGCTGTCATGTAAATAGTTTTCAAATCAGCAATAAATATAACAATTTCTGATCAACTCATATCAATTGCATGCTTAAAATAACATACTGGTTAAAGCCCCGCCCATTTCA
Organism: Etheostoma perlongum; assembly: GCA_026937815.1. Taxonomy (NCBI): domain Eukaryota; kingdom Metazoa; phylum Chordata; class Actinopteri; order Perciformes; family Percidae; genus Etheostoma; species Etheostoma perlongum. The sequence continues at coordinate 26,038,008 of CM049388.1, read as the reverse complement.
AGACAACTGACCCACTTCCGGGTTAAATTCTGTCCACTTCTGGGTTAGGCCCTGCCCAGTCCGAGTACAGATACAGATAATACATGTGGTAAACAGATACAGATAATGCTGTACTCGCTCATCCCTATCAACTACCATTGCACATGAATACCTTGTTTTGGAGTGGTATGAAAGTGAGTAGTGTGTGTGTGTGTGTGTGTGTGTGTGTGTGTGTGTGTGTGTATAGAGTAACACACCAGGGGCGTATTTGTAGCTCCTGCCCAGGTGGGAGAGCCAGCTGCTACGGAGGATCCAGTCTCCGTGAGAGGCCCTCTCTGTGAGCAGTCTCACTGCTGTAGGGATCAGCCTCAGAGTGTCTCCATCGGCCAGATCCACCACTCCTCCAGAGAACACCAGGCCTTCATGGACACCACTGCTCTGCAGTGCCCTCTGCAGGTCACTCAGACTCAGGGGCCGACTCCTGCAGATCAACACAACTAGTGGAATTATTTCCTAAAATATTACACTTTGTGACTTTTTTTAAACTGTCATTCAACGGTTTCTCCAATTTAAAACTGCTTAAGCACTTAAACACACAACGGATACTTCCACTACTATCTTTGATCTCTCTCACTTACAGAACATCTGCTTTGAGTAATTACACTACAGGCAAAGCTTACAGTTAGACTGACATTACAAGTACCATCTTTACAGCTCTACAGCTGAATCTATCCCTTACACCTCAACTCCTTTCAGTGCTTGAACTGGGACTCAATCGCCAGTATCTTCACATGAACCGATACTTCACATTTATTGAACACTTACTCTCTTCAATTCCATTCAGTTTTCAAACTTATGTGATAACTTAACTAAAACTTAATTTGGTTTCAACTGCCACTTCAGGTGCCTTTTAACATTTATCCATAAATTATACATCATATTCATTTCCCTTAATGCACTTTTCAATGTTGTTGTGATGGGTCCTTCAGAATAAATTTGCACAGGTAATTACGTCCACTGCAGACTTATGTGATGTGTTGTTCCCGTCCTTACCGTTTACCCTGCAGGCTGAGGGTGTTGAGGCAAAACGAGAGGACCTGTCCATCTCGGAGGACAGCAGAGAAGCAGGAATCCTCGGTGGAGAGGAGGGCAGAGGGGAAGCCGTCAGGCCACACCCCAGCACACAGCAGCCCACTGCCCCAGTCCTCCGTGTCCAGGATGGCCAAGTGCTGCTCTATTAGCTGCTGGGCGTGCTGGAGGGAAAACAATGCACCCATGTTTATTCAGCCGTTGGTGAGCATGAATGTGAAAAGGTAAAACATTAGGATTTATTATCTGGCTGACCAAACCTCGTATTTAAACAAAACAAATCCATAAATAAAAATTGCAAGGATATGATAATAGTACTCCTTCATAGAGTAATGGATTGTTAATTAAGTGAAGGAATTGCAATAAAAGTATCAAAACAAGTTAGATTCTAAAATTAGAAAAAGTCCTTCTGGTTAAACAGAGCTGTAAGAAGTAATGAGACAAAGCAAGGGGTAAGGGGGACAGGTGTGAAGGACAACCAGCGGTGAGACAGAGGAGAGGACAAGGACATATTTGCAGTGGCTTTGCTACCTTGAGGCTGGCGGTGGTGCGTTGGCAGAGCGAGTAGGCCTCTCCACAGGCGTGCTGCAGGGCGCTGGGTAGATCTACACCTCGCTGCAGCTGGCAGGACAGCAGCGACGCAGCATGGAGCAGGGAAGCCACTGAAGAGGCGGGCGAATCTGAGAGATAGAACCCTTCTTTTAGTAACTCTGCAGATTGACTGACTGACGGGCAGCATATTGGCTTGTTGTCAGTCCTTACCCCAAATGGCAGATTTGATGCTTTTATGTATTTCAATCAGCAGATCACACACACAGTCTCCGGTCACCCCTGCAGTGTGAAGAAGGGTCTTCAGGTCCAGTGTGTCCCAGCAGACTCCCTCATGTTCCCCTGGGATGTACACCTCCACCCCTCTGTTCCTCATGGCTCTGGAGAGCTCCCCATGCACGGGGTCCATGGTCAGGAACAGCCTGCAAAGCCCACATAAACTGAGCATGGATGACTGCAATTACTTCATCAAAAAGTGACCAGGCTCTAACACTGCGTCCTACTGTACCTGAAGTTAGGATGTGGGCTGATTTTGGGGGTTTTCCCGTCTATGACGCCGCGTTCGTTGATGGTGAGCGATCCGCCGGGCTCGAGCAGAGCGTTGAGGCGATCCAGGACAGACGCACTGAGCACATAATACAGGATCAGTACAAGTTGTTTAATAGTCCTTTTTTTCCAGGACTGACCGAAGTTGTTGATTCCCTGAGATTTCTCTTCATCTACATATCTCATCTTCTATTGGTTCTCATTTTAAATATCTGTCCAATGAGCTTACATTTCTAGCAATGGCCTTTTGTTTTGCTTTATTGAAGACAAAATCCAAATTTTTCCCCCCTATAAGAATCCTAAAATAAGATGCACGACAAGCTATCCAAACACGATGGTAAAAATACAATACCACAATAAGCCAAACATGTTGCTGCATTAGCTTTTTGAAGTTGTCTCTGCACGGCACTCTGGCCCTGACTTTTTATGATGTGTGTGGTCTTTGTTGCCTCTGTGAAACAGCCCAGTGATGTAGCCATTATTATTTCCAAATCCCATGTGAAAAATGTTTTATAGATAGACCAGCAAGCACACAAATACACAGAGGATGCAGCACTTCTGCTCACCTGCAGAAGTTGACGTTGTCCATGAGGAGCCAGTCCCCGGCCTGCAGGGCCTGGACCAGCATCCCGTCCAACCACTCGAAGCCTCCATTTGTCCAGCCGTCCTCCAGCTGAGCCAGGCGTTCCTTCAGCAGCGTGAAGTCTGTCTGCAGTTTGGACATGTCTGGAGGACACACACAAGCATGTTACAGCTCTGGAAACACATTCTTATACTTACAAGAGAAGTAAACTAGCCGGCAGTATTCAGGAGTGATACGTTACCAGTGAAGACTTTGAGCTTGGTGTTGAGTTTCTGCAGGAGGAGGATGATGACCTCCAGCTTGTTCAGTGCCTCCGAGTTGATGCTCCCCCCACCTCTCTGCAGGCCCTCCTCCTTCAGCCAGTGGCAGAACAGACCCCACGTCTGCAGTAGGAACTCTGTGTCCTGGATGCCAACATCCAGCGACATCAGGCCACGCCTTATTACCATGGCAACTATGTAGTCCACGCTTTCCAGCACTTGTTGCCATGGCCGCATGATATCGACCTGAAATGGAGAAAAGAGTGCTGAGTGATGCAGTCTGATGTTCCCAGACAATGAAACTCAAGGACAGGCCTGGGAGCTCCTGGCTACCTGTTCGAAGCCCCCCAGCAGCTCCGTGGTGTCCATGGCGCTGTTCATGGCCATGACCCGGAGCCGGTGTCCCGTCAGCAGAGCCAGCAGCCGTGCCAGGCTGGTCTTCGCGCTGGCTGTGGGGCCCACCAGTATGGTCATCCAGCCCATCTCCACACACTTCATCAGGGACTCCAGGGGCCGCAGCGCCTGGTGTGTGATGGACAGTGGGGGGTCCAGGGCCACAGGGGCTCCACCGCTACGCTGCAGGACTGAGAAGCCCACCTATCATGGGAGAGGAAATCCTTAACTTTGTCCGTACAATTTAAAACATTTGCTTTTGAAAAATATGATTATATATTGTTGCTGACAAACCTGTAGGTTGAGTGGAGTGATGTGGAACTGTCTGGAGCCGCTGTAAGGCTCAAAGTCCTCCCCAAACACCTTCCTGAACACGGACAGAACCTGTGTGGGACAACAGGGGTCTCACAGACTCAACACAGGAAAAGGACTACCCAAACAGGTCAGGAAATACACAAAGAAGCCTGGGGGTGGCCTCTGAATGCAGAGAGGTGAGCGAATAAAACATATTGGCTCAATTTGTGAATGCACTAATCCAAGGTTGCATAACAGCAAAAACATTACGCTGTGGTGTTTATTTTATTATTACTTTTGAAATGGACTAAGTACCTAAAATTGAGGAAAAAGTACCCGTGTTGGTATTGAACCTCAGCAAGCATGATTCTGAAACACTACTGTAGCAGTAGAGGGTAGCGATGGCCGAATGAAGCTTCGTGAACCAGTGTCTTTATTTTCTGAGCCAACTAGATGGCGCTCACTTTTCAACAATTGGTTGAAAATACACTCACATATAGGATTATTAGGAACACCATACTAATACTGTGTTTGACCCCCTTTCGCCTTCAGAACTTCCTTAATTCTACGTGGCATTGATTCAACAAGGTGCTGAAAGCATTCTTTAGCAATGTTGGCCCATATTGATAGGTTAGCATCTTGCAGTTGATGGAGATTTGTGGGATGCACATCCAGGGCACAAAGCTCCCATTCCACCACATCCCAAAGATGCTCTATTGGGTTGAGATCTGGTGACTGGGGGGGCCATTTTAGTACAGTGAACTCATTGTCATGTTCAAGAAACCAATTTGAAATGATTCAAGCTTTGTGACATGGTGCATTATCCTGCTGGAAGTAGCCATCAGAGGATGGGTACATGGTGGGCATAAAGGGATGGACATGGTCAGAAACAATGCTCAGGTAGGCCATGGCATTTAAACAATGCCCAATTGGCACTAAGGGGCCTAAAGTGTGCCAAGAAAACATCCCCCACACCATTACACCACCCCCACCAGCCTGCACAGTGGTAACAAGGCATAATGGATCCATGTTCTCATTCTGTTTACGCCAAATTCTGACTCTACCATCTGAATGTCTCAACAGAAATCGAGACTCATCAGACCAGGCAACATTTTTCCAGTCTTCAACTGTCCAATTTTGGTGAGCTCTTGCAAATTGTAGCCTCTTTTTCCTATTTGTAGTGGTACCCGGTGGGGTCTTCTGCTGTTGTAGACCATCCGTCTCAAGGTTGTGCGTGTTGTGGCTTCACAAATACTTTGCTGCATACCTCGGTTGTAACGAGTTGTTATTTCAGTCAAAGTTGCTCTTCTATCAGCTTGAATCAGTTGGCCCATTCTCCTCTGACCTCTAGCATCAACAAGGCGTTTTCGCCCACAGGACTGCCGCATACTGGATGTTTTTCCCTTTTCACACCATTTTTTGTAAACCCTAGAAATGGTTGTGCGTGAAAATCCCAGTAACTGAGCAGATTGTGAAATACTCAGACCGGCCCGTCTGGCACCAACAACCATGCCACGCTCAAAATTGCTTAAATCACCTTTCTTTCCCATTCTGACATTCAGTTTGGAGTTCAGGAGATTGTCTTGACCAGGACCACACCCCTAAATGCATTGAAGCAACTGCCATGTGATTGGTTGATTACATAATTGCATTAATGAGAAATTGAACAGGTGTTCCTAATAATCCTTTAGGTGAGTGTATACTGAATTAAAAACGCCTTAGGCCTTTCTAGTAAAACCAAGAGCGCCATCTAGTGGGCTCAGCAAATAAAGACACAAAGCTTCATTTGGCCATCACTAGTGGAGGCACGTCATCTCTCAGGTACTCGGAGACTCTTGTTAGAAATATTAGGTACTGCACAGTTACAGTTGTACGGCTCTATCCTGCAAGGATTACGAGTCGAGCTGTTCAAACCCAACATAACCCTGACCAACTGGTTCTGAGGGACCTGTAGTTTTTTCCAGACATTTAAACCAGACTGTGTAGTCAAAGCCACTCAGAGAACTGGCCGGCACATTAAAGAGTCTTAAATTCTGTATACTATCTCTACCAAGTAGGCTGTTTAACAAACATCCAGTATTACTATCAGAAGAATGACAAACATCATCTTAGAGTGAGACCAATCCTTTCATGATGATTTCTTGAACGTTTCTTGTGTATAAGCAAGCAAGTAAGTTGAAGAAATGGTCTACCTGAGCCTTGTCAGCCTCGGTCCTCATCCTGTCAGCATACACCAGGGCCACGTGCTGGCCTGGGTTGTAAAACCCTGGGGACTGGTCTGCCTGCATCAGCTGACACCAGCGGAAGAGGTCACGCAGGTTGAACTCCCAGGGACTTCCTCTCTGGCCCCAGCGGCGCTCCACACTCACCTCCTGGACAAGCTGTTGGAGGCAGAGCACAGTCTCACTCACAGCTTTAAACACGTGACACCCTGCATGCTGCTGGACCGACACAGCAGAACCAGTCTCTCACTCAGCAGTAGTTTAAGTGAGGAAAGACAAACGTACCCGGTTACTGAACTCCACCATTTTAGCGATGATTTCCTTATCGATGCTGGTAAAAATGGAGTCTCCGATGAACTCCATGTCTTTGCTCGTGAGTTGGTCCACAAACACCTGAGAACACAGGGGTAAGTCTGATATAATTAAAGTGGTTGCTCTGCTCAGAGATAAGATTCAGGTGTTCCCTCTTCTCAGAGAGCCGGGGAGGGCGGCAGCAGCAATGGCAGCAATGTGGAAAACCATTGCAACACAATCTATGGCCTCGATTAAGGTTTTGACCCACTGAACATATTCAGAAAAATTACCAAATCCTGTTGTTTATCAGTCTTTGTGAACAGATTTATATCCATGGTCAGCTCACACAAAGACATAATTTTCCAAAACTACACATCTTTTCCCATCCAACCTCAGCAGATTTTTTGCTGCTGAAATGAAGTTTAAATAAACCAAGACACTGTCCAAGCACTATTACAGTACTGCAAAAAATTGAAATTTAATTATTAAGAAATCAATTTCCCAAGTTAACAACTTTATAAATGGATGAGAAAAGAATTAAAACAATGAATAAGCACTAAGTAAATGTGATATAAAGGTTAGTATGATCCTGTCGGCTGCTGCAGACCTGAGTGAATCGGTTGAGGAAGGATTTGGGCAGTCCCTTACGCCCGCCGCCTTGTGTGAAGGGGTTCTGGCAGCCAAAGATCTTGGTCTTCTCCTGCTGGACCTGGAAGCTCATCCCCAATTCAGGAATGTAGATCTCTGCTCGGTGGTCGAAGCAGGCGTTCAGGCCCTCCAACACTGACTGGGAGGCCAGGTTCAGCTGGCAGCGGGGGGACAAGCCAAGTCACTTTTATATCACACACGAGGGCAAACTCACACTTGTCCCAATTAGGCCCATTTAAACCGTGCGTGAGCACACTGGACCCTCGCTAGTGCCCTGGCCCGCCTCTTTCAAGTGTGCCCAGGCATGGTTCGGTTGGGGTCAGCGTGAATGCTGAACATGCCCAGGTCTGGTTCTTACCTTACAGATGGATGGAAATTCCAGTCAGAGAGTTCTGCAATGTACAGATGACAGCGTGGTCTGGCCCTACTTGTTGTACTTCAGTGTGAGTGCAGGCCAGCGGTGGAGTGGGAAGGGGGACCATTGTGCTCAAACACGGTTCAAGGCAACTGGGCCAAGTGTGAGTACACCCTTAATTCAGCATCATCACATTACAATTGGCTTTCTTATGTTTTGCAAACAAAAAACAGGCTTTGCGCCATTAAAAGTGGTGTACAAACAGAGTTCCTCACCTCGTCCAGGACCACCCAGTGCCCTGCCTTCAGAGCAGCCAGAAGGGGCCCATCGCGCCACGCAAACTCTCCTCCTTTGCCCCCCTCCACAGGGAGATCTGTTCCAAACAAATCAGTGACATCCTGCCAGAGAGTGCACGTCATCAGCGTCAGAGACAGGTGGTATTTGAGTTCATTTAGAGGCATTATTAACAAAAAAAGGCTTACCGTTTGCTCTGAGAGGTTGATTCGGACCAGATGATTCCCAGAAGCTTTGGCCAGCGCGGCCACCAGACTGGTCTTCCCCACGCCAGGGGAGCCCTCCAGCAGCACCGGCCTCTGCAGCTTCAACGCCCGCAGGAGCCTCTGGGCGTTCACGGCGGTAGTGCCCGCTGCCATGGCGTAGTCAGACAGGTCCCGGCTCTCAGTGTTAGGCCCTGGGTGGACACAGAGAGTAAACAGCCGTTAAGGGTTACTGCATGTAAACATTACTAAAAAACTATGGAACAACCAGCTGTAGTTTCCATGGAGACTGGAGTCTTTTTATGTAGACTGTAATGTTTTATGAAAGTCTTAAATGTGGACCCCAGGAAGAGGGGGTGATGATGAGGATCCTATAATAAACTAAACTTAACTAAACTTTGTAATGACCATTTTTCAAAGCATTTCACAAGTCTGAACAACAATACACACACACGAGGATGATATTAAGATGATATTAATCTTCTGACTTGTTCCTGTCGTCATTTGAAAAAGGAAAATGAAACGGGTATTATTGTGATGTTTTGTTATTTACACTGCTGTACTAAAATAAAACATTTCAAAATCCGTCGTTCTGTGCAAATATTTATTACAAAGTGTATCTGAAGTTAATGTGGGGCTTTAATGGTCCGAGTTACACAAACCAAGTGAAGTCAGATAAACCTTTGAATATGTCTTTGGTTTTTTTTGTGGACTTTGTCCCCCATCTCTTCCATTGAAATCTCATAAGGACGGGATCCGTTGACGGCCGGGAGGAATGATTACAGCATGATTGTTCCAATGCACACGTGGGCAGAAGATGATTGCTTTAAGACGGGCTTGAAAAAATGTCAACCTATCCACTAAACTGAAAGGAAAGGTAAATAATTTGTTAGGACAATACTTGAGGACGTAGTGTTTCGATAAGAATTGTGTTGATATTTGGGGGACAACTGAACAATGTGAGCCTGAGGTAATAGGAAAAAGGCGTTGGAAATTTAGCAAGTTGGACCTGGATCATGATCAGGTAATTTGGAGAAATAGTACCATAAAAAGTACCAAAAAAAGAATGATAAGACTCAATTTTGTCTTGTCGTGAGTAAAAAACTTGTAAAATGGTGAAAAATGTACCAGACAGATGTAGACGGGGCATACAGTTTGTCAGTAAATGCAGCTCTATGTTAGGAATATGTTGATATAAAACATTCCAACATATAGGACATGAACACACCATCATATGAATCTGTTAGGAATCAGTAAGGTTCCTACCTAAAGCAATGTAGAAGGGGTCAATGCCAAAGAAGTCTTCGCCCCACTGGGGTTCCCGCGGGAGTCTGCTGTCATACACTCTGAGGGCGTCCAGCATCTCCTGGTCCAGCTTGGTCATCTTGCTCAGCCGCTGTTGCAGGTAGCCCAGGCACAGCCTGCGGGCCAGGAGGGCGCTGTCTGCAGATGACACTGTGGTTCCTGCAGGAGAAGGGAACCCAAATAACATTTCTTAAACACCTCTTTTGGGAGACAGACTCTCAGTGGAACTAAACATCAGCTGTCAGCTCACCGGAGCCGATGCCGTCTATGTAGACCAGACATGCAGCGTGGATAAAGGCGGTAACAGTGTCCAGTCTGAGGTCCCACTCTGCCTCTTCTTCGTCGTCCAAGGCTCCCATGGTCATGAAGCCATCCTCGTCCCGCTCGCACACTGTGTTGAGGAAGTATACCCACGACAGGACGTCTCTGACGCTCAGGATGCAGCGGCGGCCAAAGTCCTGTTGGGTCAGCCACTCGATGAAGTCCAGCATCAGCTCGGCGATGTCACTGCCTGCCGCATCAGGAACACTTTTCACATTAGGTAACTATACGTCACTCTTTGTGCTTTGCATTAAAGTGAATAAAGCAACAACACTGAGGTCTGCAGTGTAGCTAACAACACCAAGCCCCTCTACACATCATTGGTGTTTGGTTTGCGGTGGTGAGGTGATCCATTATGTTCCTTAGGAGACAGCAATGACTTTAAACTTTAGGGCACTACTACCTTGGTTGCTGTGCATCACTCAGATCTTATGCCTTACTGTGCTCTAAGTTCAATCAATTCAACCGTGGCTTTGTTTGGTGTGACTTCTTAATTTGCAACCAATGAGAGAACAATTGTCAAATTTTGTCCACCTGGGGGCAGTGATACATACTGGAAACACATTGGGCCCTATCTTGTACTCAATGCATTCTGGGAGTGCTGGTCTTACAAGGAGGTGTGTTCAGGTGCATTCTGGGCGTGCTGGTCTTTCAGGGGAGGTGTGTTCAGCTGCATTCTAAGCGTATTGCTATCTTGAGATAGCGGGAAGTGGTTGCGCCATTGACCAACAAAAACCTGGTCTGAAGTCAGTAACGCAGCATTTCATTGTTATTTTAACAGCACATTAGTGAAATGCTCCTAGGCTTGTGCACAGTGCGCACACACTATGCTTGTTCCACACACAAATACACACACTATGCTTGTTACACACACAAATACACACACTATGCTTGTTACACACACAAATACACACACTATGCTTGTTCCACACACAAATACACACACTATGCTTGTTCCACACACACACACACACACACACACACACACACACACACACACACACACACACACACACACACACACACACACACACACACACACATGCAGCAGCAAAACGCACATGCAAAAGATTACTAATAAAACTATTAAGTGTAATTCCTCCATCATAACAGCAATGCTCCAAGGTCTTGCTGTCTTTTAAAGGGAATGGGAGAAGTCCTCTGATTGGTTGATTGCATGTTACGCCCAGAACACACCTATTATTAATGAAGACACTAAGTACAACCCTTTTAAACCATGTGCCCGGCGCATGGACCCTTTTTTCTGCCGTCAAACTAGTAAAAATGGATTTGGACACGCCTCAAACGCACCTGCGCCATGCACTTCCTGCCGTACGCTCAGATCATTAAAATAGGGCCCATTAAGTTGTTGTGGTGGTGCTGTTAGAAAACAGTTGCTTATACACACATCCAGCAGACAGAGACACATACGCATTCATTTGGAAATAAATATCTGTCTCTTTAGCTGCTAAATGCTCCTCTACGTTCACTAGCTACAGTCTAACTGTGTCTGAGCACAACCCTTAACCCTAGTCCTAACCCTTCCCCTGAGCAGTGCTGCTAGCGTGGCTAAAAACTATTAATTAGAAAAAGAACAGATCAACAGGCCTGACTGCAACAGCTATGTAGACCAACTTAGACTCACTGCATTAGTACTAGAGCTTTGATTTCAGATTTAATTATCTTAATTATCTAGCTTAATAAATTATATTTGAGGAAAAATGTTCGGTCACATGTTGATGATCTACCATTATTTTAACGGAAATAATTTAGACTCTAAAACATAAATAACTATGATGCAACGATTACGTGATAATGGTTACTGGAGGTCAAAGTGTCTCAAAATTACTTAGCCAATCTGTTCAGCAACCAAACTATTTAAATATTGAATGTAAAGTGTGAAGTGTAACTGAGTGACTGTAACTGAAAAGTGTTCCAGCACCAGATGCTGGTTTACCATCAAGCGAGAGGCCCGAGCGCAAGTTGTGTTGGATGATCTGGACCAGGTCAGAGCGGCTGTTGCTTTGAGGACACCAGATCTCTGTGAAGCGGTTCCTCAAGGCCGGAGACAGCTGTCCCAAAGCACACAAGCACAAAGTCAGACACCACGCCTACATATAGGTATGGTTGGTTAGTCTGAAAGCACATTCTGACATTTGGAAAAGCAAGGTCAATCCTACCTTCAATCTAAGTGGAATAAATTACAGCAAAATGCAACAGTGTCTTTTTAATAAGTCATCAAGTAGGACTTCATCCTGAGATCCACTGACAACACAGTTAGGTTTTTCATCTACCTCCTTCTTGCCAAAGTCTCCTCCAGGATTCATGGTGGCAACCAGCCGGAAAGCTGCAGCTGCCCGGATCAGTTCCACGTCGTTGTTGTCTCCGCTGCCCTTCTCTGCCAGCACCAGGGACTTCTCTGTCTCCAGAACACTGACAGGAAACACCACGCATGGTCAAGGGCTCTTCTTGGCATCAACAACATGCAAAATGTCTAACGTCATGTCATACCAAGTGTACCTAAAGTACAATTTGCGGCACTACTGGTCACAAGTGTTGTAAATGTGCATTCTGTTACATATTCGTCTTACTGTCTTCAGGAGGTGCACAAGACGCTTGACAAGGGTCCAATTGCAAGGACTAGTTTTTGGAGAGGATTTACGGAACAAGAAGCAAACTTTGAATTTGACTTCTTTAAAAATGTGTGACTGCAAAAAACATTGTGGAGAGCATCTTTCTGCTTGTCTTCTTCATATACAGTATGGGCAACATGATGGTTTCCGCACCCATGGACAGAGATACAGACACACACACACACACACACACACACACACACACACACACACACACATTAGAAGAAGAAGACAATACACACTGCCACCTCTCCAGCTACCAGTCGGCAGTACATACCTGGTCCTTACAAGGACTGTCAACCCTCTGGTTCCCAAGCCAAGTCCCTACGGCCTGAGCTACCCCTGCCTCTGTGTGTGTGTGTGTGTGTGTGTGTGTGTGTGTGTGTGTGTGTGTGTGTGAGCGTGTGTGTGAGAGTGAGTGAGTAAGTGAGGGAGTGAGTGAGAGAGGTGTGCATGTGTTAGGGAGTATAAAGTTAGCAGTACACTATAGCTGTGAACGTAGCAGTCTGTGTTTAGTTTATCTGTCACTGAATAAAAGCTACTACTCCTCAGACCCAAGCCCATGTATTGCTGAAAGCTGCTTAGACACAACAACCTCAGCATAGGCTCACTGACTTAAGGTGGGCTGGCTTTAAAGTGGACCAGATATTCTCAATTAATTTATTTATAAGTCGCTCCCCCAAGCTTTGCTTTAGTGATCGCTCCCTCGCTGCAACCGCCAATGAGTTAAAGCGAACTGTGCAATGATGTCACCAAAATGCAAATGATGTAATTTGCACTTAAGTGCTCCACAACCTGGGAAAACCTTTGTGCTGCTGTCTGTGTGAGTGTCTACCTGTTGAGTCTCTCCAGCACAGAGTCGTCTGCCAGGGAGATCTCATCCAGAAGAAACACTCCTCCCTCCTTCATGGCCAGCACCAAGGGACCGTCATGCCACTGAAACAGCCTGCTGTCCTCTCCATCAGTCTACACACACACAGAGATAGAGAGAGAGAGAGAGAGAGAGAGAGAGAGAGAGAGAGAGAGAGAGAGAGAGAGAGAGAACAGGCTCAGCTGATCACAGAATCTTTTTTTCTAAGTCTTCTTAATGGCTCCATTCAAATGGTGAACAACAAATGGTGAAGTAACAATGGTGTTCCTTGTATTGTTATTCCCTCCAATTATTAAACTTCATCAACATCTCCACTCTATGGAACCTTTGAAGGGGTGAAAGATACTGTTGAGTATGTCGTGGTCACCTCATTACTACCTGAACCGGATAGAAATGATTTTGCAATGCATACAACGTGCATACTAATCTCATTTCCACAAGCAACTGGTAAGACAGAAATGGAAGTGAGAATGAAAGTGTAATGTTAATCAATTAATGGATTTATTTGTAAGAAACTAGTTTGTTACGTATCATCAGTACCTGATGTGTGTGTCTGACAGGCCGCAGGCCTCCCAGGAAGTCAGACGTCTCCATGTGTAGGTGACAGTTGACTGAGAAAAACTTCTGTGCAGCCAGAGCAGCAAACAGCTGGCAGATTGTAGTCTTTCCACATCTGGTGAGGGAACAGGAGAAGAGCTAAGCAGGATTTAAAGCCCCAGAAACTCATACTTTTCAAGGTGCTTCCATGAGTCCGTGGTCATTTTACTGTAACCTAGACAGGATGATTTGGGCCTTCCACATGGGAATCTTACCCAGTGTCTCCTACGAGCAGGACAGACTCCCCAAATCGCAGAGCCCGTCCTACCAGCACAGCCAGTCTTCTCATGCTGTGAGTCCACACCACATGGCGAAACTCCTCTGGGACCCCGGCGATGCTGTCGATGAAGGGACCTGCCAATCACAGCACCAAGCCAACATGAGTTTGTGGCCTTACTCTCCTCATAGTTTACTTATGTCCACTTCCTCTTCACCTTTCCATCAACATTTAAAAGATCTCAGAAGCAACCTTCAGGAATATGGATTTAAAAGGCAACCTTCCACTCAGACGTGATAAATAGAAACTGATCAGGAAGGCTGGCTCCGTTAATGGCTACAAACAGGACACATTTGTAGCTGTGGTGGAGAGGAGGTCACTGGACAAACTGTTATCTGTCATTGATACTTCAAGTACAGTGCGACAGCATGAGGTGGCCCTGGACCAGCGTGTGCTAGTGTTCTACTTACTGAACTGGCCTGTGACCTGTTTCTGAGAGAACAGGCTTTCGGGGTTCACCGTCCTCTTGAAGTGCTTCTCCAGGATGGACACGATAGTAGCCTCTTCCTCGGGCTTCCTCACACGTCCTGCCAGCAGCATGTACCCTGGTGAAGACCACAACAACTTTATCTCAATTTTCAGTGGAACACGTTATTGGTTGGGGAATCAACAGACAGCGTGACAAGCCTCACCATCGTCAGCCAAATGCTGCAGCCAGTCCTGGGAGGTGTCGGCCTGCTCCTCCAGCCTGTAGCGATCTGCCCAACGGAACAGATCCCGGAGGGTGATGAAGCCATGTTTCCCCGCAAACACAGAAGATCCCTTGCGTAAGGACTGAAAACACATGTGTGACATACACATCAAGTTAGGATCACCTAGAACAGGTAGGTTCATACATAACACAATATACACGAGTGCCCAGTTACCTGAAGCTCTTGCATGACTTTGACCAGCCGGGTGCAGTAGGACGGAGGCAGGCTGCATCTCTGGTGAAGGATGGTCTCCAGCTCTCCACTGGGTAGCTCATCAAAGTGCAGCTCCACAAAGCGGTTCCTGAAAGCTCTGGATAGCACCTGGAGATCAGTCAGGAAAGATTACTCAAACAGTTTCTAGATTGTGTTGGAAAGGTAGAAGTGGAGTAAGTGTATTAGTCCCCACCCAGAGATGGGGGCTCAAGTTTAAGACTCGGACTAAGCAAATAATGTATTTTGCATCATATCTCCTGAACCAAACAAGATAACACAGAATATGTGGTGTCTACACCTATGTTTTGATGGTCAAGGATTACAATGATATCTTACCACTACCCCTACACGTGAACGTGCAAAACAGAGTGGTAGGGCTAAGTGGTATGGGCAAGGGCCTAGATGAGTCACCAAGACATTAGAATTCATTGTGTGGGGGCCATGAATATCTGTATAAAATTCCATGGCAATCTAACCAGTCGTTATCAAGCAATCTCGATCTGAACCTCAACTTGTGACGTCATCCATAAATCTCTCAGACTGAATGAATGCTATACCTTTCTACCGCCGTAGAGACCAGGGGGATTCTGGGTAGCAAACAGCAGGAATCTGGGGTGCGCCTTGATGACTTCTTGTGTCTCGGCCACGAAGAGCTCCCTGTTGTCGTCCAGCAGCCTGTTGAGAGCCTCCAGGACGTCGGTGGGGGCGAGGTTCAGCTCGTCCAGGATGATCCAGTAGCCTTTCCTCATGGCGTCTATCAGAACACCTGCAGCACACAGTGGGTGGCGTAAGTCTGGGGGCGGGTCCTAGCCCAGTCCCAGAAACTGTCCCAGCCCAGTGGGGACAATTTCTCTACATAATGCTCAAAAGGCTGATTTCTGAGCCCATAAATGCTGCAATCTTATGCTTTACTACTCAGATTTAGTCCGACATGAACATTATATCAGAATGCATTTAAGCTTCACGTCTTTGTTCTGCAAAATATGCCATAGTTTATAAATATAGCGGGTTGCACTTCTGGTTCTTTGTGTTTGACTACTTTCTTTGAAGTCTGTAACAATATTTCCTATTTTTTAATTTGTTTCATTAAGATAATTTTTTGGGGCATTTTAGGCCTTTATTTGTAGGATAGCTGAAGACATGAAAGGGGAGAGAGACATGCAGCAAAGGGCCGCAGGTCAGAGTCAAACCGTAGGCCGCCACATTGAAGAATGAGCCTCTATGTATGGGCGCACGCTCTACCAGCTGTGCTACCCAGGCACCCAATATTTTCCTCCTTAAACTGAAATTTTGTACAAATACATCTGGGTCTTTTTCAACAGGTCAACATGAGCAACCATACCCTCTTTAAACACAAGCATGCCCCGGGCGTCTGATGAGTAGCAGCCTATGTACTCCTGGATGTCGGTGTGCTCGTGGTTGTTGATTCTCAAACACTGGTTGCCCGTGGCTGCAGCCAGCCAGCGGATCAGGCTAGTCTTCCCCACAGACGTCTCTCCCTGGATCAGCACCGGGTGAGTCCTGCGAGGCCCAAACATTTAGAGAGAGAGTGATGTGGGGTCGGGGTCATACAGCAGCCACAAATAAAGCCAGAACACCTTCATACATGACAGGCAATGGGTATGCTAACATTGTGACAAGAGAATTAAATATGATTAAACAATCCATTACTTAAAGCTGCACTATCAATAATGTTATTACTTTATTTTATTAACACAATAATCACTTACTGCAGCTGTAACTGAATAGAATACTGTTTGCAGTCATTACAGAATGTTGTTCTAATGATTTTTCATGCCCCTCTGCTGAGCAACACGCTAGAGGATGTGACTATAGATGTATTTTAACGTTAAACTGTCAGCCCAAAACACTAACTCAATTAATGCAGCTTTAAGAAATGAATGGCAAATGGCACATTGTAAACTTTGGCAACATAGTGGCTAAGTGGTTAGCACTTCTGCCTCACAGCAAGAAGTGGTTTGAATCCAGATCGTTCGAGGAGTTTGTATGTTCTCCCCATGTTTTCTTGGGTTTCTTCCCATAAAGACATACATGATAGGTAGAAAAATAGCCAATTGGTGCATTTACAGAAATGTTGATTAATGTGCATTGTCCTAATCAATTGGATATTATTTTTTTCCTAATATGTCAACAAACTTCTGTGTAAATTTGGTCTCAACTTGTTTTGCATTAATTGGGACCATTTAGGGGAAACCTTTATGTTGCACCATGCAATGATGTTCTGCACAAAGCCCGCTCCATTAAGAAATACTTTTCCCAGTTTGCTGTGGAAGAATTTGACTGAACTGCACAAAGCCCTGACATCATCCCATCCCACACCTTTGGGATGAGCGCTGACTGAGAGCCAGACCTGACCCCCACAGCAGCCGCTTAAATTCTACAAATATTAGTTAGGAGTTCAGGAGGTCGGCTGTCCTTAACACAGGCCACACAGAGGCAGAAAAGATAATTGCAGATCACTGACTGCAGGGGAGTTCAGTCCAACCACATTTCCTGATGCATTCTTTGATAAAAAGGCCAGAATTAGCTCTAGCAAAGTGATTGTCTGGAAATTTATAGATGAACCCATTGGTTTGGGGGAAATCCTGGGTAGGGAGTCAGGCTGGGCAACAGTTTTCCTACCCTGCAGATACCACTCTGGCGAGATCGCGGAGGTTGAGTTTGACTGAGGCGGTGAGGATGTAACTGGGGTCCAGAGCCGGCTCCATCTCCCCCTGGGACACCCAGTAGCCCTCCACATCCACGCAGCGGCGATCTGAGGGCGCCGGGATGGGCTGCAGGACACAAAGAAAAAAAAGAAAACACTAAAAGCTTTTTTCTTCTGTTCACAAATACCCTTTTGTACATAAAGGGCGACATAAAAAACTCTTTTATGAACTATTTATCTAATAGTTCATAAAAGAACGATTTATCTAATAGTTCATAAAAGTCTACTGCTAAGGACTTAAAAAAACATATTACACATACCCAAAAAAGTAACTGTTATGTTCGACACCCTTTAGTGAAGTCAAGTAAATTTCTTACAAAATCAGAGAATTTGTCTATTGTACCACTTAACCCTAGATTTGGAAAAGGAAATGGTCCTAAAAACAATTGTATCACCAAAAATAGCAGGTCTACATAAATATATAAACATTAATAGAATGTGTCTGACTAAAAATGATCACAACTGGCCCATTGAGTCTTCTTCTCTTACGGTTAATTGTCAAATAGCTTAGCAAAGGAAACAAGGGCAGAGTCTAATTATTTCTAGTTCTTAAACATGTCAAAAGCAAGACTTCCTGCACATGTTCCAAATTAAAAGCCGGCTTGGGTTAGGGTTAGGGCTCCCGGGTTGTGCCCCAGGTCGATCTGAGTTGACCAGGGATCAACCCGGGTTGACTGGCTTGGTTTGAATTGACAAAAAAAAAAAGGGTTGAACACAGGTCAGATAACCCCGCTTCAACCCGGGTCATTGGTGAGAGAGAGGTACGAGTGACTGAAAACTGAGAACAGCAGAGTGAGTGAGTGAGTATGCCATGACTCTGCTTTTTTACTGATTAAATTAGTGCTGTGGAAATGTGCATTATGTTGGATTTATCCAAACAGCAGGTAAACACAGAGAAAGTGTTGATTTCCACCAAAAAAAGAAAGGGAAAGGGACAAGGCCGGCATCTCTCTGCAGCTGAGGTAAAGTAGAGTAACTGTTTGACTGTCTTCACCATACAACACTTAGCATAAACATTTGAAAAGTCAGATACTAGGTGTCAGAATGTATTACTTGTTTGAGACACTTGGTGTTCCCCATCAGGATGTGCTGACACACCAATTTCTGGACCACAGGGTGGGAACTTCTATCCAGCTGAGTGAGGAAACTCAGGCAGAAACCCTGCAACCAGGAGACAGGAACAAGGTCAACGCCATGCAGCTGATCTAAACTTCCTTCATACATCGGTCACTTACCCCAAAATCGCTGGCATGTCTCAGTATCACCAGCAAGACATGAGCAAATGGTTTTCCTTTGAATTTCAGTCACTTTACAGAGATCACTGTATTACTGAGAGAGAGGGATTATTGAGATCTTTATGTTCTGGCTCCTACCTCGTAGAGTGAGCGCTGCACACTGTTACAGGGGTTTGCTGCCACGTACTTCAGAGCCCTGCACAGAGTACGCAGACTGTAGTGGGGTCTGTGGCCAGTCCCATCCACCAGATGGGAGGTGGCCTCCTTTCGTACTGACAGGTAAAAACTGCACACAAACACAATTAAGGGTGAATTAGCTTGAGCCTTCTGCAGGATTCTGAAAACTGCAACAAACAGGAGTGTAGAGTGAGCAGTCACGCCACATCGTTTCCCTAGCCCAGTTTAGGACACCACTTAAGATTGAATGTAAAATTAATGTAACTTTAAAACTAAATTACTTTTCTCAGATCTAATGATTGAAGTCTTCTTGAGTTTTGTCTTTAAGCTTTTAGAGTGTAATTTATTTATATCTGTTCTAGCTTTTCTAAAGTTTTAGACAAAGATATGTTAATAATAATGCTCCAAAATTATGTCAAATTGTTTGTTTGTGTGATTCACGTTTTCTTGAGTAGGTGACCCCTAAATATATCAAAGAACTTAAATCTTTCAAAAACTTTCTGATTTTATTCTGTGAAATTCTTCACAACCTTTAAAGAGATGATATTATGCAAAACCGAGTTGACCTTTTCATAGTTGAATAATGACAGTTCGGTGGGTAAAATAGGGCATACATAGTACCTCAAAATCCCATTGACACCTCTGTCCTCTGAAAATCTCACAATTTAAAGCCGCCTCTGAAAATGGGCAGATCTCAACGAGTCACATAGTTGACATCAAATACGTGGCTCCTCCTTATTTGGCTCTGGTCTCTAGTCTTTATCACGCCCTGAAATTTACATAGGCTACACCACTGATCTGAGACCAGCTAGTCTTCTGCATAGCTTGGGCAGACATTTAATACATTGTTCGTCTGCTATTTAATCACTAAATTCACTTCTGAGACGTTTTTATGCGAGAAATCAACTATGTAGGGTACAAATATGGGCCGTTTTACAAACATTGATGGCTAATTGCAAATTTAGTAAGACTGTGTCGGACTTCATGATCTCCACAGTCTGACGAGACTGGGTTACTGAACTACCACATGCTGCTGCCCATCTAAATATTCATGAAGATACCATATTTGGGAGAAAAGCTCTTGTTTCTTCCAGGGCTTATTCACAGTTTAGCATCAGGGCCTATAGAATAGCAACTGGACCAATGTTATGCATACCCTTTTCTGAGACCTTAAGGAACAGTGTGAAATATTCTATATAATCATTCTATCACCGCTTTAAAAAGGACCTGTGGGAGCCATGTTAACTGCACCAGATGTAACATTATGTAAAGGCTGACCTGATGATGCCACTGATAACACTCCTGGGGGGCTTCAGGAACCTGAGGTAGTCTGAAACCAGAATCTGCAGGTCCCCCTCATTCTCCAGCTCCTCCACATACAGTTCAGTAAACCTGTTCCTGAGGCC
This sequence comes from Etheostoma perlongum, assembly GCA_026937815.1. NCBI lineage: Eukaryota > Metazoa > Chordata > Actinopteri > Perciformes > Percidae > Etheostoma > Etheostoma perlongum. Next base: position 26,017,844 of record CM049388.1, on the reverse strand, counting down.
CAGCGGCAGGTTTCTCTTGCCCACATCAGTAGCTGGGTTCATGCAGGCAAAGAGACGGAAGTCTGGGTGGCGGAGCAGGGGCTCTGCGAAAACAACTATATTAGCAACAATCTATGCAAAATGGCTAAATATATTTGATTCTCCTGACAAGGACAAAATCAGTGTGATATTTGGAATGTCACATGTGCAGCAAGTGTCTGGTCAGGAGACTCAGCTAGCTCAGATGTTTAGCAGAACTAACATCCGCTCACTTTTCAAAATTAACTCCCTTTCTATCTCCCTACACTTCTATCATCACTACACTATTTTAAGCCTCAAATCTTACCAAAACAACTACATTTGTATATCAGGTATAACACTCTGCTTCTGAAGATGCTCCCGTTGTAGGACGCACGGCGGATGACGGAATGAAACAACAGCACAGCGGGAATGCAGCGCATCCACGCAGCTCCGGGGTTAGAGGCTATAATGTGGAGAAGTAGTGTTCTACAGTTTATACACCGCAGACTTTTTTTTTATATATATATATATATATATATATATATATATATATATATATATATATCTATCTATCTATCTCTCTCTCTTTGGGGTGCCTCAGTATGGCTGAACTCTCTTCAATGTGTGTTTGGGAAATGCAGTGTCTGTCTGTCAGTTTCTGGTATAATAAAAACATAAACTCTGAGGCTCTTTCTTATTAACAGTGTACAAAGCTTGTCATTTTAAGTCGCCGCTGACCGTTTCTGGGTTAGATGATAAATGTCGGCGGCAACAGATCATATGAGCTGTAGCTGATTAAAATTATGGCTGGAAATGAGCAGCTAATGGTTAATGTGGTCTGACATCTATGCTGTTCCAAAGATCATTGGGTTTAAAAACATGACTGTTGTGGCCAGGTTGGATCAGTGGTAGAGCAGGCGCAAATGTACTTTGAAGTGTATGCCTCGACACAGAGGTCCAGAGTTCGAATGCGACCTGTGACAATTTCCTGCATGTCTTCCGCCTCTCTCTCCCCTTTCTCACCTATCTGTCCTGTCAAAAATTAAAGGCGGAAAAGCCCAAAAAAATAACCTTAAAAGACAACATCACTCTGTTACAACACTAACCAACCTGTTCAGAGTCAAGATCTCATGACTTCTGGTGCTCATCTCTACAGGTCTACAAAAAGTGTTTCTACCAACATAAAGTAAAAAGCTCAACTGAATCTATTTTTTTTAACCATTTATATAAATGTTCATGTCTGAATCCCTCACTGAATACCTAAATGTATTCAATGAGGGATTCAGACATGAATTTCATCAATTCCAGCAGCCTCGGTCGTGTGGCTAATAAACAACCGATCAATCTTTTGATAAAATGCTATGAAAGCCCAACTTTATGAGTAGCAGCAGGGCTTACCAGTGTCTCCCCGGTCCAGCAGCACCAGAGATCCGGCGCTGCCCTCCAGCAGTCCACTCAAACACTCAAGAGTCTCGGCTGCCGCCAGGTTGATCTCATCCAGCAGGATCCACTGGCCCTTCTTCACTGCCTGAGCTAATGTTCCCTACACACCAACACAAAGAGGGCAATTCACTTTTGGGGCATTTAGCCGTTATTTGACAGTACAGAGAGTGACAGGACACCAGGGGAGAGAGAGGGCTACCAGGGTTCCCTGATACAAGAAATGTAATACGCTCTTTACCTCCACAAAGGCGAAGACCATGGCTGCCTCACAGGCTCGGATCTGCTGCTGGGTCTGGTTCAGCCTGGCAGCCAATGCCTCCCACTGCTCTTGCAGCAAGGCAGCTACACACACACACACACACACACACACACACACACACACACACACACACACACACACACACACACACACACAAAATGAGTCTTTCATTGTGATACAGTAGCCAGTTTACTAACTTATCATTGTGTATTCCTGTGCACACCATTTGCTTTCTCCTGCAGCTCCTTAGTGAGCGCAGACTTGCACACGTGGTCCATGAGTTTGAGCAGATCCTGCCAGCGCTTCCCCCTGAAGCAGGTCTGCACATGACCCAGGAAGGTCAGGTTCTGCTTCCTCGAGTAAGTCTGGGAGAACAGGTCCTCGAAGGCCTCCCGGAGAGGGAGCAGGATCTGGTGGTGGTCTACTGGCTTGTACCTGCATTAGACAGAAAAAGAAACAAATGTGTGACATCCACTAGCAATGACACAGAAACCCTTTCTTGTCGTTAAATGAATTCTGGAGTGTGGAGACGCGCTGGACAGAGGAGGTGTTTAATAAATTTTAATTATTAGAATAGTGTAAAACAGAGTGACTTGCATGCACATTTATACGAGATACAGTTTAATCCTCTTTGCTCTGCTGATGTCCTTTTTGCGTAGTGTGTGATCTTTTTGCAGGATTAGATACTGCACAGCGTTGCATGTTGCTCATGGCTGTCATTGGTTGCTTAGCTATGCACTGTACCCGTGGAGAAACAAAGACTCGGTAATCAGAAGACTGCGCCTTTATTCAGCAGCTGTTTTCCCTAATTCTCTTGACTGTCTGTCAATCTGCTCATTGTTTTAACCCTTTGTTTGAATATTGATGTGTTGCTGTGTAACCTCTCAGCTAGTCTGCAGGCGCTCAGCACAAACACCTTCTATCCATCATAATGACAGATGGTACTTAATATTGGAATGTGTGTGTGTGATGGCAAATGTTATGGTAATGTTATTAGGGTGCAGTGTGCGTGTCACTCACCCTCCGAGCAGGTCAGCAGTGTCACTCTGCTGGTTCATGTTCACAACCCGCAGCCTGTGTCCTGGATTCAACAAACAATAAGGAAGACATGAACCAGGAATGCTATCAGTACATGTGAAGGTAATTATGGACCTTTCAGCCTGTGGATGGGAGCCAAGCTGGACTCTTGGGCTCACCTGTGACTCTGGCCAGGTGTTGGACGGTGGAAGTCTTTCCAGTCCCCGTCTCTCCAACCAGGAGAACGGGCTCTGCTTTGGCCACACACACGGCCAGCTGCTCCAGCAGCACAGCAGAGGGACGCGTGGCAGCAAAGGTCTGCACATCCCTGTTCACAGGGAATCCAGAACACACTGAATAATTACATATTCCTGGGAATGCTTTGTATGTAGATATATGGTGTCACAGTCCCCTCAGCCATAATATACTTTTTTCTTTTGTTTTTTAAATCAGTGTCAACACATTTAATGAACTGAAAGATGACAGATTTTGGAGAATATACAGTGACTATTGTGTTTCCCATCTCAACTTAATTTAGATCAATTTGGAAAGATTTCTAAGGAGGTCTTGTGACACAATTATTGTTGTAATCCTGTTATCTCGAGATCACAGGTTACTATTAAAATGTTTATCACATTTGCATTTTCAGAAGACAGGTCAAAGATTCTACTTAAAAACTATCCACACATCAGACTGCCAAGAGGTTTACAACTGTGTGAAAAAATGTATAAATAACCAAAGAAACAACAACATAGAAACACATCAAAATAGGATTTCGGCACTTTAGATTTTAGAATTCACATCATGTCCAGTGTACTGAAGAACAAAAAGTGGCTTAGCCCCCACAAGCTACTGCTCATACCAGACCAAGGCAGGGTGTTAATGAGCAAGAGTGTGTCACATTTCTTATGAACTTAACTCAATTTGCCAGAGAAATGTGTATTTTCAAAATTTTCAAAAATTACATCTCACTGGCTTTAAATCCCTCGATTAGATAGAGAAATAAGACAAACAAGTACAATATGTAAATCATCAAAGTCAATCAGATCCTTATTATTCCTGTTAATATGGCTTACTTGACACACATAGGCCAGTTTCTGCATGCTGCTTACTTTGTTGTTAAAGTCTGACACCCGGCTTTGGGAAAGAATCAATGTGAACATTTGTGCCTGATGGGTTGGTTTACCATAATGCAGTTTTAAATCAATCCTATGTTTATTCAATTTAGCAGCACGGGGTCTATTTGGCCCTATCAGTAAGGGGATGTTGGCACAGCAACAAGCTGATGCATATTTGGGGTAAACAGAGGTTAAAGGGGGCATCCGGCAGGCTGTCCCACTTACACACTCAGCTGCACCGCTTCAGTCTGCTTCCGACTCAGAGTCACTCTGCCCACCGTTGCCTCCAGCTCGCTCAGCAAGATACCCGGCTGGTACATCTGGCAGAAGTGTTGCGCCTGCAGACATACAGCAACCAGGAGTTAGACTTAGGACATGTTTATGTATACAATGTAGATTATAAATAATACTTGCTTCTTCTTTAATTAATCAACGCTGTAGGGGGGTACTTTGCATGAACCCAATCATTATGTTTCGCCAAAGACGGCTGGTCACGTACCTTCTCTTTGGAGATGTTGAGCTTGCTTCCGATGATCTCGGCCATTCGCAGTCGACTGTCAGGCCGAGACAGCATGGCTGTGAAGCAGTCCAGAGCCTGGCAACCACAAGCACCAACACAAGGCATCAGTCAGTAAAAGTCATTCAACCTGAATCAATCACCACTTGTCTGATTAGAAGGTGTACACCCTGGCTCCAATCACAACTAATCCCAGTGCAATATAATAATATATCCATCCATCCATCCTTTTCCGCTTATCTGGTATCTGGTCGTGGGAGAAGCAGCTCCAGCAGGGGACCCCAAACTTTTCTTTCGAGCCACATTAACCAGCTCCAACTGGGGGGATTCCGAGGTGTTCCCAGGCCAGGTTGGAGATATAATCCCTCCACCTAGTCCTGGGTCTTCCCCGAGGCCTCCGCACAGCTGGACGTGCCTGGAACACCCCCCGAGGCATTCTTACCAGATGCTTGAACCACCTCAACTGGCTCCTCTCGACGCAAAGGAGCAGCGGCTCTACTCTGAGCTCCCCACGAATGACTGTGCTTCTCACCCTGTCTCTAAGGGAGACGCCAGCCCCCCTCCTGAGGAAACCCATTTTGGCCGCTTGTAACCTGGATCTCATTCTTTCGGTCATGACCCAGCTTTCATGACCATAGGTAATACCCGCTGCACCGATTCTCTGACCAATCTCCCGCTCCATTGTCCCTTCACTTATGAACCCCAAGGTAATTAAACTCCTTCACTTGGGGTAAGGACTCATTCCCTACCTGAAGAAGGCACTAAAATTGGTTTCCTGCTGAGAACCATGTCTCAGATTTAGAGGTGCTGATCCCAATCCAGCCGCTTTACACTCGCTTAGTGAACCGATCCAGTGAGTGCTGAAGGTCACAGACCGATGAGGCAATCAGGATCACATCATCTGCAAAAAGGAACAATGAGATCCCCAGCCCACCCAACTGCAACCCCTTCCACTCAGACTACGCCTCAATATCCTGTCCATAAATTCTACAAACAGGATTGGTGACAAAGCGCGGCCCTGGTTGAGGCCAACCCTCACCTGGAACGAGTCCGACTTACTGCCGAGAACCCGGACACAGCTCTCGCTTTGGTCATACAGAGATTGGATGGCCCTGAGAAGGGACCCCCTCACCCTATACTCCCGCAGCACCTCCTGGGGGACCCGGTCATATGCCTTCTTCAGAGCCACAAAACACATAGAGTGGACCAGATGGGCATCCTCCCAGGCTCTCTCCAGGATCTTTGCGAGAGTGAAGATCTCATCCGTTGTTCCAGGACCAGCACGGAATCCACATTGTTCCTCTTCAGCATGAGGTTTGACAATCGACCAAACACTCCTTTCCAGCACCTTGGAGTAGACTTTACCAGTGAGGCTGAAAAGTGTGATCCCTGTAATTGGCACACACCCTCTGGTCCCCCTTTTTGAAGAGGTGTACTCCCACCCCAGTCTGCCACTCCCCAGGCACCATTCCAGATCTCTATGCAATTTTGAAGCGGCGTGTCAACCAAGACAGCACCTCCACACCCGGAGCTTTCAGCATTTCTGGACGGACCTCATGAATCCCTGGGGCTTTGCCACTGTGGAGTTACTACTACCTCAGCGACTTCCACCAGGGAAATTGACAACAATCCCCCATCATCCTCCAGCTCTGCCTCTACCATAGGAGGGTGTATTAGTTGGATTTAGGAGTTCTTCAAAATATCACAGAAAGACTCCTTCTTCAGTCGAACGGCTTTTCTGACCACCGGTGTCCACCAAAGTGTTTGTGGGTTACTGCCTACTGAGGCACCTAAGACCCTAGCTCTCCACCGCAGCTTTAGCAATGGAAACTTTGAACATTGACCACTCAGGTTCAATGCCCCCAGCCTCCACAGGTATGCACAAAAAGCTTTGACGTAGGTGTGAGTTGAAAGTCTGTCCGACAGGGGCCTCCTCCAAACGTTCCCAATTTACCAGCACTACCAGTTTGGGCTTACCAGGTATGTCTAGTGTCTTCTCCCACCCCCTGACCGAACTTACCACCAAATGGTGATCAGTTGACAGCTCTGCCCCTCTCTTCACCCGAGTGTCCAAAACATATGGTCTCAGATCAGATGAAACAATTATAAAATTGATTATTGACCTTCGGCCTAGGGTGCTCTGGTACCACGTACACTTATGAACATCCCTATGCTTGAACATGGTGTTTGTTATAGACAATCCATGACTAGCACAATAGTCCAACAACTGAACCACTCTGGTTTAGATCAGGGAGGCCGTTCCTCCCAATCACGCCGGTCCATGTATTTCCATCATTGTCCACGTGTGTGTTGAAATCCCCCAGCAGAACTTTGGAGTCCCCCAGTGGAGCCCCATACAGGACTCAATTCAAGGTCTCCAAGAAGGCGGAGTATTCCGAACTCTTGTTTGGTGCATATGCACAAACAACAATCTGAGTCCCCCCCCACAGGCGTAGGGAGGCGACCCTCTCGTCCACCAGGGTAAATTCCAACGTAGCATTCCAACGCAGCTTGTGAGTATCCCCACACCCGCCCAGCGCATCACACCCTGGGCAACTCCGGAGTAGAAGAGAGTCCAATGGTTCCAGAACCCAGACTGTGCGTAGACGCAAGACCCACCAGATCTGCTCCATGTCGCGCACAAGTTCCGGCTCCTTCCCCCACAGAGAGGTGACATTCCACGTCCCCAGAGCCAGCCTCTGCCGCCTGGGTTTGGTCTGTCAAGGCCCCTGACCTTCACCGCCACCCATGTGGCAGCATACCCGCCCTCAGCAGTTCCTCCCACGGGTGGTGGGCCCATGGGACGGAGAGATAGGTGCCATGTAGCTTTAATGGGCTATGCCGGCAACAAGGCGCTCGCTGACGAGCCCTCCATCTGGGCATGGCTGCAGACAGGGCCCCGGACTTTTTTCCGGTAGGGTCACTATTTCCCTCTTGGTGATTCATGCAGGGTTTTAGAATTATTATTACAATAATTATTATTATAATAATATATAATATAAAATAATATGAGCAGTACAGTACTCAATACAACTAAACCAAATGCTATTTTCTGGCTGTTTATTTGCTGACATTTGAAGCAATCAAAACCACTAACCTCTTGGAAGACATGTTGTGCTGTGGCTGAGGATGTGCTGTCAAAGTTAACACTGATCCGATCACACCATTTCAGCAGGTCCCTGCCGAGTCACGATGAAGAAAACAGAAATAATCATGAATGAGGAGCATGAACCCTAATGACCGAAACAACACATATGATGAGCTTTGCAGTTAATGACACTGATCAATGAAGTGCATTTGTGCTATTGAAGTGCAGAGCATGGAAACTAGAGAAACATTGATTTAACGGCTGAACCTCGGCCAGAACATACATCATACTGATAAAACTTCCAAAAGCAGCCGGGCAGATAATGTCTCTAAGTGAGGAGGTGTTACAAAGCCTTGGTTTGACCTGCAGAATGTGGGATTCCAGCCCAGCATACAGAGGACAGTCCAATCAATACTCTATCGAACACAGCAGCAGCTAGTGGAAAGCTAATTAAAGACTGGCTGGTGGTTTGGATTTGGGGGGGGGGTCTGACAGATAGGCCAAGGGGCACAATATAGAATCATTTAAAAGGCAACCACGACTACATTGTGCATCTGCCCTATTGCTGATAACGTGGCAGCAGAAACTGTGCCATGGTGGGCCACCACTACAAAAATCAACATATAGGAAACACTGTGTGTGTGTGTGTGTACACACACACACACACACACACACACACACACACACACACACACACACACACACAATCTATCTCTCTGGGGGCATGGCCTTTTAACCCTTGTGTTGTCTTCCCTGTCAAAATTGAAAATCAACACTTTTGTTGACACTTTTTATTGATGTTTTTAACTTTCCTCAGGTTTTTGTCCCTTTTTCCATCACTTTTGATTCTTTTTGATGTTTGTCTTTTTTGACGTTTTCAACACTACGTAACTCTAACTTATTAACTTTAGTTTTACAGCTATTTTTGGAATTTATGGTCAATAAACCTCATTTATAGGAAAATATACCTAATGTTTGAGTTAGAAAAGCAGAAATTAGGAATTATTTAGACCAAAATTAAAGGAAAGTATGTTGATGGATAATAACCACTGGACTGGAATCTGTCAACTTTTACTCAATACTTCAAAACCACTTCAATTTGTTTTTCAGATGCTATAAAATTGAATAAAACCCCCAAAATTAATGAAAGTAGAGATTTGTACTTTCCAAAGAACGTTGTGTGGAATCAATCATGTTACTTTGGGTAATTAAAAAAAACATTGATATAGGAAAACCGGTCAATTTGACCCGAGGACAACATGAGGGTTAAAGATGAGGGCATTTACAGAAAGGGAAGTAAGACAATGTTGCATTATGGGATTTAAAGGCCCTGAAAACCCACACAGGTGTTTTGGGTTAACCTGGCTGATTAGACCTCTTCCCAGGACTGTGGGGGTGTGTATCTATGGATTGATTGACATCTGCCTAAGCCTCCTGTTAGCTTTGTTGCACCTGAAAGGGCAAGAAAACTAACAGCTTTATTATTGTTTTTAGTAGATAAAATATGTAACCTAATAATTTCCCATCAAAGCTCCGGACCCCCTTCAACCTGACCAGAGGTCTAATCAGCCAAAATAACTGAAATCACCTGCAAGAGTGTTTAGAGGCTTTAAAGGATCCAATGTTTTTGAAGGTCTCACATCTTCTCTTTCCTATCTCTGCTGCACAGATGTTCACCATGCAATTTATACATTATGAAATGAAATCGCTTGGGGGGATGCAATCTTTCAACATGGCTAACTACACAGCTCAATCCATAAAAAACCCAAAGTGTGGCACATGACACAGCTCTACAGGTTGTCAGTCGCTTTACATAAATAATAATTATCATTATTTATCATATTTTTCATAAAGCATATTTCTTTGACTTTTGAGAAAAAACAATAAGTTAACTGTTCCTATCAACTGCCTGAAAACGGCAGTAGGACAGATCTGTCTCTCACTACTGATTGGTTAGTGCAAGAAAAGAAAACAGAACTCCTTCTCCAAAGCAAAAATATGATCATGTTAGGCTGAATGAATCAAGACAAATGAAATGTCAGATATATTATTATTCTGAAATTACCCTAACATTTGAGAATTCTTTTCAAACGTTACAGTTCATGGTCTGCACCTGCCTTGGCCAACCTTTCTGAATTTAATGTTTGAGCTGAATAGGAAAGACTGATTTTCTAAAATATAGCATACAGACTTTGAAAAATGTGTCCAACAATAACACACTAGGATTAATTCCTGTTAATGTTCCCCCTTATTTCACATCAGAATATAACCAAGCATGTTGATCCCATGAAGGCTCCTCACCGACTACAACTACAGGACAACAGGTAAAGTGTTAAATCTACTTTAAGAAAGTAATAATACTTGTTGATGTGTTGAATCATTTTTGTTTTAAATGGAAATATGAGGATTCAGTGGCTTTGTATTACCGTCATGAAAAATTCAAAGATGTTTGGAATTTGCACAAAATATGGTCGATTTGTAGTGTCAGTAGTCTTCCATAGGGCCTGTAGGCTAAAGCCTAAGGCTAAGGCCAGGGTCGTCATGGACTTAAGATGGTTGCCAACTCTGCTCTCCTCTCTTCTTTTCTTTCCCCACATCACCAAACACCAGCTCTTTGGCACACTCACCCATTATACTCATATTATATATATATATATATATATATATATATATATATATATATATATATATATACACATACATACACATATATATACACACAGATTTTCAGGTTTGCAATGAAGTTATGTTCTAGTTCGGCCAAATAAAGCCAATAAGTATACATTTGTGTGAGCTTCCTCCTTTTTGTTGCAAACAGGAGCCAACTAAACACAATTTAATTGTCAAGCTAATTATGAGCAAACTTCTCAAATGTCGCAAAAAAGGATTGAGCTACAGTGTAGTTTGGTCAGAAGTTATAGAAGCGCTATAGGCTACTGTAATCCTCCAGGAAACAGAGGAGAAGTAGAGGCTGCTAACAGAAAACTAAAGCCTACGAGAGAAACATGGAGAGACATGGAGAAAAGTGAGTGAGTGACTACATCAGAACTTATAAATATTCTATATCCCATTTAGAGCATCAACTCTTTTTCCACAAAGACAAAAAACACCTCAAGAGAGAAGGAACACTTTATCGCCCAATTGAGGAAGTTTTATTGACTTTTATTTAATTGTTTCCCCTTTAATCTGAAGATACTTACCAAATAAAGATTAGCATCACTTGATTTAATTACATACCAGACTAAGGAAAGTAAAGGAGGAGCAGAGAAAGTAGTGAGCTGGGCCTCACCTCAGTGACAGTGCCCTCCCCTCCAGCAGGGGGCTGTTGTCCTGCTGGCTGTCCTCGGGGGGTTGGAGGCAGCTTGCGTCCAGGTCCGAGTGTCTGTCCCCAGTCAGCTGGCAGAAGATATCCAGGAGACGGTCTGACACCACTGTCAGCTGTGGATAGCTGCTGATGAGCACCTACACAAAGAGACAGGGCTAAGTTAGTAATATACGAGGGCCATTCTGGAAGGTTTCTGTCCAATATAAAAAAACTATGTGAAAAGACCAGAAATATCATGGACTACGATATTAATTGTCCTATTTTCCATTACTCTGACTGATTAGACCCCTGTCAGTTTAAAGTTAGCTGGAGCTATGCAGGGAATTAAAGCCATTAACACTCACCTTCTTCAGCTCTTCTCGTGTCATGTTGCCCATTTGCAGCTTGGTCCAGTACTTGTCCAGCAGGGCTGCATGAGAGTTCTGTGGTTTGTGCCAGCTGCCACCACTGAGGTACATTCTGCAACAAGAAGTAACAGCCATACTGATGTCATATCTAACCCACTGTATGCTGGGTACGCAAAGGTGTTACAGCAGGCTGGGTCATTTTTTTTTTCTTTCTTTAAACTACTTCCATCATAGCGTGTGGACAGCTGTGTTCTTCTGTCCCCAAATATAGGACTCATGTGGCTTCATGCCATGACTGTTTCATATTCTTATCCGAAACCTCTCTTGAATGTTGCAAGTCAGATTCACAAAACTTTCTTAACTGCAGAAATTGTGTGTGAAATGTGAATTTCTTGTTTCAACTTGATAAATGCCAGCGGTGAGCAGATTTGGATGAACGGTGTGTGCCTTCCCTCCGTGGCATCTGCTGCAGACCACGGTGTTTAGGCTACATGGACGGTCAGTGGGATATCCATGGAGCCAAAAGGTCAAAAGCAGTGTGCACTTTCTTTACATAGGACTTTATGTTCTGACACTGGGACACATCCAAATAGTGAAAGATAATCAGGTTACCACAAATAAATTATGTCAGTACAAGCTGCTGTTCCAAAAGTGCATTTTCATGACATGGTTACCTTCTTGTTGCAAAAAACTGAAATCCAGGAGCAACGTCGATGCAGTCCTCCCGCCCTGGAATCATCAGCTTTTTATTCTCCATCAAAGGCAGGAGCACAGATATCTGAAAAAAGAAATTTCAGTTCAATTATGGGTTGTTGCAATGATACATTTACATTAAGCTGATACTTAAGAATATATGCAGATTGAATATATGTTTAAACTGACAATATTAAAGGCCTTGTTCCTTTAAGTTTTAACTCACCACATCCAGAGGTGCATGGTCAATGTCTTCCAAGAGGATCCACTCGCCTTTAGATACAGCCTGCGTCAGCGTCCCTGGCTGCCACACAAACTTCCCTGGTATATCAGTACACCGGTACATCCCGAGCAGCATCTGTGAAACAAACAAAAACACATTCCCAAATGATCAGCCTTTCACGTAATCTGCATTGAAGGGGCACTCCAGGGATTAGTAGTTAAACTTCCAAAAAGTTGAGGGAAACATATTTAAATGGTGAAAATCAAAGTAGCAGAGGCCGAAATACCCGGACCCTTTTAGTCCCTCGTATGGGCCAGGCTACAAAGACAAAAAAAAACAAAAAAAACTGTTTTTGATTTCCCATAAAGCAACTGTCTTTAATAAGAACCTGCCTGCCTCCTTAATGCCCACTTCTTCCTAACCTCACATATCCAGTTCAGCCCTCAGAAACCGAATCTTATGTGTAAAATTGGTGGCGTGCCCCTTTAAGTTTAGAATGACTCCATGCACTCTCACCTTGCTGTCAGTTTGATCCCCGAGCTGGACCTTGAGGATCTCTGTAGCTTTTGTATGTCCTGTGACGGCAGCCATGAACTCAACCAGGGCAGTTTTACCACATCCAATGGGACCCTCCAGCAGCACAGGCGTCTGGGAAGCCACTGCCAACGCCAGTCTTCTCAGATTGCGGCAGGTTGAGTCCACCAGCACCAGATCTTTCTGCAAATTAGGATTGATATTAGGAACAGAAAGATCAACAGCAGACTGTTTGATGGGGCAAAGGGAACATACCTGTTCCGCCTGTCTAGGAACGATCCTGGGTAGGACAACACCACACACTGCTACCACATTCTGGGACAGGTCCTCTGATACCACCTGGCCCCTGGTAAACTTATTAACTTTCTCCTGGCGCCACATCACAGAGCCCTGATTGGCTAGCACCAGGGCCTTTTCTACCTCCAGCTGCTGAGTTTCTTCCAAAGCTCTAAAAGAACCAGGAAAAAGTGAGGACTCTTACATGATACTTCTGTACTTTTAGTGAAATCTTTTGAGTGCAGTACCGTACCCTGTAATTGAGTATTCTTTTTAGTTAGGACTCAGAATACTACTTCTACCTCTGATTGAGACTAAACGTGTTCCACAAAACATTGACATATTATGACAATAGATTAAGGAAAAACAAAAGGTACATACTTAATTTTCATGTGCAGGATCTCATCACTCGTCAGTACCTTCCTCAGGAAGATGCTTTTCTGATTATCAGTCATATGAGAGACCAGCGCTAAACAATGGGCAGTGTACCTGTTGGAGACAATGAGAAAATACAGTGCTTTTACTATGATGAGCACACAAGTAGGAAACCAAAGACTCTACCGCTGTTGCAGGGAGGCTATAGAAAGGCATACAACAGTATTAACAATATAACAGCTGAATGTAAACAGCTAGAAAGATATGGATGAAAATAACTAATGACGTCATCATTTGGTTCCGGAAGGGATGTTTTCAGCTTGGGTAATGGATTACTCCCCATTACCATCTTGGCAATTACCAGAGCAAGAAGACCAGAGAAAGACCTGCATGCCAGTGAAGCAAACATTTCTAAAGGGATGTTTTCAGCTTGGGTAATGGATTACTCCCCATTACCATCTTGGCAATTACCAGAGCAAGAAGACCAGAGAAAGACCTGCATGCCAGTGAAGCAAACATTTCTAAAACGTTCCACATCACGCATGTCGGCTTCACCATGGAGCAGTGCTTGTTACCGCTTGGCCTCAACACACTCTGAACGTGTTGTTAACAGCAGACATTGTGGCCGGTTTTCAGTAGGAAGCGGTTACTGATGATGCTGGTTCTGATCTTTTCAAGTGTGCCAGTAAGCCATGACACTGAGCCAGTATGAAAATGTTGTTTTATCATTTCTCGTTCCCATGGTGTCGTAACCGACGCAGTTCGAGTTCCCCTCGAAGGGGAACGTCTCGGGTTACGCATGTAACCCTTGTTCCCCGAGATAGGGGAACGAGACACTGCGTCGGTCTGCCGCCCCTCGCCCCACCTGGAGCGCCTTGCTTCATAGAAAGAGCTAATGAGCTATGTGCCGGTGGGCTTATATGCCCCTACGGTTATGCCGTCACATGCTACCGTTCTCACTAGGACCAATAGGATTGGAGTAGTTTTCATTCGCATTCAGCCCTGTCATGCCTAAAGCTACTAATATTGTGACATGTCAAAATAGTTTCTGTGAAAAAGGCCCATTGTAGCGACTTTAATGTTTTTTTTTTGACAAATGACATTACTTTGACAATGATAAATGTAGATGTAATTTTGTGGATTGATTTTTTTCAAGTTTCTGTAAGCTGACTTTCAAAACAACATGAAGAAAATACAAAAAGGACTCAGAGCGCAGACCTTTGCCAAGCCATGTCTTCTCACAATGTCACAATGTTAACGAAACAGAACAGAAAAATAATTTGTGTGTAATCCTGTTGACAGACAGACGCAAAGCAAAGCCAAAATACGACCTCCTTGGCGGATAATATTGGTTGAAGGAAACAAGGATGGCATGCTTTGGAAATGCAGTTAGCAGTAATGTGCAGGGAATGAGCTGAACAATCCAAACACACCCACATAGTCTATTCATTTTGAAATGCTTCAAACATTACTGAGTTGACCTCACCCCACAGGAACATCAAGCACACTCTTTTTGGATTTCAAATGTAACCAGTTGTAGTTAAGGGTTATTTGTCCTAAAAGGCCCATGACGCCTCTTTAGGGCAGAAGAAAAAGAAGGTACATACCCTCGCACCATCACATCGCTAGTGAGCAGCTGGGACACGCAGGGACTCCAGTCCCAGAGCATTCGAAACTTGGCACAATCACTCTGGAGGAAACGGAGGGTGGCACCCATGAGGTCACGCAGCTTCATCCTCCTGGGGCCGTACTGAACAGCTGAGGACTCTTCACTGGTGAAGAACAGCCTCTGAAACACTGGGGGGGCATCATTGAAGTACCTTGCAGCAAACCTTGTGGAGAAAAATAGAGCATTGGTCAGGGTGACGTAGCTTGCAGAAAGGCATGCATCAGTGTTTGAGTGCCAGAGGATTCAGCATTTTTGGAGCTTGAGTGCTACTAGGAACATAAAGCCAGGATATTTCAGACTTCTTTCACTAGTTTATACCATTCTTTTATTTTGGTCTCTGTCAAGTCCCCCAACTCTGTGAAAGTGCAATACTAAATCACTCTGATGTCCCTTCCCCTTCCTTCCTCCCTCTGTGTGTTGCCGTTCTCAAACTCCGTTCTCTTGGGAAACAACTAACTTTGAGCTAGCGTGCTACACGCTGAAAATGTCAAATTTGAAGAAGATGTGGACGGTGCAACAAGGCAGGCCTGCTTGGTTCTTTCAGGGAATGATTGTACATATTTACAAAGAATATGTATAGGACATCTTCTCTCTAAATGGGACGTTTTGGGACTGATTTGTGGGATTACTGTGGACAAAGTACACACAGAGATACTCTGGTAAGAGATAATGAGGTTAAACCACGATTGATTGATTTTATTTGACCACTTAAATACAAAATATGAAACAATACTCTGTCATACATTAAAATACATAAATAGTCAGGGATGACAAAATAAAGCCTAAAGACTTATTTCCATTGTGGTCCCTATAAATGCAGCTAATTTAAGTAGCTCACATTACTGTATTGGGTCAACAGTTAAGTTCATTTAATACTGGATGTTGTTCCACCAGAACAAGTTCCTTCCTGAGACTATTTAGCAGATGTAACAGTCGTTACATCTGAAGCTTGGTGCTGCCCAAGACCATTGTGATTGGTTTAAAGAAATGTAAACAACCCAGAGTTTTTTTCCTCCTATCCCAGAATGCATCTGTGATGAAGCCAAAGCTGGAAATGCCAGACTACATGAGGTGACTACTGATGTGTCCATTTTTGCCCAACTTTGATCAAAGCATGGCAGCTACAGTCAAAGCTGGATTACCAACTTGGCAAAGACCCCAGACCCTCAGGGGCCCTGGAGCCCCAGTTTTACTGTCTGGTTTGTACTGGATAATGGTGATATTAACTGAATAGACCTCAAGGATCCTGTGCAAAAAAACTAGGTGTAATACCTTTGATATTTCAAATGATATTGTGCCAAAAGGGTGCAAATACATCTGTTTACTTGAAGGCAACACGATACATGGAGAAAAGAAGAAGAAGAGATGGTGGAGGGTACCAACAGGGGCCCACGCCTAATTTTTGCCAACTGAGTAAATCTAGCCCTGTGTCCTGGTGCAGCCTCTCTAGTGGCTTGTGTGAGAGCACTTACGCCTGAGCATCAGGACTGATGCCGAGAAGCTTGCTGAGGGCAACACACAGGCGCTCGTGGAGGTCATGGTTGATCTTGCCTCCAGCTCTGACCCTCTCTGCGTTGCGCTCCAACAGATCCAGGACCAGTGGCCGCAGGTGGCGAGCAATAAGCAGTGTGTACTCCTTCTCCAACAGCAGCTGAGCCACACACTCCAGAATACACTGCCTGTCCTGCTGGCTCCATATCTGAGGACGACACGTCATTATGGGACATTTAAATAGTGACTGCTTGACATCAAAGCCACACATTGTTTAATAGCTCTTCACAATATTTACATCCTTGGGTTTAACATGCAAGATTATAGTTTTAGTGAAACAAAATATCCTAAAATGATCATTAGTACAGTGACCAGTGCCATGTGAAGGGCCACACAGCCACACATCCTCCAGCACATGTATGTCTCACCTGCTTGGACAGATACTGGCTCAGCTCGCTGTGACTTCTGTCAACATGTCTGGATATGGTGGCCAGTGACGACAGGCTCAGCTCTAAATGCTCCATCTTCTCCCTCCGGAGGGCCGCTCCGCCGCCGAAACCAGCTCGCGCACTCTATGAACAGGTATTTACAGTTTTAAAGCAAACTGTGAGCTTCATCACGCGCTTATCTGTATCACAACACACGCGCACGTTCCCGTCACTGGTGTTAAAATCCTGTCCACATGTGAGTGAAGTACAAATCCTTCCGGGTTGGAGGTTGGACTACTTTGCGTCGCACTGTGATGACGCGTCGGGCAGCATCGCGAGCTGTATCCAACTCTCTCCCCGCGAGTGGAACAGCTGTCGCTCGAGCCTGAAGTGCTGCTATTTCCCGCTTTGGTTCCAGTGTCAGCGGGCTGTGGGGCAGCGGGAACCCCTGTGGCAGTGGCAGAACCCCGCTGCTCTCCGGTAGTCCTACAGGGGTTCACTGCTTTAACCGTAGGCTGTGTTTAACAGGCTTGCTGCGACAACACAGCCACGAAGAAGAAGAGTGACAGACCGCGGGAAAATTATGTCGTTACTTCCTGTGCAATGAAGTCTTGGCGCGACAATACAGTTGTAAACAACAGGAGGACACAACAACACGCAAACACGTAAGTGAACCAACTCCTACCTAGTTAGCTTAAGTTACTGTGATAGCATTTTATGAACGTGTGGCCGGTACACATTAGCGGCCCTACTGACCTTCTGAGCACTTTCAACAGCCGGCCGCTGTTACCTTCTGTCCTAGAGAAGGCATAACTTATACGGCTATAACGTAATGTTACACACCATTACACTGGGAGCAGAGTTAAAAATGCAGCCAACAAGATAGTTTGCTAATTATGTAATCGGCTATATTAACCACAATACCATACTCAGCGATGTAAAGTTCTATGTATCAACTGATTGAAATGTAACTGTCAAAAGAACTCAGCGATTTAATAGTTTAGAACAGGACGGTCGCAATTCTAGTAATGTTACTGTTAGCCTGAGCTCAGTGTCACATATCAGATTGATGTTATAAATAAAGCAATCCTTAGGCAGAACAGTTAATATTCAGAAGAAACTCCTCACTAACGTTACCTCTCCCTTATTCTGCCTGACTGTGCTGTTCTTTGCTGCATCTATTGTTTGGCAGTAGAGAACAAAGAGCCCTAACGTTAGCTAGACTAGCTAGCACTATGTAGATCAGTCTAAAAGCCGCAGTTTGTCTTCAGTACGTTGATAACTTCATAGTAAATGATCTGAAGGTGTGAGGGAAATGGATCAATCCTCTATCGCAGTGTACGTTACATACTTGCATATTGCATTATGGAAATAAATGGTGACATAGTAAATGCTGTGGGGAAATCCATTGAGACATTGTTTAGTGATAGAGCAACCCAACAGAAATGTCTATTTTTGACAAGTCCAGCAATGTGAATGGCTAATCAAAGTGCTAATTGATTTTAAATGTATATTACATCCACTATTGCTAAAATGCAGTTCTGCTCATTGATTTCCAACACTGCCTACATTTACCCAACACAAGTAGAGATGATAAAGTGACCTACCAGTCAGGGTATGAACTGTATGTCCCATTAGTGGATATATAGTCATATGGCGAGCACACTGACCTTATATGTAACACTTCAGGATTGCTATATAAACTCTAGAATCAGTTATTGGATTGATGAAATGTGTCCAACCAGGGGTTTGTGGTTCATCTTCAGCCTGTGTTAGGTGTGTTCTGACTGATATTTGTAGACTGGTAATAACTATTTATCATCCTTTGGCATTGTGGTCAGGAACTGAGCCACAGAGATACTAGAAGAATGGAGAACATTGACACCAAGGATGCTTCTGGTCGTAAGTTAAAACATTACATTTACACACACTTACATTTAGATTGATTTAGTGTGTTTTATGAGGAATACTGGTTTGTACTAAGGCTATTTTAGCATATAAAATAGAATACTGTGGATGTGTCTACCACTACGAGTTCACTCCAATTCTCAGTCTCAGGAATTCCATTCCAGCAATTTACTTTTCTTAATTCTACAGCCAAGTTAATGTACTCAATTTTATCTTTAAAAAAAAAAAATCCCCATACAGTAGGTATATTTTAGAATTTGTGGCATGCCTAGCATTTGGGGTCTAATGTAGGAGTGATTTTGGACACAGCCATAACTTTGGGTTAAGACTTGTGTTTACTGATGACAAACATTTATAATACATGATAATTATCCACAGTCTTGGTACCTGATGTCAGTGAAGATTCTGTGGATATCTATGAAGGCCTGGATATCGGTTTTAGCAGCGATGCAGGTAAAAGTCCTTTTTAAAAATAGTTTATTAAAGTTTATAATTTTCTCATGTTAGGAAAATAGTCCAGCACAGCAACATTGAGACATTATAATTGCAATGTCTTATTTTGGTTCATTACAGAGAAGTCATCTCCAAAGTCTTCTCAGCTTAAGGACTCTATGGATCTTTATGAAGAACTAGTCACAGAAGAACAGCAGAGCAAAGAGGCATCATACTTGGAGGTGAGTTTCCATTCACCCTTTCTCTCTGTTGATCTGCTATTTGTATACACACACACACACACACACACACACACTGTATATGATAAGTTTTATTTGAGGCAAGGTGACCTATCTCTGTTATAAACCACTTGGGGAATAATTCATGTTGATGGCAACTTAGTTTCAGATTTCTTTTTTGGTTCAAACATGCTTGAAAGGGATCACTTAATTACATCATGGTTTGTAATGCTTTATTACACAGCCTTGTTGAATGCTCAATTCTGATTAGTCAATCAGGGCATTCTACGGTCTGTTAAATCTGTATACCAGACTGGTGCTTTTGCTTTGTTCGCCAACACCTGTCTGCTCTGAGCGCATCCTTTGCCTCTCTCTCTCAACCACTGAACTACATATTTTATATTTCTTTATTTTTTTTCTCACTTTATTTCCCTTAACCCAGCTGATAAAACACCTAATTCACATTCTATTTGCAACCTCTTGCAACATTGTAAGGATTATGCAAAATGATCAGTTTAGGGTTTGGCAATATATTATATAGATATATGAGGCTATATAGCATATTTTTGGATACCCTAATATGGTAATATAATACAAGTGTTGTCTTTGCCTGGATTTAAAGGCTGCATTACGGTAAAGTGATGTCATTTTCTGACCTTACAAGACTGTTTTAGCTGTTCTATTATTTCCCTTTACTCACTTAGTCATTATATCCACATTATTGGGGATTATTTATTAAAACTCTCATGTTAATATTTGTGAAAGCACCAAAAGTCAACCTACAATATCGATATTGCTGTACTTTCTCCAAATCTCTCAGCTTTAGGTAAGCTCAAATAATCGCGATCAGGAGATGATGTCATACTCCCAGTAATGTTTGATTGGATGATGGGGCATTGTGTTGAACCCACTGATCCCTGCTGAGTCAACGTATTAGTGGCTGTATTTTACAAATGCAGACCTTGTGTTGCAGAGTCTGGCTGTATTGTTTGCTTCCAAAGTGATGTTTGAGGAACTGCAGTGACCAATAGTCTGATGTGAATGGTCGAGCACAGGGTTAACCTTTGTTGGTTATTCGGCGTCATACACATCACTTGTGTGTTAACAGTTGCATGCTGTGATAGCTCTGCTTAGATCACCATGCTCTGAAATGCTGCTGTCAGATGACCAAGTCTCTCACAAGCCTTTTCTTTTTGTTTGTGTGCAGTTGAAATCCAGATTCCAGGCAGCTCAACTCCAAATTAAAGAGTTGCGCAGGAGAGTGGAGCAGATGGAGATCCAGGTTTGTTATGTGTATTTATAGCTGTTTGTTGTTATTATAGCTTAATTATGGTTAAGCAATTTTTTTTTAAAATTTATTTTACTAATATTCAATTTTAGTAGTTGTTTACTGTCAATCCCATATTGGTTTTAAAATAATTTTGTGTAGAATTATTATCGTCAGCCGTAGAGAGTTCTTCTTGTTAGTAGAAATGTTGACAAGCTACAAGCTTCCAAATTGTTTTGTCAGGTCAAAACGTATCTATAAAATATATCTAATGCTAAAAAAAGGAAAATGAGTAGAAAGCAGCTCTCAAAGGAGTGTGCCTTTCTGTCCACAGAGAAGAGGGATCCTCCTCAGTGGCAGTAAAACTTGTCAAAACCCAGCGCTAAAGATTCAACAGTACTAACAGGTTTTTCCCTCTCTATCTCACAGAATACAGGGTTGAACACTGAGAACTACCATCTCAAAAAGAACATCTCTGCACTTTTACAAACAGCTCGACAGGAGGTGACTCGAAAAGATGCCGAGATTCAGAGGTTGATCCAACAGTAAGTGCTTTTTTGATGAACTAGCATCGGTGGGTAGAGTAGCCAAAAATTGTACTCAAGTAAAAGTACTATTACTTCAGAATAATTTGACAAGTAAAAGTAGTCATCCAAATAATTACTTAAGTAAGAGTAAAAAAAAAAGTACTTGATGAAAAAACTACTCAAGTAGTGAGTAACTGTTGAGTAACATCTGATTTATTTCTTAACACAAGCATCAATCAGACAGACAAAAATACAAAATGCTTTCACTATGAGGCCGGGGGGGGGTTCCTCCTGGTCTGCGTTGCCTTGGCGACGGTTGATTCTGACATCTTTGTTTTTCTACGACTGTAAAGCTAACCTGTCCCGCTGCTGAGATCGAGTATGGTCACGTGACTGCACAACAACTTTTTGATTGGTGAAACACAGTCACGTGGTAGAGCCTTCAGCGGAAGACTCTCTCTCTCTCTCTCTCTCTCTCTCTGTCAAAATAAAACATTAAAATGAGACGTACGCTGGGGTAAAAACAATGACGCGTAGACTACCAAAGAGGTAAAAAGAAAAGTAACGAGCTCATTGTAGCCTGATGTAAGAGTACAGTTTCTTCTTTACTAATCTACTCAAGTACAAGTAAAAGTATAGTGATTTAAAACTACTCCTAGAAGTACAATTCTTTCAAAAACTTACCCAAGTAAATGTAACGGAGTAAATGTAACTTGTTACTACCCACCTCTGTGAACTAGTGTCTCATGATGACTGTTTTATCTTTTGACCAATGACCTGTAGGACTGTAGGTTAATGTAATGTATGAAATACTCCATAATGTGATCATCTTACACAAGGTAGCTTATTTTTTTTGGTCATTGCCTAACCACTGTATATGACAAGAAACTACTACTGCTGATTGCATTTATGTTAAATGATTAGTCACATGTAAAATTTTGTTTTCCCCAGGTCACACAAAGGTTTCCACCATCCCCAATCTCACATTAATAATCGGCGGAATCCAAGTTCCATGAGTCGGATCTCGGCAGGCAGCTCCATGAGTAGGCCACCTCCCCCCAATCTTCCGCTGCCTTCTTTACCATCCAGCCCTCCTCCACCGGCTTCGCCTCCCAGGGAGGATGCCCCTCCCAGGGATCCTCCTCCATCCTCCAAAAGAGAAAGCAAAAGTTGCACCTCTCAGCCCAATGCATCCAGCAGGAAATCCAGCAGCAGTTCATCAACCCGACACAGTGAGCCAGGCAAACACAAGTCCACGCACAGAGAAGAAAAATATCAAAGTCAAAACCTCTTTGAACCTACAGATAGGAGACATAGAAGTTGTTCAGATCCTGACAGGTCTCACAAAGCAGACAAGGACACAGGACGAAGACATGACTCCAGATCATGTAAAAACAGGGACTACCTAAATGTTGAGGGGCGCCACAAATCAGATGAGTCAAGAACCCCTCCGCCAGAGATTCCACATGCTGCCGTTTCCTTTGATGACAAGAAAGGCAGAAGTCGAGAGCGGAGACCGGATGCAGCCAAAATGTCCACACCAGACTATGAACACAGTGCAGCTCACAGCTCTAAACAGAGCCACGGCCGAGATCATAGAAAAATCCAGACTAGTGACAAACATGTCGGGAGGAAGAAGGACGGGAAAGATTCCTCTTCACATCACCGGGCTGAGCGCTGCAGTGATTCCTCCAAAGAGAGGGGAGGGAAAAGACTGTCGAAGGATTATCAAAGGAAGGAGGATAGACGACGTGAAGAGGACGTCAGCAGAAAGCATAAGAGGAGCACTCCGTCTGAGACAAGCAGAGAACGTGAGAAAGCAAAAGTATCAGACCAAGGTAGAGTGGAAGCCAGTAGTAAGGAAAAACAAAAAAAGACACATGAGGCCTCAAAAAGGTCCACTGAAGAACCAAATATCACTGAGAAGTGCTTTGTGGAGGACAATAGTCCAAACAGAAAATTGTGTTTCATGGAAACATTGAATCTAACCCTTTCACCAATTAAGAAGCAAGTGTTGCCTGCCAATACCACCCAGGCTGAGCTCCCACCAGTGGACAAGGTAGTGGAAAATTGGGCAGATGATGAAAGTTTACAACCTAACGTTGAGGACATGTGTGTGATTGATGAACTAAGCAGCAGTGAATTAGAACCACTGTTAGAAGATGTTACAGATGCCCCCAAAAAGCCAAGCTCTGAAACGACACACAAGAGGTGTGACGATGCGAAAGATGTCCAGGAAGAAGCCAAAAAGCAGAGTCAAAGTCCTGCAGCTGACGAGCATCGTGAAGACCATTCAGTCCAATCTACCTCATCTCACAGCCTACACCCAGGTGCTGCAGATAATCCACTGAATGTGCATCTCGCAGCAACATCAGCAGAGATTAGTTCTCTAAAAGCGAGAAATTATGAAGACAAAATCCAGCAGGCCTCAGACAGCCAGGGAAATGATTGTGGATCTATGGAGGCTACAGATGGTGACAGTGACACATCCCGATGCATTTATGAACCGCACACAGGCAATTCTTCACACAAAGAAAATCCTAGAAATGATATTGACCAGTCTGTTGCTATTACAGACCCTGTTATGCTTGATTCAAGTGCAGAACGTAAGTGTACAAATCCTAAACCCTCAGAACAGAAAAGCCTACCTGTGGATTCAGAAGATGCAGCTGCTTCCCCCATAGGAGGAAATCCTGTAGCTGAAGATGTTACTGACAAGAACGAAAATCAGCAAATGTCTACCACTATTCTGTCTCAGGACTGTCAGCAAGGACTCCTGGTTTCCAATTCCATTCACAAGAAAGATGGTGGTCATACGCAAGATGGTCCTAAAGATGCAGTATCCAGTACAATAAGCCTGGAATCCCTTCCACAAGAAGGGCTGAGTTTAGCTGAGGCTATTTATGTTTTAACACAGACAAATGAAGACATCAATGACAGCAGTAGCATCTGTACTGAGCCGAGCTCCTCCACTGGCTGTATTGCCGTGTCCAAAGTCAGCAGTACCACCGAGGAGACGGCGCTGCCAGAGAAGTACAGGAACCTGACTTTCACACCAAAGAAGAGCTTCACCCCTTGCAAGAGTAATAGCGTTGAGCCTTCCAGTTCTGTGCCTTTACTCCATGATGAGGACTCCATGATGCTCACTCTAAGCAATCTGAAGAGAATCCCTGATGCCATAAGCCCTCTGAGGAGCCCCATACGGATAACCAAGAGGAGTCTTCTCCATGTTCACGGCAAGCCAGGTCATGTCAAGAGCCTTCAAAAAGGTAAAGTTGGCCTGATTAAAAACCGGTCATGTCAAATGAAATCTTACGCACACATAGATCCAGAAGACGACTGTGGTTGCTGTTCATTTCTTAGGCATTTCTTATCATTATTTCTTGGAAACACACTGTGTTTTTGTGGTGCTCCTATTTATTTTTAAGATGGTTATCCTGGCAAATAGAGGTCTTAACTCTGCTGATTTCATATGTCCACAAGTGCTGTCACTTAGTCAGTATAGGATTGGGCTGAAGACTACACGTTTGAAAATGTAATAAATCTGAAGTTGTGAATTTTGAATAAAAGGTCACAGCCTAAATTTGGATTGTTCAGCATCAGCAGGGAGGGAAATTAGGTATTATGGGATATTGTGGCTCACTTCAGAAAGGGCACCCTGAATTTTAGCTGCAGGATTGCGGCTATGGTTCAGTGTTAAATGGAATGTGAAGAACAGTTCCAAACACACTCACACACCTAACTGACTAGAGTGAGTTTTGTGTCCCTGAACGACCCCAACAGCTAAAGCTGCCTAAATGCTGTTGTTATACAACTGAAAGAGCTGTTCTATGATATAACTGGCCTCAGTATATCCCAGTGCCTCAAATCAATAAATGCAAATAACATCATTACTGTCATCAAAGCAATGGCTTCTCACATAGCAGTAACTGTTAATAATGTTAAGAGGGCTACACCTCAGAGGTATGAGATGCAGATCCTTTACAAGATAGGGACCTGATCATAAGTCCTGTAACAATTATTACATAATTGTCTAATAGCCAATTATTTTACATAATCACGGTTTCACCTCAATGAATTGCTACCATCAGCTAAGGTCTTAAGGCATATGACTGGTAGTTGTTGATGTTGTTTGGGTATGACAAATTGTAATTATATGTGATTATTGTCAGACTATATATTTTTATTATTTTCACTTGAGCCTATAAACGTTGATAGCAACAGAACAATGTTTTATGGTAATAAAGAGGCGTTGTTGTACCTGTGTTATCATATTATCTGGGTCACATGGCAGTGATATTTAAACAGAAGATCCTGGGATTCATTCAAAACTTGGTTTTAAAAAGTAATACATAGAATAATATTTTTTTAATTTGACTGAAAGAGACAATTATATTGTTAAACACAATTATGTCTGAGACAATTAATTGTACAGCAACATTTAGAATTGTTCCAGCTCTACTGATAAGATGTTTTAATCGTATTATGAGTTGCTGAATGTCTAACCCTGCTTTGCTTTTCCACTCTTGTGCAGAGTTCTCTACCACAGCTGTTGATGCCAACACAAAGAAGTTGGACGTAAACAAAGAAAACAAATATCCGGGTTCTCCTGCAAACCATGACGCACAAAACTTGGTGGATGAGGTATCCGACCTGCCTTCAAGTCTCTCTGACACTGAACTGGAGGAAGGGGAGATTTTCAGCGAAAGTGATGGGGAGGTTGCAGATTCTCCTCTTCCTGCGAACAAGAAGGCCAAGTTAGCACAGCCAGTCAAACATAAATCAAGTCCTAAGTCTGTGCTAAAGAGGAAATCCAAAGAAAGGTTGGTTGCATCAAAAGACACTCATGAAACATCAGGTGTAGCGACACCAAGTCCGAAGAGTCGTTTTAAAACCGTTTGCCCTGCAGCAACCAAAGCGTCCTTTTCCACCATAGAGGAAGTAATGGAGACATTCAAGATGGTTCGTACTGAGATCCGAAAAAAGTACATGAAGCTTCATAAAACCTTTCCCAAGAAGAGCTTCTATGGTGTCATGTTCAATTTCCAGGAGTCTTTCTTAGAATTTGTGGACGGTGCTCATTTTGGTCAAATATGCAGTCAGTCAAGGGAGCTGAAATCCACACTGAAGAAATTGATTGTTTCTGTGTTTGGCAAAGTATCAAATAATGGTATTGTGAAACGCATTTTTGAACAGCAAGCAGTCAATCTGAAGCAAAGGTTGTGGGACTTTGTCGATGTCCAAGTCGACTACTTGTTCAAGGACATTTACACGACACTAAAGAGCCTTTGCAAACCAGCGAAAGCTCAGGCTGAGGATGCCAGGCCCAGTGGAAATGAGAAAGTATCCCGACAGCCTCCAGCAAAGAGAACACCGTGTCAACAACCGGATGCACAATCGCCTCCGTCCAGCCTGAAGCGAATCAAGCCATGCGCTGTAGCACCTTACAAAACAGGCCTTGGAAGCAGAGGAAAGGATATCAGAATCACACATGTGGAGAAAGACAGGAGTGTTGATCCACATCCAACAAGTTGCCCACATACACAAACAGTGGCCAACCACCTTCCTTCAAAAAGTATTCCTTCAACTCCAGAGAAAAGTAACAAATCTTCTTTGGTTGTCCCTCAAAATGTCTCTTTGCTTGAAAAAACGGACTTTGAGCTTCTCACAGAACAGCAAGCTTCCAGTTTAACATTCAACCTGGTGAGAGACACTCAAATGGGAGAAATATTCAAGTGCCTCCTGCAAGGATCCGACTTGTTAGAAAGCAACGGCATCGCTGGAGACAGCACAGCCTGGTCCCTCAGTACACCCAGGAAGGATGGAGAGAGGCTCCTTAGCATCACCACTCCCACTAAATTTAACTCTCCGTCCAAACTGCTCTCGCCAACAAAATTTGCTACGCCCTCAAAACTTATTGCAACATGGTCTAGCATTTCCCCTCGCAAGATGACATCTCCACGAACCAAAGATCAGGTCCTGCTGAATCCAGCTTTTTTCGATGAGAGTTGTTTGTTAGAAGTGCCATCAGAGAGTAGCACAGTGCTGCAGTCCAGCCTGGCTTCACAGAGGTCGTATTCCATTCTAGCTGAAGATCTGGCAGTCTCCCTCACCATTCCATCACCTCTCAAGTCCGACGGCCACCTCAGCTTCCTACAGCCGTCGGGCATGCACCACATGTCCACGCCAGACAGCGTCATCAGCGCTCACATAAGTGAGGATGCGCTGCTGGACGAGGAAGACGCTTCAGAGCAGGACATTCACCTGGCCCTCGACACCGACAACTCCAGCTGTGGCTCCAGCAGCAGCCAAGTACTCGCCACACCTTTTTTGTTCAAGCCTAACCTGCCCATGCACGCGCTTGTGATGGAGAAGTCCAATGATCATTTCATTGTAAAGATTCGCCAGGCGGCCACAGGAGCAAATGCCAGGCTCACTGCCGAGGAAAGCTCAGGTCAAATACTAACCGAAGAAAATGACGTGGACACTAAAGACAGTCGAGCAAAAGCTGTTTTGTCGGACAAATCGTGGAATAAGACTCCTTTAAATGCTGTACAGTCAAAGAAAAGTATATCTGGGACCAATGCAGACATCCATCTCACTCAGGATGAGAGCTTAACACTCAACACAAAACATCCATCCCGCAAAAAAGATTTGTCAACTCAACAAAATACCTCAAAAGTTTGTTTTCCTGAGGATTCACAGAACCTGTCAGAGTCTCTGAAAACTACTCCTTCAGACAAGAGTTTACCCAACGGTGCTCATTTCTTTGGACAGATCAGCCCGGCAACCAGCAGAGAAGATATCCCAGCCACAGCCGATGAGAAGGCAAGTGACTCACCCCACAGAGCAGAAGAGGGGACGGCTCTTTCTAAAGCTCAGGAAAGGATCAGTTGCTCTGAAACCGTGGTATCAGATACCAGTCCACATCAGCCTGCTGACAGCTCTGAAACTAATCACAGGAGCCAAGTGTCGGCGTCACATGATTCAGATGAAATGCAGGTGTCAGAGAGAAGTCTCGCCATTGCAGAGGACGCCATTAGCAGCACACCAGAGAGAGAGCAAAAGGATTGTGACAAAGGTCGAAAACGGAAGAAGCACCAGAAATCAAAAGCCAAGCGGTTCAGAAAGGAGGATGAGGAGAGTAGAGAAGAGGACGGTGAACGTGAATCCAAATCCTCCCCAGCATCTCTCTCCCCCAACAGTCTCTACGCCAAGAACGTGATCAGGAAGAAGGGCGAAGTGGTGCTGGCATGGACCAGGTCAGTACTTGGTTTTGTATTCTCCATCCTCTCAGAGGTAGATCTCATACTGCAGTTATGTAAGTTTGTCTTTGTGTCCAAGTGCTTAACTTTGGTTTCCAAGTCTTAAACAAGTTCTAATGTCCTTTTTCAGGACACTACAGAGTCACTGCACCCAGCTGTTCTGTAAAGAACATTTCACCTTTCGGTTTCTTTCTGGTTACGTACTGATGTTCTGCACAAATGAAGTGTATAACGGATCAATAAAGTTCAGTGAATTAGATTGAGTTAAACATAGCAGATACATCTTGTTCATTGGTACGGTGTAAGGTTGTACAGGTTGTGTTTGGAGAGAGCCCGGCTAGCTCTTAGCCTGCCCCCCTTCCAGCCTGTTTGCTGAGCTAGGCTACTCCAACTACCAGCTTGTAACTGCTGTTTACATTTCAGCCAACTTCTGCAGAAAGGTTTATCACCTTTTTGCAGTGAAATGTAATAAAGATTCAGTTTTTGTTTTTTGAAAATGTCCCTGCTTACTCAAAACAAATCTTTATTGGCAGTCTTTGAATATTATCATTTGTGTAGCAAGAAGTGTATGTAGTTACATGTAAAGACCTGGTGATGGTAGTCATGGCAACCCAATGTCCCTAACGCTCAACACCTGTGTTCTGCATCTTCCAGAGATGAAGATCGAGCTATTCTGATTGACCTGAAGACAAAAGGGGCTTCACGGGACACTTTCTCTGCCTTGTCAGAGAAACTTGAAAAGCCGTCAGAGCAGGTGAGTTCATCTCTTCTCTTTTCTCTATTATCATGTACATGTACAGGCATATTTGAACTCTTAACTGATTTTCTTTGATCAGATTGCTGACAGATTCTACCAGCTGATGAAGCTTTTTAAGAAGCAGGAGAAGATGGACACTTGATCCTTGTGACTGTGTTATTGCAAGTGGTTATTGTCTTAGAGCATTTCCAGACAGATGCTGTGGCAGCAACACTAGTATGTCAGCTGCTGTTCATGTGACATGTTGCTGGAAGAAGTGACCGCAGGGTGGCCCCGTGGGTCACAGGATGGAGCCCCACGTAGGCGGCTCTGCCTATCCAGTTCCCTGAACGGAGCCCTGCATAGTCCAGACAAGACAAATATGAGTGGCCGTTTTAGCCCAGCTTTGTTACTCAACAAAAAGTTGTAAACCCAGTCACTGCCCGGGAAGGTGTTTGGTTCTGGATACCGAGCTGGACCTGTTCATACTGGTCATGTGGAAAATAAGGACATTTTCAGTTCCTAAAAGTAGTGGAGGGAAACAACTGAAAGCATGAGCCATCAGATACCATGAGCTCTGCGACTAATAGGTTGGGCCATTTTAGTAGAATTCTGTGTGAGATATTTTGGATTTTATTTTAATGTATTTGTATGGGGGAGGGATGCTTGAAATGTTTGAAGGTTGTTAAAATGTTTACATACCCATTTTATGTACAGTCCATTTATCTCAAATACAAATGAAACGTATTTGTGGACATACATGAA
Organism: Etheostoma perlongum; assembly: GCA_026937815.1. NCBI lineage: Eukaryota > Metazoa > Chordata > Actinopteri > Perciformes > Percidae > Etheostoma > Etheostoma perlongum. The sequence goes on along the minus strand of CM049388.1, from coordinate 25,987,902 downwards.
ATTGATTTATCAAACATAAACAGAATGGAATGCAATATTGTGAATATCTTTACTAAAAATAAAGTTTTATTTATTTATTCTGGTGTCTGTTTCCACTAATCAGCCAAGCAGAATAACATAAGCAGTGAAAAATAATTAAAATCTCATTTTTATTATAAAATTAAGACCTGTCCATTGTGTGGTAATAAACTATCAACTTGGAGTGAAGTCCTACCAGTTCTATAGATGACAAGAAATATACAGTGGGGGTATTTATAGTTTTGAAAAAAGCATTTGACACAATTGATCATCATTAATAAATCAATAAACTAGAAATGTAGGGTATTTGACAGGCTGTACTCAAGTGGATGAAAAGCTACATACACAGATAGGGGAGCACAAATCAAAGTAATTAAATATCACTTGTGGAGTCCACGGGGCAATTTTGGGACCAAAATGATTTATTCTTTACATAAATGACACTAATATTTATAATACATAAAGGTTGTCACAGCAGAAATTAGTTAAAAATGTGGTTTGACTTAGATAATGTATCTTTCTATTTAAGGCATGTATTGAATGAGAACACTTTATATTCTGTGTAGTTCACTTGTGATACCGTATATAAATGACAAAAATAAAATAAGTATGGGGCAACATCTACAAAACAAATAAGAGCCATTCAGACAGTAAACAGTATACTGCATATGACACACCTTAAAGTTTAAAGATCTGGTCGAATTTAAGACACAAACAATTCATAAAGCAAAAAATGAAACAATAAAACTGTTCACAAACTGAGAAGTGAGAAAGGAGAGTGAATGTCTCACTGGTGTTAACAGTGCTTGTTTTTGTTTCGTCAATTCAATTTATATATAATTTATATGATATATTTATAGTATCAATTCATAACAAGAGTTCTCTCAAGACACTTTACATATAGCGTAGGTCTAGACCACACTATTTATTATTAATTTACAAAAGCTTTATTATTATTAATTTGCAAGAGCTGGAACACTGACTCTCAGCCAGTGTTCCAGCTCTTCCCGGTGGTGTTGAGGTCAGGGCTTTGTGCAGGCCTCTAATGTTCCTCTACACCAAACTGAGAAAGCCATTCCTCTACAGAGCTGGCTGCAGTTGGAAAACAACAAACACAAAGGGTTGATAGAAAGCTGGAAGAATGGTATTTTTCTTTATGAGCAAGGAAAACAAAACCAAATTGTGCATGGTTGTGTATTGACCTCTCATTTGGTGCTATTTTCAGTGCACTGTCCTGTTGAAAGTGTCAGGGTGAAACTAACCTCGGGGCATTATAGGGGCATGAGTTGGATCAATGGCTTCAAACTGGAGTCCTAGTTTGCAACAGCATTGAAATGTGTCAGCTTCACTGGCAGTGGGGTCTCGTCTGTCTTCAACGGAGGACAAAAGAGCCCCGATGCCTCCACAAATGAGTCTGCTCTATTATGAAGGCTTTATGCTGAAGCATTTGAGACAAGGACCGTAGAAAACATGTAAGTAATACAATTTGTATTGCAATTCGGACTTCCATGTGATGAATAACCTACAAACTGCTTTTTTATTCATTGACAGATAATAATAAAAATAATAATAATGTGACAGAAGATGGGGGATTGGAACTTACTAGGGAGTATTTTAGAAGAAGTCCACATTCATTCTACCATCGTGGGGAAGATCTGGCTCACCATCCTCTTCATTTTCCGCATGCTTGTGCTCGGCGTTGCAACTGAGGACGTCTGGGATGATGAGCAGAGTGAGTTTGTTTGCAACACGGAGCAGCCTGGCTGCAAAAATGTCTGCTATGACCAGGCTTTCCCCATCTCCCTCATCCGCTACTGGGTGCTGCAGATCATCTTCGTATCCTCTCCGTCTCTGGTCTACATGGGGCATGCATTGTACCGTCTTAGGACCCTTGAAAAGGAGAGGCACAAGAAGAAAGCCTGTCTGAAAGCTGAGCTGGAGGGGACAGACCCCGTCCAGGAGGACCACAAGAGAATTGAGCGAGAGCTCAGGAAACTAGATGAACAGAGGAAAGTAAGGAAAGCTCCCCTTAGAGGCTCTTTGCTGCGCACTTATGTTTTCCATATCTTAACTAGATCTGTGGTGGAGGTAGGGTTCATTATAGGCCAGTGTGCTCTGTACGGCATCGGACTGGCTCCTCTGTACAAATGTGAGAGGTTGCCTTGCCCAAACAGTGTTGATTGTTTTGTGTCACGGCCAACAGAGAAGAACATTTTCATGGTTTTCATGCTGGTTATTGCTGGGGTTTCTTTATTCCTCAACCTCCTGGAGATTTTCCATCTGGGAGTGAAGAAGATCAAACAGAGCTTGTATGGATACAAATATGGAGATGATGAGAGTGTGTGCAGGTCAAAGAAGAACTCCATGGTGCAGCAGGTGTGTGTGCTCACTAACTCCTCGCCAGAGAGGTTGATGCAGCTCACACAGATGTCCCGCTCGGCCATGTCGGATGCTCATAGGGAGACGGTGCCTTTGAATTTGGCCCTTGTGTCCCCTCAGAATAAGGAAGGGTCCAACAGCTCCAACCAGCAGCCTGCACAACCGTACCTGCCGAGTCAAGCGGACATCCAGGGTCTCCAGCTGCTGGGGGTGGTGGAGCGCCGCTACACTCTGGACAACAGGAAGCCCTCATGCAGCAGCGAGGAGTCAAATGAACCTCAGGTGTCGGGCCGGCCGCAGTACACAGGACCTCGGCCTACACTGATGGCCAGCCACATGGAGATCTCAGCTGCCCTGAGGAACCCCCAGAGGATGCAGAGCAGAGTGAGTGTTTGTAAGGAGCTCAGTGACATGAGCGACTCTACAGAGAGTGACCACCACCCCACAGCCAGAAAGTGCAGTTTTATGTCCCGAGAACTGTCGGAGGCCACTCAGTCTGACAGCACTGATTCCCAGAGTGGACCAGACGTCGAGGCCCAGCATCTCAACCAGGGAGAGAGTCCTGCGGTAACCCCGCCACCTCCAGCAAGCGGGAGGAGAATGTCCATGGTGAGAACAAAAAAAAGGGTCTTGTTATTATGTTTTATCTGGGGCCCCTAAAGCAACACATGTCTGATCGTATAGTATGTATAGTTTAACTGAAGATATTATTGAAGCAGCACAGCCCATTTAACGTGTCACACTTTACACTGGGCTGAAAATGCCTAAACAAAGACAAGACAACTCCATGTTATCACATGTATTTTCTTTTGACATACAGCTACCATTCAGTGTGTCACTAAGCCCTACCAGTTCATTATTTTTCGTTTTGGCATGGACATTTCCTCATGGAAACTAATGACTGATGATTGGCAGGTCTGTGCTGCCCTCTGGTGGACAGCACTGAATATATATATATCAGAATCAGAATACTTTTAGTTTAACACACTTCACATCTTCACTTTGTTTTTGTCTAGTAATTTGTAAATTCATGTCACAATGAAAAACTGCATTCAGTTATTAAAGACATTTTAACATGACAGTAAAGTCAAATATAAAAAGGAAATTTTGTTTTTTTGATTTATTTTTATTTAGTAATTTTAAAACTTCCATATTGATTGCCCTCTCTGTCTGTTTGATTGGGGTTTATTTTCCATTTCCAAGGGGCGCAGACCATTGCTTGGCCAACGCAATGCAGCACCAAATGCCTCTGCACTCAATCAGATACCTACAACCAATCAGGGCAAGTAGGGTGCTTGGCCTGTTTTTAAGCAGGAAAGAAATGGCTGCCACCCCAAAAACATTCTTAGTTTTTATGAAAACATTTGATGCAATATAATTTAGGAACAGGATCTTGATTCATATTTAATGTATTATAGCATATGTTCAATTCTATTTTATTCATAGTATCAAAACATAACGAGTTATCTCAAGACACTTTACAGATAGTCTAGACCACACTCTAGGGATGATGTTAGTCATCCTCTCAAACCCGCCCCATGTGAGATAAACCGTTGGGATTGGTCTGCTAAAGGCCAGGTCAGCTGGAAGTCTGTCTGAATGGGAGGGGGCCAGACGTATGTATTTGATCTGGCTCTCAGCCTACCTGTAACTACACCCACATGTGAAGTAAAACAAACAATTACATCCCTCTAGTATCCAGCACCATATACAAATATCCATTCACATTTATTCTATTAGAGTAGAGGCACAAATCTCCAGGAGACCTAAAAGCTAAACAATGTGTATGATAGATTCCCCTCGTGGTAAGGAAGCAGCGCCTTGGGTTCTAATCCGAGCTGTGTGTCATCCCCTCTTTCTCCATTATGATCTCCTTTCCTGTCTAACTATCTAATAATATATGCATAAAAAAGATAATTTAATAAAAAAAATATTGAATTCTTTTTTAAAAAAATACAGTGTTTACAGTGTCATACAGTGTTTTGTCGCCAGTCTTTATAGCCTCCTTGGGTTACCCCATAATATTCAAGACTACATGATCAACAATTTCAAGTTACAAAGCACCATTGTTTATCTGTTTAATGCAATTTGATTGACAGTGGTCTGGCAACATGAGCAGAAACTGTCATCACATTTGGATTCAAGTATTGCTAAATGGTGATTGGTGAATTGAAGTAGACTCAGTGACAAAACACGTGAGCAGTGCAGACAAAACAAAAATAATGACATCAGCTAAACTGCAGAACATTTTAGATCCACCCCTCGCTCCTCCCCTATCATCCAAACATGAACCCCAAGATGACGACGATCAATAGTCAAACCCGATCCTTCTAAACCAATGGGTGACGTCACCCTGTCCACATCTTTTAGTCTATGGGTGCACCTCTGCTGTGGTTGGGTACTTTTAGAAGTGTGCTTTGTTGCACCTATAACCACACCCACCAGTGATGTCATGGGGGAGGGGGGTGACCACTGTGGAGTACACCTCCACATACCTGCAGCGAGGGGACAGGTCAGCACGTCTGTACATAATAATAACCATGCAATGTCCACCTTTCTTTCTTTCTTTCTTTCTTTCTTTCCAGAGCATGATCCTGGAGCTGTCTTCAATCATGAAAAAGTAAAAAGGAGCATTTTGTGACCAGGCTAGATGCATTGGGAGTAGAGAAGGGCCTGAGGGATGCTGTCGCCCAGCTGTAACTTTATATTCTACAGTGTGTTTATTCAGTGTGTGTGTGGTACATGAACAACAGCTTCAGTTCAAAATGTGTTGACATGAAATTTTAGACCAAAGACACTTACTAATTTGCTTTCTGTACTATACAAATGATATCTCCAGCATTTGATCATTTTATATTGATAGTTTGCAAGCCACTTCCTGAATCAAATATGAATCAAAATTATATATGGCTCAAAGCTTATATGTGACTGCTCATATGAGACCAAAACTGCAGATTGTAATTAAAGATTGTGGATTTGGCAACCACAAAAAAGATGAGTCTATTAAGTGTTTATAGTTTATTATACAGAATGAGCATTTTGTTTTGATTGAGAGGAGACTAATATTGTTTATGAATATATCTGACAAATTTAAGATTTGATTGTGAATGTTATTTTTTAATTTTTATTAAAGATGTTTCCCTCTTCAGTAGAACAGATGTGTTTTGTCTGACTCAGCCCAGATGCTCTGCTGCCTTGCCCACAGACACCTCAACAGCCATTCTGTCCAGATTGTCCCGTGACAGTCTAAAACTATAACAGCATAATTATGAGCAAAGCAGATCTGAGATGAGTAATGTAAATGTGCTGTATTTATATAGCGCTTTTTTAGTCTTAAAAACAAAGCGCTTTTACATCATACAGGAACCATTCACCATTCACACACATTCATACACTGTGGCCGAGGCTGCCGTACAAGGTGCCACCTGCTCATCAGATACACACTCACACACATTCACACTCCGATGGCAACTCGGGGTTCAGTGTCTTGCCCAAGGACACTTCGACATGGGACTGCAGGGCCAGGGATTGAACCACCAACCTTCCGATTGGCAGGCAACCGCTCTACCGCTGAGCCACAGCCGCCCCACTATGAGTCTGACGACTATGAAAAGAAGCAGAGAAGCGTTGTTATGATGAGGCTCTACCACCTGCTGGTGGTAGTAGTCTGGGATGACAGACTACTACCACCTAATAAGAGAGTTATTCAGCAACAAGAAATGGATGATGGCTGGCTCCTTCATTCTTATGTAGGCTATGGTCAGTATAAAATAAAGAACATTTCTTGGAAAAGAGAGTGATGGCTTTAAACTATTTTCTTGGTTAAATAAGCATTGTCAGCAAGTCAAAAAATGTATAAAAAAACTATAGTATGTCGCAAAAAGTCATAAAAACTCATAGTAGCCTATTGTATGTCAAAAAAAGTCAAAGTATGGTAAGTTGAAAAAAGTGAAAAAGGTCATAGTATACTATGTCAAAAAAGTGGAAAAAGTCAAAGTATGGTAAGTTGAAAAAAGTGAAAAAAGTCATAGTATACTATGTCAAAAAAGTCATAGTATAGTATGTCAAAAAAGTCATAGTATACTATAGTATGTAAAAAAAAGTATCGTGTGTTGAAAAAGTGAAACAATAGAATAGTATGTTGAAAAAAGTGGAAAAAATCATACTATAGTATGTCAAAAAAAGGAATGAAAACATCAAAGTGTATGTCCAAACAATTTATAAAAAGTCATAATATAATAAGTAATAACAAGTATTAGAATGTAAAAAAAAGTCATAGTAGAGTTCCCGGATGCTGCGGAGGAGGGCAGACGTGTTTGTGAGCTCTCGGTGGTGGTACCTAGCATCTGCCTTTATCCTGATTTAACCTCTCATCACTTTAATTTGTTTGCAAGAGGCAAAGCCATTAAAAACACTTTCGTATGGCAAGCTACAATTTTTGACACACAAAATGAAAGAAAGCTACGGCTCAAACTTTGCAACGTGCATGTTAGTGCCACAAGAAACATGTCGGACGGGGAAAAGGAAAAATCCTTCTTGAACTTCTCAAAGCTATTCAAGAAACTAGTTGAAGACAACTTCACAAAACTTATTTACAAGAAAACAGCTGACCTACAAACGCAAATCGAGTCCTCACTCTCTACTGGCGGACCAGGTTGAGGAGAGACAGACACGAGTGGGTTCAAACAAAGACAATATCAAAGATACGCGCTACTGTGTTGGCAAAATGGAGAAACTGATAACGCAAGACAAAACTGACGACTTAGAAAACCACAAAGGGTCATGATAAGCTACTGCAGGATTTTTGGTTAAAGTTTATACCGCCAATCCTGGGTAACGACAAATTCACCTCACCTATCACCCTGGAAAGAGCGCACCACATCGGGAAGAAGTCAGACAGCACCTCATCGGCAGATTCCTGAACTTAAGAGATAAAGAAAAAAGTCGTTGACTGGCCAGAAGTTAAGGAGAGATGACATACGAAACCAAACGGATGTCATTCTACCCAAATTACAGCACAGTCCTGCAACGTATAGAGCTCTCACCATTGGTTTTAGATATTTGGGTATACAAATTGGTAAATCGGATGAGTAAATATTTAAACAGAGCTATATAAAATATTGGAACAAACCAAACTTAACTTTCAAAGATGGACTGGTCTCCCACTGTCTCTCATAGGCAGAATTAATACTATTAAAAAAAAATATTTTGTTTAAGTTTATTTACCTTTTTCAATGTCTCCCGATGGATGTTCCCCAGAACAAATTATGACTCTTTTTACATGGCAAAGAAAAAACCCTAGGGTCAAACTCATCTCTCTACAGGCTCCATATTCATAACTGATTTTAGGAATTATTATCTTGCCTCTCAGTACAGATCAATTTGGAGCTGGCTGCATGCGGAGAACAGGGAGATTAGATGGGTCCCAATAGAACAACATGAGATGAAATCTATGCCTTTAAAGGATATTCCATTCATAGGCACAAAAAAATGTTTAGCCACACTCAAATGACTCAGTAATACTAAACACATTTTCTGCTTGGCAAGAATCTCACTCACTTCTCAACACAAATATTTCTTTTCTTAGAAGGGCACCTTTGTGGGGTAATCCCAAGCTCTCACACCACATAGATGACTCAGTGTTGTGGGGGTGGAGGGAAAGAGAAATCCAAACAGTTGCTGACCTATACATTAATGATATATTTGCTAACTTCCAACAGCTAAATTAAATTTACCTTCCCAAAGATAGTTTCTTTAAATTCCTACAAATTAGAGACTGGATTAAGGTGAAATCCAAAGAAACATTCCCATATATCCCAAAAGAAACTTCTCTTGAAACCCACTTATGTAACAAATTACACAGATCAACAAAAGGAATAATATCCTCTATGTATGGTATCATCAATGGAAAGTTTATGATAAAACATCTACAAAAGTGAAATGGGAGAAAGACCTAGGCTGTATCTGTGAGGAGACAGATTGGCGCCATCTATTGGAACACGCACATACTGTACTAACACAGGCAAATTCAATTTAACATATTCCATAGGACAAACTACACCCTCTACAGGTTACATAAAATTGACAGCAACATTCCATCCAAATGTCAGAGGTGTAAAGTGGCCGATGGTGATCTTATACACATGCTAAGGAGTTGCCGTCGGAGGGACGGCATTCATCCCAGTGGGGATGGAGCAGCTCTCATTTCTAGAAATCTTGACGAGTTTATTAGTGGACCTAATCCTTGACAATCCAGAGTGGGGACCAGGAGGCAGAGTCACAGTCTGACACACTTCTCTGCTCCTCCATTCTAGGGGTTACCTAGTGAAAACCCCATAGTGACGGTGTCTGCCCCCCGACCATTAAAAATAAAAATTATTTAAATCAAAGGTAAACAGAAGAGGAGCTGTGCATGAAAACCTCATAACAATTAAAAGTACAAGTGCAATAGTGCAAAAGAATAGGAGAATTAAATGTGGACTCTTAAACATCAAGGCAAGGCAAGGTAAGGCAGGCAGCTTTATTTGTAGAGCACATTTCAGCAACAGGGCAATTCAAAGTGCTTTACACAAAAACAGTTAAAAAATAGAAACAGTAAAAATAAAAACAGATATATATATATATTAAAAACATAAGAATAAAAGTTACAGTGCAGTATAAGAAATTAAGAAATTAACATAATTTAAAGAAATGCAACATCAAAAAGAAAGGTCTTCAGCTTTGATTTAAAAGAACTGAGAGTAGCAGCGGATCTGCAGGTTTCTGGGAGTTTGTTCCAGATATGAGGAGCATAGAAACTAAATGCTGCTTCACCCTGTTTAGTTCTGACTCTGGGGACAGAAAGCAGACCTGTCCCAGATGACCTGAGAGGTCTGGGTGGTTCATAGTGGAGTAGCAGATCAGAAATGTATTTTGGACCTAAACCGTTTAGTGATTTATAAACTAGCAAAAGTACTTTGAAATCAATTCTTTGAGACACAGGAAGCCAGTGTAAGGACTTCAGGACTGGAGTGATGTGATCCAGTCTCCTGGTCTTAGTGAGGACCCGAGCAGCAGCGTTCTGAATCAGCTGCAGCTGTCTGATTGATTTTTTAGTGAGACCTGTAAAAACCCCGTTACAGTAGTCAAGTCTACTGAAGATAAAAGCATGGACCAGTTTTTCCAAATCCTGTTGACACATAAGTCCTTTAACCCTTGATATATTCTTAAGGTGATAGTAGGCTGACTTTGTAATTGTCTTAATGTAGCTGTTAAAATTCAGGTCAGAGTCCATGACTACACCAAGATTTCTGGCTTTGTCTGTTGTTTTCAACATTGTTGTTTGAAGCTGAGCGCAGACTTTCAATCGTTCCTCTTTTGCTCCAAAAACAACCACCTCAGTTTTTCCTTCATTTAATTTCAGAAAGTTCTGGCACATCCAGTCATTAATTTGTTCAATGCACTTAGTCAGTTTTTTTATTGGACTATAGTCCCCTGGCAATAAGGTTATGTAAATTTGTGTGTCGTCCGCATAACTATGGTAACTTATTTTGTTGTTTTCCATAATCTGGGCCAGTGGAAGCATGTAGATGTTAAACAGAAGAGGCCCCAGAATGGAGCCTTGGGGAGCTCCGCACGTCATATTTGTATGCTCAGATGTATAATTACCTATTGACACAAAGTAATCCCTATTCTGTAGGTAGGATTCAAACCAGTTTAGTACTGAGCCAGAAAGTCCTACCCAGTTTTCCAATTGGTCTAGTAATATGTCATGGTCAACCGTGTCAAATGCAGCACTGAGATCAAGTAATACTAAGACTGAAATTTTGCCATTATCTGTGTTAAGGTGGATGTCATTAAAGACTTTGACAAGAGCCGTCTCAGTGCTGTGGTCAGATCTCTCTCTTCTAAAGGTGTACTAGTAAATTAATTAATATCAGATTCTAATATTGATTTATTCTGTCTTACTGAAACCTGGCTGGGTGATGGAGAATATGTTAGTCTAAATGAATCCACCCCCCCCAGTCATATTAATACTCACATTCCTCGAGGCACAGGCCGAGGAGGTGGAGTTGCAGCCATCTTTGACTCTAGTCTAATAATCAGCTCTAAACCTAAACTAAATTATAACTCATTTGAAAGTCTTGTTCTTAGTCTTTCACACCCAAGTTGGAAATCACTGCAACCAGTTCTATTTGTTATAGTTTTTGTCAAATTTAGTGCTAAAAACGGACAAAGTTCTTATTGTAGGGGATTTTAATATTCACGTGGACGATGAGAATGATAGCCTTAGTACTGCGTTTATCTCTCTATTAGATTCTATTGGCTTCTCTCAAAGTGTTCTAAATAAACCGACTCACCGTTTTGGCCACACCCTCGATCTTGTTCTGGTGTATGGTGTTGAAATTGAACATTTAATAGTGTTCCCACAGAATCCCTTTCTATCTGACCACTGTTGGATAACTTTTGAGTTTATATTGCTGAACTACACGCCATTAGGCAAAACCTTCTATACAAGATGTCTATCTGATAGTGCTGTAGCTAAATTTAAGGATGTGATTCCATTAGCATTTTAATTCATTATCAAGTCACAAAGTAACGGAGGACTCCTATGCTAATTTCAGTCCCTCCCAAATCGATCATTTTGTTGATAGTGCAGCAGGCTCGCTGGGAATGACACTCGACTCTGTTGCCCCTCCAAAAAAGAAGATAATAAAACAAAGACGGGTAGCTCCATGGTACAACACTGAAACTCGCAAATTAAAGCAAACATCGCGGAAACTTGAGAAGATTTGGCGTTCCACCAAATTGGAAAATTCTCGGTTAATCTGGCAAGATAGTCTTAAAATGTATAGGAAGGCCCTTCGTAATGCCAGAGCAGCGTACTACTCGTCATTAATAGAGGAAAATAGGAACAACCCCAGGTTTGTTTTCAGCACTGTAGCCAGGCTAACGGAAGGTCACAGCTCTACTGAGCCAAGTATTCCCATAGCTCTTAGTAGTAACAACTTCATGAGATTCTTCAATGATAAAATTTTAACTATTAGAAGCAAAATTAAAGACCTGCCTTTAACTGGCACTGACTTATCTCTAAACTCAGGAACCTTAGAAACACCTGTAAAACCAGATATATGTTTAGACTGCTTTGCTTCACTTGATCTTTATCAATTTAATTCAATTATTTCTTCATCTAAACCAGCAACCTGCCTCTTAGACCCCATCCCGACTAGGCTACTTAAAGAAGCTTTACCCTTAATCAACAATTCTCTACTAGATATAACCAATCTATCTTTATTAACAGGCTATGTACCACAGCACTTTAAAGTAGCTGTAATTAAACCTCTTCTGAAAAAGCCCAACCTGGATCCAGAAGTTTTAGCCAACTATAGACCTATATCCAATCTTCCATTTCTCTCTAAGATTCTTGAGAAAGCAGTTGCCAAACAGCTGTGTAACTTCCTGCATAGCAACAGCTTATTTGAGAATTTTCAGTCAGGATTTAGAGTTAATCATAGCACAGAGACAGCACTTGTGAAAATTACTAATGACCTCCTAATTGCATCAGACAAAGGACTTATCTCTGTACTGGTGTTATTAGATCTTAGTGCTGCATTTGATACCATTGACCATCATATCTTATTACAGAGATTGGAACATTTCATTGGCATTAAAGGGACTGCTCTAAGCTGGTTTAAGTCTTATTTATCAGATCGATCTCAGTTTGTTCATGTTAACGATGAATCCTCTGTGCACGCCAAAGTTAGTCATGGAGTCCCACAAGGATCTGTGCTCGGTCCAATCCTGTTCACTTTATAAATGCTTCCTTTAGGCAATATTATCAGGAAGCACTCCATAAACTTTCATTGTTATGCAGATGATACTCAATTATATTTATCAATCAAGCCGGATGAAACTAATCAGTTAGTGCCTTCAGGATATTAAAACCTGGATGAGCTGTAATTTTCTAATGTTAAACTCAGATAAAACTGAAGTTATTGTTCTGGGGCCCAAGCACCTCCGTGACGCATTATCCAAAGAGATAGTTACTCTGGATGGCATCACCCTGGCCTCCAGCACCACTGTTAGGAATCTTGGAGTTATCTTTGATCAGGACATGTCCTTTAATTCTCACATAAAGCAAATTTCAAGGATCGCCTTTTTTCACCTACGTAATATTGCAAAAATCAGGAGTATCCTGTCTAAAAATGATGCAGAAAAACTAGTCCATGCATTTGTTACTTCTAGGCTGGATTACTGCAATTCTTTATTATCAGGCTGCTTGAAAAAGTCCATAAAGACTCTTCAGCTGATCCAGAATGCTGCAGCACGTGTTCTGACAGGAACCAAGAAAAGAGATCACATCTCTCCTGTTTTAGCTTCTCTGCATTGGCTTCCTGTAAAATCCAGAATAGAATTTAAAATCCTTCTTCTCACCAACAAAGCTCTTCATGGTCAGGCACCATCTTATCTTAAAGAGCTCATAGTACCTTACAACCCTACAAGAGCACTACGCTCCCAGAATGCAGGATTACTTGTGGTTCCTAGAGTCTCTAAAAGTAGAACGGGAGCCAGAGCGTTCAGCTATCAGGCTCCTCTCCTGTGGAACCGGGTTCCAGTTTGGGTTCAGGAGGCAGACACCGTCTCCACATTTAAGAGTAGGCTTAAGACTTTCCTTTTTGACAAAGCTTATAGTTAGGGCATAGAATTGAATATTGTTAGGGAGTGAGGAGTCGCAGCGTCCGCCTATCCCGGCCCACCTGCTTCTCATCATAGTTGTCAGATTTATCTGTCATATAATAAAACTAAGGGGAGACTTGGCATACAGCCCGATCCGGTTGGGGAGAGTTCTAGCCTGACCAGGCCCCTCTCTTTACCCTGTCTCTCTTAGTTGTGCTGTAGTTGTTTTAGACAGCTGGGGGACTTCCTTCGACACACTGAGCTCCTCTCTCCTCTATCTTTCTATCTTCCTATTTTGTGTGCATCTATGTCCCAGAAATGCTTGTTACTAACCTAGCTCTGGGGAGTCCTTTTGTTCTTTTTCTCCCAGCATGTTTCCTCGGATCAGGGAGGCTCCAAAATCATGGTTGCAGCTGTCGCCATGGTCCCGCTACACGCTCCCTTCCCTGCCACGATCTGCGGTGCCCAGCTACGTCCTGCTGTGCCTTGTAATGCTGCACAGTGCCCTGCTATGCCATGAACTACTACAAAGAACTACTACAAACTACTATTATTTTTATTTATTTTTTTGGGACTGTTATTGCCACTCTTCATTCTATCCCCAACCGGTCGTCAGACACCGCCTAACAAGAGCCTGGGTCTGTCCGAGGTTTCTGAAGAAGAAAGAAAATCCAGCATCAGTATGACATTGGGTTAATGAGCGTGTGTCTTACTGCACACCTGAAAAAAATAGTATGTCAAAAAAAGTCATAAATATTATAACAAAATTATAAAAAGTCATAGTATAGTAGGTTGAAAAAAGTCATAGTATAGTATGCCAAAACTATTTATAAAATTAAATAATATAGTAATCATTTAGTAAGTTGCAAAAAGCCAGAAAAAAGTCAGAATGTCGCAAGAGTCATAGTATGTCAAAAAAGGGAAAAAAAGTATTAGTATAGTACGTAAAAAAGGGAGAAAAAGTCATAATATATTGTGTCAAAACAATTCTTAAAAAGTCATAGTATAGTATGTCGCAAAAAGTCCTGAACAGTTGATAGTATGTTGAAAAAAGTCCAAGTATAGTTTGTAGAGAAGTGATAAAGTATGCCGAAAAAAACACGTCAGAAAAAGTCTTAGTATTCAATGTCAGAAAAACTGATAAAAAAGTAATTATATAGTATTGTCTGTAAATTTTGTGTCAGATCGGTAAATGGATGTAAAAAGTACTAGAATATTTTCTCAAGTAAAAGTTCTGTTACTTTAAAGACATTATGTTAAAATAACGTTTGTCTAGATACCAAGATACAACAATGTTAATATAACCATAGCCTATTATGATGTTATCCGTCATTTGATTGCGTTGTTGTGCATGTTTCAACATTTTTTTCACATACTGCTTGGCCCAGCACAGGTGCAACCACAATCCGGACAGAGACGTCGTCTCTCAACACATCTCTCAATGCTGTTGTTTACGTGGTTTATACATTTCCAAACGGCAAAGCTGAACCTCTTAACCCTGGGAAATAGCTCACTGAGATCAGCACTTGCTGTCAGACCCAAAGGTTGACAGTTCAAACCCCAAGTGTTACAAAGGGACCATGTTACATCTAATCAGCTGTTGTGGACATCTGTGCATGTTTAATAAGTTTCTGAAATCTGATTCAGATCAACACAGTCCAAGAAAGCCATGTTATTAACTTAACTTTACTTCGACATGTTGCATAAGGAACTGTCTAACCATACTTTATCATTACTGCTTTGTTAATGATTCAAATTGTTAATCTGAATCAGGTGTGTGGATGCAGACACATATTTCAAATATGCAGGGAATTTGTCCACAGCTGACTGATTAAGTATATGTATGATCATCTTGCAACGCCAGAGGTTCAAACTCTGAACACAAACTAATGAGCTGATCACTCAGACAGGTGTGTTGGTGCTAATAAATGTCTAAAATATGCAGGATGAGGTATAAGATGGTCATTTACTACCTGAGTGCTTGAACTTACTACCTTTAGGTCTGAAGGAAAGTGCCAGCAGAAGTGCCAATTATTTGTCATACTCTATCATGACTTTTTTTTTACATAATACGCCATTACTTTTTCAAATACTGTACATCTTTCGAATTAATATACAATTACTTTTTTATCACTTTGTTTGACATACGACACTATGCTATGGCATTTTTGTCATACATTTTATACTATTACTTCTCACAATATCTATAGTTGCTGGAAAAATATCTCCAGCTTTAGATGTAACTGCAGAAATAACGGAGTCTGCTCTGCTGCCCCAGAATGGCCAAACAGACCAAATAATGCAGCTTTCATACCGACCAACAAAGTTTTTGAAAAAACATCCACAAAACACAACAATGATATGCATATTTCTTTATTTCATAAAGAGAAATGGTGTCTAGACAAAAGAGTCATTTATTTAACACTATTGAAATGAATGAAAATGGGGTTTGCACAATACCGTATTTACAATGGTTATTAAGTAATTTTAATTAATTAGGGTCATGTAGCATTTAAAAATGATAAAGGTAAGAACTCTTAGTAGAGAATAAGCAAATAACAGCTATTTCCAATTAACACAAAACAGTCATCTAGAAAAATGAAAGAAAAAAACAACAACTTGAACTACAGGCTTAAGAGCTATTACATTAAAAAGGATGCACCAAAATCTACTAATAATCCATATAATCTGTGTAAAAAGCATGTAGAAAAAACACCTGATGCAGTTTGCTGATACAGTCATTGACCAGTTATGAGAGGTATGAAGGATTTCACAGGTAGATAAGTGTGAGAAAGTCCGCACTGGTGACTCAGGGATGGGGGCCCAGGCCCCTGCATACACTCACTTCACTTGAATGTGAACTATGGCCTCTGCAAGTTCTAAGGCAAATATTGGAGGTGCACTTATATCCATGTAATGCTGACCCATCCCAAAAGCTGGATTAAAGACAAGGTGTCTCTTTAAATAACATAAGAACCAGTACAATTGAACTGAGTGATTTTTACATGGCAAAATCTGATCAAACATGACTTGACATCCATTTGTAAACATTTTCCATTTTTAAATTTTACTCAATGATCTCAGCCTGCGCATTCCACCAGGACACCAGATTTCCTTTATCAATAAAGTTGAGCAATCTGTGAGAAAGGCATGTTTTTGTTCATATTTTTTCAAAAAGAACAACCTTTGGAGTTGAAAAGCCAGTGTTTGTTTCAGAGAAGCAGCAACAAAAATGTTTAACTGAACAAGACAAATACACAGCAAATAGTTAGGAACAGTTACAGCAACAGCAAGCTGCTCTAATGGCCAAAACCCAAACCGTAACCTGGAGGATTCCTCATATCTAAAATCATTTTAGGTGCTCATGCTTATTATTACTGTTACATCACTTAAAGTAATACTAATCAATATTGTATATGAACAATGTTCATCTTTTTAGCCTTGTTTAGCTCATTAAACCAGCAATCTCTGTTCTCGCCAATCTCTTTTCCAGCAGCAGACAGCTGTTTTCAAAAAACAATATTTGTGTGCTAGCTGCTGATGACACAGATCCAAAGTTAGAGACTAGCTGGTGAACATAGTGGAACCAAATCAATGATGTTGCTCTGTGTCCGCTCCATGCGCTAACATTGTAACGTTTGCAAGTGAAAAAAATCTATGTTTTGTTTAATTGTTGTTCTGCAGCTTTATGTAATATTATCTAATCATTTTTAAGGGACGTTTGATTTGTCTCTCAAACAAAGCAAGTGAAAAAAATCTGCTTGGTTGTGATATAGAGAGCAGGTTGGATCACCCAAATGGTAAAAGCAATATGTTTTCACTTCCCTCTAGTGGTATCTAGCCATGCATATGGTTTGGGTTTTATTCACCAAAGTTTTGAGATTGTCTAAAAACAAAATACTCTTTACAGCAATGCAATTATCCGAGTAACAGATAAATAATAATAACAAATAAATCTTGCATTTCTTTAGTGATGCTAGCACCACAAAGGAAATCCTCCACTGTCTAGGCAGAAATCTCAACAGACCTGGACCAATAAAACACCACTATCTGCATGACTAGATCCCACAAGACACAAGTGAGAATTTTTTTAAGGGGTCAGTTCAGACCCTACGCTTACTAACTCTACTCTGACCAAACAGAGTCGATAGGTATAAAAACTGCTATGCAAAAACAAGAATGTGATCATTGAAGGATTATTAGGATATCTGAGGAGACACCCAGGGGCCTTTGGAAATCAGTATTTACCCATGTGCATACTCTGCTGCAGGAAATATGCAAGAAAGAATGAAAAGAGCAACAGGATAATGGGCCGAACAAACATGAAAAAGCACACCAGTCTACTGCTGTGTGTTGTATGAATGTATATATATATATATGTGTGTATGTGTGTGTGTGTGTATGTGTGCATGTATGGGTCTATGTAGCAGTCTTTTAAAAGTTTAAAGACAGGTTTATAAAATACACTTACTCTGTCTCATATTTTAAACTACATTTAAAATTTACATCAGTTAAAGTCAGGGGGAGAACATTTCACCAAACTTTAAAGCCCCAATACCAAACATATTTGGCCAAAAATAGATTTTTTTAAGAATTAAAATGTAGTCATCTTAAAAGAGTTGAACATTGTGTTGAAACATGAGCCATATGTCAGGTTCACTGTCACTGTAATGTAAGATTAAAGAGTATTCACTACAGCACAAAGTACATGGTCTTCATCAAAGGCAACAGGGTTAAGTTGCTGGTCTGCGTTTGTTTTCCAACACATGCATACTTATTATTATATTATTAATATATACTTATTATTGCAAATGTTATGTGTGATTTTAAATTGTGTTTTTTAAATTTCACATATGGTGGCTGACAGGGGCTAACGCACTACGACTTAATGAAACTCACGCAAATAAACAAAACACAAGCTAATAAAGAAAACTCTTCATTAATTTGACAACACATGTGCAGCATTTAGCAAACACTGCAAATACACACAACACAACCAAATACAGTACATACAACTCAACCAAATACACACAACTCAACCAAATACACACAACTCGACCAAATACACACAACTCAAACAAATACACACAACTCGACCAAATGCACACAAGTCAAACAAATACACACAACTCAAACAAATACATACAACTCAAACAAATACACACAACTCGACCAAATACCCAAACGATACATAAAGAAAAGCACACAAACTCTGAAAACAAATGCAACAAAAACCGCTGCCTCCTGATTCCACAGCAGAAGTTCTCCCGGCCTCTAGGGGGAGCACTAAGTGGAACAGCTTGATTTTTGCCCCCACGGGGAGAGAGACAGAGACAGAACACCATTGTGAAACGGTGTACAACTGCTTCAAGATCATAGATTGTAAATATTAAGTTTATGTTCGAGATATGTTTTCTCTCGTTTAGTGGGTGTGTCTGTAAACCCGGGGTAATAAAAAGGCAGAGCGCTCTCTCCCCGTGGGGGCAAAAATCAAGCTGTTCCACTTAGTGCTCCCCCTAGAGGCCGGGACAACGTCTGCTGTGTAAACTGGATGCAGCGGTTTTTGTGTTTTCAGAGTTTTTGTGCTTTTCTTTTTGCATCGTTTCTGTATTTGCAGACCGTTTGGGTATTTGTCTGAGTTTTGTGTATTTGGTCGAGTTGTGTGTATTTGGTTGTGTTGTGTGTTTTTGCATTGCGTTTGCTAAATGCTGCACGTGTTGTCAAATTAATGAAGACCTTTTCTTAATTAGCTCGTGTTTTTTCTATTTGCGTGAGTTTCATTAAGTCGCAGTGCGTTGGCCCCTGTCAGCCACCGTATTCACTTCAGCTAAACCACATAGTTTGGCTCTAAGTATTTTTTCAAACTACCTTTAAAGTATGATGTCATCAAAAGGGGTGGAGCTTTGTAACAGCAGTTGCATTATCAAACCAGGAAGGGGTGTCCAACTTACGTTTTAACCCCCAAAATAGCATTTCTTTAACATTATAATTCCCCATATACTGTACATATGAAAACATTTTTTTAAACAGAAGGGTTTTCTTATTTATAGCATGTACTGTAGTGAGATAGTAAACTGCCTACTGGAGACATCAGCTTCAGCTCTTTATTAAGCTAAGAGGGATCTTGGATTGGGGCTTTAAAGAATCAACGAATAAAGCTTCACATTTCAATTAAACTCAACCTTTGTGCTAGAGCTCGACTCTGCCTCTAGTGAGCGTTGAGATAATTCAGCTTGCCTGTTCATACATACAAAAATATGATTTTAAAATCAGACTGCTCCAGAGAGAACGCTACGAGGAAAACAGAAGCTAGACAAACTAACTAGGCCTATAGCTGTGGACAGCATGCATGCACATCACAGGAGGATGTTCAAACAGGTTACTATCTTATATGATTGTTACTCAATTATTTGGACAAAACAAACACTGCTTTTACGTCAAATGAACTCTGAATTAGCTTATTCAATTCTTAAAGAAATACAAACATAAGGTGTGAACACTCTCAAACAGTAGCTTCTTTTATGTGAAGGTTTCAGATACACGGACATATTTGTATAATCATATAAATGAGATTGTTTTCTCTTTAAGTGCCAATTTAAGTGCTCCAGCCTGAGACATTTGAGGGCTCTGAAGCATGAAGTGCTAAATGGCTCTGAGCGCTTGGGGCTGGAAACAAAGTGCCTGATTTAAGTGAATATTTTTTTTCTTTTTCTCAATATCTGTTAATTGCTTTCAGGATCAATTAGAAAAACAAATCTGTCACTTATATACGTCGGTTGTGCTTTTTACTATCTCTGGAAGAAACCAAAAGCATGTCTGCCACATTGGACACAAATATCATCGTCAAATACTGATATAAAATAGCATTTCCTCCAAAAAAACACAAGGCAGAACTCTTTTTTCACATTTAGAGAGGAGAGGAGCTGGCCTGAGCCTCGCGTTAAAATGCGTATTGAATGTCTAACTTTTATACATGCATGGGGCTCAATATTTTATACGTGTGTTGACGCATGTGTCTGTATGTACTGTGTGTGTGTGACATGTGTATCGAGCTGATTTCCTGAGTTTTAGAACACTCACTGTGATGGGGAGCATTCGTTAGGCAGGACAGGAAACAGCAAAGCAAAGATTTTCCCTTAGCAAAAAGGTGCTTGAGATAACCCCGTCAAAAAGAAACATCTAAGCCTCTACCTGTACAAAATCACTGTTACAGTCATCATGCTCTGTACTATATACATTTCTGCCAAACAAGCACTTGAAAGTCACCTTTACAACATCCAAATACAATGGTATTGCTGATGAGTGGGAAATAAAAATAGCCATTTAACCGCGTGTAAAAACCTTTCTTTCCTTTCAGTTCAGTGCTGAGGAAGGCAAAGGAGGAATGTTTTTCGGTAACAGCCTGTACAAAATTCTCCTTTACAGAAATACAAATGCCAGACGCTTGAAGACATTTTTTGCATATGAACATTTTACAGTCTAACTGCATCGTAACTTCCCCGTGTACAGAAGCTGTATTCTCATTTTTCATGAATTAGGTAGAACATTCAGAGGATTTCTTTTCCTGAGTTTGAATTGCTGTGACGAAAAGGGCCACTGCCATTTAGCGAGAGGAGAACCACAGACAGACAGAGAGACAGAAAGAGGTAGAGAAGATTGATAGAGACAGAGTGGGAGGAAGAGAAGAGCCAATGTGAGAGGAAAGGCAGGAACAGAGACACAGAGAGCTGCTGTTTAGGTCCAATGAGGTTCAGGTTGGAGTTGTGATGTGTGACACATGAAGATCAGAGTCTCCAGTGCAGAGGTTGCTGTTGGGGTGAGAATAGCACCATCAAAGTGTTTGGTGAGAAGTTCCCACTCTGTCATGGTAAGAGGAGAATACCTGGAGAACAGTATTGCTGCTGTTAAGACAACTTTAGTGTCAACCGATCGAAAAAAAAAAACTGCACAAAAAGACATAAATACAAACAAAGCTTGTTTTTCAGTGAACACTGGCGGAGGCTGAACATCTCAGACACCCCGAGGGAGGGTTTGTCAGAAGAGTAACATTAAATAATAATAACAAAAACAAAAACAACAACAAGACTACTGCGTACAGTCCTTCCTCGGCTGCTCGTCAGTCGTACATTTGTCAGTCATTTCCTGGCAGAAATCCACCGTTACCGTCTGGTTGGATTTCTCCAGCCCTGACTTTGTGTACAAGCTGGTGTCTTGGCCGTCCATATCTCTGTCTGCCCCGTTCCTGACGGCCGAGTCGGGCTCGCTCTCCGAGGGGCCGGGGGAGCCATGGAAGCTGGGCTCGGGCGTGGCCGATCCGGAGAGGGCGGTGAGGTCGATGCTGGTGGTGGTGTTAATTGTGGCGGGGCTGGGGGGGGGCCTGGTCTCGTGGTCAGTGGTGATGCTGGCAGGGGAGTTGGTGGGCCGCTGCACGGGGCAGTAGTGGTGTAGAGACTTGACCTGCTCGGGGCTCAGCTGGACGTCCCGGCACACCTCCTGGGACAGACAGGAGAAGTTCTCCCACAGCTCACCCATACACGCCTTCAGCTGGTTCCTCTCCGTCAGCAGCTTCTCCTTCTCACACACCTTTACACACACACACACACACACACACACACACACACATACACACACAATTTTTTATCACCCATCACTTTGCATTGGAAAGGGATCTTTTAAAGGCCAATATAAACGGGGGAATAAATACAGCAGGAAAACTTTTCCAATGTTCATATATGCACCTGACTGTTGTTCACAAAAAGACATAAAAAACATAAATTCATACTTTTATATCTCTTTTGTATACTGTGCTGACATCTCATGTTATTATGAAAATGTCAGCTGTATTATCAGCTATTAGGTTGGCAAGATTGTCCTCCCTGCATACAGCTGGAGCCGGCCAGTCCGTGATTTTTAAAAATGGTTATTTCTGAAGGCTGACACAACAAATCAAACAATTTAAGTTTCAAACCCATCAGTTTCCTGCAGATTGACGCGTCTGTGACGCGTGGCGGTGCTGAGAGAATGGAGCCAGAGTGTTTGATGGTCGATCCTCATTCAGAATCCCCGGGAAAACCAATACGAGGCAGAATAAGTTGGGCCACGAGAAAGGTTGTTATAGTTTGGCATTTTTCATTAGTTTTTTTATTATTTTCGTTTTGACACCAGTATATAAAACGTAGCCTACATATGGTTATGAATATGTAAACGGTCTACACAAGCCGCAGCAGTGAGTGCAGAATGTGTTTTACGATTGACCAATCGCGTCTTCGTAGGGCGGGACTTGGCGTGGGCGTGGCCATAGTGGGATGGTATAGTGGTTCATACGGGAAAAATGTTCGGAAAGATATAATGTTACTTGCATGAAAGACATTGAAAAAGATGAAAATTAAGAACATTTACTCAATAATTTTATTTTTTAGTTGGTTTTGCAAACAGACATTACAGTTTTAGTTCAGTTATCGTTTTTTTTTGTAATTCCTCGTTTATATTTTTATTTCAGTTAACGACCTAGTTTTGGTTATTTCGTTCATTTCGTTAACTATTATAACCTCGGCCACGAGGCCCGTCCTGTGACTTCAACAGGTCTAGCAGATCCAATCTAGCATCCGTGTTTGATGGAGAGAGGAGCGTCTCACAGGCAGGAGACAGCTGGGGACAGTGTTGGTGGAAACAGCCGACTCACCAGTTTTCTGATCTCACACTCCAGGTTCATGATGCAGTCGAGCTTCCTCTTGCGGCAGCGTTGCGCTGCGATGCGGTTCTTACTCCGCCGCCTTACGTCATGGATAAACTCCAGCTGCTCCGAGGTCAGTTTGTGCATTTTCACCAACATTTGGAAGTCGTTCCGTGGAAGATTCGTGATTTGATCTACAGGGAAAGGCAGCTTCACCTGGAACAGGAGGAAAAAAAACAGACATTATGTATAACACAAATACATTTCATTTATATTTAACATTAATTAAGGTGGACAAAAGTTGCCCAAAATCTACAAAATACTAAGTCTTAAGTATGCCACTTTTCGCATTTTATCCATTAATTTAACTTATTTTAATTTATAAACACAACTGATCAATTACGTTAAGGTTGCATTGTTAAATGTAAATGTGCTGTATTTATATATCTTTTCTAGTCTTAAGCGACTACTCAAAGCGCTTTTACATCATACAGGATCCATTCACCATTAAACACATTCATACACTGTGGCCGAGGCTGCCGTACAAGGTGCCACCTGCTCATCAGATAAACACTCACACACATTCACACTCCGATGCACAGCATCGGGGCAACTCGGGGTTCAGTGTCTTGCCCAAGGGCACTTCGACATGGGACTGCAGGGCCAGGGATTGAACCACCAACCTTCCTATTGGCAGGCTCTACCACCGGACCACAGTTTTGAACTCAAAAGAAAATGATTACTTTTGCCAACTTGTAAATGATAAAGTGGAATACAGATGACACAGAAACGGTAAAAGGCAAATTAAGTATAAGCCTTTGTAAAACCAATTTTACCATTTTAAAATGTAAAGGCGTTTTCAGTTATTTTGGCTGGTTAGACCTGTGCTCAGGTTGAAAGAGTAAATAAGAATGATAGGGATGAATGTTGGGTAGAGTCAATCAAACAGCTGCACAGACCTGAGGGAGTGGCTAATATAATATATTACATTTAAATAAGTGACAATGGGTGTGCAAGACAAGGTTTTCTGAATTTTATGTTGGGTTTATAAAATCACAATTTAAAGAGCAACTTAACACCCCATCTGTCATGGTGCCGCCTTCATTAGCCGCCACCCGGTCGGGTTTTGGGAATGTTGTGGAGGTTGCATTATTAATATGCACAGAAATTACACATGGTGGGTTTTCAATAGATGACTATGTTATTTTTTAACACCAAATATACACAGGATTTAGTATTTCTGCAGAGATAAAACTGTATGTGTGGGAGGCTTTCTTAAAACAATGTATGACACAAACAGCATAATGTGTCTGGATAGGGGCAGAGCCTTGAACTTTGGGGCAGAAATACTGGATTTTCTGTTTTTCAACGAATGTTGCCTGTTGTCATGAACACTAATATACTACTAATAATAAAGTAAAATAAAGTGACTGTAAATATAATTTACTAAGTCAAAAGAGTGGACTTATTAGTATTCAATCTTAGACTTGCTTTATTAGTTTATTAATTGATCATAATCAAATACTTTGGAAGTCTAGGTTTCATTCTCCATACTTTGGAGCTGCAGTCCCTTTAACATGATTAATATCTTAATTTAAAAAAACACAAGAACAAAACATCAGTAACTTATCTGACTGGCCCAATAAACATCCCCTGTGTGATTTAATGAGGGAGATTAATGATGAATTATGGCTAAATCTACCAGGTACACAGAGGAGAATCTACAAGGTGAGTCAATGAATCATTCCTAACTAACTGTAGGGCAGTTACTACACTTGACCACTAGATGGCAGAAGAGCGCTATGTCCCAGCCTCCCAGAGCAGGACTCAGTGAGACTTCAGCGCTCTCCGCCTCCCATTTAACATGTAGCACATTCTCAAGCAGAGGGGAAAAGGTGATCCAAGAAAAGAGTCCCTTTCCAT
The DNA here is from genome assembly GCA_026937815.1 of Etheostoma perlongum. Taxonomy (NCBI): domain Eukaryota; kingdom Metazoa; phylum Chordata; class Actinopteri; order Perciformes; family Percidae; genus Etheostoma; species Etheostoma perlongum. The sequence goes on along the minus strand of CM049388.1, from coordinate 25,963,253 downwards.
CTGTCCCTTAGTGCCTGGAAAGGAGCCAGTATGACAGATTGAGGGGAACAGTGACTTGTCAACCTGATCCAAATCAGTGTCAGGTGATTTCTGGGGGCATGAATATCTACACCGTCTTCACAGGCTGCAGAACAAAAGAATTAGTGGAATAAATGCAGTGGTGATTTGGCGGTGCAGACCAAAATAGAACAAAAGCTGTGTGGCATTTCTTCACTGATGTGACACTATATAAATGGTGTATGAATGTGTTTATTCTCTTGTTCTCAGTTGTTCTCAGAGAGCCTCTCTCCCTAAGGTGATGGCAAACCTAATGATAAGCTCATCATAGGCAGATCCACCCCAGCGGTATCTGTGTGCACCAGGGATCTGTAGCTGTAGGCGGCGAGGGAAGCAGTGCAGGCGTAACAAAGAACCAGAGGAAGACAGCCAGCTCTCCTTCTCCCCTCACTTTCCTTTCCTTTCCTTTCCTTTCCTGTGGCTGCCTCTCAGGAGCGCAGGAAGTTAAACAATGGAGGAAGAGAGGAGAAAGAGACAGTAGCTGAGGTGGCTCAGCTCTGTTTCCCAGCATCATCTGGTCTGTGACCCCCCCCTCCTCTGGGCAATATGCCTACTCATGACCGAATCAAAGTGACTCCTCAATGAAGAGCATATCAACATGTCAATCTATTCTGGAGAGAGAAAATGCCTTGAGTTTCCTCATTAGAAGTGCAGCCCTCTGCGCCGCCAGGAGCCCTCGTTCTCATCTCAGCGTGACATCTGCATGCAGACACATGAATAAATAATGAGCCAGGCTTTCAAGGCCACACTTTCCTCTCGCTCCTTTTCCAGGGCATGACAACTCCAGCCTCAAAGAGGAGCAGGAAAGCCATCAAACATCAGTACCAGCTGCCAGCTTGATTTAAAGCAGAGGGAGATGACTTTGTTTGGGATTAGATACTTAGTGTACCATCATGCACTGCGCTCACAGAGGTGGGAGCTTTCCCCCCGACAGGGTCTGATGGAGTCTTTGGCCAAACCAGGCTAGAAAAACAAGGGGAAGGAGACGCTGCGACCTTGTGATGATTTCTTTCTCCCCCTCATCCACCAGTAACCAGTACACAGGGGACGGCTAAATATAGCTGTTTCACCATGAGACCCAGTTCAGCAGCAAGGCTGATGACCGAGTACGCTTCAACACTGGTCGTAAATTCAGACCAAATTGTTCTGGATTCACATTTCTTTCTCTCTTCATTCCTCATCTGTATCCTCAGTCACTGTCTTTCTCTGGGTCATTAGGCTGCAGATGGGGGGGGTGGGGGAGGGGGGACCAGCACTGTGCTGGACCTCAGCCCTGACACCAATCACTATTAAAAAATAAAGGATGGATAGAAAGGGCAGGGAAAAAAACAGGTGAGATGATCATTTCCTCAGTATTTCCTAAAATGATAGCTGCTTGACACCTCTGCTCCAGGTCTGTGTAGTTCTAACCCCGAACACTCAGATCCTAACGAAGGTAATGTGGAGAGGTTCAGTAGGAACTGTTGTGTCCCAGGGGTTAGAGTAATAATCTGCAACATTTCCAGATAAATAAAAGACTGTTTTACTGCTCTCTTGCTGAATGATAGAGTTATGAATAATATCAATCTGTACTAGGTTCATAAAAAGCTTTACTTACTGTATGTAAGAAGCATTTAGTGTGATGCAGATTGCCATGGAAAAATCATCTGATGCTTGTTACTTTACTGGCAGAAGCAACTGCAGTTTGTTTGGTATATTCACAAGAAGAAATGTGTAGTTGTAAAAAAACACCAAACCTGTAGTACTGGACGCACTGTTTGAATGCCAAGTTATTTCTGGGAATTTGAGTGCAAAAACACCTCAGCACTAGCTGTTGCAAAGACGTAGCCAAAATCAACACAACAAGAATCTTGCAGATTACCACTGTAAGGTGGACGCTAAATGTCTCAGTTCTTCCAGGATGGAAGGCCCCGGGGGACTCGTTTCTGTTCTCCAGCTGGCCCTGAGGGCCCGCGTACTGTAACTCAGCTGCAGGAGCATCCTGATCACCCTACACACAATCCTCATCTCTGCAGACACGACAAATAAGAGCACAAAAATATCTCCTCTTTGGTCTCTATATTTGTCCCACTCCACTCATCGCTCCAGAGCGATGCAGCCTACACTCCAGGGCCGATTTGGGGGGTAATGAAGAGGCCCTGTATCGCATTACCTTGATACTACAGTTTTTGGAAATGCATTAAGCTAGCTATAAATATAGATTTCAAAGTAAAACGCCTGGGTAAACAGGACTCTACTTCTTTCCCTCTGCGTACTCTAAGGCTAGTAAATAAGGCTTCCTGTGATTCCTACATTTTTACATTCAACACACTTGTTATATACAGATTAAAGAGGGAAATGAATTAGCAAGCATCTCCTAATGTTAAACTTATGTTATCAGTGTGCTGACAAGACTCACTTGCTCTTTCATTTTTTGTCTTTAACAGCTGCTCCCATTCAGGTAAACTGATAACATAATGTATTACTATATTTACTATACTTAAGAACTAGATTTAATATATTTAAAGAGCTTTCTTGTCCAGCTAACACTGATGGATGTTCTCATATTGCTATAATAAATTATCCATAGTGCCCAGGGATGAAAGGGGAACCTCACTTTAAAAAGGCACTTGTTGCTAGGATTACACCTGACATCTTTATCACTTTGAATATGACTAAGACAAGTGCTTCACAGCTTAAATTGTGAATGGCATGGCAAATGGAAGTCCGACCGCAGCCACGTCATATCTGGAGTAGAGCAAAGGTTCTCTGGCTGTGTGTAAGCCCAGCACAACTGATATTTAGCTCTGTGCACTTCCTGTCACACGTTCTTTCTATTTCATGTTTTGCCTGATACAAACAAACAACAACAACAATGTGCCGATGTATCAGAACTACTTCCTCATTCCTCCCACTCGCTCTCAGATCAATATCTTCACGGCTGTGGCCAGAAGATATGCTCGAATGAGCTTGACGCCTCCACATCAGCCAGGAGCTAGAGCTCTGAGACAGAGAGAGAGACGGAGACAGACGGAGGGACCAATGCTGCTGTGTACAGATGGAGGATGCATTCTCAGCTGTTTGCAAACTCTCCTTCAGCGCTGTCCCATCCAGGTGGGATTGTGGACGCCTGCTAGGGCTGTCCTTGATTAAAGAAATGTACTAAAATAAGTTACCAAAATAACGAAAAGCTGTAGTGACAAAATGCCTGAGTGCAATAAATCAGAAAACAGAATTCCTTTTAACTTTATTCTTTGGGTTTATTTTTAGTTTTTGGGTTCTTAAACCCTTCGAGAACAAACTTCAAGCTAGAAAGCTACACAATGAAAATGTCAATTAATATAATAATAATAATAATATTAATACAAATAAAATAATAATAATAATAATAATAATAATCATAATAATAATCATAATCATAATCATAATCATAAATAGGGTGTTTCCTTTTGCAGTGTGCAAATGTTCCAACAGGACAAGTTACTTCCTATTTAGCAGAACCACCGTTACTGCGTCCGGAGCGTAGCGCCATCCCAGCATGTATCTGAGGTGCAGCCAGACCTTACTCCACAGCGCTGTGGAAATAGAGCTGGACATGCGAGACTACTCTTTAGGAGACTGCTTCCTGCTGTGTGAAGCTGCTGATAGTTCTCAGATGGGGCTCATATGAACGCAACAGACCATAACCACAGAGCAGGAGCTGCCCGAGACCTCGAGTGACTCTGGCTACCTGGAATGACTAGGCTTCGGTCAGACTGTCCTGCACTTTAACTACTTCCTTCTTCATCGGGATTCACTGTGTCCAGTCCGCAGTCCAGGGGTGCAGCTATTTTTACCAAAGCTGCTTCTCCACCCTGCTATTTGCTCTGCAAACACAGTGAGGCCAGCCTTTTCCATGTGTGTTTGTATGGCCGCATTACAGAGAGAGAGAGAGAGAGAGAGAGAGAGAGAGAGAGAGAGAGAGAGAGAGAGAGAGAGAGAGAGAGAGAGAGAGAGAGAGAGAGAGAGAGACGGAGAGAGAGAGAGAGAGACGGAGAGAGGGAGAGAGAGAGAGAGAGAGAGAAAGAAAAGTGGCACCGGAAGCATGAAGTAGAACTTCTTCACCATGTAAAGGCCAAAGAAGTCTGAGCTGCTTTTTGGAATTACCTCTCTGTGATCACTTTAATACTAGTGCAAAATACTGTAGAGCAGACTGATCTGGGAAACATTCATTCATGAAGGATCCTATCAACAGCTTGTGATAGTGAGTGGAAAGCTGGCAGATAACCCTGTGTAAGTCAATCGAGATTTGACAGAGGATATTGTGTGGAGTAATGGAGCACCAACAATAGCGGACACATACTGTACAGAAACACAGTCATACCCACACAAAGAACTGAAATGTCTCCTAGTCATTTTGGGCTGCTCTCCCAGTTAATAGCTGAGTGCTGTAAATCAACCCTACATCATTTACAGTGGCACATTCAGCAGGGCCTTCAAAGGCCCGTAAATCTAATGGTGATGGGTGTTGTGTGCCATGCTAGGAAGGTAATAATTACACATTACTGCTGAGCCTCTTTATCTTGCAGCTCTGTTTCAGCAGTGGAACTGAATTCTTTCCATGGAAAAGCTAAATCCTGTCATGTAACTCCAACTGCCGACTTGCTCTTTGAATCTGATCACCATGGCAACGCACCACTTTCTCTCTCACTTTCTCTCTCTCACTTTCTCTCTCTCTTTCTCCCTCTGCACTTAGATAAGCCCTCTCCCCAATAACTTATCAAACAGAATTTTGCCTGCACCTCAAGCAAACATCACTGAATGTGATACACACGAGTCAAGATGGACTGGTGCCAACATGGAGCCTACTGGAGTCAAAAGGTTGTGTGTTCAAGCTCTGCAACTGCCAACATGTGATGTCACAGTCTAGAGAAAGTGTCATGTGAAGACCTCATAACTGACTGTAGTGAGTGATGTGTAATTTATGGTAATAGCATTTCAAATCCCAACCAGGGAAACAGAAAAGAGCTCCTTTTACAAGCTCCTAACAGCATTCAAGAGACATTATGGAGATACAGGCCTGAGATGCAGATGGAAATTTGAATCATTAATGTGAGTAAACAGCAGTGCAACAAGGAAGCAAATCTGTTCTCTGTAAATTCATTTTAATGTCTATTTATTTCCCACAAGTTGGAAATCTGCTGATATTGATGGTATTACACCTGCGCTGTGCTTCAAGTGTGAATTAGAGGGTCCCTAGCTGATCTCCTCCTGGTAAACAACAACAGTGGTCCAGTCTGCAACTTGCAGGACGTCTGCCCGTGTGGATTAGTGGAGGATGATTAGAGGATTGGCTATTCATCCTTGTCAGCACTGTTGAGCTGCGCTACAGTCCCGCCATGAGACAGGTCTGAACCTCTCACCCACACACATTAAACTCACAGCAACTGCCGGCCATTGAACCATTATGGCCATAGAACATCACTGCTATAATGTATTGGTTGTAATACCTTTTGCGACGCACTGCACACCTGCACTGTGGCTGGCTTGGCTAGGCTTCACTGAGAATTAGCATTATGTATATTTATAGGGGTGGATTATAGATGTCAGTGTTTCTGCTGGGATAAAATGAGCTAGTTAGGGTAGCTGGCATTGACAGGAAGACAGACAGAGCCAGAGGGAATCACTTTAGAGGCCAGTCCTACCCTGGGAGAATCCTAAGCCTTCAATCGCCTGCAGTGCCTTTCACACATATAAGCTACTCTCAGCTAAGATGATGAACCAATCACAGTCTGAAAAAACAGCACCACAGCCTTCTGCATCGTCGTGGTGGATTTGGGCTCACATATTCAGACTCATTACACAGATCTCCAGCAGTGCATAAAGCAGATTGATAATATCAAAGCACATCTGTGCCCTTTGGTGATGCTGTAAATCTTGTTCTTAACACTCCTGCTTCAATTACATGATGATTTAATGACTGCTAATGCAGACCCTGAGAGCAGGGCACTGCGATATAATTAGCCATGGTGGAATTGAGTGTAATGGCTATATTGTGTGGTACATGTGGAAGACAATGTTTTACACTTACCTCTGGCCCTCTCTCCTGCACATGGCAGGACTCGCTGTCTCCCTCTGAGAAGGAGCCTGACTCGTCGCTGGAGTTGGTGACATAGGACTGCTCACATTTGATCTTGGGCCGCACCTGGTTAAAAAGGGCTTCCCCGCCCACACTTCGCTCCTGCTGGTCCACATTGAGGCAGCGCGCCACATTGGAGCATGGAGAGGAAGAGAACTCAAACTGGGGCAGACTGCAGGGGGAGCCTCCGCTGCCGTCCTCCGCATAGGAGTACGAAGAGCAGGAGCTGGAAGTCCTGGTGCGTGTCTCACAAGGCGGCGAGCGTGGGCACACTTTGATTGGCACTGGGCAGCTGGTGTTGGGTCGTGGGCGGCACAGAAGTGGGGGCTCAGTGGAGGTGGTGCTTGGAGAATAGGTCTGAGAGGTGGGGAGGGACTGGCTGGCTCCTGCCCACAGGCCCTTTGGCATGTGGTCAGAGAGCTCCATCTCCAAAGAGTTCCCACCAGGGTAGGAATGTGCTGGAGTTCCCAGACTGTTGCAGGCCCCTGAGGAAAATATGACACTACGACGATCTAGCTCAACTTCCTGTTTGCAGACCCCATCGCAGGAAGTAGATTTGAGGGACAACCCTGCAGGGAAACCATCCACGTCTTTTGGGGATGTAACAGACAGACCCAGCTCCCCTGTTAAAGGCCAGAAGTCATTTTTATGATCTCCCTGAGAGATTCCTTTGTCCTGGGGGCAGACAAGTCTGTTGGTGAATAGCTGCTGTGAAGTGTTGGGCAGACTGGGGAGGTCAACCCCTTTCTTGAAGAAGGCTCGGAGGCAGGATGGGGACTTGGTTCTTTTGGTTCTCTCCACAGATATGGGGCCATCCATCTCCATGGCTGTCACACTGTCCTTATCCCTAACGTCCTGCTCGTCCCCAGATAGGCACAATGAGATGGCCTCTTCCTCTGCCTCTGGTTCAACTTTGATCTGTGCCAAAGGCAGCCTGCCCTGACCCGGCAGTGCCCCGCTAACGCTGTTCTGCTTTAATGTGCTTGGAAAACCTGAGGTACTGGTGTGTGAGGAGATGTCATTGTGCTTGTTGCAAGCCCACTGGTATTTCCTGTACTTGGGGCATCGCGGCAGGTCTGACGCTCCGTGCCGATCAAAGTCCAGCCGGCCATCTGTGAAGTTACTGGGAATAGCTATTGCTAGCCGATCATCGTCAGGGTGTCCAAAGGAGGTGAGAGCGTCAGCACACCGCTGTGCCATTGGGGAGGTGGGTCTTTCTACCTCTGACTGCATGCTCTCATCCTCAGAGTGGTTCACCTCTGCCGCCACCTTGCGGCAGAGCAGCAAACCATCCTCCTCGCTGCGCAGCTGAGCTTCCAGGAAGCGAAAGCATGAGTCCTCGAGGTTGTGCATGCGCAGGAATTCGGCACAGCGGATGACCTCCTGGATGTTTTCTCTGCTGAGTAACAGCTTAGCAGTGTAGGCAAACTGCAACAATGGAGCGAATCCCCTGGCAGTGACCTGCAAAAAACAGGGAAATTGCCAGAATTACCATCAGCACAGCCATTGTTTAGAGCACTTGGAGTGTGGTGAGACAACCCGACAGCTCCAATGACCATAAACAAACACTGTAAAGTACTGGTTAATCTTTTTTATCAGGTCAGCCCTGAACATTGTACACAGCGGTAAATAAGATCTGGTGCTCTGGGGATGTTGGCACGTTGTGTGTCCAGCCTCATATTCATAATAACAACCTGTGGGACATTCCAGCAGTCGACCACTGTCTGCCCTGTGGTCGGATCATTGGTTTCGCCTACACCCACTCATGTCACTGCTTTACATTTGCAAAACTCTTACTTACTTAAGGTAAGATGCCTAAGCAGTAAGCACATTAGTGCTGCTTTATATTCCTTCAGTGACATGAATTTACTGTATGTCAATAAGGCTGCATTGCACAAGGGCCAGGTGATGGTATTTGCTAAATAATAACCAGCAAAGATCTTTGTGACAGTGAATTATACCTAGGTACTCTGTACTGAGGTTTGGTATCAATTCCAAAAATTTTCAAACTGATACCAAGCTCATACTTTTCAGAACACCTTTTCATAATTTAACAAAGGAAGCCACAGTTTGTGTTAGTTAAAGAATCAGGAATTATTTGATTAAAAAAAAGTAAACATGATTATGAATCAGACCACACTGATGCCAGCTTTTGCACTTGACAGTAAACAGTTAATGCAACAAACTAAATATTTAGGTTTGATACCCTGCCTCTATTATAACTGGGACCTTCAATTAAAAGAGTTTTACTTTCACAACCCTGAATAGATGTGCCCTGTCTGCCCCACAGCCTTACTTTCTGTATCCTCAGGTCAAGTGCCTGTAAAGCCTAATGGTTTGTAAGACTATGGCTTATGCCTGTTATGGCCATGTGGCGCGGGATGATAGAGGGAAGCCTTCCATTTACTTAATACCAGATAATTAGGTAAACCCCTTAGCCTGCAGTAGTCCAGGCCACCCTCTGTTGTTGTTGTCACAGAGCACACAGACGAGAGAAAGGAGCCAGAGGAGACGGCTATAATACGAGGCTTGTCTGCTGTTTGGAGATCAGCGTGAGGTTCACACTAGGTTTCATTTATCACTTTACTCAGGCTCTAGCAACCAATCCCTGCAGCTTCATCCTGGTTCATTCTCTGATGACAAACACATTACTGTTAGTTGCTCTGGGAATGCAATCAAACCACGCACTGAGAAAAGGTGTGCTCACAAACACAATTGCAATGCGTTCACATTGAATCTGAGACAGCCGTATTGTTTGCTCTACAAAGCACCTTTTCAGAGACTGATAAGGTACAGTTTTTCTTACAAGACTTAACAGAGGCTCACAGATGTAGGGGATGATCGGCACAATGTGGTTTTAATGAGCCCACTGTTTACTGATCGTTTTGCTGCCTCTGTTGGGGAAACAAGAAGATGAATTACCTAAGGTGAAACAGTATACACAGTGTGGGCACTGCAGAAGCTTCCAGTGTTCCAGCGGTCTCTGCCAGACACCCCACTAGTAAAACAGGATTTTCCCTCTTTAGTATCAAGCTTCAAAAACCACAGATATTTGCTCTGTGGATTTTTCCGTTTGGAAAAACAACTAGCAGTTTGCACGAGGAAACACAAATATGTCAATAAGAAATAGCTTGAGGTCATTGGAATGAAGCTAGGACCTTTTTAAATCCTCTGGCTTTGTGGATCTTTAGGAAAATGAATACACATTGCAATGTCTTGCTGCTTTTTTAAAGGTTTGAAACTAGGAGAGTCAATTTGTTGCTGACTTTTTTCATGTTCACTTTTAAACATTGTGTGAAATTAGAGATACATGCTAGAGGCTCAGAACTCAACAGCACAATAGAAGATGTGTCTATGTCAATTTGAATGGAAAATGGCACAAAAATACAGACGGGGATTATGGGATTATAGAAGAGATATAATAATTAGAGCTGTTAATTGTAAAATAATTAACTTGGCTTTCAGCTAAACTCAATGATCTGCAAGGTAACAACTGTACTGAACTAAATCTGTGGTGGGATGATACTATCTACGGCTGAACCCAGCACCCACCGACGGTCATGATGCACTTGTTTAAAATGATCTTTAGCGGCACACATGTTGTCTGAGCTTGGGCAGTGTCTGTGCCAGCATTTTAAAAACACTGAGCTTGTGAGTCCACAGAGTTACAAATGTAGTTTTAGGGTATTCTAAAAGCTCTTTTAACTGAGTTTGATTGTAATGTATATAGAAAGTGTTCAAGTTTCTGGAACTCTACAGGAGGGATGAAGAGCATTCTTTTAAAATATATTCTCTCATTTGGTGGTATGATGATGATGGATGGCTCCAAAATCTCCCATTGGTGTTTATCTGTTCGATCTGGTGACTGTGAGCATACAGTGAGCATACAGTAAGCATACATACAAATGTATCATATCAGGATGTATGTATATGTACTGTATGTACAGTATGTCATCTTGTTTTCATGTCACAGAGCATGATGGCAACTTCTGTGTGTAACTTCCACCATTCATGTATTGTGTTGTCCCTCCAATTCACACTGTTCTCTTCCATGAACCACTGTTGCTTATGAGGAGCCACTACTCACAGACAGTCCCTCTTACAAAATGCTATAAATAAATGTTTCATATTTCAAACTCAAATAAACTGTAATTGTAGTACTGTGAAGTGAAGTTTTTCTTGACAGTCAAATCTTTCAATATTTCTTTCAACTGGCCCATGACAGCTTGACATATTTCCCAAATGGGTTTATAAGCCACTACATGTGGCCTTATCTACAATCCCAATGTCGTGGTGACCATATTTAATCAACCATGCTATAAAAAGAAATGTAGATTTACACTTGAATAATTCAATGTTTTTTTGGCTTAAATCTTTCACATTTTCTCAAATGTGCTGGATGTCTTTGTTGCTGTGACTACAGACAGCCAAATGTTTGGGATGTGAAACATTAAACCAGCACCAGTTTACAGATGTGTGATATGCTAAATACACATCAGTTTGCATACAGTGTCTAATGTTTGATGGAACTGCTATAAAGATAAAAAAAAATATCTCTGTATTTTTGGATTTGCAGAGTGATCTTTAGCTGGGTACATCCAGTACATGCACTGGCTGTACCCTCCCAGCATGCATCTGCTCTGAAGCAGCCTGCAGTGAGCTCTGGCTAAGTATAGTATCAATAGTATAAATCACGCTTAATAGACAGTCCAATAGCACCAGGCACACCAGGAAGCTGCTGACTCCATATCTGTGAGGGGGGATGGTGTGTTTGTGTGTGTGTATGTGTGGATGTGTTGTGAGTATGTGCTTGGGTAAGAGGGTGGGAGTGTGTGAGTCTGAGTGTGAGGGATTGGAAGGGAGGTAGTAGCTTTGAGTGGACTATCAGTTCTACTGATGTGAACAGGTCATTCTCCACACACAGATGCACGCATGCACGCCCACACACACACACACACACACACACACACACACACACACACACACACACACACACACACACACACACACACACACACACACACACACACACACACCTGTATTTGCTACAATAATAAACCCATTCAATCAGACTCTTTCACTGTATTTTCTATTTCTGCATTACAGGACTTCCACAGAGATTTACTATTATGCATCTGTAAAACCCGGTCTTTCAAAGTCTTAGCCCCCAGTGGGTTTCTCCAAGCACGTAATTTCCTTAGAAATGACAAAGCTCCTTCAGAGCCACAGAAGACATTATACAACGGTTGCCACTTGCTGACTGGTGCTCAACTTTACTCATCTTGATGTGTTAAAAAAGGTGCATTGTCCCTTTAAAGAGACACTTTCCTGTGAGTATATGAAGTGAATAATGCCTATTCATCCTCATAACTTTGTATCTACTTTATTTGGGGCGTTCCTCTTTGAGGGCAATCATGCAAACTCGCACCATGGTACAATTTTATGTGAGTTGAAAATGTTTCATATTTCAATAATTCTACCTTAACCTGAGTCTTTGTTTTTTTCATGATGGTATGGAAAAAAGAAGAAAAAGGAGAGAAATTGCTGAAAAGTAGCAAAAGGAAGTGGAGTCTCCTGGTGAGTTCTGAGTCTGAGCTGTCACACGCCGACCTAGACACACTCAACAAACACACGGCACACATTGTCCAGCACAACTAACACAAGGTAAAAATTTGCGTCATGGTGAGCAAAAACCTCTTAGCATGCCTCACTGAGGAGCCATAAAAAACAAATAGTTTCAACAAACAACATGGACTGAAAGAAATATGTGCTAACCTGAACAGGTCCGGTTTATTTATTGTCATTTTAGTCAATGTGACTTCTATATTTGAAGTAGTTTGAAGATACAATGCATTTTATATTGTATGATTTGTGTAATGAGGATTGACATGTACATTAAGAGCTATTCTATTCAAATATACAGCATACACAAAAATTTCAAAACAGCCAAACCTTCTAGCAGCCTGAGTAAGTGTACACTCAAATAACTGCAACTGGCCTCTCTTCACTTGTGCACCCACGCACACACACTAAGTGAGTTGCTGTAGATGGGGCCATGGCGACTATAATGGTGAGGCAGTGGTAGCTTAAATGAAGCTGGCCGGCTGCATCTAGGGCTGCTGATAAACATTAAAGCTGCTGGAGGAAAAGTGCTGAGCGTACCAGGGATCTATTTTCAGCTAGTATCAGCAGCTGCTGCCTGCGGGAGCGCATCTTTATGTGCACCCTGCACCATATGTGATTACGCCACTGTTACAACCAACTCAGCAGCCTAATGAAGGAAAGCGTAAGGGGGGGTAAATACTGAGGGAGGGGAAGAATGGACAGGGGAAAATTAGAGAGGAAGGGAGACAGTCAGTGCATAGGAAACTGGAGAGGAAGATAAGGAGGATACACAGTGTTTCCTGGTCATTAGCTGACTGCCATGATGTTTGAAGCCTTTCAGCTTCAGCACTTAGTGTATCAGCTAAGACAAAAAGACAAATGTAGTTATTTTAGGCTAACACAGCCCTGCTCTGCCACTGGAGTGGACAGGCGATACCATTACAGGGCAGGAAATGATAGGCAATGGCCAATCACAGACCCAGACAGTTGACATGAGTCGCATGACATTTTTAGGAAGCCTGCCAAAAATATTTTCATAAACAGGCTGAGCAATACTACACCGCACTCCCCTCTCCTCCCTAAATCTCTCTCCCTCTTTCCTCACCAAGTGCTCATGCCTTATGTAGGCCTTTCGCTTCCAAAGAAGAGAGGGCTAATTTATGCAAATGTTCTCCAGTGAATTCCTGCATGGCATGCATGCTAATGAGGACATGGAATGGCATGACAATGGAAAGTGAAAACCCTCCATCTCCATTGGAGGGAGCAGCTGACGCTTAAACATCAGATCTGCTGAGTAGCCTGACATTTACCTCTGTGTTTGCAGACAAACAATAAGGAGCCTGAGTCACAGCCCTAATGCGAATGAAACATGCGCTGTACTGTACGCAGTCATGACGCAATTGTGGGTTAAGATGTTATGCTAAAGGCGACGACAGGAAATCATAGGGACAAAGGCCTGCTGCAGAACAGAAAAGCCCTCGGCCAAAGGAAAGTCTTTTATAAAGACAGCTGGAGCAGACTAACAGTCAGCATAAATCGACAAGCTTCTTGCATTACATTAGAAATCTAAATAATTAAAAAAAAATACATTGTTAAAAGTACATTGTTTTTATCATATTTGAGATTTTGCACATTCACATCATTACAAATCACATTTTTTGCAATGATTTTCAAAACATACAATGGTATCTAAGATTATTTGATTGCTTCTTCAAGCAGCCATTCATTCCACTCATTTCAGTCTGGTATAAACATGAATTGTCAAAGACTGAAAACTTCCTTCAGTTAGATTATCATAGTGAACATATTTCAAATACCAATGGCTGACTGGATGGATGGCAAAACTCTTACAATTAAATGTATTGTAGAGTACAGTATGATTTGCAAAAGGCTCAGATACATGAACTATAGTAAGAATTAAAATATATAAAAACACTGGTATAGTCATCTAAATTAAACCATATGCAGTACCTATGATGGCGGTGTTGATGGATATTGTTTTTCAGATCTGTTTTTATTTGTTTACACATTTCCTTGCTGCTGTACACTGTTGAGGGGACAGTTTTCTTATGTGCCCTAGGACTTCACGTTTGACTTTATGTCGGAAGGACATTTTCCAAAGAAAAGAAAGTGAGGCAGAGAATATATTCGGAATGTTTAGCTGCAAACCAAAAATGTGACTTAAAGGATGTGATAAACAATGTGAAATCTAAGTTGATTATGCCAATGAAAGCTGTCCACCAAGCACATACCATTTACAGCAGCATTAATAAATTCCCAATCTAAAATTAAAATACAGTTTGAGTCATTAAAAATCAAACAAAAAAACTCAATCCATGCCCTAACTCCTCTATAACCCTAATACACTGGAAACAAATAATCTAAATAGGTTACATGCAGCCTCTGTAATTTCATATTTGCATATCTGTCAACAGCATATTTTGATAAGCCAATATTGGCCTGCTGTAGGCTATAGTATTTAAGTTCAGTCCAGTAAAGGTATACTGAATCTGTATGGTAAGGTTTGGTGCACATCTGAATCAGTGTTAACAGTGAAAAGGATACTAATCACAGTGAAGACATTTTCACAAGGAAAGTTTCCTCCTCAGTGAGAGCAGAAGCTCAGAAGAAGCTCTGGTGCTGAGCTGTCCCCCTGACAGTGAATTAAATTAGATAGTGTACGTCCTAATCCTCTCCCAGTGCAGATTACTGTGCAGGCCAGACAGTGGCGAGGATATGACCCCGCCATACTCATATCAAATCGTTGAATCTGTCCAAGGACTTTGCACATGCTAGGCTACTCTCAGCTCAGTGCCCATTTACTTTGTCCAACATGCTTGTGCGACAGGTTTTTTAGACTGACTGAGGAAAGTATGTGTATTCCTTTCATTAGGGGGGTGTTAGCTGCTTAACACTCACACTCAGACAGAGATCCTGCATCTTCTTTGTCAGCTTACAACATGCAATTGGGTCCTTGTGTTGGTAGAGAAAGAGGGAACCCCTGGGTGGGTGTTAGTGCATCACTCTTTTGTCCACCGCCTTCTCTTTCCCGTCCACCACACAACCCCTCACCTTTAAGGAAGGCAAGGCTCTGCTCCCACCATCTGTCTAATTGGCTGTATATCTTTGACAGTGTCCTGGCCAGGCTCTTAGTGCGGGGCCAGTCTGTGTGAGGCCCCCTCAGATTATCCGGCATTTTGCAGGCCGAGCCCTGATTAACTGCTTGACCCAAGGTGGTGGATGGATGCCACTCATCAACTTTCCTAAACCACCACAAGAGCATTACATTGAACTGTCTCTGGTCTATCTCAAGCTCCGTCTCTATCTCTGAGCAGCCAGACTTTAAAGTTAGCTCACAAGAAGCAGTAGATCAATAAGTCCTCATACCTAAACAACAGAACAAGTCCTTTGGCTTCCAAAATGACCTATATGCATATGCATATGCATATCTATCATTGCTTGTGACCTTCCACCTCTAATACTCCTTTATGTATGTAGCTAGAACTACTGGCTTCAGGTTGGGGCAAAATCATGGTCATTGTTAATAGAAACCAATGCTCTCAACTGTGTCAAAGTCTGATGCTTTGCCGACTCAACCATTTTTGGACTGCTGTAACAAGGTCCCCCACTTTAGCCATCGCTTCCAAGAAAGTCCAGTCATTATTGTCACACAGCAAGAGGTAACAGGTCAGGTAGACTTACCCTTGCACTTGAAAGGGACACCAGTGCTCATCCCTCTCCCCCACTGACACTTTGTGGTTTAGGGGGTCCTCCTGGCTGACAGGGGGTCCACATGATGCATGGAGTCTTGAGTATCATAGCTTTGGCTCCAGATTCCAAACTGACAAACCAATGGTTGGAGCAGCGTAAAGAGCCATCAAAGATCTCTAACCCTTTGTTTTGTGAAATCTTTATACAGGATCGGGGGGTGGTCGGCAAACAAATAAAACTCCTAAAATACTGTTCCTGCTAGAATAGACTGCACCTCTACTCCCCACAGAATTCAGTATAGCTGCGAGCGCACGCTCACACTATCAACATGTGATGCAAGGTGAACACTACTTTGCAAACAAAATCTCAAACACTGTTTCTGCTAGGATAAGTTGCCCCTTTACCCCCCGCAGAACACCATGAAGCTGCGAGCACACGCTCACACTATCAACATGTGATGCAAAGTGAACACTACTTCGCAAACAAAAACACAAACGCTGTCACTGCTAGAATAAACGTGTCTTTTTATTCCCCACAGTATACAACAGGGCAACAAGCATGCACATGCACTCAATACGTGATGCAAAGTAAACACTACTTTTAGAGCTCTTACCTTGACACAGGACTGGAGAGCCGTCAGTCCGAGCAGAGCAGCATCAACGTGGCTGGGCGTCCGTACGCAACCCGCAGCAGACTCTGCCGGACCGAGGGACTCCCCGTCTTTTTATTCTTTAGTAAACAAAGGATCGGGTGCGAGCAAGGACGGCCAATCCCTTACTCTCAGCTCATCCTCTGTGAGGAGATGTCCTGCTCCGAAAGCATGTTTTCGACAGGAGGGCCGCTCTCAAAACATAGAGCTCAACTCAAAACCGTTCCCACCACCTGAGCTCGGTGGCTCTCAAAACATGGAGTAAACAGGTTATACAATTGATAAATGAAACACAAAACAATGAATACAGCAAAGCAGCAGTGTATCAACAAGTTATATAAGTGACCCACTTAGCTGTTGTCAAGGAGCATAATGCAAAATAAACTTTTTTTCCTCCACACCCTTACACCTCTAACCACTCAAACTACAAACTTTTTTGCTGCAAAGGTAACTTTTAAGTCATCATTAATAACAAATGCATCAGTATTCCAGCCAACATTTTCAGAGTGTGTGGTGTAAAGAACACTGCAGCCTCTTGGGGCCACAAGCAGCACTTCAGACTTTCAGTCATGTTAAAGTGAGTTACAGCAAATCATTTGTGACACTGCAGGTGGATACACTCTTTTTAAAACTGAGGGCAGATATGTATGTTTGTGTGTATATTCTTTCAAGATGATAGATGTGCAGTTCTTCTTTGGCACACGACTAAGGAAAGAATTGAAAAACAGGAGGTGGTTTGAGGTCTGTGAACCAGCGCTCTGCTGAATCACAGTGCTGCCCTCTCCTTTTTCTGGAATAAAACTCAGAGAGAGCAAAAATGGTAGGCCTGATGATCCTCCACATTCTGGAGCCCTCCACTGTCCCCACGAGCGGTTTGGAATCATGCCAGCCAGTAAGAATACTCCAACACCGGATGAGGGCAACGTATTCACTGATGTAATTACTGCAATACATTAGGTTTCTGCTGTTGGGATGCATGGAACTCCAAATATTAACTTGTTCATTTATGCAGCTTATACTGCTGTTAACTGTTTACTGTACCTTTTACTTCTGTTAATGCTAATGTATTGATTTGATTTAATATATTGTTGTAATGTTTGTTAACCAAGTTGTTTGATAGCCACAGTTACACCGACACACAACCTTGCATGCAACCTCCTTTCTTTACCTGGCACCTCAACGTACACAGATCAACTTTAAACATCCAGACACACACAAGTAAAAAGTAAGCAAACCTCCTAACTTACTACCTATGATTCAACTTAGACATTGAGCATTCAGTGAGAAGACTCACGTTTCCTTACTCTGTCTAACCCATGTGACCTTAAAAAAATAAGCAACCATCTTCGATTCGGCCTTCTTGTTTTAACCACATGTTGAGCTTCCCATGCATTCATAGCTCCGCCATCTTGTCTTTGTCTTTAACACACACACACACACGCACGCACGCACGCACGCGCACGCACGCACGCACGCACGCACGCACGCACGCACATATTTTTGCTCATTATAGCTTAGAATTTTCAGTGACTTAGATATATATTGTAGATATTGCATTATTCAAAATTTTATATATTTTATATTTCTAATCAAATACATTTAGAAATGTATAATACACATGTTGTCGATGTCATTTGGTACAAAAGTGAATCTTGCCAATCTCTTCTGTGACAAAAAATTCTTAACTTCTGCTAGCTATTGATATGGTAAATTTGGTTAGTTATTCATTTAGTTATTAATCATAATTCCAAATTGATAGTTTAATACATTTTCTGAGACTTAAGTCACTTAATTGGTCATCCTGATGTTATCAAGTGCCAAGAGGCTACTTTAGTTTAAATTTAATCACAGTATATTTGTTATTGATTTTCAGGTTCATAATTGTATTTAGAGGTTGTACCAGAATAGGTTTACATCATATTTTTGTTGTACTGCACATTGCTGCAGATCCTCTTTTCACCCTGTGTGTTTAGCTCTCTGTTTTAGCTACAGAGTGAGACATTTCGCTTCTATACCATCTTTGTTGGGAGTTGCACATGCTCGGTAGTGAAGTAAGATCACATCAACTAGATAACTGTTTCTCCAACTTTGGTCAGTACAAGGCAGGTTTAGCTTCTAAACGAGGGCCACTTCTGGAATACCTGCAGAACAGGGACAGGAAGTAGTTCTTTTGGAGATTATTGTGAACTAGTGTGTGCTGTAGCTGTTTTTTGCCATTGAGAACGAGTTAGCATGCTACGGTTAGCCACCTCGTCTCGGCTAGATTCTGTGCAGCTCAGCCAGGAGACTGAAGGCAGAGGACATTCAGAAACCTGTATCTAACTCAAAATAGCATGGACAGTTTTTTGTCTGTATGCGTGTGAAAGCACCAGAGACACAAAATAATCCCCCAAATTCCAGAAAAAGTGATACTTTGACTAACATACAGTAGTTGGTATATCAAGCGTGAGGTTCCAAGATAATGTGGTACCCCAAAGGCCTGGTCCCAACATTTTGGTGCCTCGGCATGAGCTTCCCAACAACAATCAATAAATTACCATTTAGCATGGTCTCAATGCACTTTACAATAAAAGGAACACATAAATAACAAACAGAAACAAAACCTTTGAACAGCATTAAAGCAGTAATAAGAAACAACACAAAACCAGCAACATGAGACAATAAGTGAAAAAGGTTTTTGAAGGACCCAGAAAAGATGCTGTGAAAAAAGTTAACTTCAATACCAATTCCACACATTGAAAACTGAGTTGTAATTCAGATTTAACATTAGGTTAGCCTACTTTTGGCTGTAGTATAATGAGTAGAGTTGGGTTTTCAACTGAGTGAGTTTCTTTAACATGTAGTAGGAGGCCAGTCCACAGAGGAAGGGCACAGTGGGAGAATGATCTATAACCAGCTGATTTTTTGTTTACTAGGGGAATGACCAGGCGACCAGCATCAAGGGAGCAGAGAGTGTGTGCCAGTGTATAGGGTATAATAAGCTCCGATAAAAAAAGATAAACTACATCTGCAACTATAACTAAATAAACAACAGAGCATCATCAGATTCTCACCAGCCTCTTGTTCAGGACAACAAAGCCAACATGCTGTGTTAATAACTAGCTGACAGCAGTCTGCTGTGATCATGTCGATGAATGATGAGTCACAGTTTTGCATACAGTTGCACTATGGAGGTCATCTCTCTCTGTCACAGTGATGACTGCTCCTCTCCAGTGGAGGGCTCTCTTTAAAACTCCTCTCCCTGGCTTGTATATGTGGCACACTGATTCTTATGAACCCCCCTTTGTTCCTACACTAACAATAAATATGATGTAGAGAAACAGTGTGTGTGTGTGTGTGTGTGAGACGTCATGCTGTTCCTTCCTCCTGCTGGCGGGCCTGGAGGACAGCATCGCTGAGATAAAGCAGGATTGTTTTGTTCCCATGATGTGATGGCCAACAAAGCCCCTTGATGAAACTGGCTCCCTCTCTGCAAGCCCACAATCACATTAGATATAGATGATGTCACTCAGCAGCGCCAGCCCCGGCTACTCCAGGGGCGGTGGGGCCATGAGAGAGTGATGAAGGTGGTGGGGGAGGTGCTGCACCAACCTCCCCCTCTCTTCCCCCATAGAAGCCCAGGCCTTTTTGCCCTTTTTTACACATAGGTGGCAGCCTTCAGTAGCTGCTGAAGGACTTTTCTCTGTGACCCTAGCCACAGCTCCAGGCTGCTGCTCTGGAGCCAGCCCTCCCCATCATCAGAGAGAAGACACAAGGCAGGGATGCGTCAGCAGGCTTCAGTCGCTGACCGTAAAGCAAACAGTGACAGGGCCCTTAAAAGACTTGACTGGCCACATCAATGAAATGACATTTCTCCTTGATGCAGCTGTGAATTGTCTAGACACAGAGAGATGCACTACCTGCTGAACAGGGCAGAAGAAAGCTACTTAAAGGAAAATTCCACCTTAAATCGAGAAAAGAGCCATAAGCAAAGTAACATGTATTTCTAAGCCCATTTATTGATTTCTCCTGTTGAGGATTTCCATTTTATGCCAGTGTGTACTTCTACTCCACTAAATGTATTTCACAGCTGTACTGCAATTACTAGTGTATTTACATCATTATTATTATTACACACATTAGCATTTTACATCCAAAAATATTTAGCCATAAAATAATACACAGTAGTTAAATGAGCTTACCTGCTTCTTACATGTGAATGCATCAGTCTGGCCAATATTATATATATATATATATATATATATATATATATATATATATATATATATATATATATATATATATATATATATATATTTACTGTTCACTATTTTCTGACACTGACATTTTTGCATGTGTACTGTGTGTGCATTGGCAGTGTGTTGTTAAATATGGTGTAGTTACCTTATGTGGCCATTGTGACAGAATAAAGCCAATGGATTCATTATATGTTGTTTTGTGATTTACATAAAGTGCTAAATATTTGAAATGTTGTCAAATTGATCAAGGATGGATAAAGGAAGGACGGATTGGTTAAAACCTCCACAGGAGTAACTCTCTCTCTGGCACATTAAAGAGATGTTACTTTCCACACTCCATCTTACACCTGAAACACACAGCAGCGTATGCATTATTCATGTGTGAAGTGAGTGAATGAAAGAGATGCTGCTCTGAGCATCCAGGAGCTGTTCCCTGCAGTCCTTCTTTGAGTTTAGCATGAAAAAATGATGCTCATTTTATATAAGACTACAATCTGATGCTGGCTTCTTTTTCATGGAGCGCAGTGACAAAGTTGTTTGACAGACGCTACTTTATTAATGCATGCTGGCCCCAACGAGCAGCCACAGCCACACATGGGGGATGTGTCCCAGTTTTTACAGCAGAACATGTATGTTCCCGTGTGTGTGGCTATGTGTGTGTGTGACATCAATCCGTCAGAGGGTTACTTTCATCATGTGTTCAGAGTAAGAGCTCTGAAAGGGATCATTTGAAAGTGACAGTGTGAGAGCTGAGGTGAGCAAGAGTAAGGAGTATTGCCTAACATAATGAGCACTGAGCCAGAGGTGGCGTTAATCTTGCCACCAAACGCTACCTGTCACAGACAATGGCGGTGGTGGCAACTGGCAGGTGCTAATTGGCAATCACAGCCTTTTTCGGCTCAATAATGCACTTTCTTACACCTCACTGAGTGGTTGTCATCCAGTGAACGCTACATCAAATTAAAACACTGTTTCACCGCTATTCTATGTCATGGCAGATAAAGGCACGGCACACAGAAACAAAAACTAGCTCTTAAAATATACAAAACGCCCACAGCGAAGTTAAAGTTGGGTGATGAAGTGATAATATATTACACATGCAGCAGATGAAATTGAAAATTGGAAGGTGCCAGTGGGAGAGCCACACAAAATGCAGTTTAACTGGGCAAGTTGTAAGATAATAGAGGATTCTGCTAATACAACATACTGTAATTTCTGTAGTGGCTTTAAAACTAGCCAGTCATATTTACCCCTTAGCTAATGCACCAACTGTACCAGTGTTAGCTGGAGTACAGAAAGTGTAAAGGAATAACAGAGGTGTGTATTTATAAAGCAGTAAGCAGTGCCCAATTAAAAAGTGAGTCAAACAATTCACCATACGGAAAAGTCATTTAGTCCCGTCTGCCTGTTCTCCACTATTAGTGCTACACAGTCCTGATTATTTATGCTTATCATCAGGCATTTTTGTTGTGATCAAATCACCATTTAAAAAAAAATAATATTTTTATATATTTGAGAAACACAAAACACTAACAAACAATTACAAACAATACAAGGAGATGGAGAATGTGTCCCAGGGCCCAAAAAAATTCAACAAACACAGAGGAAAGACGGGAGGGAGGGAGACAAAAAACACACACAAACAGACGCACACACAAAAATACACACAAACAGACACACAAGGGACCAAACACCTGCGCAAGTTAGAGGTCCGTCCGTACGTCATCAGTCATTTTTGTGAGCTTTTAGTTACGCTGGAGAGGAAAAACATTCTCATGAGGAGCATCCCAAGTTGCTGCCAGTCACCAGAATTCAATTCCTCCAGTGGGTCCATGTAATGCTTATGATGCAGGATGACAGTCACCAAAACTGCCCAGCAAATGAGTTACATTCATCTTTACTTCTCTTGGTTCTTTTGTAAAAGCCAGATTAAATATGAACTAAAAGGCAACAATGTATTTTATCTGCCCTTGGTTCGGACCAAATAAACTGAAGGATTAATACCAGTGTAGCATCACCACAGAAGCAACAAATCTATTGCTGGTTGTAGTTGGTATGTAGCAGAGTAAGGAGTGTGTTGTTGGTGTGAGTTTGACAAAGTTAATGCAATGGCATCAGAATTCAGGGGACGGTATTGAGTCATGTTATTGCCGGCTACTTTAGAACACAGCTGTTATTGTTGCTTTGGACAAAAGCTTCTGCCAAATTAATACATATAACTTATATACTTTTACACCTATACACTATATAATACTATACGTATGTTTCATACTTTCATAGATGCCTTTCGGACCCATAAGTCATAATATTTTAGACAGCTGATTGCTTTTTATCTGACAAAGATATAGTGGACACAGCAGTGTAATTTCTGTGGCTATGAGTTGCATTCTGAGTTGTGTATTTTTCTTTAAAGGTGGAGGGTGGATACAAGGCTTTAGTCCAGTGGTCACACATCAGTGTGTATGTCTATGGATGCTGCAGGAAAGTGGGGAGAGCCTGGTAAGTGTTGCTTTTTTACTGGTGTCAGTGCAGAGTTTTAGTGTTGCATTGTCTAAAAGTCAATAGCACTTCCAGCCAGAGAAGTGTTTGATGGACGTACCTCTTCCGGAAGGCTAACGACCAAGCCATTCTCCGCCTGGCCCACCAGCGCCTGGAGGAAGTACTGGCTGCAGGCGGCCAGCACGGACCGGTGCCCGCGGAACTCCTTGCCCTCCACCAGGACAGTCACATCGCACAGGATATCCTGCTTCCGCTGGTCGTTGAGGCAGAGGAGGATATTGGTACAATGAACTGTAGACTCATACACATACATGGGGGCTTCAGGCTTCTCATCCACGGACATTCCGCTCACGCCCTGGAAATAGAAGCACAACAGAGGGGGGTCAGCTTACAGCCGAGCACAGCAAGCGCATTCCACAGGACTGACATCAGCCCGGCACTCTGCTGATGATTCAACACATACAGGTCTGACTGACTGCTGCTCTCTGCTTCACATTCTCACTCCCCCTTTAACATTTAAAAGCCAGCAAAATGTGTTGGTGCATGCTCCTGCTCAGTGTGAACTCACACAAGATTTCCATTCACATTTCCACTTACACACTTCCCAGTGCACAAAAAAGGTAATCACATCGACAAATAAAACACACAGAACACCTTTGATTTAAAAACCACTTGCATTGAAATTATAGGTAGCCAAGAAAGTCCAGCTCAATTACTGTTCCTTTAGTTTTTGCCCTTGCGATCCACATGTGTATGTAATGTAAGGAGGACTCACTGTAAAGGTATGCTAAGCAGCTCAGACACACTCAGCAAGTGAACTGATTAGCTGAAGAAGAGTAAAGTACAGGAACAGGATAAGAACTCAAAACAGCACAGAGGTTTGTAGCCATGAAAGCAGCTTGAGCGTCAGCTTTTAAAAAACTTGATCAAGTCGACCCGACAAAGACACAATCTCCAAGATAAAAGACACAATCTCCAGATCAAACAGCTGGGGGAGCTCCGGGTGAAATGACGTGGATCCACTGCTGCTGCTGCTGTGTCTCAGCGAGCTTGTGATCCTTTCAATTTAACACACATGCATTTAAGATAATGGTCCATGTACACATATTATCAACTGAAATATATATATTTTGGAACACATATACATACTGTCGATCTGTTTGCCCTTGTTTCTAGTCTCTGATTCTAGTTCAAATGCTAAGCTAACCTCCTGGGATTTACAGGAACAGTAACTACAGTTCATAACTGTGTGTAGTGATTACTAACAGAGTGTAAATTGTAATTTCCCCATTGGGGATCAATAAACTGTATAAATTATTATTAAATTATAACACCTGAGGGACCTGTTGTCTCTGAGCATCCACCCACTGCATTTAAAGAACATTGTCACATAAACAGAGTCTCACTCACACACTCACACTCACACACACTCACTCACACACACAAACACAAAAACACACACACACACACACACACACACACACACACACACACACACACACACACACACACACACACACACACACACACACACACACACACACACACAAGGGACTAAACACCTGCACAAATTAGAGGTCTGGGCTAACACAAGGCTACGTCATCAGTCATTCTTGTGAACTTTTTGTTACGCTGGAGAGGAAAAACATTCTCATGAGGAGCATCACACAAGAGCACACACACACACACACACACACACACACACACACACACACACACACACACACACACACACACACACACAGCAGACATTTGTTCCATTTGCTGTTCTGACCCTGAATAAGAGTAGAATTCTCATCCTGGGATAATGTGTGCTATATTTTTCTTATATTTATGTTCTGTTGAAATGAATGCCTTGACCTGAAGTGACTTTGTCCGTCTGTCCTCATTTTACACTATTTACATTTCCTCAGAAACGTTGTTGCTTAGCAAGCTTTGAGACAAATGTAAGTGAGGTTTTGCAGTTGTGACTACACACAGACCATGTCCACATTCACATTCATGGACCTTTTCTAATGAAATATCTCCTTGTTATGATTGGAGAGACAATAATCTATAGTTGGTTTATGTTATGAAGGGAAAACATTACTTTTTAACATCCTTGTTGTTAGCAATGACCAAATAACAGAGTTAAGCATAGGAAGCTCTCACTGACTCATACTTTTATGTATGAAAACAGCTTAGCAAGAGTATAAGTAGAACTGAAAATGAGGAAGCACAGCAAATACCCTTAGGTAAATAAAGACAGTGATGAGTTCCATCATCATAACCACATCGGTTCTCTGAGTCTGTGGGACCTCCAGGATTGTCAGAGCCAGTGGATCTAGTAACAGCACACAGCTCAGGAAAGGTGCTGTGTGTGTGTGTGTCACTATGACTACTGCAAATGTTAAAATGGAAACTGAATAACATCCCATCTTGTGAAAATAGGCCCTCGCCGTGTAAATGGGAAGAGCTCTCAACACTGCAGCTGATCAGCTGAGACTGGCTGTGCTGACATGAGAAAACTGTTTTCCTTCCGAAAGGCAATACATCCAGTAAACATAGGAGTGCTGAATGAAATGATTGGCCAGTCGTTTGGTTTCCATGTACCACAGTTAACAGGCCTTTTACCTGAATTATAACTTGTCTCCTACTAGTTGTATTACAGCACTTACTGTTAAAAAAATAAGTTTGGAGACACAACCTTATTTAATCACTGAATGAATAGATATTTTTGTATCGGCGTTGTAGTTTATAGACGTCCCTAAACACCGCCAGTTGCTACTAGAGACCAACCTTATTTCTCCAGATTGGAGGACGGCTTGTTTTGATGAAAATTATTTAATATCATTTCGCTATAGAGTAATGGCCCAGGCGCACAGTTTATTAAACCAAGAACACAGATTATGAATCCGATTTAGTTTTTTTTCTCTGCTGACCCTCCGTCTGACTGTGAGCAACTCTAACTAAATAATTTCCCTGAGGAGATCAATAAAGTATTCTGATTCTGATTCTGATCTATAGGTTTACAGCCAAGAAATGATGTCTGCCAACAGCAAAAAGTCCACAATGAAGAAAGTGGAAACTGTGGTCTGGCTTTGTGGGGCTACACTAAGCCATTCATTGCATTCCAGTCTTTAAACACCTGGCCATTTGTAGATGCAGGTTGTTAACTGGGACAGAGCTGACTGGAGTGTCTGCTGTGGTTCTGTTGTGGAACAACTATGTCAGTCCAGACTTTCCTGTGGTTCTGCTAGTCCAACTGTTGTATAGTTTGCTTATTTCAACCAAACATTTCTCAGTTGGCTTCCAACGATAATGACCTGTCTTCCAAGAATAATCTTTCCAGTTTCCAGATGCGGTTGCGAGGTTCAGAGCAATCCAAACATGCTATTTCTGCCCTGGAATGCACATTTCGCTTCACTTGGACTTCAGATGGTTTGTTGCAGTGGGAGGAAAATGCAAAGATGTCACAAACACAAGGCACAAACACACACACACACACACACACACACACACACAAACACACACACACACACACACACACACACACACACACACACACACACACACACACACACACACAAGGCACAAACACACACACACACACACACACACACACACACACACACACACACACACACACACACACACACACACACACACACACACACACACACACACACACACACACACACACACACACACACACACACACACTCATACAGACAGACACAAAGCGAGACAAACACCACAAAATAGCGGGTTGTGTGCAAATTCTGATTAGAAGTGCTGATGGATGCCATCAATTTCTTTTCCTTTTTTGTGATTTCCAGGGTCAGTTGTGGAGCTCTTTCTGCCACACTAACACTGATGCCGCCAATCATCTGTGTCGATATAAAGCCCAGCATGATGGTGATGAGTAGGCTGCAGCAGCGGTCTGAGCTGACTGCAGGGTGTGCTACTGACTGCACCTGGTGTGAGCTTGCTGATCTGAGGCAGGCTAATGAACACTAATGTTAGCTCTGCATTACCCATTGCAGCCGTTCTGTTGTGGGTTGGGGTTTGTTTTCCCCTTTCCTTGGTCTCCTTGTGTTTTTATCTTAGTTCTTTCCCTGGTCCTGTCTTGTGTTCCCCTGTGTCTGTTTGATCTGCTTCCTGTTTTATTGTGGTAGTCTTGTTTCCTGTCTTGTCTTGTCTTGTCTTGTCTTGTTTAGCTTTGCTTTGTTTGTCTGATTGTCCTGCCCCGCCCTAATGTGATTCACCTGACGTCTCACCTGTTCCCCATTACCTCGTTGCCTCTTGTATTTAACCCCTGTGTTTCCTTTGTCCCTTGTCAGATCCTTCCAGTTCTTTGTCTCGCCTATATGTGACAGTCTGTGTGATCGTCGTCTCCGTGAGTTGTTCCCTGTGTTTATTTCATGTTTTTTTACCCTCATTTTCCCCGGACCTGTTTTTGGATTCCTTCCTCGTTAGCCCTGGGATTTTTGTGTTTTGGATTTTCTTGTTTTTGGATGTAGCCTTTTCCCTGTGTTTTTGGACTGTTCAATAAATCCTGTTGAAACTTTCCTTGGCTGCCTCCCTGTTCTCTGCATTTGGGTCCTCCATTCCGCCGTACCATAACACGTTCTGTTTGTGGAGCTATGTTGTCGCGCTCCAAGCTGCCATACTGTCCAGAAGGTGCAGAAGAGGAAGCTACACTTTGCTCTCATTATGTCGACCTGTCACAGCCTTCCCTGTAAATGGAGGCTCTGTGTGACTGTACCTGGTGCTGCCTCACCGCAGATTGATGCTTACTAACTAACACACAGTTGGATTCTTTGGTTCACAGTATTGACTCAGATTTACCCTGTTGCTTCTTTCTATTTAGTTTGTTTAGTTTAACAGAAGTCATGCTCTCACTGCAGAAATGTTCCCTCTCTGGAACTAGATAGACTTACTTTATTAAAATGTCTGTAGAGGCTTCCAGGACTCAAATTGTTGGTTTGCTCTTTGGATGGGACAATCATATATAGCAAAACTCAGAAAGAATCCAAGGCACTCTCACTGGAAAAATCAAAAAGGTTTATGATTATAGCCATAACAAAGGGTTTTTGATTTTTTCCAGTGAGTGTTTCCTGAGTTTTGCAAGATTTACTACACTTTACTACTACAATATTACCACTACTACTACAATAGCTGAAATGTGTCAGACAGACAGTTATTCCAACTGTTCAATCTTCTGCTGGCACAAAACTATCCAAATCGTCAATTGTTCACAAACAAACAGTACATACACATAATTCCCAATAACTTGTTCTATACTTTCACGTTAAAGTAATTTACAATGCATTCTGGGTAAATTAAAGATTCTTGTCAAACTAAAAAACGTGCAGGGCTGCAACTGACTATGGAAATTGAAAATTCCTGGAGTCCAATGTCACAACAGTCCAAAACCCAAAGAAATTGAATTGAAACAGCAAATCATCACATTGGATGACTAACTGATGAATACATTTATTACTTTTTGAGAACACACGATTGATTTCCACAGGTGCATTAATTCATCTGCAACACAAAACAAAGTGGGAACCATGTTTTTCTATTTTCTGTCGGTTATCAGCAGATTCCAGGTGTCCCTGATTTTTACCATGGAAACACAGCTGAGATACCATAGGGATATGTCAGATAATCTCCCCTAGAATTAGTCCATCTTTATTTTCAGTTATCAGTGCATTAGTAGAGCAGAACTAAGACTGGACCAACAAACAGCCGAGGTAAAAAACCCATCAGTGAGTTGAACTGGGCACACAGCAGGACGTTTGAGTCAGCGTTGGCCCGACGGGCTCATATCACGCCGTCTTACTTTAGGGACGTTAAGCAGGAGGGCAGGTTGTGTGTCATAATGTGCTCTCTTTCTCTCCAGGTCCCAGCTGAATAATGTGAAGGGTGTGTGGAAGGAAGAGGAAAGGCATGACGGAATGAAATACAGTACATAAAGGAGCAAGGGTGGACTGACTTTGAGGGCTGAACTGAGCCCCCAGCGGCAGATTCATGACTGCTCCTATCATAAATAAAACAACATTCACCATTCAGGAAGCTTACATCTTCAACACATTCATCTGAGACATCTACAGCACAATGATGAGCCAAAGAGCAATGCAAGTTCTTTTCACGTTGTTTATTTCCCCTTGAATCAAAACCAATGATGATAGATATGAAGGCTTCCTGCAGGTGATTAGGTATTACACTCCTGTGCATGCTCGTGTGCATGCCTCAGAATAGATCAGCTATATCTAAAGGTCTACTGTTCCAGAATGAGCCAATCAGTGGACCTTGAGTGGAAATTGACGACTTTGGTCTTATCTTTATAGTTTTGGCCATCATTTCTATCAGTCATGACAACATTGTACTATAATACTATACTTAATCAATGTCAGTGCTGAGATCATCAGATGCCCCTGATGTCAGCAATGAACTCGGTGAATAGAATGTCATAATTACCAATTGAAACTTGCAATAACCGGGACTATTCTGCTCCACGTCTAACACTTAAGTCTAAGAAATGCTGTTGTTGTCAGAATCTTTGCTGGAAAGGTAACAGATATATTAACATATTGGTAATGTTTTCCATCATTTCCTGACAGATTAGGGCCCAATGCATCAGCATGGAGCAGAATGAGGCCCACGTTGAGAAACACCAGCAGCAAGCATTGCAAATACAGAATCACAGACAGGAGGTCTGAAGCCCCTCTGTGGGACAATCATTTTACCATCTCTTGAGTTATTGGCTGATTTTGTCAAATTAAACATCTACAAGGCCGGATTATGACACAACACAAAGCACCCCGTGGCTCCTTGTAATAAACAAGGTTAGTCCCAACTGCTGCTGCTACAGTCTAATAACATTATCCAGTGAGCCAGACCAGTCAGAGGGACAAACACATAAACACTGTGTCACTGTTAGGGGGGAGGATTTCTGCCAGATGACTGTAATTACACTCAGGATGAACATGGTTTTAATTGGAATTATCAAATTAGACCAAGGAAACGAATGCCCTTGGAGCAGTACAAGGCGGCAAATGTCAACATGGATGGTGCTGATGATGATGGGAAGGTAAATGGAAGCCTTACCCCGAGTGTAAATTACCATGTACAGTTCAAATGAAAATCACTCAGAGGTCTGTTTTATGACAAATGCAAGGAGAAGCATTTTCAGCAACAAAGTTGATTTGTAATGTACTGTTTTTAAATGTAACATGCAGATGATATTTTTGGAGGGGTTTCATTTCCTCCAATGAAACTATCTGCTTCCCCATACCCACACATTAGTTTTTGTGGCAGTGTTGGTCAGTGTGTGATAGAACATACCTGTATATCCATTAGTCTTTCTGACAGTTACTGCAATGAAATCTGAGTCAAAATAGTACAGCAGAGACACAATGGGAAGCACAAAAACTAGATAATTAGATAGGTAGATAGATAGATAGATAGATAGATAGATAGATAGATAGATAGATATAGATATAGGTCTGCTTGTCAGCAATGGATGAAATCAACTAAAATATGTGACATTGGATTTGGTTACTCAAATTTGGCACTACCAAAGTTATTCAGTATAGCGGATTGGCTCCCAGTTTATAGCTCAATCTCCAGAAAATACTACATTTCCCATAATGCAACTATCTTTTTTTAAATCCTGTCTTTCTTTCAAACTTCATGCAACTGGTTTGAATCACAGGCTTTCTGTTAGTGTATACATGTGTCTCCAGGCTGAGGGAACACCGTGACTGGCTGTAAAATAAATTAAGGATTTTTAAACACTACTGTACGTTTAAACTTCATGACATGTTCACTTTGCAAAGTTACAACATTTGAGTTCATGTTTTAGATGGTACCAACATCTTGAAACATGTACATTGCATTGCAGGGATCATCAGAAACGTGTTAATGCTTCACTACAAGCATCAACAGGGATATTAAACTGGGGCCGGTCTATCAAATGCTATTGCGGATGGACCTCCTAATGTTTATCAAATGTCTCCATGGCTATGTTGCTAATAAAAACACACACACACACACACACACACACACACACACACACACACACACACACACACACACACATTGTTTGAGACACTGGGATATAATAAATTCAATCAACCAGAATTGGTTGTGTAAAAATGTTGTAACTATGGTGAATGGACTGCATTTATATAGCGCCTTTCAACCTTACCGGACAAAGGGCTTTACAATTTGCCTCTCACCCATTCACACACACGTTCATACACCAATGACAATAACTCTAAACCAAGGTTTGCACTTTACAAATGATGGTTATCACTGTTATGTTGAACCTTCAGTAGGATTACGTGGTTGTCTACACTCTCTCTGACCTCCGTAGCAGGAAACTGTTGCAAAACCCATTGAATACCAATACATATGCACCGTCATCCAGATTAAAAACCAGGTTGTTGTTGTTCACTCCTGAAATTTTTTAACTACTCATTGTGTTTCTCATCTGCAACGGTTGGTATCCCAGACAAACAGCATGCTGTTCAGGCTCTATCATACACCTAGAGAACAGTATCTATTCAGCACAAACACTTCAGCCAACACTGTCAAATCACAAAGAAATGTATTTTAAAGCAGAGGCCATTCTCAGAGGAAGAAAGGCTGATGTGTCTCTGCATTGCAACAAGTGATGCAGAGACACATCAGCATACACATCACATACTTAGGAAGTAACTGAGGAATGAATTCAACATCTGAAGTGGCTTGAAACATAAAAAGAGAACTAATCTGCCAGTGGGGTAACATTTTTCCACGTGTTCTAACAAACTTCAGCTTCAACAAGTTCCCTCACACCTTGAGGTAAGCATGAGGAATATGAATGTAGATAAGAAACGTCCTGCATTAATTAATAATGAATAATCCCTGAAGTAATTTCCTTCGCTTAAGATTGAAGCCAAGCCGTTTTTTGAGGCTTTCCACTGCGACCACAGAACAATCACTAACATCCATGGCAGGAGTCCTCATCTCCACACTGCTAAGGACACAGCCCTTTAGAAGGTCACTGGGTTGCTGATATTAATCCTGATCATAAATGCATGGAAGCCACGTCTGAGACAGGCTGCTGATGCTCAGCAGGCTCTGCCGACTACATGTTGAGGAATGTGGAAGCATAATAAGAGTGCTTGGATTATTTTTGTCTTTACAATTGAATCCAACTTATAGGCCCTAATGAAATACATACACATCCTAAAAAAATGAATCACATACAAGTAAAAGACAAGGTCCATCACACTCTGTGCATGCAAGATGTGACAAGTACAGTTTTTACCATAGAATAAAATGTTCAAGAAAGTTCAACATGGACACAGTCATTGCTGGCTACGGCTGGAGTTATTATGCTCAAGTCCATCTATAAATGGATCAAGTGATTTTTGCTCCAGATAAAAATCTATATTGTCTCTGTGTGCTTCAATCAGGGGACTGAGTGTATGCCCAATAATCAAATGGACTCTGGAAATGTTGTCCTGGATCTGATTGAAATGGCCCATCATGTGATGTCCTTAGCAACACCCAGGTCTACTGTAACCCAGGTAAGGGTGCTGCCGAGCTGTGTCCATCCTGCAGGGCTCCTGCTGACACTGATAAATGGGACCGGCTATGAGAGCGAGCAAGTGTCCGTCTGCGTGGCCCAGAATGCACAAACCTGCATTTATCGGCAATCGGCCTAATTAAAACACCTGAGCTACTTCATCCCTCAGCAATGGAAAGGTCCAGGCAGTAACCTCCACCACGTGAATCAATACTCAAACCACCGGTAAGATTTGCCTTTTAAAAGAAACCATTAATGAAGAGCACAAGCTACATAAAACATCAAATACAGCTAGATTATATGCTAAGAAACTCATTATCAGAGCAGCCAGGATCTGCATCAAAAATGCATTGAGGCTTATGCCTTTGACTTATAAACAAAACAAGAGTACGTGGTGAAAGCCTGTGTAAAAACTCTTGGGCTGGTTCCATCCCTGTGATTGACAAAAAGATTACTAAAGTGCAGAATGTGGACACACACAGTTAGCATCTTATAGAGCATGTTTGTAAGATATTGTGGTGTCTTGGATCTGTATCACAACAACACTTAAGAAAGTATTAATAGATGAATATTTTTAGATTGCTGACTAATCGCTCTTGAAATATCTGCTCACTTTGAAGAACAGAATTAAGACTAACAGCAAAGAATGCCAACCAGAGCTACGGTTCTTTATGTGGCCACATTAGTTTACATACTATAGTATGCTATCGAGGAATAGTTGTATCGCTGAAATGCAATGAAATCTGTTTCACTAAAGCTACCTGTTGCATAGAACCAGTCTTGACTTTTAAATCTCAAGAATGAGCTTTTAATTATTCAAAGTCACAGAAAAAATGAAAAATAATGAAGCCTTGAAATGGTCAGCTGCAAGCGTATATTGGCATTACCTCAGAAAGGCATCAGCAGAGATCCAGTCATGTTGTTATTCCAGCTCTGACAACTTTCTAATGTCTCTCACTGTATATTACCGACAGCATTGAGCCTATCAGTGCCTGTGGGTGGTGAGTATGACTGAGCAAGTGAGGTATGTGTGAGTGTGTGTGTGTGTGTGATAGTTGTGTATGTGTTTGTGCGATGGTATGCCAGTGTATTTTTGGGCCCTGCCGGCTTAAATGCAGCTTGCATGAATCATGACTTCCCACATAGTAGGTTAGTGAGTGGGGTGAGTCATATTGCTGTCTTATATGGTAACATGCTGCACATGTGATAGAAACACTGGGGTTATCTATAGACTGGGCTCACTGTTTCAAATGGATCTTAGCTCTGTGTTGGTCTTCAGTTGATATTAGAACTTAAGCTTCCTTTTAATCTGACAACAAATGTCTTTGATATTTGTGAATGTGATTTTCAGTTTTGAACAGTCTGCTGTGACTCAACATGTCTCAGAGCCATTTGGCTTCAGCCCTAAAATGTAAATACCACAGCAGCCAAACGTTACTGCACAATGTGCAAGAGTCACCACAAAGGACAAATATAGACTTTGACAGAACCTATAACTAATAGCAGATGCTTATTGCATTTTCTACCTCATGCTCGATATTCACCCTGACAGTGACAAGGTACACCTGCTCACACAATACTCTGTTTGTCTGAACCTCTTCCTGTGCCATTGGCTGAATCAACAAGGAAACAAGAGAGGTTTCTGCAGACACCTCAATCTGCAAGTACAGAGAACCACCTCACCGAATCACCCCGAAAACCATCACCACCGATGAGGATATGTGGGCTGTTTTCAGCAGCCAGAGAAAGAGCAGGTCTTGTGCTAATTAGGCCAGTGATTGGCAGGCCAACGGGCTACAAGCATGAGTTTGCCCAAGACAGGATTATGTGCTGCATTATTAATGGTGCCGGTAGAAAATAGTTACAGTGAAGAGGGGGGGGCAGGGCTGAGGTGGAAGCCTTTTATTTCAAACAATAAATTTGTGCGTTCAGTTGAAATTCAACCGTCAATTTTGTCAAAAAGCTCTCACTCACAGCACTCATGGAAAAAAGGCAAACGGAAAGTCTCCCCACAGGAAGGAGTTGACACAGAGGCATCGCCCACGTCAATACCTTCAAAAACAATGTCTGTACGCATGTGTGTGTGTATGTGTGTGTGTATGTGTGTGTGTGTGTGTGTGTGTGTGTGTATGTGTGTGTGTGTGTGTGTGTGTGTGTGTGCAAAACCAAGAGCGTGTGTGATCATGTGTGTATGTGAGGGGGGCTGGAAGGTATAACATTGTTGATAAGGTAAAGAAAAGCACTTTTCACATTATGCTCTTTCGTGTGCGACATCTAAAGTTTGAAGAATACATGCAAGAGTTCTAGTTGTTGTAGCAACATGCATAAATGTGCAAAAGCGGAGCAATGGTATCCAGCTGAGATCAAAGCCAGGCTGTGAGGAAGATGACAGACAACATCTACTGATGGAACTGATTGTAATACACCGTTGACGAGCACAAAGAGACGTCCAACATGTCTGCAAATTCCAACTCTTCCTCGTTTATTTGTGTGTGCTGTTGTCACGTATGTCTGCAGGTGTGACTGCTGTGAAAGACCACACAGGAGAGCAGAAGGCTATGTGAGGAGTTCCTGTCTTTCAGCCATTCACCAACAAGATTGCTTAACAATGCACCTTGCAGTTTGTGTTTTCTTCCTTTACAAAAAGGGTCAAAAGGGCTGACTCTGCATACAGCTGTCATTCATACTGGATGTTAACAATGAAACCATTATTTCTGACTATATACATATGACTATAAAATGTGATCAGTTAGAAGTCTGATTCGAGGAATGTGTTGCACTCAATGACGGAGGAACACACAGCACCTGAGCTGGACTCTGAAAAACAATCCGAGAGCCATCTGAAAGAGACTTTAAGAGATTACATTAACATACTGTACGTTTTCCCCTGTGGAGATTATGACACACCATGTGGTCACAGTTGTGTTTGATTGGATCTCTTCAGGTATTTTTCATAATGACACGCAGACTGGAGAGCTGAAGCAGTACAACAGGACTCTAGCAGACCCATTTAAGCTGACCCAGCGCCATGCTGTCCCTGGTCAGCTCTTAGATGAGAACAACGGATCCGTTATTACAGTAGAGTACCTAAATATGATACTTTTAAATTACATTTTCACGACTGAAAGTTGTTAATTCATGAAAACTTCATGCATGCACCACCCTCCACTCCAGCCTCCCTTTCATAACGGCTCTGCAGCACAGGGACGCCACACATTATGAATTGAAAAAAAAAACACGTAGCCAGTGAAGCAATCTATGTTTTCTCCAAATGAAGTACTAGATGAACATATTTACTATGAGATATGCTTAAGCCACCAAGCATCGAGAGTTTGCATGGAATGCTTGGGCAGATTGGGACTCTTGTTTCTATAATCTCTGATCAAATACTTCCTCATATTTCAACAAAATCTGAACACTGACAGGTTTGATGTTAAATGAAAACAAGATGTTCTGAAACATGTTTACATTGTTCAAAGTAAGATATTAAAAAGAGAATAATGTACCAAAACTCAGGTATTCAATTATTGGAATCTCATGTAGGTGAATATAGGCAATACTTTGCATGGATTGTTTTTGACGTTTGAAATACTAGTTTGGCAAAGAAAAGACCTAACTCAATGTTTCTGAACAAGCTTTGTTCTCTGAATGGAGCCATTGACTGTTTGTTACAGTTAAAAGCTCCATTAAAAAGGTATGGTAGGATAGTGGACCTTGAGATTTGGTTTTGTGTCCTAAAATCCCACATGACATCTGTGTAACTAACTGAGTAGTGAAATGATTCTTGAAAAAAAAAAAGAATGATTACATAAAAAGAGTCAAAGTGACAATTGGGATGAATACATATGCAGTGTATGGACTCATCATATGCCAGACAGCAGGAGTTTCACAGATCAATGTCTGCAGCATCACAAGAACACACAGAGTGATATTGGTGCCAGTGTATTGTGACATGTTGCTGTCTCAATGACCCCGGTGCACACAACCTCAGGAGCTGCGGCGCTTGTCTCTCTCTGTGGTTGCTGTAACCACTGTGCTCATTTCACAGCATTTGGTGAAGCACCACCACCTGACTCGTGTGCAAGGGTTTGCAGGTTTCATAGTTCATTCAGGGCAATCATAAGTCAGCTGATTTCACTGATTTGAACGTAGGTACCTACAAAGGTTCTGTTGGGCTCACGTGACTGAGAGCCACAAAATAAGATAACAAAAAGAAGTCACAAATTCAGGACTGTTTCATTCAAACACGTGCTTATTGAGGAAACACTCTCCTAATAGACATAATTCATAATATATTTAGTATTATTTATTTTAACAGGACAATACCTATGGAAAATCAGAATCTCTTTTACAAGGGAGCCCTGGTCATTTACATGATCTACTATAAAGTTTCAGAGCAGAGCATCGTGCTTCATATATTAGTCAGAGATGTTAAAGTACGCCAACACAAGCCCCGACTGCTGAAAATCAAGTCACAGGGCACAGAATGAAAGGTTATGGTTTCAAGTGTGCGTACATGTGACACAGAGTGTGGTTTAGTGGCTTTTGGGCAGCAGTATTGATGACTCAACCTGAGAAGAGAAAGCAGTACTTATTTGTTGGACACCTTCGCACGCTCAAGCATCACAATCAGTCACAGTGGAAATATTCGCAGGGAGGAGGAACTGCATCACCACTGAACATTTCAAATGTCTGGTTCCAACTGTAAAAACATTCCACAAGGGCCCAAAGGTTAGCAAAGGTGTTCTGGTTTCCTAGGTCTAGGTCAGTGCCCTTGATCAACCTTTCTTGTGTCATAGGTTGGCAGAGAATTTGTTCACACATGGGTGGGCCAGCTGTGTCATGCAGCCATTAGAGCAATCTGGTAAACAGTGTAGCAATCTGACTATTAATGAGTGCTGTGGACAGTAACAGTCTGGGTGAAGAAACCCTGACAGCTGCATCCTTACACACACCAACACGTCCAAGTGAAAGGCCACTGCTCCAATAAGTACGTCTCAGTCAGTCAATATTCAGAAGATCAATATTTATCTCTGGGATTATTGATGTTTTCTTGATTAAACCACTGAAATGTAAGACGTTCAAGGAAAAAGAGCACAGAGGGCAGCAGCAGGCCGGTGGTTCTGGAGGGCAGGAACCTCAACTCACAGCTCAGCAAACACACTGGTTTGTATAGGGGATGAAGTTTTTCTGAGTGATGTGTGATTGATTTTTCCATCACAGCTGGAAATGACTAATCCAATAATCAGTTGAAAACACCATATCTATAGGACACACACAGCCAGCCAGAGCTGGACTAGGTTTCCGTTTCAGAGCAACCCTGCACAGAATCACTGAGGGACATTTTTATGCTCTGGTTTATTCCAGAGTGAATCATACAGGAATTAACATAACTCATATGCAAATGTACCCATTTCAGATTTGGAACCATGCATCTTTCCATCACAGTCAGAGAGGTGTTCTGCTTGCTGGAATGAAGTAAACATTTGTCGTATAAATGGATCAAATGACTGTATCATGTAAAAAGAGTTGCTCTTAGTGACGAGCCTACAGAACCACGTTCATGTCATATTGTTCAGACTGTCATTATGAGCAGCCGAGTGGGAACAGCTGAGTCAGACATATTGAAAATTTCCGACCACTACAATATCTCCAAATTGGCATAAGAATTAGAGAAGTATCAAGAAACCTGTGGCAAATCACTGGCACTCGACTCTGATATGGTCAATGTGCTAAATTTCTACTTCCTATTTTATATTCTTCAGGCTTCATACAGTCAATTAATGAACAAATAATCCAATTCACTGATAATGAAAGTTGAAAGCCCTAATTTGGTGCTCCAGCTGCTACTGCCAGAAACACTGTGCTACAAATAAGAACTGTTCCAGGAGAAACCTACATGAATGTACTTCTATACTACTTTAGACTCTTCATTGAACAGGTAGCAGAAATAGCCTGTGTCTCAAAGGTCACTCTCCCCTGCCGCTCTCACTCACCCTTAAGCCAAGTGCAGAGCAAATATGAGTGACAGAGGAGGCCAGCCTTCCTCTCAGATCAGCCTGTGGAAACCTCTGGGGAGAATATGCAGACGTAAGCTGCTGCTATTTGCGCATGAGCGGCAGCGTTGGCTGAAATGAAAGGTTGCACGATGGTCTGCGGGAGGACGTTGTTGTTTCTAGTGGCACACATTTCTTGGAAGGCATGATTGATGCACATCTCTGCTCGAGTGTCCTAAGTATTTTAGCTCGTCTGTGGCTGTGCAGCTGCCACACAGTGGACGCGGACTGTGAGAGTTTCACTCTTAAGATCTAAACAGGGCTAAATGGCAATTCTTTATCCTGCCGCTGTTTCCTTACCGAGGTCAACCTTTCTGTACACCGCAAATAACTCGCAGAAAGGCTGCCAGAAGGGGCTGTTTGTTTATGGGTCAGACTGTCTGTCATAAGAGACTATTTTTAGCTGCCTAATCCTTCAATGGAGTCATAAGGGCCCAAACTGGCCAGATGACAGAATAAACATAAAAAGCTTCATGTCAAAGAGCATACTAGGTTTATGTCTAATCTGTCATTATTCTTACCGTTTAAATTTCCATTATGCAAAAACACAAATCTCTGCATCATGCAGTTGTGATTATGAAAACAACATATACATATCAGCCTTACTATGGAACATGAAAGCATTTCTGTAACAGCAACCATGATTATGTATGATAAATTCAAGCTACAGGAGAGAGAGTTTAGTCACCAGTGATAACAACAACAGCTTCTATATGGAAAGTATCAGATGAACTTGTTTTAGGACTGCTGGACATGTCTCACACAGATCCTGGACATTCTGCTCAGCTAAGCAGTAACTGTGCAGCTAATCTGCTGAAATGGGTGGGGACAAACATGACCACACACAGACTGCATGAATCCCCCTTCAAGCCTTTATCAGGAGCAAACTCTTCTAACTGTCTGGAATTCTGCAGACACTAACATGGAGAGGCTGGGCTTGGCCTCAACCTCTTGTGCTTTAATAACTTTAAAGCATTGCTCTGGGACCTGTTCGTTATTATGTCATCATTATATACCATTATTAGAATGCACTGCTGTGGCCCAATGGCCAATCCACAACTCCACAACAAACCATATGATGCATGTTGTTTTCAACATATTTACTCATGGTGAAAGATAAACTTTCTCAATTATTCTATTTTTGTCTTTCAAAGTCTTTTTTTCTGTCTTTATATAGGAACATATTTACAGGTGCTTTACTAGTTTTTTTTATTTTATTTGATCACACAATTAAGTATAATTAAGGAACATATCTGATATTAAAGAATAATTTATGACAAATGTATATTTTGTTAGAACTTCTTTCAAAGGCAGTTGCTGAGGTCTGGAAACACAGGTACATCGCTATGTCAGAGTCAAGTGTCCTGCACATCCAGGCAAGCAAGCTGGAAATAACTTCACAGGGGAGCAATAGTGAAGATCTTGTCCAAAATGGACCAGTACAGTCAGAGATTACAACAGCTTTAACGATAAGGGCTAAGGGCTGGCAGATGAAGCAGCGGACATGTGGTGGAGAAGAAAAGGGAATATGAGAGAAGAGCTCTTCTGTATGATGTGATGGTAGGTGATTTCTTTCCCAGGAGTGCTGTTCCACATGTCACAGAAGTAGGTATTCAACCCTAACCAGCGGCTCTCTGCCCTCCGTCCATGGTCAAGTCCTACACATGTCTCACTTCCCTGCCCGGTCCAGCTTGCTGCTCAATATGATCTAATGTAAAGCCAGCCAACGACTCACAGGCAACATGAGCTCAATAACTCGGGGACACAAGTCTGCCTCAGCCACTCTGTACAGTGTGAACGTCATCTAGTAAAGTGTCATTTTCATCTCATCATGCAGAACCATTGATCCATCAGATCCATCAGGACCACTGATCCATCAGATCCATCAGGACCACTGATCCATCAGATCCATCAGGACCACTGATCTATCAGATCTATCAGAATCACTGATCCTTCAGATCCATCAGATCCATCAGGACCACTGATCCATCAGATCCATCAGGACCACTGATCCAGCAGGTCCATCAGTTGTATGTAACCTTATACGGATTCATCTAAAATCTAAGATCTACAATCCAAGTAGTGCTGCTTACTAGGATAAACAGAAAAAGTCATCAATCATGGTTGACCACAGTTGACTCTGAATGTCGTTTATAAGTTTTGGGGGTTTATTTGTCTGTTTCTTCGGCATGGTGAGCAAATATTTTCCAAATTTGGCCCTTGGCAGTATGTTGGCTAACTGGTTTAGGTAGAACTGAATTCAATTCATGGCAAGGTGGACTTTTGTTGAGTTGTTGCCATGCTTTCTGCTTTTTGTTGAATTTTGCATTGAGTCGAGGGTCTTAGTCAAAACACAGTGAGAGCATAGCGGTCTGCATTGATCACATTCAGCAGTCACTGCTTCTGAGGGAGGAAGTTAGCCACACACACATGGGTGCATGCGTTAATCAGGCTTAAAATGTTAACTGAATCTAGTCATGACACAGGCTTTGGAATAAAATCTGAGATTCAGAAATGCAGGGGTGACTCAAGTTGTACTTAAGGTGAGAAAATGAGAGACTTTACTCAAGACTGACTGGAAAGACTTGCTTGTAGGTCAAGAGACCAGAGACTTGACTTGGAATTGGTCCAGAAGACTTTAGATGACCTCTTAACTGTTGTCTGAACTCCACAGGATGGGTGTTAAAGTGCTCTATAGAAATGAACTTTTGGCTTATAATGCTTTCTCATGATTATAAATACAAACAAAACTGAAACATATTTGGAGTTTTGCTCTCTGCAGCTCAAAAAGATAACTATGCAGATAACAATATTATGGTTTCAGACAAAGTATGAGTCTTTTATGGAAATGATTAAAGTCATTTATATGAAGGTTGTTTTCCCTTTTCTCGTTATACTAGGCAAACATTTGTTAAAATGTTAAAGATTTTAGATAACCTTTGTTTAAATTTTAAATGACAATTTTTCAACAGTCTGCAAGTGTGCTCTAGTCCCATATTTCTAGACATATTTTTCTGCATAGCTGAAGGAAAGCAGTTCAAAGTGAATTCCTTTAGATGCAAAGGCTTAGATACATCTGCCTATAATTCGGATTAGCTTGTATATATACATTTTTTTGCTAATAACTGAAGGAACTGTTGAACTGTAACTCTGCAAATGTCTTAAACGCTGTTCTAAGAGATTATACATTGATTATGAAGTAGTACTGCCAGTTGGACAAGTCTACAGTCCTTAGTTGTGTTTTGGGGCAACGTCTCTGGGATCTCAGCGCCTGCACACAAGCTTCAGCATGAGCACAGTTTACAAGCGTGGCTCAGCAGTGTTTCTGGTCCTCACTTGCCTCATTTGGTGAACTTTTCTCACCTGCAGCTCGCAGAACTCGTTAAAGCCCCAGCCCAGACTTCACCTGTCAGGACAACAGCCGGACTGAGTCATGGTCTGTTCATCATTCCTCTGCTGACTAAAGGTGATTTGAGGGAAAAGCTGATGTCACATAACTGTTGGTTGTTGTTTTGCCTCAAAATTAGTTTTTCCAAAAGATACATAGTAAGCTCTTGCCTTCTTTGCTTGGTAAATTGACAGTCACAAAACCAACAAGATATCATTTGATGGTTTATGTGAGAAGCTGACTGAATTTGAACTCTTTCACATCCTGTTTGACTGTCGTAATCTTGTTTCTTAACAGTTGCTCAGACTCGTCACAACAAACTGTGTGGCGAGGTGACAGGAGGCGGGAGGGACGGGGGAGGAGGCTGGGGGAGGTTCTGGGCTACAGACTAGACTCGTAAACAGCTCACAAAGCACCTGGGTTGGCGTAGGACATGCATCCCCTCCAATTCTTCCATAGACACACACACACACACACACACACACACACACACACACACACACACACACACACACACACACACACACACACACAGGCGCATAATCTGGAGGTGGAGGTGGTGGGGGTATTTCGACTCTATTTCACTTCCCCATTCCCACCGAGGCAGAGCCGTGCAGGGCCACACACGTGTAGCAGGGATGTGAGGATTACTCAGTATGAGCAAACATAAAGAGGCCAGTCAGACTTGTTTCATTTATCATTCATCAATATCAATAACTGGAAAATCTCCTACTATACCATCCATGGTGTTAACCGACATGTTTGGGTTGTAGGGAGATTGTTTTTGCACTTCATGGTGGTTTTTCCTAATGTCTGTATAATATTTCCTACTGCTATGTATTTTTAACGTTTTGACTTCCTGATTTAATCTTTTTTTTTATTTGTTGTATCAGTGAAGCTTGGAAATACAACAGTGAACTGTATTTTCCAGCCCAGTATCATAGTTATATAGCTGCCATGCACAGATATTGTAGCAACTTTGGCTTTGGCAGTTTATGACAGAATCTTCTCACAGTGTACATTTGGATTTATCATAGCAACAAAAGAACCGGGGTAATTATTAACATAATGACAGCTGCATCCCATTCTGCAGATGTC
Organism: Etheostoma perlongum; assembly: GCA_026937815.1. Taxonomy (NCBI): domain Eukaryota; kingdom Metazoa; phylum Chordata; class Actinopteri; order Perciformes; family Percidae; genus Etheostoma; species Etheostoma perlongum. The sequence continues at coordinate 25,920,291 of CM049388.1, read as the reverse complement.
CTCTGGCATGGCTTACTGGAATGGATCCATAATGCCATGTCATTCCACCTGTGCTGCACCTGCTCTGTTAATAACAGAACAGCCTTCCTTTCTTTATGTTGGAAAATTAGCTCACCACACTGACAAATCCTGTCTTTTATTTTATTTTAAAAAAAAACAAGTGTTTTGGCACTCATTAATGGATACAACATATTGGTAACATGGAAGATGCAATAAGATCAGTTAGACCCAAAGTAGTCTGGCTCAACGGAAGCACAATTCCAGTATATAACCTGATGCAGCGGCTGTCCCTCCCCTTCCTCCCTCTGTGTGTTGGCGTTCTCAAACTCCATTCTCTTCAGGAAACTAACTTTGAGCTAGCGTGCTACACGCTGAAAATGTCAACTTTTGAAGAAGATGTGGACGGTGCAACAAGGCAGGCCTGCTTGGTTCTTTCAGGGAATGATTGTACAGATTGACAGAAAATATTTTGGGGGCATTTTATTTCCTATCCCAGAGTGCATCTGGGGTTTAGCCAGACCTTACTCCACAGCGCTGTGAAGACAGAGCTGCCAATGCCTAACTAGGCTCAAAGACACAACCAATTAGATTTACATTTGTATCGTTTTCCTATGTGTGTGCTAACCTCAAAAGACTTCTATGCCTAATGTGTACTGGCTGGTGACTGGATTAACACTTTCATAAATGCATGCAATCGATAAACACATCTATATTTGATCAATTTAACTTACTTACTTCTAAATGTTCAAATACTTATTTAACAAAGTTAACCAGATGTACAGTGATTTCTTGGAACAGCCACAGCAATGGGATCACCTAGTGTCAGAAATGTCTCATATTTCTAATCTGATTACATCATTTTAAGAATACAGTACTGGCCTCTTGCATCTCTCACTCCTGCACACACACACACACACACACACACACACACACACACACACACACACACACACACACACACACACACACACACTCACAAACACTCACAAACACTCACAAACACTCACAAACACTCACACAGAAGAATGCTCTAAAGTCTGAAACTTTTTTTTCACTGTGCCTCTGAGTCATAATATGAAGGAGGAAGCCAGGCATGAGTCAGAAATGTTCCACAAGCCTAATAGTACATCTGAGGGCTGCATGAATGGCTCTCAGGGACTGTTTGTCTCTTGACACAATAAATAAGTCCAGTGACGAGACTGAACTTGCTGTCTGGTGTCTTTCTGAATACAAACTACTCTGGATAAACACTGATGGTGCAGAATGTACTGCCGTTAGAAAACAGAGGTTTCCTGAGGTGAACTGCGTGCCTGTGTGACCACCTCTGATGACAACGCACTCTAATTCAAATATAAAGCACATGCATTGTGTCTGGCAACCCAACGCCATTCTCTGCACAAAAATCTGAAAAATATATATAGGGCTCACTCCACAGCCACTCTTGAAATTCTGCTCCACGCCACAAATTAATTGGCTTTGCAGATGAAAGAGACATACATTGTTACAGTAAGTGCTAAGTGCTGAATTGAGAGGCTTAGTGGAGCAGCGTCACATCAAAGCTCCACCATTTACGTTGGGTATCCCCGCTCCGTTGAGAGGAGCGCAGATCGCCGTGAGGGGGGAATGAAAGCCAGATATCAATTCAAGCATTGACTCAAGTCTCTCTGTCCCTCTCACACTCCACCTTAAATATGAGAAAGTGTATTGTTCAGCACCAACTGGATTTATGAGCTAATATATTCAACTGAACTGCAGGATAATAGACTATAGCAGCTATTCTTTGGTGCCACATATCAAACTTTATTTCTGCCTCCAGATCCGATCTATGTCTGAGAAACTTGTCGTCAGACAGAACATTGGTATTACATTTTCAAAAATACAATATCATCTATCATGGCAACTTTGATTAGGGTCTGGAAACTAAAACACTAAAACAGAGAAAAACTGTGGCTATGGTTTAAAAGAAGCAAACTTTAACTTCTGATTTGGTGCACTGCAGCATGTGAAGGGATGCTGTGCCAAACTGGCCACACAACACAAATCATATTAGAACAATTAGGATGGATCTCAAAATGAACAAAGCAATAGTGCAGTTGTGAGTGCTTGCTCTCGAGCACCAAATCAATCTATCCTCTCTATACACAGGTAAACTGACAACCAATCACAGGGCTTTGTTGGGAGTGTGCTGTGGTCCTCCATGTTTTTTTATCGGAGTTGTGGCTGCAGGTTAGAATATTGTTACTGCACAGGTGATTAATGTAATAGCAAAACTTTACATTTCAGTCTAATTTGCTTCAAGCAGACACAGATTATAATCAAATTGCATTATTTGAATGGACGATTTACATTATTATACATTTGAAGATAGTTTTATTGTATAGTTAAATTTAAAAGTTCCTTTTTGACCCAACATTGATCATATTAATAAATGTTTCCAAAACAGTTTGAAAGCCGAGGTGCACAGCTTTTGCCAGAGCTTTCAACTGCATCTTACAGACTTCTTCAGAGGATTGAGTGTGCTCTGCTTTTCACTGAGGGAGAGCAGCTGATGTGTTTAAAAGTTAGTAACCAACCTTGGGTTAATATCATTTTGTCAAACTATATTTGTTTATATCTACTGATGTTTATTTCCTTTAAAGTACAATGTGTGAGCTGAATAAAAGTGTTGCTGCTTTAGATTGATCCAATCAGTAATTTTCCAATTAATGATCAATCCCTGGTTGATTGACTACTCAATCTATTGTTGCTGCACTGAACAAAAAGATGAATTATTTTGATGAAAATCATGGCACTGAACACACAAACCACAATTACCATGCTAATAACTGTACCCATACTCTTGGATCCCTAATTCAAAGTGACAGGTATTCTGTTACTGTCAAACACTTGGCCACTAGAAGGTGACACTCCATGCATTACCCAAAATCATTGCTGTCCTAACAACTAACAAAGTGTCAGATGACAGGACTCAATATAATACAGAAAATGTGCACATCAGCGCAAAACTGAAATTCTTACAGAGACACAGGAGGCTTCATCAGCAGATCAGCAAACTAGGTGCTATCTAGTCTTTCTCTTGAGGTTAGGCAGTGTGTAGCTGCACCAGCTCAGGCGTTCATCTGAAGAGATGAGCAGCATAGACGGCCAATGGCATCACTCACTCAAGCCTACTTTCTGATTCTAGAGAGGAGGAGAATGATTCCTACCTTCTACCTACAGTATTCCGCTGCTGCATGAACCACAGGGGTAGTGCCGCCACCCATCAATGACTCCGTAAGGGAAAATAGTAAGATGGAAAAGTAACAGAGGGCCTTTGCATCATCTGTGGATGGAGTCCGGGATTTCATGGCAGCTATTCCAAGAGACAGATCTCCTCAAATTGCTTAATTAGCAGTAAACATGTAATCAGTTTAGTCATAAACTATAGTACTGGATGAACGGAAATGTTGAACTCATGATGGAAAGGTCACTACACTAGTCTTGAAGGTGTCTGAAAAAGAAGATTTCATGACCATCCATCAGCAGCTGCTGGGATATTTCACCCAAAATAATTTTAACCTCATGGTAGTACTAGACACATTGGAATACAGATGTTGTGCCAATCCATGATGTGTTAACCCTGAGCTGCTCGTGATCACCAAAGACATCTCAACCAAATGTCATGGCAGTCCATCAGGTATTTGTCATAAAATGTCACTTAAAATTAAAAGTGTCAACGTCATGGTGATGCTAATGGAAAAGTCAGAAGCTCAGCAGTCATTAGGATTCTTCCTCTGGGGAACACTGATGTCTCAGAATTTCCTCTGAATCCATCCAGTATTTGTCAAGACCAGAGTGGTGGAGCAACCACTAAACAGAGCCATTCCACAGCCACAGAGCTGAGGAGTATGAATCCATTCAGGAGAAAATCTATTTGTGGTATCCAGGGTGGTGATTTACAATAAGGCAGTTGTGAATTATAGAAAATATATGTATAGTATCAGCCTTTTTCTAGTTAATAATATATTGATTTGGTTTCTAAAGCACAGGTGTTACTTTTTTCTTTCATCAAAATTGCGCGTATTCTATTCTGTAACCAGACACTTGCACACTTCCTCAGTGGGAAAATGAAAGTTGTAGTAAAATACTGAGGCGTCCACCATCCACATGGAAGACCACTCAATCACCCACATAAACCGTCCCAGCAGTGATTTATTTTACAATCCAATAAAAACCCTGTGTGCCAGAGTGAAATTAGGGCCGTCAGCGCCGCAAACCACTTAGACTTGGTCGTATTCAACCACTGATCGAACAGGTCTCCTGGTCCTGTCGACCAGCACTTAGATTAGGTGGCCGTGTATGGGAGGCCCAACAATGCATAGAGGCGGCGGGGGGAGAGGGGAGCCATCAATGAGTTCCTTTCTCCCAGGGGAGCTACTGTTTACTCAGCACAGGGCGAGCTGGAGGGCAGCACAATGGTGTTGCTGGGCCTCTGCGCCTAATATTGATGTCATACTACTCATCTCCACATTATCCCTGCTATTGATTAGTCTGATCTCAGCCTGGAGCGCTGGGGAGCAACAACAAACACAGCTCTTTTTACTCCTCTGTCTTTTTCAACGCACTGACTCCCACATACTGGGAGAGAGAAACCAAGCCCATTCTTTGTTCCAGCCTCCTCCATGAATCCCCTGCACCCTCCGTTCACGGTTTATCGATCAGAGCCAAGTCAATGCTACTGAGATTCTAAAGATCTGAAATGCACAATCACACAGAATGAGGCGAAGCTTTTCAACCCTCATGGCTAAATTGGTTTTGCAGCAAAACAATTATTAAGAAGACAGTTTGGTCTTCACAAAGCATCAGATTGTACTCATCATTTGTTTTTCTGAAAGCAGAGTCAAGAATATCAATATGTTACTATATAACTCAACTTGTGTCACATTTGATGATGAGTTGTTACAAAGACGTAACTCTGTGCAGAACCAGTTTGAAGATTGTGTATCATCATGCTAGCAGAGAACTAATTACTCACAGAGAACCTTCAGCTGTCACGGGCTTTACACTAAGTGGAAAATGTGAATCACCCACTGTAAAGCTGCAACCCCCCCAAAAGATCAGTGGAAATGTAGGCAGGACCCACAACCCTCATTGTTTCCACATAGGAAAATGAACAGAGGTTTAACATTCATCAAATCAGACTGTATGACATCCCTGAGTGCAGGATATACCATTTGATTTCAAGCATGATGACATTTAGAAAAGACATCTTTTGACACATTACAAGACACAAGGCAACACAACTTTTTGTCAATGATCTGCACTGCAAAACATTTTACACTTTAGTCTAAAAGAGTCATTAATATTTATTACAACCTTGGTCTTATTCACTGATGGGGCTAGACAACAAAATAACCTTTTTGTGTGAATAATTTTGTGTATTGCATAGAGCATACAACACGTCAATATAGTTAAATGTTCTGTATTTGTTTCTCAATTGAGTGTCCAGAAATTAAATTAAAAGGGTTATATCCTGATATGGGTATTGCAATATAAAATGACACATAGTGTGAAAGAGGATTTCATCGATTCATAGATATCGTGCATGTCATAGCAGCACATTGGCTTTGAATATGAAGCACAGTTCTGTTTTCTAGTCAAGTAAACACAGCACAATAAGCCATACATTGTAGAAAATATCAATTGTAAAAGGTAATTTAGTTCCACATTAGTATTCCATAGCTTGATTTCCAGTGCACTTAATTCCAGTTAAAAGTAACTAATCAAACTTACTCAAGTACTATGCTCCAGGTTAATTCTGAGGTACTTGCAAAACTAACTACTTTATATGTATACTCCACAATTAGGCAATGTCATAATTCAGCATATAAAATATGGTGCAATGTTATTCCGTACATGCAACTGCCCAAATGCCATCTTGAGCAGCTACAAAATTAACATGCTTCTTACATGCCAATGCATAATCAATAATAATCCTATAGTAGTATTTTGTCTCTGAAGCTAATCCTAATCTAGGTTTACTTTAATAAACGTTTGAATGCAGGAGTTTTCACACGCTAAGGAGTATTTTAATGTGTTATTGTTACTTTTACTCAATTGTAGAAAGGACATGAAAGGTTGAAAGCTGATTTGTATTGGAAACCAATTTTATGGCTTGTTTTAATACTATAAATTGATATGTTTGGATTTCATAATAGCGTGAAAGTGTTGTTGTTGTGTTTGCAGTGTGAGATAAAGCTGTGTTGCTGATGCTCTCAGGTGGAACACGGCCCTGGCTCCGCTGGCCCTCCGCCTGGACGCTGTCACTCATTCAGCCCAGCCTCTGACATCAGCACTGCCCCCCGGTATCTAAGGTTTCACATGAAGCAAGGTGTAGTAGAAGGATCATGTGTGCTCTGATGCCTGGCGGGTCACAGTATCTCCCAGAGCTAAAAATACCCGATCGTGTGTCCGCCTTCATACGTGTGCAGAGGGAAGCCCGGGGAGGGCCAGCCGTGGCTCATAACTGATGTATTGATGACGGAAAAACTAATTAGAGCCATCTTTGAGCAGCCCAAAGTGTGCCAGTGTAGCTGTCACCTTGGCAGCTTACTTGGAGAATTCCTTGGAGTTCTCTCTATCAGATCATGCCTTCTTACGAGTTGCAATGGCAGAATGTGATAATTCACATTAAGCAGATGTACTCCCAGCACACACACAGTGTTGCCTTGTCTCCTCAAATATACACCTGGTTAATTATTCACAGCCCTGAGAGTCTGCAGTCTAGCAGGCTAGCTGCCTGCATAACGGTCTGTCTTTCCTGATTGTATCTTTCAAGATTTCGTTATTCTGGGCACAGAGTCAACAATAGGCACGTCATCAGAATTTCTTTGGTTTCTAGTAAGGGGGGGGAGGATGGGGTCACAGAGCAGTTAAACCGACAAACCTGGCTGATGCAGCTAGGTGAACGAGTATGAATGGTGGTGAAAAGGCCGGCCTAAGGGGCTTGCTAGAAACAGATGTCAAACAGGAACTTGTGTGTTTAACGTCTCCTCTGCAGCGAGCTTCCTGGAGACACAATCTGCCTCGATGGGTCGGCCAGCAAACTGCTGCCTCATACTTTACCTCGGTCAGCCTGTGACCTACTTTCTGCTGGGACGTGGAGAGTCAAAACAAAAAGTACAAAAAACAAAAGGCGCACTCGCTCCCTGGTTGATTTGGAAAGAGGGCTTTGTGGAATGTCTTGGGGGAAGTGTTGGGAAAGTGTCTGTCTTTTCTAGCTGCTTCTAACCCACGGGCAACAACACATGCCAAGCTTAAACGTCTTCACAGGGAAATATGTGAAAAGTACTTGGAAAGATATTCAGCTGACACAAAAATAAGCATTTTAACATGACCACAGGCAACAGTAACTTTTCACTGAAGAAGAAGAGCAGGGTATGCCAGCATGGTAAGCCAGAATGAGTGGATAGGGAGAGATAAAGGAACACACTGTTTGAGTGACAGGTGATCTCTGAGGTGCAACAAACCAAAACCATACTCAAATAAGTTTTACAGAGACGTACAGTAGTGCTGTAGGGTTGACTAATAATTAATAATTTGTCTCAGAATTATCCACGGCATATTTACAACTAAAGCAGCCCTGTGTGAAAGATATTAATTTCCTGGTAAATCCTATTGGCTCAGACTGGATCTCCTAAACGATAAGAAGACAATTAAAAATGTAGCTAGTGCTAAAAGAATCAGTGAATTATTAGATGAGTCCGTTCACTTGTCACTTATGAGAAAACTACCAAACATTTAGTTGTGAGGATTTCAATGACCAAACTATAGCTACTAAAACTCACAACCTAACAACTCATAACTGTACAGAATAACAACAATGTTGTCCACTGAGACAGCTATTAATGATTATCATTATAATTAATGATTATCTTTGCAATATTAATGATTATCATTATAATCATTACCATCAATCACCTCCTCCCATGATGCTTCTCTCACCAATCCTGTCTCTATCAACATGCTCAGACACGGAATCTGTATATTGCCATAAATGTTTGTTAATGGCTTTATTCAAACATGACAAGGCGATTACGGAAGGAGACACGACACATTATTTGGCACCTATAAGCGCGAGGCAGTGGTGGAACTGCTTGGAGAACAGCAATGAGTGGATGGATCCAAAGTGATTCGATAATGAAGTAATGACCAAAGCGAACGTGAGGGATACTGAAAAATAAGTCTTTATTCTTTAGACCTCCACTAGTGGTACTTGCTTACCTTACTTATTTTTTCCTATTGTAAACAGTCTGATGGCACCCATAGTTAAAAAATAACAAGATATTAGGCTCCATGTCATTTCTGAGTTTGTGTAAATGTAGGATGTGATAGTGATGGCTCAGTCCCACTGACATTTGTGTTATTACTCATGAGCGTTTCACCTCAACGCTTGCGGCTGGGGTCAGGTGGGGGTTGGATTAGGTCGCTCGGGTGCATAGGCAAAGATGAAGACTCCAGCCAATGAGAAGCCAAGAAGCGGAGTGTCTGTCAGAGGATGGGAGGGAAGGGGGGGAGCAAACGAGGAGCATTAGGGTAGGTTAAAGAACAAAACAGAGAGGAGTGGTAGGGGGGGCTGGGACAGACGGTGGAAGTGGCTGACTAAGGCAGGGTTCACTCAGTTCAGCTAGTAAATAAGTGAATGACTGCTCCGAGTGCATTCCAAGGCTCCACCTCACCCTCCCGGCCAGCCTCTTCTCGGGGGGATTCCTGAGGTTTCTGGGGCTGTCAACGTTTCCAGACCCTGCTGCCAGCAGTAAAAGAAGGGCATGGCCCATTCACTTCTAGCGTGTTTGCTGCAGATAAAGAGGCCCGCCCTCCCCCCCTTATACCCTAACAAAAACATCCTGAGGGTCCCAGTCAATCGGCTTGCCGCGGTAAATGAGCCCGCTCCACCAGAAACCTCACACATTGCTGGAAAAGACACCCTATTCATATCACACACACAAAATGTCTCACAGGCCAACATGGCGGTCCGTTGTATTTGCAGATTAATGCACCCCTGAAGCCATGCAGTCTCTGGACGTGGCACCATCTGCCTTGGCTTTTGTTAATCACCTCAGCCAGATGGGTTAGCAGGTCTTTAGGAAGCTTGTTTTCCTGCTCAATAAAAACGTGTGATATCAGACCATGGCACAGAAATTGGCACTGCTTTTTTATCTAAAAAGGAAAAGTGGTAACATTCAATGGCTTTGAACAATCCCAGGTAATAGGCTACAAGATTGCTCGCGTTTCAGGTTTGAGAACCTATCCTGCCGACAAAATACCGGAGGGAAATATCGGTGAATGGCAGAAAGGTAATATCACTGTGAAAGAGGGGGGGAACCAATCATGTTTAGAGCGGTCTGTTCAGTAGGTAGGGCTGAGTTAATGACACATTACACAGCTCGACAATACAAAGAGCATTCTGAACCAGCAGCACTTTTAGTGAAATCAGAGTCTCAGCACATCTGCTCTATATGAAGTCTTCATCTTACACGTGTTTTTGACACGTCAGGAAAAAACTATGTGGTTCTTTAGCTCTGCAGGGCAAATCATTTAATTTCTCTGATCAAAGTTGAAATTGGGGTTCTGCACTGCTACTCTCTCTATGAGTCAATGAAATTAATCGCTATAATTAAATTTATATAAAAAATAAACAAGGTGAAAATTCGGAGGCATGGGAGCTTGACTGGCGGTAGGTTTGCAGGTCACAGCCTGTTTTTTTTTTAGATTTCAAACCTCAGCTGACAGCAGATGGGTTGTTTTTAAGTCCGTGTGTGGAGACGGGCTATAAGGCCAACATTCCTGAGCCGAGGCCTGAAATCCTGAGAACAGTGCCTGAAGTAAACTAGCTCCGAGACAATGGTGAGAGGTTGAAGGTGAGGAGAGTGGGGCCTTTGCAGCTACTAATATATTCCAAGGAGGTTTCTTAAGTGTTCTGCCACCAAATGCCCCGCATAATGGTTTCCATGGAGATGGGTCCTCGGATCCAGGGCTACGTTACAGAAACGAACCGGCAGAACAATGACCCCAACTTCTACCATGTTACTGAACATTTTTCAGCTGGCTACTTATTCCCGTTCTGTGTCAGAAGGTAAGCAAAAAGAAAATCTGCTTTTGTCCATGTTCCGTTTCCATCGCTGCTGTTCCCATGGTCCATGGATACAGCCCCACACTTCCTAAAGCTTTTTTGCCAGAGGCATCCTTTCAGCCTATGGTCTTGACAACACAGTAGGAATTTGCATGCATCAATAGTTTGGAACAAAACAACATCCTTAGCAGAATCCACAAGTCTGGAGACACACATCCCTTTGGAAGGGTCACTTCGATTTCACCAAGAGAAGAATAATTGGGAAATTTACATTATTGATTTGAAGCAGCACTCAACCTTCTCTATAGTCTCTTATGAGTTGTTTAAGAAGGTTTTTCAAAGATAATCCTTTTTGCAATTTTACATTTTCACAGTTAATTAACATTAAACTCAACAAGCCATAACGTAGTACAGCAGAAAGAGAACAGAAGAAAAGAAATAATATCTCTCTTAAAAAAAAAAAAAAACAAGTGTGCGATGTCCCACTGAAAGAGGGAACCATGGGTAAGCTCTGAGCGCCATGCTGACTACAGGCATAGCTTTGGCACCCGTTATGCCCTCCTTGGTTTAAGTCTCTTTGAACAGTGCTGACAGCTGGGGGGGGGCAACCCATTTGTAGAACCCTTGTCACAGGCAACAAAGGCTTGATGCCACACAACATCAAACGCTGAGAGGACAATAAATCAAGGTCTAAAGGATAGCAGCAAGAGTAGCAGTATTTATGTCATCCACTCCTGGCCCTTTTCATTGTCTGCAATGTCTTCTTGTGGAGCTGTGTTTACTCTATTTACTCACTTAAGGTGCAACACAGCTAATGATACCTTCCAGATAGGGACTCTTTGGCTCCTCAATATGTGCAGCTCGAAACATCACTGGGTAACTCAGCTGGCACAAAGGCTACTTTTACAGTACGCACTAGAACTCTGTTGTACAGCGATGACACATACAATATCAGAGTTGCGGTTAAGATCTTTTTTTCTTTGTATAAATGGAGCACCTCCTCTCATCCCCTTGTGATCATGCAGAGCAACATGGAACCATATAGCAGAGGCAAAAAGTCACACATGCACAGACGGAGGATATACAGCCTCTTGACAGCTCTAACAGGAGTGGGAAGACAGCCTATAATGGAATCTAAATAACACTTGCGCAGTGCTCATTAAAGTTTCCCTGTGTGTTGGTCATTAACAATCTCCTCTTCTGTCACCTTCATCGCTCGAGGTGGGCTGGAAAGGCTTGCCACTGCAATGTACAGCCTTGTTTTCAACATGCTTACACAAAGACAGACTGTGCTAATTTATGTTCTGTGAGAGTGTTGCCTCTTTTTATAGCCTATAAAAATTATTAACCCACTAAGTGTCCTCTATTTTAACTCTACAACGAAATATCTGCCATGTAAAAAAGCTGGTGTGTGCAAAGATAATACTGCTGTCAAAGAAGAAAGTTAATGCAAATTAGAAATAAAATGGCTCTTCTTGGAGTGGATTTAACACCCAGAACGCATTGGGCATCAGTTCCACTGGCTACCAGCCATCGAGTTAACACTGAAGCTGACAGTAGCATTCTATGCTGGTCCAACTCTAAAGTTAGCTCAGATTCAATTATTGATGCTAGATAGGCATGCTTTCTCTCTCTGTCTTTAGTTGCACAACAAGACAATGGGTCTACAGCCACACTAGCATCTTTGTAATTAGACACGGTTGTGCTGTGAGCCTGAGTCCTGCACCAGAAAAGCTGTGTAATGAGTAATAAATATATTTCTATAAATTCACGGGGAACAGGAAGGCTACAGGTATGGGTAAAAATGAACTGAATGCAGACAGGCAGTTTTTTTCTGGAGAAATCTGATCTTAATCAAAAATAAGTAGGATGAATATGTGCAGTAGTCTATTTCTACCATCAAAATCAGCTACTATTGTCAAGCCTAATCAGCCACCAGGATTTATATTTCTTGTGATGGCCTGCGGCATCGAGCGCAGCCAGGGAAAGAAACTGGATTTGTGATTCAAGAACGGAGAACTCAGCTTCAACCAAGGTCTGTGGACCATGTTGTGTTTCTGCACCGCTCAACTGAGGGCAATTACATGTCAGGATAGTGAGAACATGGGAACTGGTGATTGAATCTGCGAATAGGCTGTGGTTAATTATGGTTTCCATTCATGTTTCTAAGTTACAATTGTGCAAGTAAAAATAAGGCACTGTGTAGTGTGTTTAATCACGGGTCAGGTCATGTAACATGTAACTTATACACGGGTCCGGGTGGCTCGATAATTATGGGTAACGGGTTGGTTCAGGTACTCTGCGGCTGTTTGAAAAACTGGACCCATTGTTCTTTGAGTTACTATGAATACTAATGTCTTTATGCTAACATGCTAACAATGACAATAATAACATGCTGATGTTAAGTGGGTAATGGTTATCATTTTCACCATCTTAGTTTTACATGTTAGCATGCTACCATTTGCTAATTAGCAATAACTAAAAAGTACAGCTGAGTCTGGTGGGAAGTCATCCGATTTTCAGTTACTAAGTCATAAAGCAAAGTACGGAACAAATTAAAAATGTGACCTCATGATAGCACTAGATCAAAAATCAAGGGATTCCCAAAAATGACAATTAATCCTGTGGTGAACATGAATGTCTGAACCACATTTCACAGCAATCCATCCAATAGTTGTTGGGACATCCCAGGACCAAAGTGGACAAATTGACTGACAATTCCATCCCAGAGTTACGCTGCCTGGGTGGCTAAAAAATAAAAAGGCACCACAAAACCATCCCTAACCATTGTTCTATCCTGATGCTGAACTATACTGTAGAGGCTGCAGCAACACGTCAGCCAACAGCAGCCCAGCCTGGATCTATGGGATACTACACACACACACACAAACAGTTTCTGCTTTTTATCCTTACAACTTTTCAGTTCATTAGATGATTACAGATTGTAAAAAGAAAACTTCCACTTACTAGCTTTTTCCTGGGCTTTCAACTGCAAGAATGAGCTTTTACACATAATCAATCACTTTTGGGATAATCCACTTATTATCATATACTTATGATGAATTCAATTATTATTATATTTATAGATGAAATGATTAATCAATCAACTGAAAAAAGAATCAATAGACACATTTATTGTGACATAAATGAGGAGTTACAGTATCTCATTAGTCAGGTAAGAAATCTTTGATTGTCTGACGCTCCTACGGACCATGAGCCAGCAGACTCTCACCTTGCTGCATACTGCATCACTGCCATGCTAAATACAAGACTGACATGGCAAAAGAGCTCCCTGCAGGGCAACTCACTGCAAACATGCATCTGTCAGAGGAGCTGGTGGTCCACCGCATGGAGACAGCATGAGGAGAACCAGTTCAAACAGAAAACAACCAGCGTGATCATGCAGATTCAAAGGTCAAAGTTGGACTCAACTTGCCTCCTTTCAGTGTTTTTATTCTCCGGTGGTGGGTTTGTCTACTGAAAGGTCCTGTCTTGTCCAAAGTGTGTCTGTGGTCCTGAGACGAGCGTACAGGCTCCACATCCCTCCCCCCCAATGGCACAACCAGCAGTATTAAAATAAATCTGTGCACACGTCCCACCCCACCATGCTTGCTAGACATTACCTTATACAAGGCCAGCACCCGCGCGATTTTAGCTCCCCTGCTGCCCCTGGCATAAACCCCACCCGCACCATTAATCCCACAACCCCCTCCACCTTAAGCCCCCCCCGTGTTTCTGTGTATGATCTCACATGACTCAACAAAACCCTAGGCCTGGAGCAGGGCTGTCCGGAGGTTTTTCCCAAGAGGGGAGGAAAAGATTGACTTTGTGGAAGGGACCTGGAGCGCTGCCCTCTCCAGCTTGGCTCAGATTGCCACACTTGTCAAACCTGATGGATTTTGGCTAAAAATAAAAGCAGAAAGGGGCCCTTGACAGGCGGATTAATGAACTCAGTGGTGCTCCTCCTAACCGAGCCACATTGTGCAGAATCTCCGGGTCCCGATGCCTGAAAAACAAGGATGGCGTGCGCGGCCCAGAGAGCGCTGTGTTTCACAAACAAAACATCCCCTTTTTCATGTGCAGCGGGGAGATTCAGTAGAGGAGTAGAGCAAATGCAAGATGAGCCAAGTGAGTGGGAATTCCTGCGTCCAGCCCTCCCACTGTTACCCCGCCCTATGCACATTCCCCCACCACATTCATAGCGGCAAAAAATCTGAGCAAAACAGAGCAGCAGCAGGCTGGAGACCCAAACAAATACAGCAGTCTTCTGATCACTGACGGACCTCTAAACTCAATAAATGTCAGTTTGAATGGCATAGGCTATCGTTTGACAACTTTTTATGTGTTCAGCCATCAACCCTTTAAGCTGTCTTACAGTCTTACAGTTTTGTGACTTTCCAAAACCAACAATCCTACTTTTTATGTTTATGCAGCAATTGGCAGGATGGGAGCAGATGGCAACGTAAGAGGGGTTGGACCTGCTTGACCTACCGATTATTATAACCCAGTTCACCTGTTCAGGGAACTTTGACATACATCCAGCTGGTTTTTAGCCCCACCTTTGAGGTAACTGATGTCACTTTATACAAACACCCCATCCAGAATCTGTGTCCTGCCCACACAACACTGTCCATTGTAAATTAACAGCTAATACTACAAATGCATGGATCATCACTTGTTTACAGAGTGACCCGGGTGCAAGGCTCCTTTAAATGTTCCTTTACTGTCCGCCATATGTGAAGCTCGTACAAGGTCTGCACGGGTGTTCCAGACTGCCATCTGGATCCTATCAGAGACCACAAATACAGATGGAGTGAAAGCACTTGGTAGCAGTGTGGGCCGCCCAGCCTAATGAATGGGAAGAGCACATTTTCAACCTTCGCAACAAGTCAATGGCATGCATGGGCTTCACCTCCCCTCACACACACATCAAGCAGAGGGAAGATCAATTGTCGGGGAGAGGAATAGCCTTACCTCGCCTCCAACGCTACTGAGAGTGTCCTGAAATATCCCTCCTTGCAGAACAAAAGAACAAAATGGCAAGAGGTGATACATGATACAGCAGGGTTAAAAATAGACTCTGAATAGCGCTCTTGGTTTACACCCCGAGTAGCTGTGTAAGACTCCTACAACTTAGCTCACCATTAAGAACAAAACATTATATGCATTTTGGACCACTTATAGATTCAGAAATAGGATCAGGAAGCCTCACTTCTTAGGATTTGATGTGGCCTGGACTTGAGAATTCAGAGAATCAAACATTCTCACGCAATCAAAGAAGGCATTGTTTAAGGGAATCAAAGGCTCTCATGGTATGTGAAGCATACATGATCTGCCTGAGAAGACAGAGAAGTCCACCTTTTCAGCGGGAGGATATTTCTTTTGTTTAGATGTCACTGCGCATGGCATCCTACATAGAAGATCCAAACATTACATCAAAACATTACATCATGCAGGAAAAATCCATGAGAGAAGCTGCAAGCGTTTCCAACTGTGATTTGCTGCACATCAATCAAAGTTCGGTGAGAAAAGAAAAGAATTAGAGAGAGCAAAGTCATGAAAGCCACTTGTTCTCTTGCAAAGTGTTAACAGGCTGCTCGACTCAGAGGATCAGACATGTGAATCAGGCTCTGGAGGTGGTCTCTGCTCCAGACAAGGCTAAAAATGAAAAATATCTCAACAAGGAAGGAAATTAGCATAAAACAAGGTGTTGCTTTTGATTTGAAAAGTTTTAATATTGTCTTTCTTCTTCAAATTCCATTTTATACTATACAATACTTAGTTTCCCTTCCTTTCAAAACTTAAGAACATTTGTGACTAAAGGACTTTGTAAATCAAAGTTGGCCAAACAGCAACATTTATTCATACAGAACGGATAGATTCAGAGACATTCCATGGGGTATAAAGGGAATGATTTCTTCCACTCTGTGTCAGAAGTGCATGCAACATGCCTCTGAGTGACAGGAACAATGGCCTCTTTCACTGCCTTCGCCAGGCTGGAGATGGGAGGTGCATCATGGGAAGCAGACAGGCTCGTACAGTTGAGCGCAAATACTTCAGCAAGGCCTCACACAAAACCCCGGCAACAAGCAACGGCACTTAAACTTCCAGATATGGGCCATGTGTGAATTGTGAGCTTGCTTTGTGGAGCGGAGGAGGCTGGAGGAGAGGGCAGGCAGTTCACAGAGCCAGCACACCGCCTGATCTTACACAAGAAACTATCAAGTATGACCAGTGGGATGGGATGTTTTCGTAGGGATTAATTGTATCAAATCAAAATTGCAATTTTAAAACAAATGCAAAAAGCTAATCGTGAAGAGCACAATTAATCAAATGTATAATATTCAGTTGAATGTTTGGTGTACCATTTGATTTAACATTTTACAATCTTCTTTTCATTGATATATTTACTTTTTCATGAGATAAACGCTGGAATATTACATTTATTTATAATTTACAGTATATGTATATATATATATATATATATATATATACTGTATATATATTTTAATATATCACAGACTGTTTACAGAAACAACATTTTCATTTATTTTTTCTTCCTTTATTTAACATGATCAATCGCAATTTGAATCACGATATCTGGGAGGAGTCAGTCCTACTTTCTATATTTCCTATTTTTACATGTTTTGCCTTATTTCAAGATGTTCAAATAACTCACTCACAACTGTGTCCATGCAGTTCATAAAAGAAAAATGGCTCAGGTGCATAAAGCATTTGAAAAGAATATTTTCTCAAGCCAACACCTCAGGAATCTTAAAATATATAAAAGGATTTATTCTTAAGTACATGTTATGACTATGTATTTCCCATAAAGCCTGTATTCTATTGCACAACGTCCTCCACAACAAAACAAGGGAGCTGTGTCATGAATTTTATATTCCCACTCTCTAGGAGAGTCAGTGGGCCTGAGCAGGAACAGGAAGTCATGCAGGATTTTAGCCCCCCTGTTTCTTACGGCCCTAGGTAGAAAAGTTAAAAAATGTTTAACAACAGATATATCCCCAATTAAATTACAGCACCTATATCATCAGCCGGCACCAAACGTTTAAACTGAAGGTCTCAGAATAGAGAAAAGCTAATTCAATTTCTTCTTTTTGATAATTACAATATCAACCTTCCTGTTGTCCTTGGGTCGAATATGACCTATTTTCAAAGTTTCTATATTAAGAAATTTGGGTTTCTTTCAACCAAATTGCCCAAAAATAGCAAGGTTGGTCTCATACAACGGCCTTCACAATGAAACTGAAGAATCAGATCAGATTTAATTTTAGAGTATCAAATGGTTTAAAAAAAAACATCCTGCCTAAACTTTGACATAACTCTTCTTCTGATCTTAACTATTAGTCAAAACAATTCCATATTTCTGCTTTTTAACCTTCTGAGGTCTAAGGGCATTTTCACATATCTTCTAAATGTACCTTTTTTTTTTTAAAGATAATTTTTTGGGGCTTTTCCCTTTATTATATAGTGACAGTGAATAGACATGAAAGGGGGAGAGAGATGGAGGATGACACGCAGCAAAGGGCCGCAGAGCGGATTCAAACCTGCACCGCTGCAGGACTCCGCCTACATGGGGCGCACGCTCCCACTGGGTGAGCCAGAGGCCGCCCCCTAAATGTACCCTTTTAAGGTATTACTGATCCCTGTGTCAAAAATCCAAAATGTTTAACAAACTCAGCTAAGTGACGCCCAAATTCTTTCTAGAGTAATGTGTAAAAAGACAATTTGACGCTAAAGCTGAAACGTTGAAGGTGGCTTTTTGAAACTCCTCAAATCTCTTTTGAAAACAAACCTTAGCTTACGATGCATTGTATGAACTGTGTCGGTGTTAGAAAAAAGTTTACCAAAGTCTTAGTTATATATGATTAAAATAGTAAATAAATGTCTAAAATTAAATTTTGTAATTTCGCTTTTTGAGTAGGAGTGTTGGTCGGTGCGGCTTTTGTCCTGAGAGGGTTAAAAAAACGACAGAAATGTAAAAAAGAAAAGTGTTGATTTTCTAAGAGGACAACAAGTTCATAAGATAAGATAGAGGTTATGGTTGACAGAAGGACAACACAAGAAGATACAGTACATATTGATCTGTCAGCCAAAGTGAACTGTGATTTGAGTGGTTGAACAGGCCAGAGGTGCCAGACGCCACGTTGAGCTGGTCTCAGGGCGCGGTACACACGTGCTCTGGGCTCAGTACTCTAACAGCTTGTACTCTTACTACAGCGGCTTAAACGCCACTATATACGCTAAGCCACAAACTGGCTATGAGACTAAAAGGCTGTGGGACAAAGAAGGGCTTTTTCTTGGCTCGTAGTCTTGTAATAAAAGCAGGGCTAAGTTCTGACTCCATGTACACGCCAGAGCTGATATCAAGAGATCAGGGAGCAGCATGTCACTTTAGGGTTATACATTTCCTTTTAACAAGTACAGACCCAGCGGGATATCTCTCCAAGATCTAATATTAAAGGGAACAGGTTGAAAATGTAGGTTTCCTTTTATTCCTTTTGTTCTTTGTGTTTATTGGTCACGAGACTTGTTACACTCGCATAGGAGAGACAGCTGCATCAATTATCACTGAATATTGGTCTACTACAGCCGCTATTCTAGCACCTGCAGAGGAAGTCAGAGAAGGAAGCTTTATTTCCTTTACAACAGTTAGTTATAAATTAAAATGCACACAGTGTATTAGTTTTGTGCGGTTTTGTATTGTTGTTCGAGAATACACAGTTATATTCTCTTTAATTATCAGTTTCATTGGAGAATTTTCATCTAAATTTTTTACTTCAAAACATTAAGGATCCATGAATTATTCTACAGTTAGATAAATGCTGCTGGGATTATAAATGATATATTGAATGCATAAAGATAATAAATAAATCAGACTACAGCAGCGTTTGGATTTTGTTTGTGGGAGTCAGTGTGACAAATGTTTGCCTCGGCTTCACAGTCTCACCACAACAGGAAAAAAATAACACCCGGCCAACAGAGAGTCATGCTTGACACAGAAAAACAAAAGCTGGAGCGTGTGCAGTATTAGTGCTACTTACAGACAAGTCCTTCCTCCACTGACGCTGATCACTGATCATTTATCCACAAGCAGCGTACACTCACACTGACACCTCCACATCATATCAGTCAGACAGACGCAAGGACAGGTCGGGGGTGGGGGTGTGGGGGGGAGCTGCAGCGCGAACACAGAGCCTCCCATCATCCACAATCTGTCACTCCAACACACACCTCATGCACTGCCTCACACCTAGATAAAAGCCTTGCTGATATAGTGCATGTTATTCTGTGGTGTAATGTAACAACTGAAGTAGAATTTTCCTGTATCTGTACTTTACTCTGTTATTCATATATCTGGATACTTTCACTTTTACTCCACTACATGTCCCCTCAGCGTCTTTGTTACTTGCCAGAAATGTTTTTGTACGTTGTCTGACTTTAAGGTGTGGGAACCCTGAATATTAAGCTTCGCTATAAGAGAGACACAACAAAGTGTGTAATAAAAGTTTCTTTTGTCTTTACTCATAATAATAAAATACATTCAGTATCATAACATTATTTTAGATACTTAAATATTTACGTACTATACTATATATTTACTATATATTTGATTCTGTAAGTAATATTCTGAAAGGTGACTTGAACTTTTACCAAAGTCATTTTCTGCTACATACTTTTGCTCAAATACTGCTTTCAAATTCTTAATACAACACTGATGTTGTCCTGTATTTATTATTATATATATATAATTATATGTTTTCAGTATTTTAGTATATCTGTAGGATATTCTAGTATATTGTTTGTACTGCTGTCAGACGGACTGAGTTGAGGCATGAACGTTGGAAGACAAACAGAACAGGAAACCACAGCTAGCTTAGCTTTGTGCTGAGCTTTCACCTGTTCCGCCTCAGTTTGCTCTGAAAAAGCTCCAAAGTGGATTTAGGATTTTATCTTATTATATATTTCCAAATCTCCATGGTGACACAATCTACCTACTTTAGTTCCAGCCAACTTAATAAATCCCATCACTGTACCGTAAAGTTACATTTTCCTTTTTAAAAATAAAAAAAACTTCATCCTAATAGTGCTGAGAAAGATTTAGAATTTAAGTAATTTTACAAAATGCCCCAATGAACTATTTTGATCAGTTATTATTTCCCCAAAAAATCAAAGCTTTGCTGTTTTTCCCAATGTCAGTATACCAATAGAGTTATGGTACAGTTGGTTGGACAAAATCAACTTTTTACAATGGTTTTTGGAAATTACAATGGCCATTTGTTAACTTTTCAAACATCTTTAAGGCAAAATATGTATTTTAGTTGACAACAAGAGGATTCATTCCATCTCACAGTCTTCAATTAATGAAGTTAGCTCAGTTGTCATGAAAACTTCATCCACCGATAAAGACCATGATATGTGTAGTATCTAGTAAGTGGCCCTAAAGTTGAGATTGTTATGTCAATTTCCAAGGTCAAGAATTAACATTCAATTGATGTGTTCATTTTTTTAAAAAAAGACAGATAAAACAATGATTTATAAATGGATGTTAGGTCATTTCTAATTCACAAACCTCAAACACAACTCATCTAAAGATGACATGAGATTGCTTTGGTGTCAGTGCAGCTGAATGAGAGAATCACTTCAATCTGCTGGATGGTTCACAGTTATATGGATACATATAGTAGACTGAGACAGCACAGTGTCTCTTCACTTTCAGATTTGAATCAGCTGTGAAATCTCCTTTATTGCTTCTTTTCTTATTCTGCCACCGGTGTGGACTGATAACAATCACACAGCTCGACCTGAACCAATCAGAACTGCACATTTGTGACACATATCTGATAATGGCTACAGCGGCCCGCTGATGAAGCACATTTTGGGAAAGTTGCTGAGAAGAGTGAGATAGATGAGCCTGTCTGTGGTCTGTCACTGTGCTCTTGAGAAGAAGATGACTGTGATAGTTGGCTTCAATGCAGCAGAAATGTTCCTCTTGTACGTCATCCTGACAGAATATACGTGGCTGTGTTACAGACGCAGCATGCAGAATGAGAGTGAGTCCCTGAGTGGAATGGAAGGGAAGCTGTTCTCCGGTCATGCATCTAGCCGGCCAGCTCCTCCATCCAGATCTCTACTCTCACTAACTCCCCCTGTGTCCGCCTGGGTTGCCACATCTGTCCTCTTGTTTTCGCTTTATAGCCTCTGTTACTGAACTGTAACCCTCTGAGGACAAAGGACGCACTGGCGAGTCCAAGTGAGGTTTGACAACACTCCTACTCAAAAAGCAATATTACAAAATTTCATTTCATACGTTTATTTACTATTTTATTCATACATTACACTACCACCTTGAACCCAATACTTTTGTGAACTCATTTCAAGCATCAAAACAATTGAGTGTAGGTATGTTTTCAAAAAGTAATCAGCTTTTCAGCTTTAGTGCCAAATGATCTCTTTAAACACAGCTATGGAACTAATCTGGGCCGCACTTTACAGAAAGCTCAGTTTGTTCTGAACATTTAATATATTAAATGTTCTTCTACTCTGTTACGCTGCAAACAGAGTAGAAGAGTTGTTGTTGCTTAGTGGAAACCCATCTACAATAGACAAATAAAGAAAAGTAGCTCTTCAGGAATTTGGTTTAATAAGGCAAATTATTTTCCAGAGCGGTCCGGAGAGTGAGATCTCCACTTTTGAGCAAAATTGAAATTTTGAGCATCATCTGCATTCTGGTGATTCTTTCTGCAACAATGTGTGCATTTTCTGCATCAAGTTATGATGCAAATGACTTTATTTATGTAAAGGAAATTATAATAGGTGGGTTGGACCGGCCAGTTATGATTATTATATTTTTATTATTATAAAAAATAGTTCATAACAACAATGCCTTGGTTCATTGTTTATAAAACACGCACACACACACACACACACACACACACACACACACACACACACACACACACTCACACACACACACTCACACACACACACACACACACACACACACACACACACCACAGAAACAGGTGGTGATAAGTGGCTTTAAATGTTTCTAAAGTCTAACCACATAGACCCAAATCTAATTTCTAGAAACAAAAAATCCCTTTTAAAATCAAATGGTTTAAAAGTCAAAGGCAGGTTGGTGACTAACTGCAGACTCTGCAGACTCACTGCAGGACACAGGGAGACACAGGTGGACACCCACTCAATGGACCATCCCTTCTGATTACTCTCCTGGACTGCAGACTCCGCAGCGCACAAACTCACTGCATTTCTTTTCTCTTCTGGGTGTAGAGCTGGGCCATATGAAAAAATCACTATATTTTTGAGCAAATACATTGATGTCAATAGTGTGGCGATATTGTATGGTTGACTATTGGTGCTTTCACAAACTATTAACATAATGAGAGTTTTGATAAATAATTACGAATAATATGGATACAATGACTATGAGAGTAAAGGCAAACAATCAGTTAGAACAGCCTGGTAAGTTATATATATACATCAATTTACTGTAATGCAGCCTTAAAAACATATAACAATATTAGGACATCCAAAATTTAAGATGATCTCTAGCCTCATATATTGATGGCAATATAATGTCCATATATTGCCCAGCCTTTGTCATAATGTCACACCATTAAACACATTTTATTAGGTGAGGTTTTGAAAGAATCAGATCATCAACTAAGCTATCCATGAACCAATAATGAGTCTATCGATGCTTCTAATGACCCAGAATGAGGTTGATGTGTACGACAATAGTTTCTTTGGTGCCCCCCCAGCTGAACGGCATAGTTCCCATGTGAGCAACCGAGCCAAACCAACAGGAGTGAACTCTACAGAGAAAGAGTCAACGGCTCCAAACAAGATGGTGTCAACACCCTGGGAGGACTTGGGAACCTTGTATTTGTACAGGCTCATTTGATTGAAATTACAGCATAAAGCTGGCTATGTACACATATTACTCCCCCACAGGAAGGGCTGTATACATGGACTTAACCCAACACATAGACTTTGTCATGGTTTCCATTCCACATCTGTGAGCAACAAATGGAAAAGCCATCGTGGTAAACGTCATGCTCTCAGTTTTTAATGCTTTCATTTCACAGCTTTTTCTTGCTGTAGAATTAATCTTTCTTTTCTTGCTCCTTTTCCTGTGCAATGATTAGAAAAAAAACAGCTTAAGGAAATGTACGAGGCACAGTGGGGCACTAGAGTGCACATACAGGATCTCCACCTATGGCTGCCTGCTGTGAGATGGCAGGAAGCCACCGCCGGCAAATCCTGCAGACCTCGCTGTAAGCTCACTGTTTTACAGTACAGCACGGGGGATCGTGCAGGAAGTGGGCACATTACTGCACGCCCACAACCTCCCCCTCCCCTCCCTCTATCACCACTACACCAACCCCCTCCCAACCACCTGTGCTGGTCTCACAGGATGCCCCCCCCCGCACCCCTTCTCCTCCCTCACACAAACTCCTTTACAGCTGTACTTCTTTACCAAACCACACACTCACACACTTTGTTGTTTTACACTCCACTGCTTCAACGTCAATAAAGATATGATTCGGTTTACTGTAAACTGCCTTAAAGTGCCCCCCGCCCTCCAAAAAAACATCAATTTATGGTATCAAGCCAAGCAGACAGTGTTGGTTGGAATTACTTTATACAGAAAAGGGATAAAGGTTTTCTGTAGTAGTAATAATAATAATAATAATAATAAAATATCCCCCCAAATAAATAAATAAATAATGAAAATAATAATAATAATAGGAACACTGTTTGTGGAAAGATGTTCTATTAATGTGAAGAGCTAAAACAAATTTCACCCATTTTCAAAAAGTTTGTAAATCAGATATTTTTTCATGTAAAATAAATGATTGGTTCACTACTTTCATTGAATTTGCTACTTTCATCATTTGCGTGTTTTACTCAATTTAATAGCATTTGAAAAAAAAGGAAATCGGGAAAGTGACAAAAACACTGGAAAAGAAGTTTTAATTTTAAATTTTGTCCCAAAAAGAAAACAAAAAGTAAAAAAAAAAAGGAAGACAAAACAAGGTTTATAGGTTTATAACAGTTTATCTGGGACATTTCAACCACTACCCAACGTCTGGGCTTCACCTTAACTAGTGACAGCTGAGTAATGTGCTGTTGTCAGTCCTTCTAAACTGTGTCCTTTTGGATTTAAAACTGCACTTATTCAAATTGCTATTTTGATATTAAAAACAATCAATCATTAAACTATAGCTGCATTGTATCTGGGTTTAGACAGCATGCAGAGGTACCATGAAGGACCAGGGTTTGTTGTACTTTGAGTGATCTGTCACTTAAAAAATGTCTGTTGTGCAGCTCATGATTTTATGTTATCCTCAGCTGGCCATCGAGCATTCCTCATCGCCATTTCATATGTCAGAGATCAAATGGTTGTGTTAATAGAGCATTAAATACCTGCATTCTGATACATTTTTAGGCAACAATTTATGGTGAAAATTTCTAATGCCGTAAGGGGGCTTTGGCATCCTGGACCTGGGCCCGGGTTTACCACAAAGTCCAGTTTTTTAAACGAATACGAACAGGGCATCAGTCAGTGCTTACAGGATGTCACACTGTCTTTTTTGCAACTTTTTTTGCAACTTTCTCTGTCTTCCGCAACTTCTTTGCAACAAACATACTAAAAAACATCACAACTTTTATTGCAATTCTTTACAAAAGCTCCTGCAAAATCAGGCATTTTGGGCAGCAACAATCTCAAAATAAGGCCGCAAAATCCTTGAGGGACAGAATAGTGACTTACATAAGGTAACTGCTATCACTGTTGTAGCACTTCACTAAAACAATGATCTCACTCCCGTACCAGGAATCCGCTGATTGTTTGAAATACCTTCCACTATGCTTGAATGACCACTTCTTTTTCCTATTGACCCGGAGGAAACGTCCAGCCCTCCAGCAGGATGGGAACCCGCTGCATTTGGCGGTTTCCATTACAGTCAGTGACTCTCAGTGAGACAACCTCTTTGTGCAACAGCAGATTCACCATTTTAAATTTAAAAAAGGCTTTTAAAGAAAACCATATTCATATTTCTGAAATTAAAAACTAAATCTAATAAATAGCATGAACACCGATTCCTAAGACTTTGAATGACACCCAGCCATTATCTGGACATCTAAGACAAAAGAACATGACCTTGACCATCCATTCCACTCACGGTCCACTTCCTCAGGACCTTTCAACCAAAGCATGGTCTTCAACAGCAGACTTCTAACCCATGTTGGTCTAACTAATGGAACCTTTAAGCCAGAACAAGTCAATATTCTGGTGTCAACCTTTTAAACTTGAATTGAGAAAACCTTGAAATATACAAAAATGCTGCTATTAAAAAATTGCAGTTTACTGATTTGGAATGGCTGAGTTTCTGCCAACATACACACCATTAGCGATATATCTGTTGCACAGATCAGCAGAAAGCTCGGGCTCTACGTACGAACTACACACACTACACACTCTTAGAAGACAACAGAAGGGCTGAACCAGGAATGCTTCGAGATTTGAAAGAATGTGATTAGCTCATCATGAAGACAGCGATTAATCAAATGTGTTTAGTTGAATGTTTGATGTAACATTTGGTTTAAAGAAATGTATTACTGTACTTTTACTGTTTTTTCAAAAGATAATGCTGGTATAATGTTGCAGATGGTTTACAGAAATGTCCCATTTTCTGTGGTTAATTTATTTTGTATAACTTTATTTAACATGGTGGTAGAAGGTGTAATATGCAGATCCCAAATTTCAGTTCTCAGTTTTTTTATTTGAATTGTTTATTATTATAATAACTTTATCTTTTGTGTTTGACTGTTCAGTGTTCCATGTTTATTTAAAGAAAAAACATGTATTGCTGGCAGATATCTATGTTTTCCTCCCTGTGTAAGACTGTAGAGCTGTTTGACGGTATTGTCTTGGCTTGCCATGTTATAATTTCAATTCAATTTTATTTATAGTATCAATTCATAACAAGAGTTATCTCAAGACACTTTACAGATAGAGCAGGTCTAGACCACACTCCAGATGATGCTCCATGGCATGTTTTATCTGTTACACATTGAATATTGAACTTTGGCTAAACTTTTAAGAAGAAATAAATCCAATTGTAGCTGCAATATCTGGCAGAAAAATCGCAATATGATTCCCCCCGCCCCCAAATGGTTCAGCCCTAGACTGGACAGCAAGAGTGCAGATGACAGGATTTCAAAGAACTCTACTCACAAATAATAAGTATACTTTGATATCATATTGATTTGACAGGCAGCCCTTACTGCAGCATGCAGGTGTCTGTCTGGCTTTGGCGGGTTTTAAAGCCCACAATGGTTTTCCTCCGCAGCACGGTATGTAGCAGTGGTGTGCACACACACAGTGATAACACAGAGAACAGTGAGGACAGCAGAGTGTGCACTACGATGTCAGTGAACAGAACAAAAGGGTGTCACATAAGGATATGAGCTCAAAGGAAGCATCCTGTGTGTCGAAACTAACACCTTTGAAAACGTAATTTACACTAGATGTTCTTATATTTAGATACACAATGTTGGTGACCAATAACCTGTAGAATACCTTGATTCTGTCACATGCTCTTCTATCACAGATGTGTCAAGCCGAAAAGTAGAAGAAGCACAAATCAGTAAGTTTTTTAAAACATGCTACTCTTTGCAGTCTGATCTAGGAGTTGGAAGGAACTTGGCCGAAAGGTAAAATAATGTAATCTATCACTTCAACCTGCTGAGACCTTCACTTCTGGTGTATCTGGTGGTCTATGAGTCTTTTTTAATTTTGCATAGTTTCTTTTTCTTATTTTTATTTGAATTGAATATTCTTCTAATTATTTATTAGAAATGTTTCTCTATTTTTACTTATTTCTGTCCTTGAATCGGCTGAATCTGCCCTCTGGGGAACAAAACAGGCTTATTTCATCTAATCTTACACTTCCTTTCACGTTACTTCCCTCAAACTATTTGTACAGATTCATTCATTTTCAGTCTTAATAAAATCATGCCATTGATGTTATATTACTTTGTTGGTAAATTCATTTGATTTGAATTTATTTTGAATATTTCCCCTCATTACATTAACGTCTTCACATCTGTCTATATGCATTACATTAACACATATCTGTTGGACTTTATATCTGTACAATATTCATTTTACACTTGGACAATGTTCTCCACAAAACTACCACTTCTAAAAACTGCACAGCCCTTTCATTTTAATATTAACATTGATATATAATATTGTACATATTTGTTATAGTATTTCTCCATATACTGTATGCATGGCGTCTTATTATTAGTTTCTGGATGGCGTCTTATTATTAGTTTCTGGAGTTTTCTGGAGCTATTTGCATGTATAATAAGCTCATTCTCAATGAAGTTACATTTATGTCTGTGTATTTATTAATATCTCGAAATATTTCATTATACTTTTCTTTCAATATTAGTTTTATTCTGAATTACACTATCTGGAACATATTTATATATATTTTTAATTATCTTAGAACACTTTGATAGGTTGGTGGTGGTATGGCAGTATATTTATCTCATGATATATATGAGAGTGCATAACTCCATCAAAATATATATACTGTGTCTACTATGAATAACCTCAGCATCCCCAAGAAAATCCAACCCAATGTGAATATGAGGGGGAGCCGGTAGTGGCTCTGGTCCGGTTTGCAGGTGATTGTCTTTTTAAAAAAGTACAATGATTCACTTTACACATGTATATACAGATTAGGACTGTTTTTTGATCGTCATCACATTATTAACTGGTGCAATACACATATTGAAGAAAGGCTGCGACATATCGCCAAGGACACTCTGATTAGTAGAAAACTTTATGTTCAATTCAATGTTCAATGTTTAATCAATATTATTATTAAATTACAACCCAACAAGCTCTTTGATGTACTTTAGAAGAACACTGAAAGCAGAACTGAGAACACTTTAATATCTGTTTATTAATCACAAGTAATATTGTTATCGCCATATGCAACAACATTATTGTATATTTTCCTCATGGCATGCCGCCTTATACAGACTTATATCTTATATCTTTAAAACTCACATTGTTAGCACACCAGTATTGGTCTATGCACATTAGATAATAATAATAAAGATAGTAATAATAATAACAATATATAATATATATTATATATTCTCTATAATAATTATAATAACAATGATCTGTATCTCTGATGCTGACATAATTGTTAGCTGTTATTCCTGACATGTAGCTCTGGCATTTGGTTTTGGTGAGCTCCCTCCCGCTCTTATTTTATTTGAATTATTACGAATGATATATTACGTTGTGCTCAATGGCTGTCCTGTCTATGTTTATTCCTCTAAATAAAAATAAAAAGATTTCAAACTGAAATCCAATCGTGATTTTAAAACAATTCCAAGAACTTTAGTTAGAACATTATTAGAGGGAAAAATACTTAACTTCTTAATTCTAAATATTAACGATGGCTCTGAGAGCTCAGCGCTCTCCAAATTAAGAAAGATGCAAAAAGACACAAACACAGATACAGGAACTGAGTCCAGGGGACACTAAAAAGTGATGCACACGGCTGGGACACGCTTGTTGTTGTCCGCTATCATTGTCATCATTGGGATTGCATGATTTAGATATTATAATAACCAAAAGGCTAATGCTAGGCTAACAGCAGATATGTGCAATAATACCTGAATCATGCCTTCATAATCATCATCATCATTTTTTTTAACTTTTCCTTTTCAACATTTCCCAACACCATTGACTGACTTGTGCATCACTGGTAAGAGTCCCCAGGAAACAGTTGGCGTTGTGTTGAGAGCTTCCTGTTGCTGAGATCTGTATTTGGTGTGTTGTGTCTGTTTCCATGTGTTTTCTTTCTGTTATCTGCAGTACTTTGAGCTCCCAGGGCCACCGTAGTATTAACCATTGTGTTGTCCTCAAAGTTTTTTATTTCAGAAATATGGGTTCCTTACAACCACATTGCCCTATAATTACTTGGATGCATGCATGGACATTGTCGTGGGTAACATGAATGATTACTTCCATTAAATTCATTAGCATTTACATTTTTTTTTTAAAAACAGTATCCTGACTAAAATTTGACATAACCCAGTCAGTGATATCCATCAGCATCTTCTGATCTTATCAGTTTTATTAGTTAAATTAAATCATTATTTCTGTTTTTTTAAACAAAAAAAATAGATATAATGTCTTATAAATTAAGTCAATTGAGCATGAATAAAAAAAGTGTTGGAAAAAAGTGACAAAAAGGTTTTAAAAAAGCGACAAAAAAGCTTGTATCTTTAAACAGAGCAGAGTCCCTTGGCAGTAGCAGTACTGCTGCCGCCGCCACACTACTCCAACACTAACACTAAGGTCATTACACTGCGCTAAATCTTTTCTCTTTACTCACTGAACTCCACTTCACACAGCCCATTCTTCTAAACTGCTTCAATAACTACTAAACCTCCTGCTCCCTCTCTTCCACCCTTCCTATTTTATTTTCCAAAGCTATTAGGACCAGATGTGCATCATTTCATCAGCTCAATATGTTTTGCATGGTTGTAAACGTACGGGTGACCACAGGATGGGTTCCTAAAGAGGATTAACTCAGAGTTCAGAAGGTGAAGCTCTCGGCTGGAGGGCGTCTGTGAGATCAGCAAGCATCAGGTTGATTTACATGTCTCGATCATTTCTTACAGGCAACACGACAAAGAAAAAGGACCCAAAACAAACCAGAACAATCAGAAATCTGCTGGTGGTGTTTTAGAATTGATAGCTTCTTGGCAAGTCTCCGCTGAGCCGCAAACACACAGACAGCACTGGCACCATAATGCAATGGGAGTCCACATGGTGAGCCATAGTGGCAGTGCACATCGCTGCCGTGAACCAACGCTGGCAGAAGAAGAGAGAGAGAGAGAGAAAAAGAGAGAGAGAAAGAGAGAGAGAGAGGGGAAACAATGGCCCTTGGTGTAAAGTGCAGGATCTAAGATTTCTGCTGTTCCATCGACACACTCACACTGGCAGCAGCCCAGTCAAACATGCCTTTGTGCTGACGTGGGAGAGCTATGGGAACATGTTTTTTTCTTTTCTGGCCGAGGCGCTGACTTGGGATGTGAAGCTAAGCTGGTGGGGGATACTCAAATATCCTGAGTGATGCAAACAATCCTTTAATGATGCAGAGAGAAAAACATCTATGTGAGAGACGGAGGAGGATCTGCTTTTATTTTTGAAACGGCTCTTCTGCTGTGATTCATAAGAATCAGAAATGATGCCCCTTTAGCACCTCAAGGGGCTGCGGTGATTGCTTTCTACCATCACACAAAGATATTCCTCTATCACTATAGTCCAACTGCAATTTCATGAATCATTAACCCATAAGTGCTCGGTTACTTTTGAACACAGGCAACTTTTTTTGTCATCAGCATTTTAATTAGCTCAATAGGAACTTCAGTAAGAGAACATGATTACTACAGGCTCCGCAGAAAGCTGGGGGAGCTAGCCCTGGACGCTTGGGATCAGAATGGGAAGCGTGAGGGGGGGACCAGCAGGGTCACATGAGGGATCCTGTTGCCGTGTGGGATTTCAGCCGTGGCTAGGAACCCTGAGAGACTCGTTATGTCTAGATCCCCAAAAACAGCCAGGCTCTGACTGAGACATGTTCCCAAGCCAGGCTCATGCTCAACTTCAGTGGGGTCTTGCTTCATTTGTTTTGCAGTTGTGACATAATGTTGGGGTTCAGGGGTGATTCTAGGATCAGAGCTTTACGGGTGCCTGCCCCCCTTTTAACATACCTGGTTAAAGCATTATTCTACTGGGCTAACTATGCATTTAAACATCATTTTTGGACCATCATGGTAGGGGAAACACTGCATCATATGTAAGTAGAAAGACACCACCAATTCTTAAATAACTTCCCCAAATGCTGAGCCACAGGGCTATTACTACATAGGTCAGGTGGCACTACACATTAAATCAGATATGTAGCTATGGAAAAGCAGACATAACATAATAATGCAGTATAAAATAACGATATATGTGATTTTAATTTCATTTCATTTAAAGGCTGACAGGCACCATTCTGAAAATGTTCCTGAGTGATCTAGGTATCGAGATTCTGGGTTTAGTTACACGATGCTGTGATATTCCCACAGCAGAACTCCTTAGCTCACAACAAATGGTTTTTAGGGGTGCCGAGATGAAGTTTAGAACAGGGCTAAGATCTCCCCTGCTGGGGTCACAAAGAAGAGGAAGAGGAAGCTTCAAAATGTTTGGTGCAGAGTTTTCATTGTTATAAACTGTGGATGCTTTAACCAAAGAGAGGTGAACACCCCTAACAGAGTTGTAGCTCCTATTTTGGGACACTGAGCTCATGTGTTGGGTATTTTCCTGGAATTCTGGGTTTCTACACATATTGTACAGGCTACTTACATTTGGCTGATTTTAAGCTAATGTAATAAAAAATATGATAGACTAATTTCTCCACTACAATTATGCTCCTATAGTAGTGGGAAGAAGGTTTCAACAATATTCACATCACCAGTTATACAGAAAGTATGATATGAAACAGATACATAAATAAATGACCTTGTATATGAATCAGCACTGTTCATTTGTGTGTGTGTGTGTGTGTTGTCTAGTCTACATCAGAGGTGACCCCAGTGACATCATAGTGTTGGCTGGATACACTGTCTACACCAACTTAGATGCAGTTATTATGCCATAAAAGGCATTTTTCCAGAAGTTAAATAAATGGGAGATTAAAAGTTCAGCAAGACAAAACACACACACACCTACACACACACACACACACACAAAAACACACACTCTGAAATGTGTTATTTCAAACAGTAAGAGCAGACTAAAACCACTGCACAGCTGAGTATAATGAACATGTGAGAAATATATCTCAATCACTGAGCTATTATTATAGACTAATGAAAGATAACATGATGTGTAGCCGATTATTATATTCATCATTATACAGAATTTGCTACCAATGTGAAACTAGGCTATCATTTAATCCCTCTTGATTGATGGACAACGGAAACAAAGGACTAAATATCAGATTTCAGATGAGAGTAACAGCAGGCTAAATAAAGCGCTGCCACTGTGCCACATGAAGTGGCATTTAAGCCTGACTGAGTCACTGCCCCCCCCCTTACAATAAGCAGCGGATTGCCGTGCATGGGATGGCTTCTGTACTGAACAAAGGCTCCTTGCGTAAAAGTGCGCATGCGAGTGCTGCTGCCGCTGTGCACGTGCTGTGCAAGAAGAGCGATGTCGACAACGTGTTTTCAGTTCAGCTCCACGACCACGATCTCAGTAACACGCCGTCCCCGTGCACTCTCCGCGGGCACTCAGCTTCACCTGCAGCACGGACTCACACACTGTCACATGCGGGGAGAGATGGGTGCTGCACTGCTGGAGGCTGATGCTGCGCGGCTCAGCGGCATCTGCGCGTCGCATCAGCACAAACAGACAAAGAGCTGCTGCTGCCGCTCAAAGTGCTGTTTCACTGCATTCATGGGATTTATGATTTCAGGCAAACACGTGGCGATCAAACAATAGTAGCCTATCCCGAAATGAACACACTGCCTCTGACTTGTTACTGAGCCAGCTGGGACACAGAACTGCGGGCACCTCTCCGTGCACCACATAGTAACGGGATTTATTCTAATTTGGTCAAAAACACATTGACCAGGCTTAGCCCTAACCCTATATAGGATAAAATGACTATGTAATGGCTGATATGCATAGGTTACAGCATGTGTCGAATCAACCCCAAAACATAATATTCTGTTTCCATATGGACCGTATCATCACAGCATCATCACCACTCAGCGCTATAACCACTGACAGGACTGACTGATGCAGCAGCCGTCCACATGACAATGCAGCTGTTTGATACACCCCCCCCCCCCAATGGGATCTTCGGTTTGGGGCAGATTAATTGGATCTTTCTAACATAAGGGGTTAATGGGGATGCCGATGTTAAACGACACCGCCGAGCCATGCAGATGATTCTATTGGCTGGCTCGTCCTTACACAGCAAATATTTCTATGATGTTGATTATAAGTAGCTAGGTTAGGAAAGAGCAGAAAATGCTAATAGTAATCATGATAATAATATGACAGTAGGCTAAGTTATATTATATTCAGCTGCTAATTCATTTGATGAATGCAGTGATGACGGTGCAAGTGCCAGAGTCTTCTTTCTGGAGTGTTTTCCTCGCCTCCTCAAGATCCCCAGTCCACCGTACACCGGGGGAAGGGAGCGCACACGGTGCAAGAGTGACTCAGAGCACAACAGGATGCGGTTCAGAGTTATGTTTCACATACTTCGCACCCTTTAATATTCGCAGCCCCGCCACGCTCCCAAGAGTCATGCATGCGCTTTTCCTTCTTCTTACTTCTGTGTTTTGGTTTCCCAGCAGGGACTTTTCCCACAGACAGACAGACAGACAGGTCGGAGGGAGGATCTGCTGCCGCAGCTTTCCATGCGACACTTATGCAAGTTTGCAACTTGGTTGTGAGAGCACCAACAATAACTGAGGCTGACACACATATCGTGACATATGGTTGTATATCTACCCGAGAAGAAGGACCGACCATGCAGCTTACCTTTTCCCGTCTCCGGTGCTCGTCTTGCAGCCTTTTGTCCGTCCCAGCAGCTCTTCACATGGTGCCTGCGAGCCTGCACATAGCTCGCTGCTGCACACAAACACCGTGTGTGTGTTCTCGCCGGTCTGTTGTTGCCGCTGTGTGTAGCCGACGACTGCGCGCGCGCGTGTGTGTGTGAATGTGTGCGTGGCGATCCAGGGCGGCGTGCCGCTCCGTCTCCGCTGTTTGTTTCACTGGACTGGAACGCCTCCTCTCTCGCGCTACATTGTTGACATTCGGCCGCTGACGTCACTCCATCCCCTCATTCACAACATCGTAGCGCGAGGCTGCTTTGCGTTGGTGCCCGCGGGAAGCGCGCGCGTACTCCCTGTAACGTGCGCAACGGAGGTTGGAGAATCGCACTACGGGCTGTTAGCTCAAAGCCCTGCCCTCGTGCTCGCTCCCCCTCCTCTCGGCGCACACAGCGGGAATATGACGGCCAAAGATGACGCATGGCATTTTTCACAACAGCGACAACTGAGTCCTAGAAAAGTATACAGCTGACATAGGCCTACTTCAAGAGTTTGTTAAGGACATGTTTTTGTATAACTTTAAAAAAATTTTTTTTTTTTTTTTTTTATGTTCTTTTCTTACTGTGTATTTAAGTAGGTCTAGGCCTACATTTCTTCTTCTGAAGTGTAGCCTACTCATGTTATGTCATCATGATGTATGGTTGTAATGCTCATTGAATGGAAATGACTGCCTTATTTATATATATTTAAGTACAACTGTTTGTATCACATTTTTGTGAAAATAAAGCTGTAAAAGGTTTTAGAGCCAGCACCTTAGAACTCTTAGATGGGGATGTTTAATTTTTCTGTAAAAAAAAACAACTTATGATAATAAAAGACACAGAAAAAATGACCAGTGTCATTAAAGTATTGTGGCACACAAAGAAAAATGCAGCTGTGCTGAGTGATTCTGTCTGCAGACGTGTTAACATGGCATCCCTGGTGAAGAACTGAGCTTGTTGTAACTTGATTAAATCAAACTGTTGAGGAATATGCACCATGTGAGTACAATTACACTGAACTCTTTAGTCGATGTGCTTTAATAGTACAAACATGACCAAACCCAACTGACATACAGTAAATCTGGGTTAAGCAGTTGGGGCCCTATAGGGTCGAGGACTCTGGTTATTTAGGGTTGGTGCGACGAGCGCTCACGTATGTCTTGCCTATAAAAGGTTACAAGCCAAAAAGATTGGAAATCAGTGGTGAACTGTATGGCAGAATACATTTCAAAAGGACATGTTTTTGTGGTACTAATGATGTGCATAATTTCTACATAATCAAAACTGGTCAGTGCAACCCTCCCCCAACAACCTATAATAATTGTTTTTACATAAATAAAGACTTATGATGAAGAAAATGCACAAATTGTTGCAGAAAAATCACCAGGATGCAGACAATGAAAATGATGATGTTGAAGATTTCAATTTTGTGGATGCTTAAGTCACTATGAACTAAGTATCCACAGATACAATGCAGGGTTCTATAGAAATGTTTTGTTGGAAATATGTTTGAATATTGTCAGATATGTCAGATAATACTATTGTATTTAGGAAGAAAACTAGTTACGTAGGGGCTTACGTTTCCAGAAGTGAGAACAGCCCAAAGCAAATAAACAGAAATGTAGCTGCATGATGCTCAGTGCTGGGGGGGGGAGTTAAGCTGCTTGGCTCAAACAGCAGCCATGTGAGGGGGCAGGCTGTTTGTTCTGGAAGGAGCTCACATCCTATTTGGACAAGCAAACACTCACTGGAGATGTTTTAATTTCTAATGTAAAAACTACCCCCGGGGAGTTTGCATGTAATTATGAATTATCAGAGTACAGCAGCCATCACGTCCCACATCCTACTCCACCGCCCGGCACAAAGCATCAAAGTGAGGGAGGTTCAGGAATTAGACGTGTGCATACTGTATGCAAAGGCAGGCGATGATGCCATTTTATAATTCTGCTGCTGCTGCTGCTGATGATGATGATGATGATGATGAGTAAGGCATCTTATAAAGTATTTTTTTTTTTGAACATGGGACATTTTTGTTTGTTTGTTTAAATGACTTTCAATTTTGGAAGACTGTGCTTTTTTTTTTTTTTACATGTTCAAATAAACTATTAAACCTAACCTAAATGCATTGTCAAAGATTAAAAATAAGTCTGACAAATGTCATCATAATTGAATTCCTATCTTTAACAACCAGAAATACTTTATTTAATTTGCACCAATGACTACAACCCTTAAACAATACAAATATCCTCAACTCCATACTCCTTTGTATTCCATACTTTACTTTGTTACTTTGTTACTCCATACTGTCTGTCTCTCTGTCTGTCTGTCTGTCTGTCTGTCTGATGGTCTCTAGTTTCAGCAGTAGCTTTTACAGACAGTACATACATCTGCACAATGGCCATTCTCTTGTCACTGTTCCAAAGCTTTGCTAACTGTTGATAGCTACCTGTATGTGGACTGATCAAATCAAATCAACAATCAAAATCAGCTGTCCAGCAATGTGTCTAGAAAAATCTGCAACATAGCTGCGGTATCCTTGCACAAAAAGTGAAGAGAATTCACATTTCAGTTAGACTTCAGATGTGCTGCTTCTCGACCGTCTCTGGAGACATGTTTTTACAATAACCAGAGGGGCCATTTGCGAAATCCTTCTTTATGTGCAAAGTCAGTTTTCCACAAAGAACTCAGATGACAGACACATATTTCATTTCAGGCTGTACATACTGCCATGTGAAATTAGTATGCATTACTAATAATATAAAAGTGAAATGTGAGAGAAAAAAACTCAGGGGTGCCCAGGAATAAGAAGCTAAATGTTAAATACAAAAATATGGCACCAAAGGAGAATTGCAATCTGTCAGGGGCTGGTATTAGGGATCCAGAGAAACAGTTTGAAAATCCAGCAGCTAATCCCCTAGATTAGTGAAGGTATTCATATACATATCCATCCATATAGAAACCTTGGAGACATCTGAGGGTTTTTAATTCTAAAAGCTAAAGTGGAGCTGCAAAGCTGGGACGGGGCCTTCAGCAGGCAGCAGCAGCTCCGTGTCTAAAGGGGCTGATCAGCCTCCATCTCTTTGTCTCAGTACTGTGCATTCACAGTCAACATCTCGCTCAGGCTTCCAATGCACTAAATGCATGAGGGAAATTTAATTACAGAGTATGGACTCCCTGACCACACACATATGCACAGTGGCATTCCTGCACTCGCTGACCTCCCTCTCCTCCAGGCCTTTTTCAAAGAGCCGCTGACTTAAGTTGGGTGGCGAAAAGGGGGGGAGGTGCGGGGTATGAATGGAGTAATGGAGGTGGTGGTGGTGGGAGTGGGTTGGGGTGGGGGGGTGAAAGAGTCGACAGGGCGATGGTTTTGGCCTAGCCTTCCCGCCCAGCGCCCATACGGTGACAAACACTGTGTTCTTAAGTCAGGAAGTCTAATTAGACTTAATAAAAGCAGCATGTGAAACGTCTGCCATCGCTCCATGACTGAGAAAGGAAGCTCCATGCAGCGGGAGGCCCAGGCTCTGTGGAAACTCTGGAACCCTCGGTGGATTGTGGACAAGGCAAAGCTGGTGATTGGGCAACATGTGTGGAATGTTATTGTTTGGGTGAGAGTTTTGCCCTGTCATGCATGCATAACTGAGAAGCAACCAATGATATATGTAGCATGTCCATGTCAACATTGGGTTAGTCCTGCTCTCAGACACATGAGAGACGAGAGACACGTCTCTCATTGCGAGACCTTTCTCCACAGCGCTGCAGAGGAAGGACTGGCTAGTCCACACAGCATTTCTGGATGGGAGAAAAACGTGCTCTGGTTTATTGCATTTCTTTAAACCAACTACACTCGTCCTGGGTGGCGCTAATCTCCGGCAGAGCCACGGTGCCTCTGCTAAATAGTCTCAGGAAGGAACTTGTTTTGATGGAAAATGTGTACGTTCAAAAGTAGTTTTAGTCGTGCAACAGAAAACTCAGATTGGGCAGATAGTCTAGCTAGCTGTCTGGATTTACCCTGCAGAGATCTGAGGACCAGGTAACCATAGTCCTCAGATTGGACAGATAGTCTAGCTAGCTGTCTGGATTTACCCTGCAGAGATCTGAGGACCAGGTAACCATAGTCCTCAGATTGGACAGATAGTCTAGCTAGCTGTCTAGATTTACCCTGCAGAGATCTGAAGACCAGGTAACCATAGTCCTCAGATTGGACAGATAGTCTAGCTAGCTGTCTGGATTTACCCTGCAGGGATCTGAGGAGCAGGTAACCATAGTCCTCAGAAATCCACCGGAGGTTAGAACGCCAGCACAGAGACAGAGGACGGGGACGGACATCCGGTCAAAAAAGGACCGGCGGTACCAGAGCAATCCTGATGGTAAAACATCGTGGATGTAGACTATGTCCAACATGGTGTCCAAAAGCTGGACAGCAGATTGTAGTAGTTGGTCTCAAAATATTCCATTTCCAATGGCTTCATCATGAAACTATTAGTTACAATATCAGTTGTTGTACTATTAGCACCCAAACACAGACTTGCATACAGAAGCAGCAGCTGTATCCAGCTTCCTGTCTGCACAGGCAACATTCATTGTCACAACACCCATGAGAGCCATTGGGAACATATTGTGAAACTACAATGTGTGACAGGTTTTAATAACTCTTTTTCTTTATTTAACAGTTCGGGGATTACACAAGGCTTTTCATTCAATAACAGCAGCACAATTTATATCCACAGCAGTTCAGTAGAATTGCACTGTGAGCAAAACAGGCACAAGTATAATCCTGCATCTTCTGAAAGCAGTGACTCATAGGAAAAGCGCTCAAAGCGAATCCAAAAGCATGAAAAACGAGAGACACATCGGTCAAAGAGTCATCACTTTGAGAGCAAGGATGACTCATTTCCAAGTGATTCATCAGGGGTTGCGGTCACACAGATAGACCAGCCTGCCAAAACGAACTTCCACGAATTTGCTGTTTAAGGAGAGAGGCAAGTCTAGGCAGACACACAAAGATGTAAATTCAGAGCTGTTGTCAGCCAGCGAGCCGCCATGTGACCCAAAGTCAAACGCCTTTGATTACATCAATTACTGCAAGGCTGACAGGGCCTCAGGGAGCCGTCTAACCGCCATTCAGAACAGCGGCTGGAACAGACCGACCTATCAGGCTCAGGTATGCTTCAGGACAGAAAAATATACAAACACACTCCCACAATGTCACATATGCAAGAACACACAAAAGCAATGCACACACACATGTTAATACTGTGTCAACAAATGCACGCATGCACGCATGCACGCACACACGCACACACGCATGTGCACACACACACACACACACACACACACACACACACACACACACACACACACACACACACACATTAATTTAAATACAATACATACAGAGATGGCAAAGGTACTCACTTCCCGTACTCAAGAAGAAGTACAGATACTTGTGTTAAAAAATACTCTGGTCAAAGTATAAGTAGTCATTTAACTTCTTTACTCAAGTAAAAGTAACAAAGTACAGGCTTGGAAATGTACTTAAAGTATAAAAGTAAAAGTAGCCTTGCGAATGACCATTTTTTATGCAAAGCTACCTGGACCTCACACATGTTACTGGAGAGCACGCTGAGGAACTTCAGTGGACATGGAGAACACGCTCTTTATATACCATTGGCTACATTGTAAATGGATCTCTACCAACAGGCCTAAAACATAACATATATGATTATTGTGACAGAGACTGGGACTCCAGGTCAATAAGATTCGGACTGAGCAGCAAGATATTAATTCAGTTCACAGACTTTAATGAAGAAGTTCCCCAGCACATTAGCCAGGAGTCCTTCTTGATGCCTACTATCTCAAACATCTCTCTCAGATAGGCCCAGGATGAATGGGAATGTCTTGTTACTTGTCTGTCCAATCTCAGGGAACTCTGTTTTTTTCATTTTCCATACTGTATATTTTCAACAATTACATTGAATTCGATATTGATGACACAAACAATGATAACTCCAGTGAAATTATATGAAACTGGTTAGTGAGGACTAGATTAGGACTGTATTTAAAGCTGATTCTGGTTTCCAAAGTGGCCCAGGTGTGTCTGTTAAACTTCTCTCTGTTGATGCTTTATAAGTAGTAAAAGTAAAATGTCGCCACAAAATTAAATAGTACAAATATCTGAAAAATCTACTTGAGTATACCAAATACCAAAGTATTTCCCATCTCTGAATACTGTAAATGCATATGTAACTAAAAAACTGAACAAAGGACTCCAT
Organism: Etheostoma perlongum; assembly: GCA_026937815.1. Classification (NCBI taxonomy): domain Eukaryota; kingdom Metazoa; phylum Chordata; class Actinopteri; order Perciformes; family Percidae; genus Etheostoma; species Etheostoma perlongum. Next base: position 25,880,161 of record CM049388.1, on the reverse strand, counting down.
GTTTTACGGCTGCATCATTCCATTAAATGGACGTTTCCCCAGAATTCATTCAATGATCCATTCATCTGTCATACTATGGTATCTTTGGAAACTCTCCACAATAATTTAAAAACGAGTTCTGGTTGAAGCAAAGTTGGACAGCCTGAGTGTGTAAAGCCGTTGATCTTCAGTGGGTTGACTGGCAATCAGAGAGGCCAGCCAACCAAGAGCTTGTTCTCTGTGTAGGCTACATGCCAACATAGCCTTGAAGCTGAAATGCTCAAATAGAATTAGTATACATGTTATATACATAATTTAAGACTTTTGGTATCTTTGGAAACTTTGCAAAGTAAATAGATATTGAAATAAAGTTCTGCTTGAGTGCACAGCATACTGTACATAGTAATAATAAGGCAGTGCTGGCTGTGACGGGGTCAGAGAGGTTAGCAGACTGAAGAACCCAGCTCCCACCGTGTGTTCTCTGAGGTGCTACTGTTTGGCTGGCTGAGTGGAAGGAAGTGCAGAGTCAATCCCTGCCTCCGGCTTACTGCACCATCCGACAGACTCTCCATACCTCAGAGATTAAAAGGTAAAAGCCTGAACCTCCTCCGATGACAGGTTGTCTTTGTGTGTTTGTCATGTGTGTACGAGTGTGCACAGCATGCATGTGGGCGGTGGCTTCACATCATGGGTGGAAAAGCCAGTTTTTTGGCACATAAACACAACAATCATATTTTGGTTTACAAACCAGAAGTGCAACTGGGCTCTGCTAATCTGAGCTACAGTTTGAACCTCAGGAGGGAATCTGAGCGGAACTAAACCCAAAATGTACAATGGAAAGGTGGTGATTATGTCAGACGCTGATATATGTATAATCAACAAATAGTGACAGCGCAAAATGAACTCCGTTCACCTCCATCATTGAACTGTGTTCTATAGTGCTATCTGTGGCTTATCCTCACACAGGGATCCTGTTTCTGGATGACATGCTGCTGTTGATTTTTTCACATTAGACATTTCACACAGTTTCCAAAGCTGTGAGCAGCACAAACAAAATTCCATTTGTCTTCATTGAATATATAAAACAAATGCATACATGTAATAAATAAAGGTATAATGTCTAGCAGTCTAATCCCATCCATAGTCTGGAGCCCAGTTAGTAAATTTAGAGCTGTCTCGACTCAGTCCAGTAAACAGAAGCTTAGAGTCTGCCAGCTCAGGAGCCTGTTTACATGGGACAGAGATGGACCTAGATCTAACTAAGCCGCTTTTTCTGAAGTCTAAACAGGTGCAATCCTTTAAGATGGGCCAATCACTGGGTGACAGTTCGCTGTCTGCCGGCCCTGTGGCTCAGACTCGAGTAAACAAACAGGAGTGAGTTAGGTGTGAGAAATGATGAGTCATCAAGTTGTGCGCTGTGAGCGCCTCAGTCTGCTGAACATCCGCTCCCCTGAAGGCATCGTCACCGCAGGCATGCTCCAGCAATTACCTCCTCGCCCATACGCTGTCAGTCACATGGGCCGTAATAACAGGCTACGTCACACACACACACACACACACACACACACACACACACACACACACACACACACACACACACACACACACACACACACAATTCAATAAAAACGTGTAATGTTTACATAGAATTTTCTTTAGCTCTGCAAGGTTATGGCTTCTTATTTATTTATTTTTTTCACCCATATTGCTACATGATTGATAGTGAATCTTGCTAAACTTATATTACTTGTATGTGAGTATACAGTATGTGTTGGACCTGTAAAATATCGAGATCCCAAGGTATAATTACAAAGTGAGGAGACATTTGTCTGATTTCTTGATTAGAATTGATTATATGACAGACATTACAAGACTTAAACTTAACAAAACAATATCTAATAACATATTTGCAATAACAGTGGGCTTTTCTACCACAGATCGTCATTGTTTTGTCATCAACCTGGTTACAAGCAGCAGTTTTGGGTGCCAAAGCTCTCATAAACCACTGTACGCTACGCGCCCAGCACCAAACAGCAGACCGACACAGAGACTGGAGCCATGCAGCTAAAAGTAGAGACACTATTGGACATTCATCATGTGGACACAAATATGTCTCCAAATGAATGATTACGGTGTTCAGTGTCTGCTGCAACACATTCATAAGGTGATATGTCAGGTGGGTTTATAGCAGACTGTGCTTAAAGATGGATGGCTTGATAAATCCACAAAGTGAAGCAAAAACATGTAGATCGCCCCCAAGTGGCTGTGTCCCACTGACGTTTGTTCAAGTATTAAAATGGGTTGAAAACCTCATGATTGACAGCTGGGGTTGGCTTGTGATTGGTCAGGCAGGGGTTTATGGGTGGGCCATGGATACTGTGGCTCCACCGCCTGGGGCACGTTTGATCTCAAAACGGTGTGCACCGTGTTGCTATGGTTTCCGTGTTGATATATCCTTTATACCCACGACGTTCCACTTCCATGATTGCTCCGGTTCAGCCGGAAATTCCGCCAGATGTCCCTCATTGTTGACCGGATGTCTGTCCCCTTCCTCTGTCTCTGTGTTGGCGTTGTAACCTCCGGGTGGATTTCTGAGGACTATGGTTACCTGGTCCTCAGATCTCTGCAGGGTAAATCCAGACAGCTAGCTAGACTATCTGTCCAATCTGAGGACTATGGTTACCTGTTCCTCAGATCTCTGCAGGGTAAATCCAGACAGCTAGCTAGACTATCTGTCCAATCGGAGTATTCTGTTGCACGACTAAAACTACATGTTCCACCAAAACAAGTTCCTTCCTAAGACAAATTTGACTATTTTGCAGAGACACCGGGGCTCCGTCCAGCACTTAGCACCGCCCAAGACGATTGTGATTGGTTTAAAGAAATGTCAATAAACCAGAGCACGTTTTTCTCCCATCCAGGAATGCTGTGTGGACTAGCCAGACCTTCCTCACAGTGCTAGAGTGTGTGTCAAAAAAGGCAAACAATAGGATTCTGCCCTCAGTGCAATAGAGGTGAATGAAATTTAGTTTGTGCTGCTACATCATTGATTTATGGCATGTAACAGGTTCTTATTAATTAGGATCCAAATAAATCACTGTGAAGTTACATATTAGTTAAAAGCAGTTTCAATCAAACTAGTCAAAATAACATAGTCATTCTGCATGGCTACTTACCATTTAAATTAAGCAAGAAAACATCCATCCATCCATCCATCCATCTTCATCCGCTTATCCGGAGTCGGGTCGCGGGGGCAGCAGCTCCAGTAAGGGACCCCAAACTTCCCTTTCCCGAGCCACATCAACCAGCTCCGACTGGGGATCCCGAGGCGTTCCCAGGCCAGGTTGGAGATATAATCCCTCCACCTAGTCCTGGGTCTTCCCCGAGGCCTCCTTCCAGCTGGACGTGCCTGGAACACCTCCCTAGGGAGGCGCCCAGGAGGCATCCTTACCTGATGCCCGAACCACCTCAACTGGCTCCTTTCGACGCGAAGGAGCAGCGGCTCTACTCCGAGCTCCTCTCGGATGACTGAGCTTCTCACCCTATCTCTAAGGGAGACGCCAGCCACCCTCCTGAGGAAACCCATTTCGGCCGCTTGTACCCTGGATCTCGTTCTTTCGGTCATGACCCAGCCTTCATGACCATAGGTGAGGGTAGGAACGAAAATTGCCCGGTAGATCGAGAGCTTTGCCTTCTGGCTCAGCTCTCTTTTCTTTGCGATACACAGAATGTAATACCGCACCGGCTGCTCCGATTCTCCGACCAATCTCACGCTCCATGGTCCCCTCACTCGCAAACAAGACCCCAAGGTACTTAAACTCCTTCACTTGGGGTAAGGACTCACTCCCTACCTGAAGAAAGCACTCCATCGGTTTCCTGCTGAGAACCATGGCCTCAGATTTAGAGGTGCTGATCCTCATCCCAGCCGCCTCACACTCGGCGGCGAACCGATCCAGTGAGTGCTGAAGGTCACAGACCGATGATGCCATCAGGACCACATCATCTGCAAAAAGCAGCGACGAGATCCCGAGCCCACCGAACTGCAACCCCTCCCCGCCCCGACTACGCCTCGATATCCTGTCCATAAATATTACAAACAGGATTGGTGAAAAGCGCAGCCCTGGCGGAGGCCAACCCTCACCTGGAACGAGTCCGACTTACTGCCGAGAACCCCGGACACAGCTCTCGCTTTGGTCATACAGAGATTGGATGGCCCTGAGAAGGGACCCCCTCACCCCATACTCCCGCAGCACCTCCCACAATTTCTCCAAGGGGGCCCCGGTCATACGTCTTCTCCAGATCCACAAAACACATGTAGACTTGTTGGGCATACTCCCAGGCCCCCTCCAAGATCCTTGCGAGAGTGAAGATCTGATCCGTTGTTCCAAGAAAACATGTGTATTAGCAAATTGATCTCTGTGAATGTGTACAGTTTGTTAGAAGTAGAACACTTGACTTTATTTTCTAGATGCCATTCTGTCCATTGGACCCATTTATACACATCATGAGTGATTTCTATCACCCTGCTGTGCTGCTGACGGCATGTCATTTTCCTTCCTGAGACTATCATTGTGATTGGTTTAAATAAATGCCAATAAACACGTTTTCTCCCATCCAAGAATGTTGTATGAACTAGCCAGACCTTCCTCCCCAGCGCTGTGGAGGAAGGTCTGGACATGCAGTTCTAAACTCGTGGTAATAAAAAGGCAGAGCGCTCGCACACACAACAGGGTGTTCAACGCACCCCCGTCTTGCTACGATTTGTCGTGGCCAGATCACTACTGCACAGACTTTGGCTCCAAAATTCGAAGACAGATTCCGGAAGGATGTGGAGACGCGGCGGCCATTTTTAGATACAGACCGTGGTTTATAGCTGGCTGTACTGAAGAATAGGCCAAAAGAAGAATACTGTACTTACATAAATGAGTGCAGCTTTCAGGCAGTGATTTTTTACTCTAAATAGTAGATATGAAAACAAATTTGTCTTTAAAGAATAAAGAATATATGTTTAAGTTATTAAGATTATATTATTATTGAACAAAATGCACAAGTTACGCCTCCAGACCAGCAAAGCTCAGTCAAACCAGCCCTCCGACATGTTTTGGTGCTTTTCCCAGACCTTTGCTCCCACGGTCACTTCCACCTGCTGCTTTAAAGCCCTGCAGTCATGTCATGTGGAGAGAATTAGTAATATCATAGCATCAATACAAGCTCAGAGGCTCCCCCACCCTGAAGAAACATCGCGTTGACACACACTCTTGCACATGTATAAAAAACGTCCAACAGAAGAATGTGGCTACACAAGGTGTGAGGAACGTGCTGACGCAGTGTACAATAGGCATTTTACCATTTGCTTTTCTAGCCGCTCTCATCATCTCATCTGGGAAAAAGATGTTAATCTCACCGTGACACACAGAGGCCTCAGCTCTTACTCTGGCAGCACTCTGCAGCAGCACGCCGTCTGCATCACTCAACACATCACAGGCCGCGCAGACACGGAGGGAATGCAGCAATTCAACCCGTCTGTTGTCCCAAAAACTCATATTCATTTCTTTATTCTTCTCATTTTTATGGCTATTATTTTGCAACAGAACAATTTAGACTTAAAGCAAGTTACCCGTTATATGCACTGTATTTCAAGATTCAAGGTTTCTTTATTTGTCATTCCACAGTACACTGTAGTACGAAATTACATAACAATTAGTTCACATCTTTAAAGAAAATACAGCACAGAACCAATTAAAAAGACAGTAGAAAAGAAGAGATATTAGCTATATATGTAAATGAAAATGAATAAATGCTTATATGGGTGTGCAGAGCCTGTAGAGTGATAAATGTAAATATAGCAAGCCTAAAATATAAATATCCATATTTATAATGTCTGCATGTATGTGCATGTGTAGGTTGTTGTAGTCATTCATGTTTCCCATGGACACCAGGAAGACTAGAGTTGTCCTGGTGATAGCTAACCAGACTACGTAGACAGCCAGTCAAACTTTAATGACGTGAGTCGGGAAGTTAGCATGTGAGCCTCTAACAACTTAAATGTTGGCATCACATTGATCTCATTGAAAAAGAGTGAAAAGCCTTTTCTTTCTTAACCATGACAACCGAGGATGGAAAGCGATTGCTTCTGGTGCTGTTGCATTTCTGGAGGCTTTCAAAAGCTACCTTCCACTTCAGAACATTCACTTCAGCTAACACTTTAATTCCTTTCAGCCCTTCAACTTGAACTGACTTCAACTTCCTTCAGTGCAAGCTAATGATCTTGTTCTCGCTGCCTTGCAGTCGGCAAAGTGTTTTACAGGATGGTAGGGGGAGACTCGTGAGTATTCGTTGGGGAACTCATCCCTGACTGGCTAGTACTCGTTGCCTGCTCTGGTTGGGTTGGTTAGGTTTAGGCAAGAGGAGTGGGATTGGTTCTGGTTAGGGTATTGGTTCAGCTTCCAGTCGTTGACTGCAGTGATGTGGTAGTGTACTACATGACATCACGGTGGTTACAGACTTGATCCTCCAATAAGAGACGGGAGTCAAACAGTGCTTTCCAGCCCAGTAATAAGGTTACCCTTTAACAAATCTGCCCCTCCAGTTATGTCAGTGTCTCTGTTTCAACTGCCAACTTCTCTGGGCGCTTCAAGATGTATCTGGTCGCCTGCCAATCAGAAGGTTGCTTGTTTGATCCCTGGCCCTGCAGTCCCATGTCGAAGTGTCCTTGGGCAAGACACTGAACCCCGAGTTGCACCATTGGAGTGTGCATGTTTATCTGATGAGCAGGTGGCACCTTGTACGGCAGCCTCGGCCACAGTGTGTGAATGGTTCCTGTATTATGTAAAAGCGCTTTGTGTAGCACTGGAACTAGAAAAGCGCTATATAAGAACAGTCCATTTACAATCCAATACAAGAACACAGATTCCACATTGTCAGATATTGAAGCAATTTCAAATGTTTTTAAGGGAGTTTTTCTCTAGCCATTTCAAGTTGTGCCGTACTGGTTCTGAGTCTGAGCCTTGATGACTGGGTGGTGGCCCCTTGTCCCCCTCCACACAGTGTGGGGATTGACCGGTGCAACGTATCCTCATACGATTCACATAATATCTATATATATATATATATATATATATATATATATATATATATATATATATATATATATATATATATATATATATATATATATATATATATATATATATATATAATTATATATAATATACTTTTTTCATTGAGTCCTACAAACGTCCAGCAACACGAGCCATCACCGTGCCTGCTGTGCAGAACCTGTTCCCGTGACAAAACTACTTGGTTAGTTTCAGGACGAGATCCTGGTTGGAGTTAAAATAAGTATGATAGTCATGTAACTTACATACATGGTGTTACATTTGACTTTTGTTTGTTTGACCCGATACATCCACCCCGACCTCCTCCCTACGCAGACTTTGGCGCTACGTTGCTTGACTTCCTCCTATAGGCAGCCCTGCACGTCCTGGCTCACCGTAACAAATGAATATTACATTATGTTTGGTAGGCAGTAGGAAGAGTGACACAACAGCCAATAAAAATTAAAGAATATATTCAGACTTTTTTTTAATGCGTTTCCTCCCAATTTTGCATCAGAAAAGGAGCAGCGACTCACACTCCCTCTCCCCTCCCCCTCATTAGTGCCCCTCTGAATAACCCCCAGTGAAATTATGAATGGAGAAACAGCGTTCCAAATAACAAATTAATTCATGATCCCAATTAGCACACTTACACTGTAGCTAAAATGCAGTGTGTAATTACATAATGCATTCGTGGAGTAAACAAAGAATCCGATGCTAGAGTGTGCTCCTCTGACATATTTGACTCTGTTTCCAGTTCCTAAATAATCGCCTGCAGCTACTTTGAAGACCAACCAGGGAATCGTGCAGATTAATGGAATCCTAACTGGCACACGGCGCAATTTATAGACCAACATGCAAAATATTATGACCCAAATTCTGTCCATTATTAAAAACTGCAACATCTCTCTCTGCCACGGCTAGCCTATTTATGTCACCCAGTTTCCATGGCTACCATGCCATAGATAAAATCTAAAGCACACACTTTCAAGCTTTCAAGTGCTACATCAACTTTACTCTGCAAAGATGGAAGGGGGATGACATCACCACCTTATAGTCATTTCTGCAGTTGAACAAAGCCTAATTCAGAGATTTAAAAGGAGAGGAAATCATCTTTTGCTGGGATGCCTGGTTATTGGTTGCAGGTTTAAGGCTCCACTGCTGCTGAAGTACCTTTGAGCTAACACACTAGACCAGGTATTGGTGCTGTTGCACTCACGTAGGGTTTTGAGTCTCAATACTTTTTCAGTACTGACCAATATGTCTCTCTAGTCCAGACTACCCAAACCTGACCTGGATCAATTCTTTGGTCATCCAGTTCCAGATTTAATTGAATGTTTTTCTTTTTCCATTTTTAGACTATATTTCATTTAGATATTTTTTTTGGAATGGCATTTTGTGTGTTTAGAGAACATTTAACATTTCAAACTCAGGTATTGTTGAAGTATTTAGAGGAAAAATTCAAACTACTCTACACACAGGGATTTAAAGCTGCCAGTCCTAAGTCTTAGAAATGTGACACTGGGGTTTCATCCGTCCTGTGGAAATTAAATCTTACATACACCGTCAAACCGCCACAAATGGACAGTAGCTTTGCTTCCTTGGTCACACACACACACACACACACACACACACACACACATACACACACACACACCGCCCTGGATTTCCTAGCTGTGGGCCAAACACTGTGTCCTTCAGAGAACAAAAGAGCCCAGAACAAAGCTGGCAACGATACGCTGTCTTCCTTATTTCCAGCGGTTCAGTGAGGGCGAGCAGGAGCACATACACAATACCTGGCTGGAGAAGGAAGATGACATCATTCCTCCACAATGAAATGACTCATTGTTCCCTATTTAGCTATCGACTTCAAACACAGACAGCAACCAAACAGAAGCCTTTGTCAGCAGAATGTTCAGATAATTTCAACGTGAAATGTAAACCAGAGCCTGCCGACAAATATCATATTCAGGCTCCTCGCTATCAAAGGCCAAAACACGGCTTATGTAATTCAATCTATTTCTATATATGAGAAAAATCTGCTTAATTCATGAGGAGCAATCAATAAAGTAGATTGGGCTGTACCATGACATGAGAAGGATTCACTTTGATCCTGGTCATTGGTATACAGAAAATGTGCATTTCTTTGTCTGTGAAAAAACAGCTCCACAGCTCCTGGTAACAGAGACCAGATGTTTAGCGCCACCTGCTGGCACTTTGCATGTGTTGTCCTCCACATGCACAGAGAATATGGGTAACACACAAAACAATTGCAAAAACAAATGGGACACATAACTATTTGGGTACATACTGTTTTGGGAAGATGCGCTAAATAGTCAAAAATATTTGGACATCCTAACATTTAGTCTACAAAATGCCACTTTTTTTGTCCTAAAACTATCAGACATATCCATGCAGTGTGTGAGAGGCAGTACATCGCTACACTATTGATGCCTCAGTATAAAACACCATAGTGTTTGGAGACAACTTTTCACTGAGCGTTAAGAGGTTGTAGCCTTACATGGACGTAGGAAAATGTAATACCGGTTTAAAATGATTTACGACCTAGAACACAATACTTCAGTGACTTTAACACTTTTTAGGCTTTTTTTTAGACTTTTTAAGACCCCACAGAAATTTTATATAATTTATTAATTTATACTGTTTATTGAAAAGTACAATTTAAACTGTTTGAAATTACTACACATAGGCCTGAAACACACACACACACACATACAATTGCCCAGGAGGTGAACTGGCATCTCTCAGCTACACACACACTCTGTACTTTGGTCCGTACTGGGATATGAACCAGCAACCCTCCTACTACCACCCTGGTAGTCCCACTATAATGTGAATGTAGGGAACACAAATCTAAATTAATCCACAATGTTCCATTTAGTCTCGAAACAATGTTTGTTGACTTTTTTTTTTAATATGGATTTGTTTCACAGCGGGCTAAGCCGACCAGCTGAGAGATCTCCATGACAACTGAGCAAACACCACCCCCTGAGGAAAACCTAAAAAGATGCAGTTGAAAGCTCAGTAAAAATTTGTTTTGGTCAAACCCAAACTGTAATAACTAACTCAACCCAAAGTCCACTTATTAGCCTTCCTCCAGGGCTTTTAACTGTGATCACATGCAGTTCTTCCTGATAACGCAAACCTGTTGACACAAACACACAGGCAGATAACGTAGAATCTGTTCACCATTCACTTTATTTCATAATGCCTTACTCACTGTCGTGTAATGTAACTCAGTTCCCAATAACTTAGGAAACACTTCATAAACAGCGGTGTGTGAGTGGTAAAAGAATTCTTAGTGAACAGAAAACTCTTGAGGAAGGTGAATATTCACTCCTGTACAGTAACACATTTAAAAAATAGACTCATTAAGTCTCGCACTTTTAAAATCAGAATTGCTTAAATGAGAAATAAAACTTGTACATGACAAAAGAAAATAAAAGTGATTGTGCAAAAGTACTTTAGGTATACGAGACGAAAAATAAATCACATTCTTTTAGAGTACATGTCATGTTTGGTATGTAAAGCTGGTGGGAAACATTTACATTATCAGCCCACTGACATAGATCCTTCTCTAGAATTTCATTCAATGTCCATTACATTAAAAATATCTTCTTTTTCTTAGCTTTTTTCCCCCGCTAAATGTCACATAAAACAAGATCTTAAAATGCAGGCAAGTCCTAAGGCAACATGTGAACTAAAAACAAACTAGATACTGTAAAGGGAGCTACAGGCTCCTCTATTTTGTCCACAAGAGCATTCCCAGACCAGATAAAATATGTCCTAATGCAAAAATGACACAAAAGCTATCATACAAAGTGAACTACTTAATAGAAAAGACAAAAACACCTACACGCAAAACAATACTTAAGTCAAAATAAAAAGGGCACCCACAGCTCTCTGTATCTGCTCTGGAAGCTAGGTGTGTGTTTGCATCTATGTTCACACACAGCCCACGCTGTTCCTTTCTCTCTGAACTGAAAACACCTCAAAGAAGTATGTGTTCTCTGGAAGGGCTCATGCTCACAATTAGAAAAGGGAGAGGGTAGAGAGAAATACATTGATTTAAGGGTGTGTGGTTTGCATAACAAGTTTCAAACATCCTCCTTGATCTCCAAAATCTGCATTTGATTCACACTTTTTCTCTTGGTTTGCACAGTGGCTGAGGAGTGGACACACCGAGCAGGCAGCAGACGTATAGACACCCCCGAGCCACAGTCCTGGGCTTGCCAGAGGAGAACAGCTCCACGCCGGAGCACAGCAACAGGCTCAGGTGTGATCCAGACCGGGTGCACTGACTGTTTGGTCTGCACGATGTGCAAATGTACGTACAGAGGATGTACTTCCTGCTGGACACAAGTATGGGTCTACAATGCAACATGCAGGACACAGAAGAATGCAGGTCTCTTTACAAAGCTGGACTGGAAACAGTGTGTGTGTGTGTGTGTGTGTGTGTGTGTGTGTGTGTGTGTGTGTGTGTGTGTGTGTGTGTGTGTGTGTGTGGGTTTGTGTGTGCAGAGTATCACAAGGGGGTAGTGTTCTAGTGCTGGGCTGAGGATGGGGGGTGGGCGCAGTTCACATGTCTCTGTCTCATCACGACGTGCCCTGTCTCTTCTGTTGCTGGACCCGGATTAGCTCCAGCTGTTTTTTGCACTTCTGGTAGTATGTGGACAGACTCTTGTTCTCCTCCAGCAGCTTCTTGTGCTCCTGCACCAGACGGGACGTGTTCTGCTGGTCCTTCTCATCTTGGTCCAGTTCAGCGATCAGCTCCTTCCTGCAAACATATAGTAAGAATTATTATAATCTTATTAGTCAATATCGCGTCCCTCTTCCCTGGATTGCTCCGGTGCAGCCGGAAGTTCCAACGGATATCCATCTTTTCGGCCGGATGGCCGTCCCCTTCCTCTGTGTTGGCGTTCTAACCACCGGTGGATTTCTGAGGACTATGGTTAACCTGCTCCTCAGATCTCTGCAGGGTAAATCCAGACAGCTAGCTAGACTATCTGTCCAATCTGAGGACTATGGTTACCTGGTCCTCAGATCTCTGCAGGGTAAATCCAGACAGCTAGCTAGACTATCTGTCCAATCTGAGGACTATGGTTACCTGGTCCTCAGATCTCTGCAGGGTAAATCCAGACAGCTAGCTAGACTATCTGTCCAATCTGAGTTTTCTGTTGCACGACTAAAACTACTTATTCCACCAAAACAAGTTCCTTCCTGAGACTATTTAGCAGAGGCACCGTGGCTCTGTCCGTAGCCCAAGAAGTTTCTTATTGGTTCCCCAGCACTGTGGAGGAAGGTCTGGACTATAGACACTAGAATCTTATCCAACTAGATTGTGCTTTGGAGCTTGTCGCTACTGAGTTTCTGGAGAGGCTCCTGGGTAGGAGCAGACAAGGTCATGTTGCCATAGGATAGTGGTGTTACAGACCATAGTTGATCCGTGATCCGTGATCCGTAAGGATCAACACTCCCGATTCAGAATGCCTGTGACCCGTGGACTAATTGCAAAGTTGAAACACAATAATAGTATGAAAAATATTTTTTACTGTACTTAAAGTAACTTTAAGTACAACGCAGTTTCTGTTCACTTGAACGGGGCATGTTAAAATCAGTTTCCCGTGAACAGAGTAGGAATAGCCGTTCATAATGTCATCCCTCTGTGAGTTATTCTCTCTCTCTCTCTGAAAACAAGTGAAGGATCAGAGACAAAAGGGTCAACTTTACATTTACATTTTCTGCCCTGCATGTGGGCAAAGAAACAGTGCTTCAAAAACACATTTACATTCTCCATGCTTTATAACAATGAGATGTCAGGATGCTTTTAGTCAAACAGCCTATTAAAAATGAACACACTGAATAACCCAAACCAATTCCATTCTGAGCACTAAATAATGTGAGCAGATGAAAAGTGGATGCTTTGTTCAGCTAGACATACTTTCTCTGGATCAGCAGGGCGATCTCTGTTTGCACCTTCAGGTATTCCTGGGCCATCTTGCAGTGCTGCTCAAACACGGCCATGGACTCTTTGGAGTTGGGACAGGGAGCGAGAGGCTAGAAATGAACAGGCATGTTGCTGTGAATTGTACATTACTGCAGAATGTATTGATACAACCATCTCACTGATGAGTGTGTATTTCCATTCAAATTCCACTTTGTTGATAGCATGTTTTCAGGAATAATCCCTTCCTGATGAAGTCATTCAATTCATCTTTGAAATGCTGCGCCAAAACCTAGTCAAAGCTGATTTAATGCTGGTGTACCTGCAGCTGGTGATCCAGGGTCAGATAAGCCATGGGGATGGAGTTGTCTGAGCCGTTGGTGTCTGAGAAGACAGAGGGGAAACACATGTCTACAGAAATCTCCGTCAAGGTCGTCATGTTTTCAGTTCCGTTTGAAAGGTTTCCCCCAGGAAGGTTTTTTAACTGTAAAAAACTTCTAAAAAATACATTACAAAATAATTCCCAGTGGCTTAGACTTAGGCCCGGTGGGCCACCAGGCCTGCAATACACTGGGGGAAACCCTGGTTTGTTTGTTTAAGTGTCTGTCAGTCAGTCAGCAGGATTACAGAAACACTTCCGGCCCGATTTTCATGAAACTTGGAAGAAAGCTGAAGGACCGGTTACATTTTGGAGCGGGAAATCGTGGGGCGGATACACAAATTATTTTTCTTTTTAGTTAACATTGCCAGATAGGGTGTTTGTGCTGCATTCATGTGGCATCGAAATAATTAGAAAAAAAAAATCACATTACATTAACATTGTAAGATAGGACATGGTTTGGAGGAGGTTTGTGCTCTCAGAGTGTTCTCTTGACCCTTCTAACCCTACATTCTTTAGGTGCAATTGTGATATTTCATTACGCATGGTATTGTGTAAAGTAGCTTTAGTGAAAGAGTTGGCGTGAGTACCTGTGGCTTCATCGGGGGAGAAGTAAGCTCTGCTGGTCTTATCAGGAGGCATCATCCTCACACTGGGACTGGAGGAGCGGCTGCTGTTCCTGCTCCCCTGCAACAGGACACACACACGTGATCTGGATCACCAAATAAACAAAAAACAATCTGCTTATCATGCACATTTGCAGGGATATGCCAAATGAAGCTTACTGAAGAACATTCTAAATTTATGGGTGGGATTTGGTCCGCTTGCAATTATCACTGAAGAATTGGTGCAAAATAACTGACATACAAGCAGCTGGCATAGTAACGTTGTTGGGCTGAGTCGTTTGACTGAGATATACAATATCTCATTTCTAATAGCCTTCTAAAGTTAAAGTGCCACTTGTCTTTACATAGCTGGCTGTTGAAACAGCCCTGTACTACAAGTGATTGAATTGATCTACATTTCTTGTTTCTGTAACAATTATTTCCTCAGTTACTGCCTTCAGTATGCCGTTTATTGGAGAAATCTAACCATGGTCTCTAAGATTTTTGACTGACTGGCTGGCCTGTGTGGGTTACGAGGAATGACCATAACATATCTGATACTGGTGTTGGTTTGCAGAGAACCACAAAAATGATATATTATATATATCAAACGTGTTTGATATTTGGGTGAATCTGGACATCCACATCAGTGACAGGAGGAGAGGGATGACTTTGGACATTACATGTTAACAAATAGCCTGCAGGTTTGAACAACCATGGAATGTACACCTAACCAGTTATTCATTCTTTATGAATGAATTACATTTTGCCAAATTAATGCCATTCAAATAAAAAGTATGACTCAGGAAAATATTGTGTTAAAATAATGAGTCCGAACTGTGAACATTAATCAAAATGCAACAGGATTATTTTGTATGCAGTGCTATAACAACACGTCCCATCCAATCTGAGGTTAATCCAATGTTTCCAGCATGTTACGGTTTAATGGGATCAAAAAAGCTAATTCACACTAACAACTCCATGATCGATGGCACGGTCCCAACACTGGGAATCCCACATACAGCACAGTATGTACAATGTATCTTCTCTGTATAAAGTCTTTATAGTGAACTCCTAATTAACTTTTGACTGCACAGAGCTGTGGGTTTACTACCAAACAAATGGAGCCAAACCAAGGAGTCGATTAGCAGCAGTGTGTGTTGGAGGAGGGAGCACTTATGGTGATATCACACACACACACACACACACACACACACACACACACACACACACACACACACACACACACACACACACACACACACACACACACACACACACACACACACAAATTTTTAATTTTATTAACACAAAGATAAACACACACACACTGTCTGTAACACACACACACACACACACACACACACACACACACACACATTACATCAAACAGGTAGAAATTTTTAATTTTATTAAGTAAAGATAAAGCACTGTCTGTAACTGGCCATCTGTGCATCATTTATCTAAACAGAAAACATAGCCAGCTTTAAATCATGGGTGTACATTAGCTTCCATGTTAAGAATATTCTGGTCCAACTGAAATGCCCTGTCTTCCTTTTTCCTAAGGGGGAAAATATCAGAAAAGCTTCTTTTTGCTCTATAAGGCTGTGTTCTGACAGCCTGCGTTGGCTGTCCAACGGTCGGGCAAAAACAAAGTTCTTTCCATTCTTGTTGAATAGAGGTAGTGCGTTCAGGCTGCGGCAGGGGTTGTAGCAGGGGGAACGCTAAAAAAACGCAGTAGGCCCACAGCAAAAAGTTGAGACCGACTCAACTTTTGGAGAAGCGCGACCGCGTGTCACGCTGCGGTGGCCTATCATGTAACGGAGATCAGACTTGAACTGAACTGCCCGGACATTTGTGTAATAACTGGATGTTTCCTGTAACAACAAAGCACTTGCTAGTCTCTTTTCTTTCTCTCTCTCTCTCTTTGTGAATACAGCTGCCTTCAAGTGCGATCGTAAATGTTGAGATCATTGCATATGGGTTTGATTGACAGCTGAACAGGCAGGATCACTGAGAGACATTTTGAACAAACTGCTGTTAACTGTAGTTTACAAGCTAAGGACAGAGAACATCCGCTTAGCAGTGGAGTCTGAAGAATAAAGACCACAACATTTCGCATCTAAACTGGGGGTTCTTAATTGGTCTCACCCTGTGACCTATATTTTCCTTGGTCTTAACCACGTTTATATAATTTAAACTAAGCTAATTTATTTTTCAGAAATAGCCTTTGAAAACACACTTACGTCATCTTCTTTTTAACATAAATACACATATTTACATGTGCAAAAAGTTAATTTCTGAGAAAATGAATAAGAAACTCAGGAGGAACATGACAAATGCTGGACAAAAGTGACTAAAGAGAAGTTTAAAATCAGATGCGCATTAAATGTAAAAAACCCACTGCAACCCACCCAGTGGACCCATCAGCTGACAATCTGCTGATCTAAACTGACCGATGTTTATGTTGACTGTTTTTGAGCTGCTGCAGCAGATTAGTTTATAAGCCTGGAACCAAGCCAACCATCTTAAGGATGAATCGTAACCATAAAATGTCCACAAAAGAACATTTTGAAAACGACAAAAAGGCTAAGGTGTGAACAGAAACAACCATAGACTTCAGTTGTCACAGCTAGCTATCATCGATGAAGGGAAGTCCAAAGACCCCTGCCTTTCCAGTGTCAGTCTGTGTCTTACCTGGCTGGACTCTGTGCCGATGCCTGGCAGATCCTGCACAGATCGACGTCTCTGAGACTCGCATGTGGCTGTGGACGGGATGGACAGAGGAGAAGGAATGAGAGCCAGTAGAGCTGTAGACAGTGGCAGTGGAAGATTGGTGCCTGCACTTGCTTGAGGGATATCCAGCGACACAGGGACAGCTGCACTGATCAACCCTCCACGTTCTGGCCTGTCACCATGGGCTGTGGCATGGCTAGAATGTGACCAGCCTAAAAGCACCCAGCCCCACTGACAGTGCACAGCAAACGCACACATCACTATATAACAAACCTATCCACAAGAACAGCTGAGGCTACTATGTGACAGGTGACTGACTGGCTGGTTGGAGTCGGAGGCCCAGGGGAACTGCTAGATATGGCACTCATTTTCACTCATTGTTTTAAGATTATTTTTTGAGATTTTTTTCTGCCTTTAATGGACAGTACAGCTAGGTGAGAAAGAGGGGTGGGGGGGGTGGGGGGGAGAGACATGGAGGAAATCATCACAAGTTGGACTCAAACCCTGGACCTCTGCTTTAAGACATAAACATCTAGTACATATGTGCACCTGCTCTACCCAATGACCCAACCCGGCCACAGGTACAAGACTCATTAGTCATCACTCATTCATCTGCTGTCCACATTAACACCAGATTAAAACTAACACCTGTGGATTACATGCAGTCAGAAGATATTATCTACTCCATCTGCTTTAATAGAACTTTACAGTCACTTCATGTCAGAATGTCCGTTTCTATCTCACACACCTATACCAAAACATGGGTAAGTTTAATTTAAGGGATTCAGCCCAACAATGAACATGGTGCTCATTAGTAGGACTGTTGACTACACTGCAACTCAACTAAAACATACAGCATTACTAATTCAATCTTTATCTCCAACATGTCAGCTTGTCAGGAGTTAATGAGGCCTATGCACTTTTGAGTTTGATGATGTATTTTGTAATGCATAATTAATTATTGTAATGCATTAATAAATTAGAAAAAAAATTATAATCTTGTGTTTCCTTCGTTTTTTTTCCTGCTATTGAAAGTATTTTGTACCATGACCCCCATACCTGAGGTACATACCGAACTGGGAGGATTGTATAGTGTTACACCCCTACTCTAAGGCCACCGAGGATTTATGTGCAGGGGAAGAGACCTGATGTCCAGGGTATACATGCACTGATAAGTGCCCTACCTTTATCAACATGCATCAGGATGTGATTGCATGCAATCCAGTGACTAAGGGAGTCACTGGATTAAATCAGCCACATGCAATGCGTCTCACATAGCTCCAAAATAGTCTTTTCTGACATCCAGAGCTGTCCCCATTCCTTTCATCCGTATCTCTGCTTATAATAATAGCTCTGACCCTCAATGTGAAATAAATTAATCAAAATGACTTTTTCAAAGTTAAGGGATGTAAACAGAGCAAGAAGGGGAGAAATATATTAGCCAGGCTTTCTCTAAGTCATCTATGCATGAAAGGCAAGGGCAAGCTCAAATACAGTGCACAGCTTTACCCGTCCTCCACCTAATACTGCTTCAGCCAAACCAGCACGCTGGCAGAGAGGACAGGGCCATGAGTTACATCTCATCTCATCCGTGTCACCTCATCTGATGCAATGCACTTGGATTGGATTCCCTGACGTCAGCTAGAAATGTGTTGATTTTGACACAGGTGATAGAAAGACTCATCAGGAAATTTTTAATTAGAACTCAATTTTGTCTGTAAAGCCGCCTACACATGATAGGCGGTAAAACCCTTCCATTCTATTGCAGAATTGCAGCCGTAAGCTGCCCTCAAAGGTCAAATTATTCCAACTTTGACCTCGATGCTGCTGACCTTTCAAGGCGCAACAAATTCCAGGATGTTCCTGCACTGCGCTTTGGGCCCGACCCCGTGGTTTTGCCGCTTATTGTGTGTAGGCAACTTAAAAGGTGACACCAATTGAGAATGTTAACTCATCTTCTGCTTCCGTCATCTAAAAATCACAGAAGACAGAGACATAAAGCGGCTCTGATGTGTGTTACTCCAGGATCAGCTCATTTATATCCTTGTTTTTTTTTTTTAAATAGAGACTGCTTTAAGACATGCGACACATTTGATATGAATAAACATTGTGTTGTTGGTATCACGTGGAGGTACACACAAGAGAGGGCCATGGCACAACACAGCAACCCACACCAGCTAAGCCGAGCCAAACCAGCTCCACCCAGTCACAGGGAAGCCCAGATACCTGTGACGACGATCTTGGGGACATCCAGAATGGTGCCGTATGATGCCGTTTTACGGTGGCCTCGTTTATACGGGGGACGTGCTGCGAAAACACACACATACACACATACAGCTGCGAACACAACAAGCATGCAGACTAAGACAGACTGGGGGCCCACAGCTGGACTGAACGTGGGCCACACACATGCAGAGCATACACTGTACATGCAAGGGCAGCATGCACTCCCTGCATTCCAGACGCTGTGTAGCAGTATGCGTAAACTGCCGGGAGCCACAAATAACAGCAGACATTCAGCTCTATTGCAATTTGGATTAAAACTTCAACAAGGCAATCTAAGGTCAGAGGCTGTTGATGCTGGAATCACAGGAACTCTATTCATTAAATGTAAATTGAAGTCTGAAAACCAAAAGGGCAACAACAAAAAACCCTGACTGAATGTGCTCAAATTAAATCTCTCAGCAAGTCGTTCCTGAGGTGAGTCTGCTGCTTTCTGTCAGAGCCTTTGATGGAGGCAGATATTCAACAGCTGGGTCTGACAAGTCATATGTGGATTTGTTAATATAAGGAATCAGTTTTCCCCTCAAAGTGACGAAGGCACATGAAAAACAGCCTGACAGGAGTGTCAGGGGAAGAGTTTCTTGTGGTCTTGGAGAGGCCTCATGTCTTCTACAATAAGGGCTCCTGCACACTGCCTGCGTGGCGTGAGCGTGGCGCTTCTGTTGCGTGTCAGTTGTGTGGCGGCTGTGTGGCATTTTCTGTCTTTGCACACCAGAAAGGTGTCTAATGCAGCGCTGATGCTGCTAGCCTTGTATACAGTACCGGCCAAAAGTTTGGACACACCTTTTCATTCAATGAGTTTCCTTTATTTTCATGACTATTTACATTGTAGATTATCACTGAAGGCATCAAAACTATGAATGAACACATGTGGAATTATGTACTTAAAAAAACTAGAAAATAGAATATAAGACATGTTTTCAGTTATTTCACACTTTTTGGTTAAGTACATAATTCCACATAGTTTTGATGCCTTCAGTGAAAATCTACAATGTAAATAGTCATGAAAATAAAGGAAACGCATTGAATGAGAAGGTGTGTTCAAACCTTTGGCCTGTACTGTATATGTATACATGTACTGTATGTTTCCTATTGATAAAATTAAATAATGGCGTTCAACTTTTTTATGTTTGCATAAAAGAAATATTTCAATTCCCTTTCCTGAGATAATAAAATCCATGTTATTGTTTTATCAGAATCCCAAAAATGTAATGATTAAATGTATTCGTGTAAAAATGTCCATTTTCATATTCTATTTTGTCTGGAAATGCTTGCGTATCGCGTAAAAAAATAGGCATCGGTTCTACTTCTAGAATGCCCGCGTTTTCGGCCCAAATCTGTTAACATGGGAGCCGAAATAAAAAACAGAAACGCCACACAGGCAGTGTGCAGAAGCCCTAACACTGTATGCCTTGGCTTTCTTGTGCTACTTTTCTTATTTAATAGAAAATTCTAAACCTCATAAGAACATGATTCCTGCTTGTATATGTTGTTGTGTGCTCTATAATGTCTGCCATTACCTGTAGGTGTAAATTGCATCTTTGGCTCCAGCTCCGACAGGTCAGTACTCATTCGTTTGTTGTCAGACACCAGGCACTGTGTTCGTGCAGGCAGGCTCTCAACACTGCCCCCCCTGGACAGAGGCAGAGTCCTCAAAGGGTCTGCCTGAGGAAACAACAGATAACCTCACTACAGAAGCTTGTTTTCTCTATTACAGATAAAATGCCAATGGCTGTTCAAAATGAAGAAGTCAAATGAAAAGTTGGTTTACCTTTGGCTTGAAGTAAGGAGCAAACTGAGGCGTAATCTTTATAGTGTCGTTGCTCCCTTGAGAATCACTGTGCTCCATGTTTGTGTCGCTTTTGGTGCTTGTGCTGGTGCCAGTGTTGTCCACATATGAACCTGTTATTCCACACAGGGTAGGAGACAGGTTTTTATAGTTTTCATACTTTATCAACTGCCTTTCATCTAAGGTTTGCATTTTCTGCTTGTATTTAATGGCTTGTAACGCTGAAAACATTTGAAAAACTCAAAATAATTCAAAAACTTGTCTGTAGTGTGATTACTGCCCCTTGGGTCATAAAATCATTAGTCATTATTGATGTACACACTCATCTGTGAAAATATGTCACTCACAATATAGCAAAAAGGCAACACTGTCTACAAGTGCTTCCATATCATTGTGAACTCCTTGTGAACATTTGTAAATTATATATTATATATATTATGATAACATTCTTGGATGCTGAGGAGCAATAAATATGCAACCGGAGATTTTTCCATGTAATATTTACTTGTTTTCCAGAGTTAGCACCAGTAAAGAAAACTACACTTAAATTTAAATATTATGCTTTCTTCTGTGTTGATAACTACGGACTACACTTTTTGATATTGGATCTTGGACATCCATGTACGTCCATGCACTAAGATCACACTATGATGTGTACTGCTTTAACTTGACCTTCCTTAACTTGTGCGTCCCAAAGGTTTGAGGATGACTGTTGTACCTGTACTAGTTGCAGAGTTGCTCTGTCCCTCATCTGAATACTGGTATGGATATTGCAGGGGTTCATCAGAATCTTTGAAGTACTGGCAAAAAAAAAGAAAAAAGGAAGACTTTCAATTTTTTTTTTTAAATACCAATAATAACTACATCTTTCTACTTCTTTCAAGTGAGGCTTTTTACAATATTATAATAACTAATAATAACGTCAGGCAGACTGACTGCAAATAAATAATTGGCTGAGATGGCTTGAAAAGGTTGGTTTGAGTTTGGTTTGATTTTAGCTTACATTTAAACACTAAACTACTATTAAACCCATTTGCTGATCTGATCTGTTAACTGTCAACAAAGCCATTGTCTAAGTGACATGTTGAAGTCATTAGAAACGAGTTAAAACATAAGTGCTGTACAAGACACTTTCCTTCATTATTTTTGTCTCTCTTGTAACAAAAAGCCATGTGGCGCCGGGCTACGTTTCCACGATGATACCCCCAAGGTTAAAAAAACATCCTTACCAAGCTGCTCTAAGAAATGTAGGTAATGATATGCTGAATCAAAATTCAAAAGTTTATCACCTCCAAACCTTTAGTTAACTGTTCTCATAAGACTTTACACTCAGTTGTCAGTTTAGTATGTACACCTAGCTAAAACAAATTCAATCTAATACAATAGTTCTGCCATCTGTTCCTCCCTTCATGAAGGGTGTAACGTTCAGTTTTTGTTAAAACTAAGATGTGTCCATTCAAATGTATTGTCAATTTGAAGAATGAAGTTTATTGTGCTGTTGAATAGCATTGCTTTATAATAGCAGGTCCATCACTTTGTCCACATTTCTATCAATGAGGGTTGAGGTTGAACAACAAGCACCTCTCTGTGTAAGGCGTTATGGTGTATACTGTATGTAGAATTAAACCATTACCTAATGGTGTTACAATCTGCTCTATGGGATTGAACTATATGATCAGGTGTATTGATTCCTTCACTCCGGTTTAATGAAAGCTTTAAAGAGAGGGTAAGCTGTGTGCAAGGACAAATTACCTTCATTAGATGAGTCATGATCTTCACTATCTCCTCCATAGAGGGCCGCTGAGAAGGGTCTTTAGACCAGCAGCGAGTCATCAGACTCTCGATGGGCTTCGGCAAATTTTTGATTAAAGGAGGCCTTGTGCCTGAATGTGTAAAAATAAAAAAGGAGTAATAAAGTAATTCACACAAAGTCAAACAGACAAATAATATCTGGCATCACATCAGACAAGCAGAGAAATATTGCAAATGTGTGCTAAATTCCCCGTCTCCTGCTGCTCGAACCATAATGACTCAGGCAGACAGATTCAGTGGTTAAAAAATATTAAGTTTGTCCCAAGGTATTATTAGTGTTCCATTAGTATTCCCCTCCATCCATGCTGAGCTGCACAGGTGAAAATGACACACACACACACACACACACACACACACACACACACACACACACACACACACACACACACACACACACACACACAGTGAGAGAGTGACTCACCGTTGTGCACAGCCCACATAATGCGAAAAGCTGGTCCTCCAATTTCATCAAAGGGCTTCCTGCGAGTGATCACCTCCCAGAGAATGATCCCCCAGCTAAACACATCACACTTCTCGCTGTAATTGCTGCCTGCAAGTACAGAAGAACACACAGCAACACTTAGGTCCTTTTCAAACGGGGAAAATAGGCTCCGTTTGACATCGCCGACTGCCTGATAAGGTAATTCTCTGTGGCACATTTGAGATGAGAGTGATGATGTGCCTGGGAGAGCACAGCTCTGCTTTCAGGGGGAAGGAGGATGGAAATAAGGGAGCAATTTTTACCAAGGAACAGCTCCTGTGTTGCTTAATAACTGGGCCTATTATTACAAAAACTAAAGTGCACATCACACACCTACTCTAAAGTTGCTGCGCTGCTCACACTGATGCTAATGAGTTGTAAAGAGTTCACAGAGAGGGCAAAGTAAGGTGTTTAATTGCACTGGAGTTGTGTAACTTGCCTCCAAAAACAAGATAACAACTAGGGCTTAATTCATCTTTCCTCCTGACCCCCTTGCCAAGAACACGTCTCATCATGTAGAAATACATTAGGCTCCTTGCTGAATAAGAACACAAATTCTACACCGTCGCCTCCCGAGGGAAATAAAGCCACCAGCATCACTCCATTCATCTTCTCACTATGCTTGGGAGACTACCATCAATAAAGCAGTAGAGTAAGGCCGCTGATGAGGAATCAAGAATGAATGCCTCCATGCTGGGAACGCTAAGCTGACAGAACAAAGGTGGGGGCCAGAAAGAGCACATGCAGATGGATGAGGTGGTTCACTGGATTGTGGTGATTCGGTAAAGTCAAACAGTAACTGCATTCATTTGAATACTTTTTACTTAAAAAAACAACTGACAGGGTAGGGTCCCAAAGCTCCTAAGCTACTTGGAATGCCACTCTTACTTGCCTTCAAATACCTCTGGGGCCATCCATGCTGCACTTCCTTTGTTGTTGGTCATGTGGGTCTGAATGTCGCATGCTGTTCCAAAGTCACATATCTTCAGCACAGTGCCGCCTGCCACTAGAAGCAGACTGAAACACAGAAAGCAAGAATTAAAAAAGAAAAAAAGACACTAACAATGCTTTGACCTGAAGATAATCAATAAAAATTCCTTCCTAATTCCTTCCTCCCACTTGCTGCGGGAGGAAGGAATTAAAACTGCACAAGATATCGCACAACTTGCGCGATAAACACATTGTGTGATTAACACTTGTAATGTTGTAACAACGTATTAAATAACATTCTGTCTATTGGCGCTTGTCTGATACACACCATGCTGTTAACTCTTTGGCCAATCAGACGATCATTTATTGTGAACATCCAGATGGTCAGGGATGTTTTGAGGAGATTAAAAGGAAAGTGTAAGTAGTTAACTCCACTTTAATATACATTTATCATTCCTTTTTTTATTGGCGCCTTTTGGTTCAGTTCAATGTTAAACTTGCTCAAAATTTTTTTTAGCAGTACACAAGCAGCAGAAAGGCAGAACTGAAAACCTTTCCAAGAATAATAATTTAATTTAGAAGAAGAATTTAATAATGTATACTCTTTTATAATCCCCTTAGAGGAAATTACAATTTACACACAGGCCTGAAATACACACATATGCTCAGGTCATTTTTCATGCACTAATGGAGAGAGGTCAGAGTGAGTGGGCTGTGACTCCTGAGCGGGTTTCGATGCCTTGCACAAGCAGTGCCCAGGAGGTGAACTGGCATCACTCCAGCTATCAGCCCACACTCTATACTTTGGTCCATTCTTAAACCAGCGACCCTCCGGTTCCCAACCCAACTCCCTACAGACTGAGCTACTGCCACCCCCAGTGGTGCATACAAATTTACTTAGAAAGCAGGAAATTCAGTGTTTTCTAGGGAAGGACCCCGAGACCCCTGTTTCATACGTGTGTCCCCCATATTTAAATGAACCTACACCTTTGGCTACAGGTACAATGTAGAGTGGTTTGCAAAGTTGTTGAGTCAAGACTTTATTTATTTTTTTTTTTTTTAAGAATCCCAGGGTTTACCCTCAAGTTAGGAAGCACTGAGATAATATATATTCTACATCTACTTTAGATGGTAGCTATAGTAATTGTGTCAATCGTGTCATCAGCATTCGACACAATGTCAAGTTAAGGCTAGTAAGTAACTCTGGGTCTAGACATTAAAAAGACCAAAGAAAGAAATTCCTGGTAAACAACCTAAAGGTGACAACTTATCAGAATACATGACCTTGTTATTCCTAGAAGCTCCACAACAGTTCTCTAGGAAGCAGACCAGCTGGAACCTCCCAGAGAGGCAAGCAGACTTTTTTCTCCCAGAGTAGAAACACCTCTGGGATCTACACCTTCAGTAACACCACGCCACTGGGTGTTCAAACGGATAACACAGCACAGCATTACCGAAAGAGAAAGGGCTGCGTTGGTGGTGACATGTTGCTATAGATACTTTTGATAAAATGGGATACAATCTACAGAGTCCAGTTTGATTACCAGATCCATCCATCCGATGTCAGAACACTGTACAGCATTTAGAACACTGTGAGGAAGGATTTCACTACAAAAGCTGGATTTCAACAACTACGCTTACTTGTTGTAGCAGTGCATTTTTAACTTCAACTTTGTTTGTTTTTGCACAAGCTCTCTGCGTCTGAATCCCCACTGTGCACCGCATTGATCTCACTGAAAAGAATGAGGGGGCTGCGTTCCTTGAAACTGTGCCAATGTCAGTTTGAATCAGCTTAAAAATGTATTTGTTAATATGAAACATAAGGTAATGGAAAAGGGAGTAACTGAAGCTTATCAAAAGCCACTATGCCAAAACTGTGTGGTTTTGGCATTTTGCATCTGAATAGCATCAAGTTTAGTGTCTTAAGGCATTTAAACATTCATGTCTGATCAACGGGACCCCCTTTTCCCGCCCTTCATGGCTTTACATGTTGTTGGAACAAGTTAATAGTAGATACGTATGTTTTAAATTGTGAAAGAAATAATTTTCAAATCACAATTTGAATATAGAAAGAACCATTACAGGTAACGGAGGAGAGTCCATGTAATACAGTGCTATGAATTTGCATGCATACCGCAAAAGAGAAAGGAACTGGTCTTACTAAACTGGTCTCGTACTAATACAAGGAAAGAATGGTTGCTCCGGTTTAAAATAAACATGGAAACACTTTAAAAAAAATAAAACAGAAGTTCAGCACGCCTGACCCCACCTTTTAGGACACAACAACCGTTCATGTAAAGATATAAAGATCTTCAATAACACATGAGAATTTTTTTTTTTTTTTTTAGTGGCTTGCAATGTTTGTGTGCAATTTGTTGAACAACATAAAGTAAATCAAAAAAAAAAAAAATTCAAAAAAAGGAAACAGACATTTTGTTGGCACAGTGAAACAGGAGACAAGAAGAGAGTGAGGTGAGGAGGCGCATACTTGGGTGGCTTCAGGTCCCTGTGAATCAGAGCCTTTGGTTTCATGCCATGGAGATAGGCCACGCCCTGGGAACACTGAAAACACCAGCTCATGGCATGGGAAGCAGTGTAAAAGGGGAGGGGTTCAGCACCATGCAGCACTGTGGACAAGAGAGGACAGTCACAACCACCGCCACAGACAATAAACCTACTGAGGAACTAAACAAAAAGTGTGCTTCAAGACACTCTTATGCACGGGCGGACACACACAGTCACACACACAGTCACACACAGTCACACACGGCTGACTACCTTCTCCTTAGCATCTTAATCTGAGAATAGATATTTCAAAAACAGTATTCACAACTCAACTGAATGATATCAAAGTTACGGTTCCATAGTGTAGCTCCCAGGAGTAACGTTGATAATGATTCAGTAAATAATGCAGAAAGGTACAGAAATTGTGAAGTGCAAAACACAGCAGTGTCCCATACTGTGGGATTCACATTTTGGAAAAACAGAAACTGGCCAATTGTAACCTCTTGGGAATGAAATCTGTTGAAAACACTGATATCTTGGGAAATCAGGTAAAAGGCATATACACAGTATGAAACTCTCGCGCTTACATCAATTACTGGCAACGATTTTTTTAGAGCCAAGAAGGCTCTAACTGCATATATAAACAATATAATTGAAATGATTAATTCCAGTTAATTAACACTTTGTCCCTATTTTTTGTAGTTTTGTCCATCATTTCAATCACATTGTGCTCACCCACGAGATCTGGAAACACAGCAACCTCGCTACATTAAAGTCACGAGCACGAGACGTCGGATGATCAGGCAGGTTGTAAACACACCAACGGTTTATCCAGACTGAATAAAAATCACTTTATTCCCTGGATCCCTGTGTACAGGAAACAGCTGTGCCTGCAACTACTGTACAGGTCAAAGTTCATGAAGGGCGTCTGTTTGTTGGCTGTGCTAAACGTTTCCTACAAACAATTTGGGTATTCATTTCATTTAAAAAAAGGTTTAACTAACCTGGGGATTGTATGACTGCTCATATTTATTGACCCCACTGGACTTATTTCATCAGATGTTGCCACATTCACAGATCAACAATTGACTTTAAAAATGCAATCTGATTATTACTTTAGAGTAATGATGGTTAAAACTTTAAAAAACAAGACCCAAATTGCAATAAAAATTTAACTGGAAACAGTAAAGTGTCAACTATATTCGATGAACTGTGAGTTAAAAAATTAGATGTTTTTGTCCCTAGTGTGGTCAGACCTTTCTTTCACCAGTGTATGCCCTACATATTAAACATAAAGTAACAGTGTTATAATGTATATATACACAGTAGTTTTATGATGCAGAATTTAGCTGAACACTGGCATATATGTCTGTTTAATTAGACATTTAGTATTACTGCAGATTGTTTGTTACACCTCACCATTTCCCAGATCCTATTGGATACTCCATGTCACGGTACAAAGTCTATTTTATTAAGGAAGTGGACAAATGACTGAACATGCAAACAGTGGAAGGGTCAACTGAAGTGGGCTGCTTCTCACATCCGTGCAAGGCTGCGTTCATTTTACTACTAGCAAGGTAGAATGAAAGCCCACATGGAGACTCACCATTGTACAATGACCCGCCTTCAGCGTATTCCATCACAAGACAGACCTGAGTGGGATAGAAAATTATCAGAAAGTCCACCAGACTGACAATACAAACATTCAGCGCTGTGCTAAAACACACCATTACTGTAGTTAAGAGAGAATAACATATTATAGCATTCCAGTTAACTTACTGGATTTTTGCAAGAGCCGTACAACTTCACAATGTTGGGGTGATTCACACGTGAAAGCTGTCGGAGCTAAAGACAAAGAGGAAACGTTACACACCATTTCATCTACACACCGTACATGCTATTCAATACTTGAGAAGAACACCGTATCAACCAGTACTAATGATGGCACCAATACAAAAACGAAACAAATTAAACTGTAACATTAGCTAGATCTTGATAGTGTGTGTCAACTAAACATGTTGCAGCAGTGAGACAAACTCAATTAAGGACAATCACCACAATACCTCAACACTAAAGGCTTTCCTCTCTGATTCACTCTCAATGGTCTTGATTGCAACATCTTTGCCTTTCCATTTGGCTTTGCAAACAACCCCAAAAGCTCCTCTCCCCACAACCTGAAAATGGACAGTTAACAAGAAAGTGAATCCTCGGTAAACACACATCTGCACCATGTACAGTCTATGGTCTGCACCTTGTACAGTCCATGGTCTGCACCATGAACAGTCCATGGTCTGCACCATGTACAGTCCATGGTCTCCACCATGTACAGTCCATGGTCTCCACCATGTACAGTCCATGGTCTGCACCATTTACCGTCCATGGTCTCCACCATTTACAGTCCATGGTCTCCACCATGTACAGTCCATGGTCTGCACCATGTACAGTCCATGGGCTCCACCATGTACAGTCCATGGTCTGCACCATGTACAGTCCATGGTGCGCACCTGGTCTCCTGGACGTGTTGTCAGTGTCAGGGACTTACCTCCTCAACTTCAATATCCTCATAGTTGATTTCTTCAAACGGATATCCCGGAGGTGTTTCATTTATATCGGCGGATGGTAACGTAAGAGACATTACTTGCTAACGTCAGCTAGTCACTTACTGAAAGAGGGCACATTGCAGATGAAAACACCACCAACGTTAAAGCCTGGCGTTATTCAGTTAAATTCAGCACAAGGATGTGCATACTTGTTTAATAATAATTATATCACAATGGCACAGTTGTATGATAAACCTGTTAGTAGCCAGTGGCTACGCAACAAATAAATAGCGTTAGCTAGCTATATACACTATAGTGTGCTGTCAGCTAAGTTAGTGTGATGCAGTCAACCAGCTAACCGCGGATCTCAACTAGCAGAGCAAACAGTAGCTGTCACCGACATTAGCTCTTGGCATACGTAACACAGGCTTATAGCATCACCATAGACCAATGCTGGCCATAATTCCACATAAGTACACCACAATATTAAGTTAAAACAAGCTTATCCAGGCCTACAGTGTATTAGCCCGCCTGCTAACGCTAGCTACTGGGACTTATTAGCTTCAACAACCCTTCGCAGTTGACTTGTCCCCGGTGCAGCCGCCGGCTCTCTGGACATGGGGAGACTTTCTGCTATTACTGTACCGAAAACCGAGGAATAACGTCCTTTTAAAAACACTTCTTCCCTATACCCTTGACAGCCAGACATAACTTTTTCACAACTCGTCTAGCTGGCTCGCTAGGAGTGTATTTTTCTTCTTCGCAGGAGTAGCTCCATCAGGAAGTGTGTGCGCTCTGCAAAGGTGTCCCTTGCAAACCGAACAGGAGAACTCGTTCCAATCTTAAAAAAAGGAAAGCTCACACTAATGTGGTTGTGCTTAAGTAGGCTACTCAGTATTTGAGTAAATGGATTTGGTTTTATTCAACCACTGCAATCCAACAACAATTCTGAACAAATCTTTTTCATCCAATCAGAATCCAAGGAACTCAAAGTTCACCTCCTAGCAGGCTTTCTCATTGGATGGGGTTGAAATACAGTTAGAAGTTTTTTGCCAATCTACTGTTTCCAAGGTCGAAAATGTGCTTTACTATTACTCTCAGTGTAACAAAAAAAGTGTTAAATTTAAGTGAGTGTATATTTCCATGTTTTGTAATTGCCACTGTACTGCTCCTAACCTTCAGGGGAGAGATCTTTTGTTTTCCTTATGTTCTCTTTTTTTTTATTGTAAATCTCCCAAACTGGCTCATCTAGAATTGTTGCATGTCTCAGTGGGATTGTAAATATGTGATAAACTTACTTACTCATACTTTTGCAATACAACTTGTTGGTTTGGAGAATTTCCATCTGTCTTTCTCTACGTACTGTGAGTTCAGAGGAAGTTCTGCTGACATTTGATGTAAGAATTTAGCCTTGCAAGCAAGCCCATCCTTGATCAGACAACTTATGTAATGTCAAAATTACATTTGTGAGGAGCAATGTTACATACACAGCACTTGATGAATGCTAATTGCGTGTTCCACTCACAGGGAGTAATAAAGCACGTTCCCAATGGAGGCTTTCTAAACCACTAGGCAAGCACAACTCATACTAATGAGCATGAACTAATTTGTTGTGATATTGAACAGAGGGTTGTTAATAGCAGGAGCCATCCCCCTCCCCTGAAATAATTATTGTAATCGCTCATTTCAAAGGTGATTAAAATCCTCTCACCTGGCAGTTTTCTGGGACTATACACTGGCATATGGTTTGGGACCTAAGATCAACAGGAAGTTGCATGTTTGTTTACTCTCGGCTGCCTAAAATCTTTGAAGAAGCAGACGTGGTGGACTGCTCACCTTGGACAGGTGACATTCACTGCTTGCAAAGGAGGCATCCTTGCAGCTGTGTGGCATCATCAGGCAGCAACACAAGGTTACTGAATAATATCCTGCAAATATACCAAAGTGACTTTTACCAGCTGGGGATGGAGTTTACCAAATAGGTAAAGGACCAAATACAGCTGTGATCAGGGCTGTACAATGCATTCAGGAGATCTTGACATTGAATGCACAAGGATGACATTTCTAAGCCAATTTCCAAGATGCCTTTTTAAAATGAAAGTCTTCAAAGTGGTTGCCAAGCAGCCTACAGCTGTCTCACAATATTCTTGATACATTTCAGTCTAGTTTCTGCAGGTCACCGTTCTTGTTCTCTATGACAAAATGTTCCGGTGCTGTGGGGTCTCATTGTGGCGTTTGACACTGTGGACCACTTTGACATTGTTTAACCTTGGAGACTAAAGCACCCGGTAGGATTGAAGTAGTTTGTACCATAGACTGATACTGGATATTTGAGGACTATAATGTTATCGATATACCTCTCTGTCAGGAGCTGGTTATTTAGTCACTGTTGATAACTATGCCTCCTCCTCTGAAAGTTGAACTAGGATAACTGCACTACTGAATAGGGCTGTACAATATATCTTTTTTTAATTGTCATTGCATTATCAACTAGCGCAATATACACATAGCAAAAGGCTGAGACATTTCCCAATAGACACTATGATATTTTTTGTGCTAGTTAGTTAGAAAACTGCCAATTTAAATGCATCTGTCATTCTTTTTAGACATGGTGTTTTACGTTTAATTCAATGTTAATTTTGTTCAACAAAAGAATGTTTAAAATTCCTTTTATTTCTTTTTAAATTCAACAAACATTTGTTGTATATTAGAAGAATACTAAAAGAGGGCACAAGTGAGAACACTCAAATATCTGTTTATTTATCGCAAGTAATATCGTTATTGCGATATTCAAGAACATTATTGCATATGGAATATTTTCTTCATATCGTGCAGCCCTATTACTGAACTGCTGCAGCCCTAAATCACCAGTAGGTCTGTTAACTTTGAAGCTCTTTCTTTTTGGACTTCAGATCTTTGGACCCCTTTAAAAAGCAGCTCTTAGTCTACCATTTTAGCCTGGCTTTTCATTTCATTGTATCTCAATATTTCTGCTTCAGAAAGGTGCTGTATAAATTAACCTCCTACTTTCTAGAAACCTTCCTGAGGTCTCATGCCCAGGATGAAGCCGTGTGTTATGCATGTTCATGGCCACAGGGTGATGCTGTTGTACTTCCAACAGCTGGCCTCTCCTTCTGATGAGTCTGACATGATCAATCACAGTCCCCTCTTTTTCTCCACTTATATAACACCAGTATGTTTTATCTCTTTGCATACCTCTAT
Source organism: Etheostoma perlongum (assembly GCA_026937815.1). Lineage (NCBI taxonomy): Eukaryota > Metazoa > Chordata > Actinopteri > Perciformes > Percidae > Etheostoma > Etheostoma perlongum. The sequence goes on along the minus strand of CM049388.1, from coordinate 25,847,838 downwards.
ATACTGGAATTTCCCACAATTAGAATGCATTCATTTATATTCTTATGTCAGCATAAGCACTCTCCTACACAGGAAATAGTTTCCTCAGCTAAGTCATATGATTGATTACGGTTCACTTGTGCAGCTGATGAACATTTGTCTTGTGTTTATGGCTTTTAAGTGCCATAAGCGCTCCAGGTTGGTGTTATAGATATCCCTGTCCCCGACAGGACTAACATTGTTTGATTAGAGTGGAGGAAAAAAAGACCACAGTTTGCAAATATTCACCAAAATCATTTTCTATAAGTGGAGCAACGGCTGCACCCCACCACCAAGTACCACTACAGACACTGGGGACCACTGCAAAGTCATTTTGCAAAATCATTTTAACTTCATCTAAATGCTCACGTTCACTTACAGTGAATTTATTTGACAGATGAAATACATCACCTGAAAAATAATCCCATAGGCTAATTAGTATTAGTCTGAGAGTGTTTCTGCAGAGTGCACATGACTGAATGCCCAAATAGTCACAGTGTGAATCAAAGAACTACCCCTGAAAGAGAAATCCTATAGAAGGCTCTGCAAAGACTGTAGCAATGGGACTATTACAGCCAAGGCATGCTCAAAGCCCAGGTAGTAATGGATGCATTATTTGCCTCTCTGTTGTCCTTGAATCAGATTACCACCCCAACCTCGTTTCACTCCCGTTCACCAGGTGCCAAAGCAGCTCCAGTCCATCACAGCTGATGCTGGCTGTATCACATACAGGCGGACTGTGGGGGGGGTGGGTCTCCCATCCTAACCCTCCCCCACACAAACATCTTGGCCATAAACCCTCCCTTGTTTCTCATGTGGGATGGTTTATCCACTCAGGCGTATCTGAGGGGAGTGGCTGACCTTTTCATTTTCATCATATTCAACACTAATCCTACCTTTTCCTTCTGGGTGATTTTAAGAGCAGGAGTTAATGTGTTGGACAAGACCTGCCTGGTGGATTAGTGTGAAACTTGTGTAAAAATATTGTTTTCACCTAATATTCAATGAGTTAAAATGATTGCCCCTATTTAGTTTAAAACAGATATTGTGCTTATGCAGATTTTGACTGAAAATATCCTCCCAAGAGATGGAGACGTTCTTTTGTATTTTTTTTTTACATTTTAAGAGGGGAGACATTATTTATTAATTCATTATTTTTTAAAGATATTTTTTGGGAATTTGTAGGCCGTTATTTGACAGTACAGATGAAGGCATGAAAGAGGAGAAAGAGGGGGGACTGACAGGCAGCAAAGGGATGCAGGTTGGAGTCGAACCCTCCCACAGAAACTTAAAGAATACGAATAAGTATCCATGTTGGGTCTCTGGGCCTCTGCTGTTAAATATGAAATACTGCAGTGCGCAGAGGTAACCTCCATACACGGAAGCACTTGGAGCTTGGGCCCATCCAATCACAGAACTGCAAACACACATGGGGCCAAATCCTAAGGAATGTATGCCAATATTTCCTTTTTCTAATGTGACTATGGAAAATAAAACATATGTGTTATTGTTTACAACTAAAAGCTAGACGCATATTCTAGAAAACAAGAATTTAAAATAAATGCTTTAAGTCAATGAACTTACTCTGGGGATTTGTGGAATCATCCCGTAACTGTGTTTTTATCTAGCAATAGGAAGGGTTTAACCTAACTCTGGGAGAGCTTTCATTTATCTTTACATATTCTTCCCAGATTTTCAAGCTATCTACAAGTTAGTAGCTATACATCCAAAAAACAGTTAGCTTCCCTTAATAATTACTGTATATCAGCCTATCTAGCCCAACATTCTAGTTGTGTCATTCTCCTTTCTTGCAATGCTCTCTCCACCCAGACCACTATCTAACAAACACCCTATGACTAACAGAGGGTTTCTTGAATGTCTAGCATTCCGCTTTATGTGTCTGAGGCATTGACCATATCAGCCAATTCATCCTTGAAAGCCTTTGTTTTTTTGTATACCAGTATACATATTTCCAAGAGGAATCAATCATATTTGAACAAATTGCAAAACTGTTGGATAGTATCAAGAGTTGTAGATTAGTTCTCCGAAGAACTCCCATGGGATTTGTCTCAGTAAACAGTACATTTCATCCGGAGCCACCAGCTTGACAGGCCTGTCTGCGGATTTGTTTTGGCTTTGGAGTATATGATTGAGGAAACAAATCACTGGTACACAGTGGTTCAAAGCTGAAGCGCCTCATTTCAAAGCTTGGTGTTTTTATTGGAAACATAAGAGGTTATCACAGGGCTCATATAGCCAATGGCATCATCTCAAAGAGTGGCTGGTAGCCAAGTCTTAAAATGAAGCAGCGACTGCTCCCACAGAGTCTCTGATAAATACTTCCGTGTCCTCGACACTGCACCCAATAGGGCTTGTTGAAAGATAAGATGTTTTCAGCTTTTTTTGTGATTTGCAGACTGTACATATACAGCTGCTTTCCACATCAGAGACAAGTTATTACAATCAGTTATTCCTGGCTTCTTCTCCTTTGGTATTCTGACAGCTAACCCAGTCAAGAGTCTGCAGCTGTGATAAAGACAGAGCCCTTTGCCAGAGCAGCAGCACATCAGTGTCTGCATCAGAACGCCTGGAGGAGTGGGATAATGTAATGTCCGTACCCTTGAGCTGGCGGTCAGTATGGAGGCGAGAACACAGAGGAGCAGAGTGTGGCGGTCTCCAGAGGGGGGGCAGACAGGGATCAAGGGCGTTTTTGTTGTGATTATTCCTCTTGGTATCTGCAGGACTGCTTTTGAAGGTGATAAGAAACAGCAAGGGAAAGTGGACAGCGTTTTAAAGACACTCCTTCTCAACTCAGAAGCCCCAAAAGAAATTGTTACAGTGCAAGGAACTCATTTCTTTTCAGTGCCACTGGGTCAGGCGTACAACCTTTCAGGGATTGAGAGGGATTATGGTCGCACTGTCGCTCTGCCTCACCACAGACTTTCACACTGGGCAACACCATGGAGTGTCCAGGAGAAACCTAATTTTCTGCACAGACGATCTTAGGAGACATTTAATTTACTGTATGTATTTAAGAAAAACATGAATCAACATTTCTGTAAATGTGCCTGTGTTAGCCAGCTGGCTAATCTTCAACTGTTTCATTGTTGAAATCATAAAATAGGAGATTAAAAATCATAACTGTGTCTGATTTGTTGATAAAACGTCCAAGGGACAAGGCTGTATTAAAATTCAAGGAGAGAAGTTAACTACCTTTAATCCAATAACCAAGCTTAAATCTCTGTTGTGTGCAGCTATTATGCACCGTAATTAGGCTACAAAATAGTGTAAGAGCAGTCCATTGAAAAATTAACACTAAACACTTAATGCTCATCGCTTCTCTCAACTTCCAGTTACCATCTCATTTTCTGACGTGAATTCAAATGATGTGTGGAGTTCCAGTGTAAAGACATCAGAATGACTGAAGGCTTTGGAGTGTTTCCAGAGCTCTGTGGCCCAGCATTTATCTCCACATGGCCCCTCAGCAGCAGAGGAGACTTGTGGCAGCTGCTTATTTTGCCCCTACCTTGGCATGGCTGATGAACTGTGACAGCTGATGTCTGAACAACCAGTCAAAGATACTGCCTGTAATGAGGAGTCTGCTGCTTGAGAGACAGATGTCATCATATTTCAGATAAAGTTATTCCCCTACTCTGCCGGGCTGTACTGGCTCTGACAGGCTCAATGTGCCGGTGGCTGTCACGTGGTGGGTTATTCTGAGATCACTTTGTGCCTGAGCAGAGGCGGAGAAGCAAATATCTTGGCCCTACCTACACATGTAAAAAATGGGCATCTACACATATAGCTTCATAGAAAATGCAGAATCCGGCCTTCAGTCTGGCTTTGGCCAGCTGCCTCTGGAAACAGGCCAAAGCGAGCCTCAAAGCCAGATTGTGTTGATTCAGACAACAATAGGAATCAGCCTTGGTTGGAGGTGTACTTGGAGTCCTAATTGAAACATTTCCCGCAGGTTGAAGGTTACTCAGCTATGTTAAAGCTAGCATGACTATTGTTTTTAATTACCAATCATTAATGCATCCATCTGTATAAAACTAACACATGAGCAACTTTTCTGTGGTTGGAGACACTCTCCATTCTCATGCCAATTTTGTATTTCCGTGCATTGAAATGTAAGCATACACCCTAGTATCACAGTTAGCTAGTCGGGTTCCAAGTTTTGCAATGGCTGCTTCAAACACCAAGCATGAAGTGCAGACCTGTCACTGCTGCAGATAGCAGGACTTGCAGAGGTTACAATTTAAAGGGTTTAAATGGCTACGTCAGATATTTTGCACTTCCATAAAGTTGGGGAACACATGAGAGGCAGATTAAAATAAAAAGAATGATCAAAATCGATGCAGCAAAGGCTGAGATGTCCTGGCTTTTAGCCCCTAGTTGTTTGGTCAAGCTCCAAAAGCCAGATGATGTAATATGCACATGATGCAGAACATACCATAGTTACTTCTCAATTCACTTTTGTGTTTCAGTAAAAGTCCTTGGGAAAAATCCTGTGTTTGTTTGACCAATCCACCCACCCCACGCCACGCTCCCTGTTTGTAATGTGTGTGTGCGCTAGTCATCAAGCCAAAAGTACTCAAGGGATGTTGTAATATTCTGAGAATAAAAACATACTTTATTAATCCCCTAAGGGGAACAAACAAAGATTACATTAAAATTCCCAAACTGTGTACCATTTTCTGTTGCAGAGAACCACTCAAAACCTTTATTTTCTTCTGCTGTGGCTCAATACCAACATTAAATCTTATTCACTGAATTGTCTGTGTGTATGTGTGTGTGTGTGTGTGTGTGTGTGTGTGTGTGTGTGTGTGTGTGTGTGTGTGTGTGTGTGTGTGTGTTTGCATAGATATCAGGGGGGTTGCAGGGGATATGTCCCCCACAATATTAAGAAGAGGTAGATTTGTACCCCTTAAAAAATATGAAAGACAACCCACTCCCCAAAATATGTAAAAATAACCATTTATGGGACTCAAAACATGTATGGAAAACAAGAACTGCGTCTACTTGTGTAACATTTGGGGGTTTACAGTCTTCCTCCCTACAGCTTTGTTACCCCATACAAGCCTAAAGGTGACCTGAGATCCTCTGCTAGGTAAAATCTTAGAGCTAAAGGTGATCGGGCCTTTTCTGCTCGGGCCCTCAGCTGTGGAACGACCTGCCGGAGGAGATCAGGGAAGCCAACACACTGTATTCTCTTTAAAAACTTACTGTTTTCTTCCCCTTGTAAATATCAGCGTAGCCTAATCTGTACAGTTGAGCCACATGTTTATTTCTTCCACTGTGGGGAGTCAAAGGTAACATTCAGTGTCATATGTAAAATGCAGTGTGTGTGATGTGATGGGAGTCACCTCTTCTTGTGTGGTAGTGAGCTAAAACGTTGGGTCAGGTCCACTTAGAGGCAAATTTATAGTGACGTTTGAAATTAATAAAGGAAATTGGGATTCATTTATACATGCCGGCCTCAGCAGGCACATCAGCAAAACTGTCAAGCAGAGGTCACATATATCCATGCTTCCTATGGAGGAGGCCCTAAGCCAAGTAGAAAATTGCTAGTTTTCCCTCTCCAACAGGATGCAGTTTTCTCTATGGCCAGCAGCAGACACTGAGTCCTATGTAAAAGCAATAGATCAGCACTTTTACCAGAGCTTGTCAGGGCATGCTACTTTGGAGTTTGGTGAAAGAGCTGATACACTCTAGCCAAACATAGAAACCTCACTCAAACATCTCTCTGCTATGCCAGCTAAAATGTGTTTTTCTTTACAGATTGCCATAGGAAACCTGATCCTTTACTGTGTTGTAAACTGTAGCTTTTCAAAATGTGCATTAACTGCTTGTTGTTTGTTTTCACTCCTTCTTAATTTGGGTTAGATCATCCCTAGTGCTAGTGCACAGGCCTGTTTGGAATGGGCCGATTTCAGTATTTTTTTCCCACAACTTTATCCAACCATAAACTTTCAGGCTCCAAGACAAGTACAGGGGAGACGTTCCCTCCAGGGCCGATGGGTAACACCCTTCATGTTACCAGTAGTATTAAGAACAGATGAAGCCACCGTGTCTAGAGAAGCTCGTTCACTGTTAACTCACTTTACATTTTCTCTGCTCTCTGTTTTCCCTCTCGATTTTCCCTTAAAGTGCCGTTATACTTGTTCTTAACTATGCTTTGCTGTACGTCAGATGGCTGCCATGTGTATCCTATGTTCATTTGGAGCATAGGTTGTGCAAGTCTTCAGAAATTAACACTATGCGTATGCAAAATGCAATTTTAGCACATGACTGTGCTGGCAGCATATCATCTGACAGGCAGGTCAGCAGCTGTTTCACACCCCAGCCCAGGAACATCTTCCTCTGTCGGCCAGGAATGATACGGCCCTGATCTGCCCCCTAGTGGAAATACGTTTGATCCTCTTGCAAGAATGTGAACAATGCCGTTTGCATCACCGCCGCTTGTCTACGCGTACGCATTGTTAAAAAGCAAGCATATCCGCACCTTTACACAGCCGCACTTATACTTATAGATGCTCTCACTCTGACACCGCTCGCTGTCCTTGCTTGAAAACACACATTGAGAACACACTGTGTGTTCACATTGTGTTCAGTTTTTTTCCGACCGGGCAGGGGGGACCAGGCAGATGTTCATCTAACATGTGTTTGTGTATGATTTATTTCATCATTTATATGTAAGGTAGACAGCCATCAGTTTTTGGCGGATGATCACTTTTTGACATGACACCTGTCCCCCACTGCAAAGACATGCTTGGACTCTCATCCGGGACTTGCACATGTACAATAAATGAATCTGAAATTCCCCAAACCAACAACGTATCGTTTCCACCTTGATGAGCTGAAAGAGGCATCATCTGTTCTTCAGAGTGGCTCCCTCTTGGCTCATTGGACACAACTATCCATGTTTCAACTGTTTCTTATGCACATCTCAGTTTGGTGCCACAGTCAGCCTCGTATGATTACATGGATTAAACACGGAACTCCTTCAACGCAAGTCAGTGTATATTTTATACTCCACAGGGAGAACATTACTGAGTAGGAGTATTCCTTGCTATTTTCCCTCCAATGTTCGAGTCAGCATTTTTTTATTCTTCTTTTTCATTTCCTGCATGTCTCGCTATAGTATAAAAATGAAATGAAAACTTACTTTAGCTGAATTCTGCACAGCTTTAATCTCATTTTTCATTTCATTCAATTCAATCACAAAACTGAAGCTTGTGTGCTGGCGAACATGGCCGACTGCATGCAGTATATCTAAGATATTCCTACTTGTTTTCATAAGTTGGATACAGTGCTTGTTTTACTTTGTTATTAAAAAATATTATTTAGTCTGCAACAACAAGAGTTGCAGAGCGCTGTACAATAAGAAGCCAGCTTCGCAATGCCAAGATTATGTTTGCTCAAACTGACTGAACAGATTATTCAGCAATGTTGCATTTCACAAGTAAAGCCTAATCTGACCTCAACTCATTCATCAGGTTGTGAAGTGGAGTATTTAAGACAGCAAAGCTGTGTTGTGTTTACATGTGCAATAATTATTCAGTTTGGTAAATCCCACAATCTCTACAAAGCTAACGTTAGCTTAAGTTAGCTGGCTGACTAAACAGGATTAGTAGTTAGTATTGGAACTTTATTAGACTGTATTAATATGTTGTGTCAATAGTATTGAGTGTAAATGGTGTAGCCACTATACATTACAGGATTTTACACAAATTGGAGATATGTCATTGAAATGGAAACTTATCTGAAGATGTATTATGTAGGCTAATGGATTTAATCTGAATAAATCTTCTAATTGAAACAAATGTGAGTGCGTAGAAATTAAATGGATGTGTATTATAGCAAGGAAAATGGAACAGATGTATGTATTTGCATACACGGAAATATGAATCCAAGTATTTTTAGAGATTAAGTTGTAACAATTAAAAGAAAGATTCACTGTACTGTATATTCCTGATAGGTATATGAAATTGTTGTATGTAGTATTGCAATTATATTGGGATGTTGATCGCCTGTATGAGTGTCAAATGCTGCACAATGGGAGGGGTATAATGAATTTAAGCCCGGTTATGTTTGTTTGAAATACTGTTGATGAAGGTCCAAACGGACTGAAACATTATTTTTGGTAAATAAACGAGCAGAGTGCTGGACTTGTTCCTTTGTTCCCAAGTTGGTTTTCTTAAAAAAACAACAAAAAAACAACAACAAGGATACCAAGGATTACGAAATACTGGGCTGATATAGGGGCGGCTGTGGCTCAGCCTGCCAATTGGAAGCTTGGTGGTTCGATCCCCGGCCCTGCAGTCCCATGTCGAAGTGTCCTTGGGCAAGACACTGAACCCTGAGTTGCCCCCGATGCTGTGTCATCGGAGTGTGAATGTGTGTGCATGTTTATCTGATGAGCAGGTGGCACCTTGAACGGCAGCCTCGGCCACAGTGTATGAAAGTGAATGTATCTTGTATGATGTAAAAGCACTTTGAGTAGTTGTTAAGACTAGAGAAGTGAATAAATAAATACAGCACATAGACAAAGGCTACCTGCGTGCACTGGATGTCTTTAAAACCGCAACATGTCAATTTGACATCTTCCAGTCTTTATGCTAACTTAGACAAACCACTTCTAGGCTCCCCCTCCGTAAAAACATGGCAAGAGATTGACACCAATCATTTTATTTTGCAAATTAAAACAATTTTCAAAATGACTCCATCCCCCACTGTGGCATCTAAATACATAGTTGTGAACCATTGCTACTGGAGCCTGATACACTGAATAGAATATATCCAATGGACCAAGGCACACTGTATATATCTATCAATCACCAGTCTTAGACTCAAAATTCAACTCATTTGCACATAGTTTGCCCAAGCCCAATTCACAGCTAGCTGGGTCCAATTATTCCCTCCTGCAAGTGTGTTTGCATGGTGCAGCACACTCCCAGGCCGCTTGCGTTTTCAAAGAGCCGAGAGAAATATTTCCTCTAATTATTCTAGGGCTTGTGTTGAGGAGCATAGAGCACAGAAATCAGTGTTAGGCAATTTCCTGAATGCCACATCTTCTGACGTGAAGTTGCCTCGCTGTCTGTGTTTTCTCCAAGCATGGAGGCGTTTGGATTTGCTTATTAAAATGAAGGCGTCTCAACGGGCCTTCTGTTGCAGAGGCCCAAAATGGAAGCGAGCGTGTCAACGTGTGTATTTACTCGATAACATGATCATGAGCGCAGATAGGTACAACCAACAAGTGCTTATCTCTACGTGAAACATGCCATACCCACAGCAAGTCATAGTGTATGACTATTATAAACACCATATCACTGGAAAAGAATTGTGATTCCTTCACTGATAAGCAACAGCAGAGATCTCCCACTGGTGCTCGTGCATGCCACAGAACTGAGCCAAGACTTTAAACCTCAGACTCACTTAATTTATCTCGTCGCTTCACACTGTGAATGTATTACTCGCAGGTTAAGCTAAATCAAACACTCCTTGTGATTTTCCATATCTTCAGATGTATTTAACTGTGCGGTCCCACATGGATGCATGCACAGAGTGTGTAACAAACACCGACTGACTCAGAGGGAATGGATTGTCATTGCTGATATCATTGAAGACACTCATTCTAAATACATAAGCATTCTCATAGTTGGTTACCTGCGCCCACAAAATGACATATGCTGTTATTAGGATTTTAACCACTGCTGACATTCTATTAAAAGCTAACCACCCTGAGCTGCTTTTGAACAGGAAATGCATTAGCAGGAGCCGAGGAGAGGCGAGATCAAACCCGAGCATCTTCATGTTTGTATGAAAACAATTGCTATGAGAACACTGCTGTTTAAATCGATGTAAAAAAGGGTAATCCATGTTTCAAATTTCGCAGTGTGAAGAGACTTTTCATTATGGAGCTACAAAGGCAGCTGAAAGGAGAGCAGCAGAGATGGAGACAGAGGGTTCTTACCACTCCTCTGGTATCAGCACATGAAAGGAACCCAAACATGACCTCGCATTCCCTTGAAACGGCCCTATGATGCCACATGCATGCAAAGTCACGCTCAAAATCCATTTTCATTTTAATGAGAACATCAGTGAGTGACAAGGCTGAGGAAAGCCTCCTGTAGCTTGTGGTTTACGGCAGTCTGTTTGCTGAATCGCAGAAGGCAATCTTTTTACTCTTAAATTATCAGTGAAAATGATATCACAGGAAAGCAAATTCTCATGAATAATATCTTACCAGTTCCCGTTGTCTTATATTGAGTTCTTTAAAGATGGATAATGTTTCGTGAAGATGTTGAACACATTCTAGAGTGTGGTCTAGACCTACTCTATTTATAAAGTGTCACGAGATAACTTCTGTTAAGGATTTTTACACTATAAATAAAATGGAACAGAATTCCTTGATCCTAAATGTGATTTGAGATCTGCGAGACTAATTGCCATTTATAACCTTTATTAATGGTGACTAATTACAATGTGGTACCCAATGATAATGTTTGCCCTCAGCAATAATCCGGCCCTGTTCGTGTCAACATGACATATTATGCAAAGCATATGGACCATTGGCAAAACATGTAAAACGTGAAATAAAAAAGCTGTGGGCAGTACTATTAGTAGTAGCAGTTTTTGGTTGGTGGACAGAAGAGTGCTGATGGTGGCTGCAGTGGGAACCAAAGAGTCCTCCCTCCCGCAGAAATAATGTGTGCAGGCTTGTAATTAGGAAGTGTCTGGGTCGCGGCAGACTGCGACAGTGTGCTGAGCATCATTAACAGCTCACTCACCCCCCTGTTTAAACCAAATAGCGACTGAGAATATCGGGCATATGCGGTAATTAGACAATTTCTAACACATATTAGAAATTAATTGCCATTTGATATGTAAGGGTAGAGAGTTAAGGAGAAGGGATGTTCCCATGATACCCCAAGCATATTGCCATTGATCAGCAGTGACTGACCTGATTGAGAAAGCTCCATCTCTGTCTCCACTTCTTCTTATAGGGTGTTTTTCTGCTTGATTATAGTAATATTTCCCAGCTCAATGTGGACGACATTTTAAGTCAACTTCTGTTAAAATCCAAATACGATACAACATGTCATTTTTGGAATGTATTTGCTGTGGCTGCTTCAAGGGCAAGAACTTGCCTTTTTTCAGGCCTTATTTTTTATTTATTTTTTTGAAGATTTTTTTTGGGCATTTAAGGCTTTTATTTTTATATGACAGCTAAAGAGGGGGGAATGATATGCAGGAAAGGGCTGCAGGTGGGAGTCTAACCCGCGGCTACTGTGTCTAGGAATAAACCTCTATATATGGGGTTTTTCATCTAGACTGCTGCATATGCCCAATTATTCATTCCAGGAAATGTGTGATGCTATAATTTTATCTTCCCTCTATGCCTTCACAGCATCTGTGATTCATCTCGCACCTGCCATCCAACTGCTTCATTTTTTACACTTTGCCCACACTAGACACGAGCGCAGCAGCTTCTTGGTGCCAGTGATGACCACAGAAAAGATAAAAACAGCAGAACAGAAAGTCCACTAGTTTTTTTTCATGTGGACATCATGCTCAAAAGGTGCAGGAGAGTTTCAAAGTAGACAGCTTTTTCCTTTTTTTGTAATTGGAGCCACTGACATCCATCTCATCCTGATAAGAAGATCTGATTGGAGGAGACATGGTGTTTAGGCCCTGCTGTGTTCAAGTATTCCCACTAAGCCCTTTTGCAACTGGTGGACTTCCACTCCTTCAGCTGTATACACTCCACAGCACTGTGTCAAGGATACGAGACCCAGAAGAGAGAAGAAATATTTAGTCTCAGCTTGCTAGTTCACCCAATGCGGATCAAGCAATGCAATTTTGGAGAAAATAATACCATTTCCTCCCCCCAGGCAATCAAAACACTATCTCTGTGAAAAATATCATGGGCACACACCAGATGATTGCCCATTTTTTTCTGGCCTAAATGTACTCACCCAACCTAGGTGGTAGTGGCAGACTCTGACAAAGTTTCTGCCTACATCCATTTTCCAGCAAACAACTGGAAAAAAAAACCTTTTTGATGAGATGCTCAAAGGGGAAACTTCATTGCTGCAATGTGGATCTAAGAAAAGCTATCCCTTTAATCAACTTTAAAATAAGTTATGTGTACAAAGCTTGGTGCCTAAATGAGTGCTGTGCAAAGACCATAAGTAAATGGGGACAAGTCCAGGCTTTGACTAAGGTTCATCCAGGACACAACGTGGTGGACAGTGGTGGACAGGGACTTGTACTGAAGTGCAAATCTGAGGTATTTTATCAAAGTATTACAAATACTTTGCAGATTGAAATGTAATAATCACTGTATTAAATACCAGAGGTGTAATAATATAATAGTACTGTATGTATTCTTATTATAGCTTTATAGCTTTTTGTTATATGTACAGTTGTGTGGATCGAAGATTGGCTCATCATAAATATCTCATGTTACTGTATTGTGTTCAAAGTTAACTTCATCTCATACTGTATGCAGCGTTTTCTTCTGCAGGGTGCAAATGTTCCACCAGAACAAGTTCCTTCCTGAGACTGTTTGGCAGAGCCACCGTTGCTGCGCCCGGAGCTTAGCCCCGCCCAAGACCATTGTGATTGGTTTAAAAATGCAAACAACCCAAAGAGTTTTTTTGCCACCATATGTCAAGCGTCTGTAATTTTAGGTTTGTAGTAGAATTTAGCTTAAAACTCAAATGCAGCTTTTAGCGCAATTTCCAGGTATTACACATTTTATGCTACTCTATACTTCTTCTTTACAATATTTCAGAAGTAAATATTGCACCCCGTTCTCCACTGCTATTATTTAACAATTTCATACAAGATTCAAAACATGGACTTGCAGACAGTAGTCCAACCCAATGCAATACATGATCAGGGTTTCCACCGGTGGCCCATCAGGCCTAAACCACTTGGAATTATATTATTATTATATTATTTATTGTACTTTTAAGACATTTTTTAAACTACATTTACAGTTGGTTGGAAACTTTTTTTCAAATCTCCACCTTTCAGCACTGACCGAATCCAGGGCCCCATGGAATCTGTCTTTTAGCTTTTTTAAATTCTCAATTTCATGATTACTTCAATTATTCTGAATATCACAGAAACTACTACAATCAGTAGTAGTAGTACTACATCAGTGCTGCCATCAGTCTGGGACTGGCCCCAGTAAGAAAAAATATGCTTTTCTGGGGGAAACCCTGATGATACACAATATAGCGCAAGATCCATAGCTCCTACATGGCAATTATGAGTCTTGGAAAAAAAGACGCAGTCACATGACAGCCAGAGTTATAGTTTCTTTTAAAAAACAATAGCAGACTGAATATAGGCAAATCTTTGTGTTAGTGCTACTTTTATGGGGTATGGTTCTACTGGTTCCATGGGAATATGGCTTTAGACTGCCAAACCAGCAACTCATTGAAAAGGAAAGGACAAACTCAATGAGATAAAACATTTCAGAGTCATGTAAACATTAATACTTTGCAAAAGTACAACCATTTATTTTCTGTATCACATAGCATCTGTATTCACATCAATTGTAAGCCAGTGGTCTAATAGTGCCCAAATACCTGCTGCACTGCTGCCAGGGGCTCGATACAGGGCCTACACTGAGAATCAATCCACATTTCTTTGGGGGAAAGACTGCTCCCACCAGTTAACTGTTTCATCAAGCCTGGGTCATGATCTCGCTGCTCTCCTCACCCTGCAGGAGACTCACCTTCAGAGGGATCGGACAAACCTGGACACATGACTGCTCTGGAACTCATTTGTATAAGATGATTACAAGTGGTGAAATCACGGCTCTAACCACTTTGTAGTAACAGATTTTAATAAATTATAATGAACATATGATATAGTATATGATGCAATGGTATACAGTACAATCCCCTTCCACCTCTGTTGTACAGATGAACATGGAGAGTATGCTTGCTTTTAACCATGTTGAATATCTGATGAAGACAAAACGAGAAGAAAAGCCAACTAAAAATACATTAAAAGGTGAGAGATATATTACAGGCAATACATTATTCAAGATATATTGCAGGTAATACAGGTTTTCAAATCTTTCATATCGGTTAGATTCTGACCTGTGGCCCTTTGCTGCATGTCACTTCCCCGCTATCTCCCCTTTCATGTCTAAGCTGTCCTGTCAAAAATAAAGGCCTAAAAATGCTAAAAATAAATAAAAGAAAAACATGCATTTCAGATTTGAGACCAAAAATGGATTTGAGCCTGGAACTGTTTTCTAAGGCTTAGTCTTGCGTACTTTAAGCATCATTTAAGGGATTATTTATGGTGGTAATTCATGAGTTTCACAAGGCATTAGCAGAGCAGCTGGGACTTGAAAGACAGAAAGAAACACAGGCCTCTTTCCTGAAATTGGAACTTTCAACATAATTATATAGTGTTTTGACAGGGAGGAGAGGAAGAGAGGGCACAGATAGTGTTCGTCATTGCGCCCAGAGAGTGGGGAGCGCCGCCATGCTTCACGCAGCTGGAGCAGATGCCGCTGTAGTGAAGAGAGCAGGATCCACGGGTGATCCTGCGAGGCTGATTAGACTTCCTCCATCTCCCTCAAATGAATTCACAGTGATTGGGTACGAGGTGGCAGCACTCCTCCAGAAGTCTGGAGCCGCCGCTGCAAACACTGAAGCACGCTATTACAGAGGGAGAGCTGCCAGCTGCAGCACGCACTACACTTTGAATCATAACCTGTCTGGATCTGGAAAAATGTTTTCTTTTATTAAACTCATAAAAATGTTTATGACATGCTGTGCTAATATTGTTTTTGTAATAAAGTCACAATGAAACTGACTTTCACCTGCTGCAATAGTTCCCCAGATTGTTGCCTACAAAAATCAATATTCAATATCCTGCTGAATAATTATATTAATAATACGTGCACATACTTATTAATACATATGTTATAATACTATTAATATTAATTATATTTTTTCTACAAAGGTGCTATAATCACATAAAAATCATACACATGGGCTTCATGCATTTATTGATTTTTTTTTTACCTATATAGAGTATATATACAGTATATATACGCATATATACTATGTATGTATGTATACACTCACCTATAGGATTATTAGGAACACCATACTAATACTGTGTTTGACCCCTTTTCGCCTTCAGAACTGCCTTAATTCTACGTGGCATTGATTCAACAAGGTGCTGAAAGCATTCTTTAGAAATGTTGGCCCATATTGATAGGTTAGCATCTTGCAGTTGATGGAGATTTGTGGGATGCACATCCAGGGCACGAAGCTCCCATTCCACCACATCCCAAAGATGCTCTATTGGGTTGAGATCTGGTGACTGGGGGGGCCATTTTAGTACAGTGAACTCATTGTCATGTTCAAGAAACCAATTTGAAATTATTTGAGCTTTGTGACATTGTGCATTATCCTGCTGGAAGTAGCCATCAGAGGATGGGTACATGGTAGCCATAAAGGTATGGACATGGTCAGAAACAATGCTCAGGTAGGCCATGGCATTTAAACGATGCCCAATTGGCACTAAGGGGCCTAAAGTATGCCAAGAAAACATCCCCCACACCATTACACCACCCCCACCAGCCTGCACAGTGGTAACAAGGCATAATGGATCCATGTTCTCATTCTGTTTACGCCAAATTCTGACTCTACCATCTGAATGTCTCAACAGAAATCGAGACTCATCAGACCAGGCAACATTTTTCCAGTCTTCAACTGTCCAATTTTGGTGAGCTCTTGCAAATTGTAGCCTCTTTTTCCTATTTGTAGTGGAGATGAGTGGTACCCGGTGGGGTCTTCTGCTGTTGTAGCCCATCCGTCTCAAGGTTCTGCGTGTTGTGGCTTCACAAATGCTTTGCTGCATACCTCGGTTATTTCAGTCAAAGTTGCTCTTCTATCAGCTTGAATCAGTCGGCCCATTCTCCTCTGAACTCTAGCATCAACAAGGCATTTTCGCCCACAGGACTGCCGCATACTGGATGTTTTTCCCTTTTCACACCATTCTTTGTAAACCTTAGAAATGGTTGTGCGTGAAAATCCCAGTAACTGAGCAGATTGTGAAATACTCAGACCGGCCCGTCTGGCACCAACAACCATGCCACGCTCAAAATTGCTTAAATCACCTTTCTTTCCCATTCTGACATTCAGTTTGGAGTTCAGGAGATTGTCTTGACCAGGACCACACCCCTAAATGCATTGAAGCAACTGCCATGTGATTGGTTGATTACATAATTGCATTAATGAGAAATTGAACAGGTGTTCCTAATAATCCTTTAGGTGAGTGTATATCTATATCTATATATATATATATATATATATATATATAAAACTGAGAAAAGATTATATGTACACATATATGTATATACTGTATGTATTTATATGTGTACATATAATCTTCTCTTTGTTTTATATGATTTCCTAACAGGAAAGAAGCACATCTAGTTGTTCTCCTGTGGAGTACAGTGGGTTAAACAGAGTTTATTTTTCTTCTTTTTTTGTGCCAAAAACCAAAGTACTGAGATAAAAGATGCTAACAGAGCTGGGGGCACTGCACAGTTGGTGATAATTTTCTGTGGATTTATTTCTATAAGCTCCCCCTGTGAAGGTAAGCAAAATGCCAGCGCTTGCACAAATAGAACACGATGTGAGAACTTGCAGAACAAAGATCTGAACTTGTATGTCAAAATTGGCAGATGTGGGTGCGCCTGGGTAGCACCTGGTTGAGCCCAATGTACCAAGGCTCAGTCCTTAATGCAGCGACCTGAGTTCAATTCCGCCCTTTGCTGCATGTCATTCCCCCTCTCTCTACCCTTTTGTGTCTTCAACGTTCCTCTTAAATAAAGGCCCCAAAAGCCCCCCCCCCAAATAATATTTTTGAATAATTTTAGATTCCAGAGGTTGTAATCACTTAGCTGTGGTTGTAATGGAAAATGGACTCAATTTAAAAAAATATATATATTATGAGTAAATGTTTGCATTACAAGTTTGCAGCAGTCTTGTATTCCTTTCTGCGACTTCACATTCAGATCACAAGTGTGAGATGACTTTTTACGAGTGCAAATTTCAACTTTTGTTTTACAAGCATGTGTTTTTCTTTCTTGCTGTGACTTTAATCCAGCTCACACGTGTGTGAATATTTTTTTACAAGTGCAACTTAAAGTTACATGTTTTTCCAAAATTAAAGTGCTCACATTAAATCTACAAGCAATCACATTTTTCACCATATTTACAGTACCTTGCAAAAGGCACAGCCATAATGTCTTTTTTTTTTACTTGTGAGAAGCATTATTCCTTTAATCTACCATTGTAAGTAGAAGAGATACAGAGGAACTCTAGCCATTGTACAGAGCCAAGATGAAGAAGTAAATCCCCATATTTAAAGGGTCAGATGGTGTTTGCCCATACTTGGGCTCCTATGTGGCTCCACTAAACTTGTGTGATTGGACTAAGGCAGGGGTCGGCAACCTTTACCACTCAAAGAGCCATTTGGACCCGTTTACACAGTAAAGAAAACACTAGGAGCCACAAAACCCTTTTGAAATTTTGAATGAAATAACTCTGCATATAAGATTTTTTTGCCTTTGTGCAATGTATAAACAAACTATACTGTGTTACAGTTAAGAAATCAATGAACGACTGCAGAGAAAATAAAATAACATTTCTGCGTGCATTTTTAACTCTGAAGAAAAGACGTTGGGTTGACGGTTTAGTAAAATAGGGCTAGCACTGTCAACTTGCGCTCAAATGCCAAAACCTCCACAGCTCTTCAGGGTAAAATACGCACGGCCCTATGCGTCCTTTACCCTGAAGAGCTGTGTTCAGCGTGTTCAGGTGTTCAGGTGCGCTGTCATGTCTATCAAGAATGCCGCAAAGCGTTTTTTAGCACGTCGCCTCTGGGCAGCCACCGGACTTTGTTGTGCAGCAGCAGATCAGAATACGTGCTTTCCAGCTCATCCAGTATCGAACAGAACTGACGGTGATTTAAACCTTTCGCCATTATTTTGCTCACAATCAGAATGACAACATTCATTACTTCTGTGCATTCCGGAGGAAATGTTTGAGCACACAGTGCTTCTTGGTGCAGGATGCAGTGAAAATTCAGCAACTTTCTGTCCAGCGACTTCTGCAGTAAAGCCACAAAGCCCTTGTGCGCTCCTGTCATACTCGGTGCCCCGTCTGTAGCCAAAACATTTTAATTCAATATTCATTAATTATTTTTTAAAAACTGAGCCGCATCAGAGAGATCAAAGAGCCGCATGTGGCTCCAGAGCCGCGGGTTGCCGACCCCTGGACTAAGGCAATACGTATTGTACAGAACTTGGAAGCTCCTACAGTATGTCGGCCAGAGAAAGATTACTGTTGGACCCAACACCAATCAATCTTTCCTTTGAAGCCCAGAAATACTGTTTACATTGACCAAAAATTCACTTTCGTTCAGCCCCTAGAGTTTAAAAATGTGTTTTTTCACTTTATATATATATATATATATATCTATACAGACATGAGATATAGGTTGTATTGCATTTTGAATGACTAGTGTCTAATCGTAAATCCAAATAAAGAAACAAAGATATATGTGTCTGTGTGCGTGTGTTGTGTGTGCGTGTTTATTCTGTTGGCTCCTAATAAACATCACAGAGTAGACTTATTCATGAGGATGCGGCTGAAATAAATAATAATAAAACTATGTCAGCAGCATGAGGATGTTACCTAATCTACAAGAGCTGTGGAAGGAAATGGTCAATAACCAAGTAATAATTTGATTGTGAACTCATTGTGAATTGTCCCCATAAACAAATTCATATATATTTGAACATTTCAAAATTCACCTGTCACAACAACCAAACCATTACAGGTGACTTATTTTGTCTTCATACTTTATGTATAGACAAAAAAAAAAAAATCACTTTGGTCAACATCTGGTTTTAGGCACAAGGGGTCACATATTTTCACAGCTGTTGTCAGAATATGTGACCCTTTGTGCCTAAGACCAGATGTTGACCAGAGTGATTATTGTTTCTTGTCTATACACATGAAGATAAAACAAGTCACCTGAAATGGTTTGGCTGTTGTTACAGGTGATATCTGCCAAGTTACAGTAGGGTCACATATTCTGACAACAGCTGCATCTAACGTCATTTCCACTGATTTAATTGTTCTTTGATACACAGTTTGTTGCTAGTCGATCACAACCTGAAATTTAGAGGAAGCAACATGCCTTCACTGTCATTCATGTTAGCCTGGATTGATTATTATATGAAAACAATGGTGTCATGCTAGTCAACCAGCATATTTCTACCTAATATCCCTCTTTTTTCATATCGCAATATATATCGCAGGGGAAAAAAAGATCGCAATGTCCGATTTTTCGAGTATCGTGCAGGCATACTAACCATTGTTTGCAAGTTCTTGGGTCAAAATTTCGATGTGAAAAATTATTGCTGTTATTTTTACGACCCCGCAGGCAAATCCACTAATCACAGCCATTTCATTGGAATTAATATTACTGTTCAAAACAAAAAAACATATTTATTAAAAAGAGCCAGGGAATAAAAGCACAGTTTTACAGTTTCTTCTTTTTTTGCTAAAAATTGAATCCTTGAAACATCTGTGAAAGTCCTTGACAGTTTTTGGTTTTGTTCAGCTCCTTCTTCTTCTCCTTTGATTTGAGGTATACACAAGGCTCAGAGGTCACCTTTGTGTTTTGTGAGAGAAGTTGAAAAGGAATGAGGAGGAGGAGGAAACACTCACAGTGAAAAGCTGCTGGCAGCTCTTCATTTGAAACTATATAATTCACTGGGAGGTGAGTGAATAAGGAACGACATCGGAGATGCAGACAATACTGTAGACAGCCAACATAAAGTGAAGCCACAACGAATCCCTGGGGGAATCAGCAAATGAGGAGGCCAGATTAATTCGATGGTAATAGTTTTACAAGATGTCGGCAGTGGATTGATTAAATCCACTGAGGCCTTACAGTTTTATAAAGTCTCATAGTCGAGATGAGAACAGTCATAATTAACTAATGCCTGCGTCTCTCTTTACTTTCACAAATGTATATTTCTTTATTTCATAAAGCAATATCATTCATTATAACAGTGACAGTACTGTGGTGGAAAACCAGCTGGGGCACGCCCAGTTAGAGTGACCAAACAGAGCATTCCAGTAAAACCTTTTGATCATGTGACCCAAAGCCAAGTCAGGTCTTTCTGTAAGCCAATCAAACAAGTCCTATTCAAGAGTCAAATCAGTCAAGTAAGCTATGTTTTGTGTCCGGTGAGACACATTAAATTCACTTGAGACAAGATCAACTCCTGTCCATTGAAACATGTTTAAGTTAAGTCTTAAGTCAATCGAGATGAGTTCTAAACAAGTCTTAATTTTAATTGAGACAAGTTCATGTTACGTCTCATGTACATTGGGAATAATCAAAGTCATGTCTCAAGTCAATTAAGACAACTCTAGTAAAGACTGCATCACCTCCCCACCACCCCCGGTCCTGGACCCGCTGCAGTTTGCATACTGCTCTAACAGATTCAATAAATTCCCCTCATTTACTCAGCTCTGGCCCACTTGGACATGGACACCTGGAATTCCTTTTGAAATGCTGTTTGTAGACTATAGCTCAGCATTCAACACAATCATCCAGATCAGAGACCTGGGACTCAACTCCAGCCTGTGCAGCTGGATCTTCAACTTCCTGAAGGGCAGACCTCAGGTGGTGCGGGTCGCCACTCAAACCTCATCCCATGATTGCATATGTGACAAATAAAATTGACTTAAAAGTAATTTGACAAAAGTCATATCTCATATTAATCAAGACAGGTCCAAGTCAAGTGTTAAGTCAGTTGAGAAACCTTTATTTCAAGTCAGTCAAAAGTCCAAAGTACCTCACGCCAAGTCAAGTCACAAGACTTTAGGTTTCAGGTCTCTTTAAGTACTTTCAGTGCACATTGCTAATAATGGAATACTGTATTCAACCTGTATGACTGAACTCAAGTCATACAGGTCTTTATTTTTGTGACTTAAATCTGACTTGAATCCATGTCTCAAGTCTACACCTCAGTGCTGTACAACCGTCAGCCAGTTGCCATTCTGCTTTAAACACCTACTTTCTGAACCACCTCTCTTTTTTATATAGAAATGTAAATCAACTGCCAGTTTATAATTGATCATGTCCACCTGTGGTGAGTGGGAGACCCTTTTAAACACTTCCATGACAGCACAGAGTCATGCACCTCCTATTATCCTAGCACCAGAATGCAGAGTCACTCACTATTGTAAATCAGGTTGCTTTTTTTGGAAGTTGGAACCAAAGATCAGTGAAGTTGAGCCCAACAGCTGAATGAGTCAAATAATCAGCATGGTTAAATAGTTTAAATATATTCTGGCAGCTGCTTGTGTCACCACAATGCACACTACTAAAATCAATGTAAATGTCAATTTTATTTCTATAGCACATTTAAAAACAACAACAGTTGACCAAAGTGCTGAACAGGGTCGATGTCAAATATATAAATAACAAGTGTAAAGAATTACTAGAACCAAAGTACAACACAGTAAAATCAAAACGTCTTATGTAGAAGACACTGAATTGTGCATCCTACTGCTTTTACATTTGCACATAATTACAAAAAGCAATACCCTATGAAATAAACAAGGCAATTTTTATTGAGTGATCATGACTTGATTTTCTTTGAATGAATAATGTATTGTAAATAAATATTCTGCCTTAAAATACAGCGGGCATAAGTATACACACCCCTATGTTAATTTCCCAAAGAGGCAGGCATGTTTTTATTTTTAAAGGCCAGTTATTTCATGGATCAGGATACTATGCATCCTGATGAAGTTCCCTTGGCCTTTGGAATTAAACTAACCCCCCATCATCACATACCCTTCACCACACCTAGAGATAGGCATGGTGTTATTTCAGTTAGCTTAATAGCTGGTTTGATTTGCATTGAGAGATGATCTTACACAAAGTTCCCCATGCCTAGTTCTGTGTATGGTGAAGGGTATGTGATTATGTGGGGGGGGCTATTTTAATTCCAAAGGCCAAGGGAACTTTATCAGGATGCATAGTATCCTGGATCCATAAAATTACTGGCCTTTAATAATAAAAATCTGCCTGCCTCTATGGGAAATTAACATAGGGGTGTGTACAGTGGGACTCGAAAGTTTGGGCACCCCAGATAAAAATGGGTATTAATGAGCTTAAAGAAACCAAGAATAGATGGACAAATCTCCAAAAAGGCATCAAATGACAGATTAGACATTTGTATAATATGTCACAAAAAGTTATATTTTATTTCCATCATTTGCACTTTCAAAATAACAAAAAGTCTGCAAAAGTTTGGGCACCCTGCAGAGTTAATACCTTGTACTGCCCCCTTTGGCAAGTATCACAGCTTGGAAAGGCTTCTTGTAGCCAGCCAAGAGTCTTACAATTCTAATTTGAGGTATCTTTGCCCATTCTTCCTTCCAAGAGTCTTCCAGTTCTTTGAGATTTCTGGGCTGTCTGTCACGCACTGCTCTATCAATAGATTTTCAATTATGTTGAGTTCAGGAGATTATGAAGGCCATGGCAAAACCTTCAGTTTACACCTCTTGATGTAATCCACCGTGGATTTTGGGGTGTTTGTAGAATCATTATCCATTTGTAGAAGCCATCGTCTCTTTAACTTCAGCTTTTTCACAAATGGCATCAAGTTAGCGTCCAAAATTTGCTGAAATGTAATTGAATCCATGTTTCCTTCTACTCGTGAAATGTTCCCTGTGCCACTGGCTGCAATACAACCCTAAAGCATGATTGATCCCCCACCATGCTTAACAGTTGGACAGAGGTTCTTTTCATTAAATTCTGTGTCCTTTCTTTTCCAAACATACCTTTGCTCATTTGGGCCAAAAAGTTCTATTTTAACCTCATTGGTCCACAGAACATGTTTCCACAATGCATCAGGCTTGTCTATATGTTCATTTGCAAACTTCAAATGCAGATTTTTGTGGTGAGGACGTTGAAGAGGTTTTCTTCTGATGACTCTTCCATGAAGACCACATTTGTACGAGTATCTCTTTATAGTGGAATTGTGTACCACAACTACAGTGTCTGCCAGGTCTTTCTGGATGGATTGTGCAGTCAAACGTGGGTTTGGACTTGCTTTTCTCACAATCCTGCGAGCTGTTCTGTCTGATATGTTTCTTGGTCTTCCAGATCTTTCTTTAACTTCTACTGTTCCTGATGACGGCCATTTCCTAATTACATTCCGAACAGAGGATATTGGCATCTGAAAATGCTTTGCTATCTTCTTATAGCCTTCTCCTGCTTTTTGAGCATAAACTATTTTCAGTTTCAGTTTTCTAGACAACTGCTTAGAAGAAGCCATGGTGCTGATTTTTGGGGCAAGGTCAGATACGTCTGGGCATTTAAAACCTTAAGATTGACATCACCTGGTCTTTCCAGACGATGATTGAGAACAATCCATAACGCTGTCAGGTCTCAGCTTTCCAAAGGGGGCGGTGCATGGTAAAAACTCTGGGGTCCAAACTTTTGCAGACGTTGTTTTCAGTTATTTTGAAAGTGTAAATGATGGAAATAAAATCTAACTTTTTGTGACATATTATACTAATGTATAATCTGTAATTTGATGCATTTTGAGGCTTCTTTATGCACATTAATACAAGTTTTTACCTGGGGGGCCCAAACTTTTGAGCCCCACTGTATATACCCCCCTGTATTTTAAGGCAGAACATTTATTTACAATTCATTATTCATTCAAAGAAAATTGGTGTCCTTAAAAGGTTGGATTTTCCTATTTCTTTTTCAATAGATATTTTTTTTAATTCCTCTTTTTAATCAACTATAGCATGGGTGTGTAAACTCTCAACTGTATGGTCACGTGAGCTGCTGCTGTGCAGACTGTAGTTAGTTTTGCACGTGGCTCCAGTTTAAAAATCTAATTACTGTTACATGGACTAAGCTGTACACTTTGAATGAATACCAAATAAATATAGCAGAGTAAGAACATGCCTTTTGACCATGGTAATTTCTACTGGCCTATGCCCATTAACTTATGATGTAGTTAACATTCATAAAGAAAGAGACCCCATATTGAGGACCATTTAAATGAAATATACTTGTAAAGAACTCCAAATTCCACATTTCACTTTGGTCACATCCGCCACTATTTTCCCATGCAAACGTGTTACATTGAATATTTATACAAAATGGTGAATTGTTCACTGAACATATTTTTCAAACATCTTGCCCTTAACGGCATCTCTTAAAAATGCCTAACAAACAATACTGGCTGACTTTGGCTAGTAAAACATGGGTGGTCATGAAAACATGGCTTCCAAAGTTTGGCCAAAACCTCTACTCATTCTGATCGCTACTGTCATATCTCTGAACTTAATGTATGTATTCATATATGCAAAAGGAAGAGTTATTGTATTTGTACAGGCACTCACAAATGGGTAACATGTGGTGACCAGGCATTTGTTCTTTGCAGTGGTGTTCAAATCTTACATTTATTCTAAAATCTGCCCTTTCTGAAGGAAGAAGGGGTTTGTCCAGTCAACCACTGCATCATCGTTAGGACCGACAGGCTTCAGTTTTGCTCTTCCAAATATTCTTCATTCCGACCTTGTGGTACTTCTTGGTTCAAATGCTCACACACACCATGGTCTTCATCCACCTGATCTGCTTTTTATTACAATGTAAAAATCAAAAATACATTTACAAACACACAGCCCAATTCAGCCCGCACGTACTGCATTATTTTTTATCTTCATGTACACTTGATGAAAGTAGAAGAAAACTTCAAACAATTATTTTCAAGTAACAACTGTCTGCATGGCAAATTGTGCTGAAAACTTAAGTTTTGTTTGCTATAAGAAAAAAATCAAACCTGTGATTTCGAGGTCTTGCAGAAAGTCCTGAAAGATTAGATGTCTTGGAGCTCAGGCACTAGGATGCTCATTATGTAATCAACATCTGCCTAAAGATTAAAAAAACAGTTTTACAACACTATATATTCTTCCATTAAAAGATGATGGTGCAATAATCAAAAAGTAATGCAGCTATACATCATGTACACTCCTGTCAAATTAAGCAAATGTGGATGATGAAATGTCCAGCATATTTAGTGTTATTGTCTTCTTTGGGGACAAACAGGTCTGAGCAGGGATCTGAGTGCCTCCCAATCAACTCCAGAAGGTTGTAGACCTTGCTGTTTCTGATGTGCTGAAAGATAGGAGTCAGACGCATTGTAGCATGTAGAACAATGGCTCTATTGTGAACAGGAAACATTTGTCTTTATTAGTGGAGGAGCAAAACAAACCAACAAAATTCTAACAGTGTAGATGAGTTTTTGTTTGTTTTAATACATTTGTATCTTATTTTTGCCTTTAATCATCATCAACCATCTTTCATACCAAAAGTTTTTTGGCATCAGCTAATGTTACACACCATAGTGGGTCAAGAAACTCAAGTTCTAAGCTATGCCTTGGTCAAGGGCTTTGGCAGTAGAATTGACCTAATGGTTGTTTTATTTATGTATAATATGAATAAAGTTTCTCTTATTTTTTCTGTCAAGGTGAGGGACCTCTTCCCCAACCCTGCTTGGTTCAACTCCAACTCTTCCACAGCAGAAGGCGTGCTGGTACTTCATTATCCAAATATAAAAATATGCTGAATGGCTTAACGTTACAGACTTAAGAAAGCTTCCCTGGAGTGGTTTGTAACAGAGAAAAGCGTTGTTTGCCTTTCCTTTTGGAAAAGAAGCCAGAAAAGGACTTGCATGTGAGAGAGCAACATTATGAAATGCAACTCACCATTGAATAAGTCCAATATCAATATATTGTCAATATAGTTCAAAACCTAGTCATCTCCTCCTGAAGTGTTTGTTGTGTTTTCGGATTCTGCTGCTCATGTAAAGAAATGTTCTGCCTTAAAATACAGGGAGCATAAGTATACACCCCCGTATGTTAAATTCTCATAGAGGCAGGCAGATATTTATTATTAAAGGCCAGTTATTTCATGGATCAGGATACTATGCCGTCTGATGAAGTTCCCTTGGCCTTTGGAATTAAAATAGCCCCTCCACATCATCACATACCCTTCACCATACATAGAGATCGGCATGGGGAACTTTGCATAAGATCATCTCTCAATTCAAATCAAACCAGCTGTTTAGCTAACTGAAATAACACCATGCCTATCTCTATGTATGGTTATGATATGGGGGGTTAGTTTGATTCCAAAGGCCAAGGGAACTTTATCAGGATGCATAGTTTTCTGATCCATGAAAATAACTGGCCTTTAAAAATAAAAACGTGCCTGCCTCTATGGGAATTTAACATAGGGGTGTGTATTCTTATGCTCCCTGTATTTTAAGGAAGAACATTTATTTATTTACTATACATTCATTCACATAGAAAACTGGCGTCCTTAAAAGGTTGGATTTTCTTTTTTTTTAAATTTAAGGCATTAAGATCAATTTCCAAAAGATGTTTTTTATTCCTCTTTTTAATCAACGTTAGCATGGGTGTGTAAACTTTCTCAAGCCCCTGTATGTGGTATTTATATAAAGAAAGTTCAAAGCCTGTTTTGTATACAAACACCAAATATAAAGAAACAATTGCACACTGTACCAATTGAGACAAACAGGTAAAAGAGCAAAGATACCAACATGTCCAGGTCAGATGAGGTTACACAGCTATAAAAATAATCAAGTGAAAAACACTACCTGTACAACAGTAAAACTGCGTTTGTACTGTTTTTCAGAATGTAATGGAAGTGAAAGCAATGGAAACAGCATATTAGTATTTAGAGACGATGCAGACATCCAATGTGATGAAGAAACGTTGCTGCATCATGCTGGAGAGAGGCAGGATCAGTCACACTATTCTGTTACTGCTATGTACCTTAGTTTTTGTGTTATCCTGCCATGTTTATGCGTGACAAATCACATAGTCAAGTGCAGCCTTATAAAGATCTCTGCCATTGTCCTGGGAGGTAATCATATGGTTAATGACTGTTCCCAGATCTGCCATAGCCTGTGACCCCAGAGGGCACTTGATTGGTGGTAGAATTACTCCACTAGCAGACTCTTCTATGACTCCGTCATGGTACCTGTCCAAGAAAAGATATAGTATATCCTGTAATTGACAAGTTATTTTATATGACTGCAGATGCTTATAGAATACTTCACAAAACGATTAAACTCAAATGATTAGGTTTGCATTTCATTCATATAAAAATGATCCAAAATTTTTTAAAAAAAGGTTGAAGTGAACATTTTTTAGCTGTACCTCTAAGTTCTGTGGAGCAGGCACAGGGTTCTGGAGAAGTCCTTTGTCCAAAGTTGATTGGGAGTCAGGGTTTGTTCCATTCGCATGGCATGGTGATCCCACCCTTCTTTGAATGTGTCAAGGTCCCTCTGGAGGCGTGGTACAAATACATAGTGGCCATAAAATATGTGCAGAATGTTGGAGGGATCTAGCAGGCAATCTTCTTCAAGACTGTGAAGTAGTTAGTAATATACACATGTTATCGCCATCCACACATCACGCCAAGAGTGCTCCACCAAACAAGATCACCATAAAAGTTCCACAATATTAGAAAGGCAAATTTAATTAGAGTTATCTGTTGGAGCCGCGAGTCTGCCATTTCTATCCAGTTCAGCCTGATGTAGGTAATGCTCGTGTTTGAGCTGTACTGAGGGCCGATGCTGCTGAATATTTTGTGTTAGCACGGTTATGAGGCCTTGTGCAGCAGCAATAATACTGGCTTCAAACTCCTAGAAGAGACAATATGCAAAAATACTAGATAATAGAGGACAGATTGAGATTGATCCCGGCGGAAGAATTTATACAATGTTAGCTGGCATGCGCTATTAGCCAATATTAACGTTAGCTTGTGTTCGTGCTAACATCTGCCAGCACAGCACAACGTCCATTAAAAGTTAACATTAAACCTGCCTGCTTATATAGGAAGAAAAACAACAAACACAGTCACTTACGCGTATGCAAATTATCAGTAAATTGTGCCCTCTTTGTCCCTCCCCTCAAGCCACACCCCTCTGCGCCAAAACAGTGACAGATAGTTGAAACTGAAAACAGTGACATGATAAAACTCCGCACAGCGTAAAAAAACTTCCATTGAAAGAAAAAACAGAAATCAAGAAGATGTGTAAAGATTGAAAAACACATTGTGATGCATAAAAATATTAAAATAAAACAATATGATTTTTTGTTTTTCTTCAGATGAACATTATTCAGTGCCAATACTTGTAGTTTCAATGCTAAATTTTATTTTCAATCCAACACGTTAGTGTCACCGTTCTAGCTCCATACATGTAGTCCCATTCATTAATTTGTTGTTACCATGTTCCTGTTTCACTACTGCAATTTGAAACCCTCAAATCAATCAATAAAGTTGTTCCAACACCCTTTAAAATGCTCCTCTCATGTCAAATGTGTTAATATGTAATCCTAGTGCCCACCTTTAATCCGTAATCTAATTTTGTTAATCATACGTACAGCAGCTATAGCAAGTGTAAAGCATTGTAATCATGTCCCAGATCACATTACATGTGTGTCTCTCAGCTATCTGAGCCACATGTTTACATATTTCTTCTCTACTAGGTTTATCATTTTTGTTTCCTTTTAAAGGGGCATGCTGCAATGCTGATATTTACCTTTATTTACATACTGCCTGCTTATCAGTAGGATGCAGACACATTTTTAAAAGTGCTTGATTCTACATTATTCCACTGACTTATCTTGACTGTGGGACAGTGACATAAAAATATCTTCAATTTGAAAGGACCAAGGTAAAGTATGCCCACAGGCATGTAACGGTCTGAACAGTTTTCCGTTTTAGTCAATAGCACTTCAAATGTACCCACATTTTAAGTATACATATTTTAAGCAATCCTGTTCTTCCAATGGATAAAAAACTGCAACTGTATTGAAATAAAATTTCACCCACTGTTAATTTCAGGAGTTTACATTACCATTGGAGGAAAACAATTGTTATCTTCTAGTTCTGACTCTGTGTATATATATTTTTTTTTGCCCCCAACGTCTCCTTCCAGGCAGTGCAGCATTGCTGCATAACAATTGTTTTCCTCCAATGGCAATGTAAACTCCTGAAATTAACAGTTCAGGGTTAGGGTTATCTGCCTGGAAGGCGATGTTGGAGGCAAAAAACACCATCGCGCTTCTGACTCTTGCTGCCTTGATATGTTTGGAGTTAAATGTACAATATGTCATTTTCTACCACTAGGGGTCTCCTACGGGGTCTGTGACTCGAAAAACGGATTCTTGGGTGACGGGGTGAAGTTGTGTGGGATCATGGGAGCTGTTGTCCTCCTTGTTTACCGCCATTGCCGATGCAAAATGGTGTTGTGTGACAGAAAAAACCTATATTACTGTTATGACGCCACTGACAGGTGACCAAAACACTATCTGTCTTTGATTAAATTCACAGATTTTTGTGGGTTTGGACATTGTTGGAAACAAGTGGGTTACTGTAAGTACAACACTCAACCACAAAAGTGGGTTAGGGTTTCTAAGCATTATTTAAATGCAAAAATATTACATATAATCAGGGCTTTTAATTGACACCTGCTAACCTGCCAAATGTGGGTAAATATTAAATCTACAAGACATTTTGGCCGATTGTCTGGTATAACTAAAATCTACTAGCCATGTTGGCTGGTGATCCCTGCATATTATATCTTTAACTGTAGCTGTGGACAGACAGGCCCCCGTGGTAAGTGCTGCAGGATGTCATGGCCACACTTTCTTCTATAGGTTCCCATTTTGGATTTAATATTATTGGAATAGAGGCTTAAAAATAAAATATGAAGTCATGCCCTGCCCAAAGTCCTTATGTGTAAATACAAGATAAGGGCTTTCACCGCCGGACATCTTACATCCTTAAACTGTCCTCACACACACATACGCACGCACGCACGCACGCATGCACACACACACACACACACACACACACACACACACACACACACACACACACACACACACACACACACACACACACACACACACACACACACACAGAAAGAAGCTCTTGCAACTGCTCTCCAGGGTCTCTCATGGCTCACTGAGTTTGTGCGAATATCCACTGAATATTTCCACCATGGGGGGTTGGGGGGGGGTTCTGTTTGGTTATTGGGACTGAATGGGGAGCAGTGCAGAGGAGGAGGAGCAAAGTAAGCTTTTCACCTCGTGTTATTTCAAGATTCGCCTAGACAATTACAAGAAGCCATTTAAATGCTAACAAGCCAGATGAGCAAAACAAAACAGACTAAACCTCCAAATAATCCATGTTATCAAACAGGAGAGAGGACACACTCGGATCACACTGGGATCTTGAGACTGGTAGTAGCCCTACCTACTAACTACATCTCTTGCTGTGTGTTTGCGATGTAAGACGTATCGTTACTACGAAGCCTAGTTCCGCATTGCCAGACCTTCCTACATAGCCGAGGTGGAACATTGTGGACATATGTAGGCTTTAGGCTGACAGTAGTCCATAGGGTGTGGGGTTGGGAATCAGAGGTGGACTGGTAGCTGGAGAGATGCCAGTTCACCTCCAAGGTGCTCTTGAGCAAGGCACCAAACCTGGTAACTCCGGTACATTTCATTTATACAGAGAGTCTGGCCACTCTCCATTGACAAGAACTATTGAATACTTTTGGGATTTATTGAGTATTTACTTTGAAAGCTGTTTCTCTTTAAGTGTTTTGCACTGATTAATTGGGAAGCTGAATAAAAGGTGTTGCTGGGTATTGTGTTTGGAGGTGAACAAAGGTGTAAAGCAAGAGCCATTTAATTACATATTGAACAGTCTCAGATGGATGTCTATGTTAGTGACCCAAACTGCAAGCAATGCTAATTAAAATGTCTCTTATGTCAGGGGACCTGCTGCAGATCCTCCCTCAGATTGCCCACCTGCAAGAAGTCGTAATTCCAGCACATTAACATGAAAAAGTCCTATTCAGAATGAACAGAGCTTTGTACTCTTTGTGCTGATGATAGAGGCGCTTTTCACATGAATGGGAAATATTGTCAATTCTCAAATAAAAGTGGCTCTACAACTGAATTACGGCTGCTAATAGGGTCCGGTAAAAACACCAAGCACTTGATAAATTAGCTGTAGTTTAATAGTTGACATGGTAAAGTCAGTGTAATTTTCAATTCCACAGCACTACAGAGGCATGTTAAACCCACCATTCCGCTGCTCTGACCTGCTATTGTTAACAGAAATACGGTTTTCTTTCATTAATTCCAGTCTTCTACTTGTTCAGTTATTGTTAATGATGCTCAACAATTCTTGAAGGAGGCTGTGCTCAATTTGAAAAGTGAACTACAACAACAACTGTAGGCTGACATTTTCTGGGACCCCAGGTACAGCTTTAAAACAAAACATCTCATTGCTAATGGATACTTTATTTAACTGAGAGAATTTTAGTGAAGGGGTATGGAAGATACATGCAAAAAAAGTAGGGCTGTTGAAGTTGCTGCAGCAGACCCTCAGCAGGTGCGCACTCACTGCCTCCAGGTGGCTTAGATACGCTATTCTTATTGTAAAATATGTTTTCTGCCAAGTTACACAGCACAGAAAACAAGGGAGGCTATTTACTGGAATATAAAACATGGGTCTCTGATATTTTATTTTAAATAAAGCAAATTGAGATGTTCAGTACAATGTCATTGATAGTGCAACAATCTACCTCCATACATGTAATCAGCTATAGTTAACAATTCGTCTTTAATTTCAAATCTTGGGATTGTTTGGCCCCAAAAACTTTTTTTGGCCCAACTCTTTCTGTTTTTTCCAATCCACACAAAATAACAAAGATGTCTTTCTGCTGTCATAAACAACACTGTGTTGCAAAGCCCCCACTGGCAGGGTAATAAAGATGTCTACTGAGAATTCCAACTACCTCTGGCGGACAAAAAGTCTGGAATTTTATTTTTGACTCTGCAGAGCCAAAGTGACAACCTGTGTCTATAGCTGAAAAAATAATGAGCCAGAAATGCTGGCTCATGACTTTAGCAGCAGCGCCTCTTTGTGATTAGACAGGAGCGCGGGCCGGCCCGCCACGCTCCCCGCGCCCGGGTGCTGTTGTTTTCTAGAGAAGTGGGAAAGTTGCTCAATCATAGCCCACCCCTGGGAGAGCAGTCAGGTACTTCACCTTATGAATGCACCGCTGCAGCAGTCACTTGCCGGTTGAATGCTTCTGCAGAAAGTAGAAGCGCCATGCAGCTGTATGGAAAGAATGATGAGACAGAGTTCCTGTCATGGTTGGAAGTCAGCAGCTATGACCCCTGTGTAATAACTTCAATTGTGGAGTCTTAGCTCTTTCCTGTGGTCCATGTGTAAATATAGCAGAAAAAATGAATGTGTAAAAATAGCAATTATCAAGCAGGTTTTGCCTGTGAGTGCTCTCTATTTTCCTGGATGAGCACACCGCGTTATGTGGAAAGTAAACTGAATCAAATAAGATTTCTTTTTTTTTGCCGCTGGCTAAACTATTTCTATTGGAATTGGAGGTGAATAAAATAGGCATGTGTACTGTATAATCCTCTCCAAAAGGATTCCAGAGGAGTAAACCTGCCTGGCAAAAGCAAATTAAGATGTCAGCAGCAGTGTGTGGAAGTGGAAGTGCACACAGTCCCATGAGTTCAGATTGTAGACTATTTTTAAATCAGGCAGGCAAAGACAATGACCTCAATCACCATCGTAATTCCCTTATTAAATCAAACTCAGTAACAGCAGCACCAGTCCCATTACCGCCATGCTGACTGTTCCAGTGATCCCTCAGATTTAACCCATTAAATCTACACCCTGCTGTGTGACGGAGGCTATGCTCAATTTAAAAAGTGCTGTGTCGCTGCTCAATTTACCAGGTTACAGAAAGTAGTGTCACAGCCAGTTCTCACTCCGAATGCTTAAAATACGGACGTTTTGACAGTGGCTGTCCACGTCCGATGCGACAAAAAGGTGCCCTTTGGCGTGTGTACGTACCAAAGGGGAGCAGAATCTAGACAGGGTTAAGTATGTAAGGGGGAAATTCCACGTAGCGAGGGTGGTCAGGGAGATGGATGGGTCAAACACAGGACTTTCACCCAGGAGAGCGGAGTTCGTGTTCTGCGTGTGTCCTTAACTGTCTCGTTATTGCCGCGTGTCAGGGAAGCCGCTTTCTTCTTTACCCAGCCTGTTATTCCCGTGTGTCACGGAAACGTAAGCCCACCCAAAAGCTTTTCCTTAACCTAACAGCCTCAAAAATGATGCTAATAGTCCCGACCAAGCATGTGTTATATCGTGCTAAAGGAGACGATCAAGCGTGTGTTGTATGACGCTAAAGAAGATGACCAAGCGCGTGTTATATGACACTAAAGGAGACGACCATGCATGTGTTATATGATGCTGGAAAGGAGACGACCATGCATGTGTTATATGATGCTGGAAAGGAGACGACCAAGCGTGTTTTATTTGATGCTAAAGGAGATGACCAAGCACGTGTTATATGGCTCCACCCTCCTGTCAAAATATGGTTATGTTCAATCTAAAAAAAACAAGTGTCAAACTCAAGGCTTCAAAATAGTAGCCCACAAACCATTCTATGTCCGTTTTTTTTTTTTTGTTTTTTTACAGCTTATGGTTTCACAAAGCACACCAACAGCGATCTCCTGGGTGAACTTCATGTGTTTGTTTGACCCATCAATCCACCCCGGTCATAATAACTCTCTGTATGATGGTACCAAACCTGGCAACCCTACTGTGATGACTACAAAGTGCTGCATTTTAGCATTGAAGTCCCCCCAAAACAACAAACAGCCTTTTACATGCTGTTTGTGAACAATTGAAACAAAAAAGATATGTGTAAATTAAACATTGGTAGGGGTATTTTTAACTGGACAGTTTCTGAATCTGGATCAATCTATCTATCTATCTTTCACTAGCATGGACCACACCACAACCATGTGTTAGTTAAAGATTTAATGAACATTATGAATGTGCCGATGAACATTATGAATGTGCAGATAGATGAATTGATGTGGATGTAGTCTGATGGCTGGTCTGGGAGGATGTGCGATGACCGGGTGGAGGAGACTCAGAGTGGGGTTTCCGTCTCAGAAGCAGTTTTCGCCCGAATAGTTTACAGACCCCCAAAAGTGTCAGATTGTATAGAACTGAGTTGTGCGTGTGCTTGACTAAGATTGTTGAGATAGTTTGTGAATGTAAGTTTGGTATGCCTGGAATGACCAGCAGCCTGGGAAGTGGATGGTTTGGTTGGAGATGCCTGATCTGGCAGCTGTGGTTGCTGTGCCGATGCGGGAAGAGTGTCTGTAATAATGTTTGGGTGATATGGCTGAAATGCAGAGAATGCTGTTTAGATGTTACTGAAACCAGAGTCAAGTGGCCATTTTGGAATAGTGAAAAGTGGGTGTTGTGGAGATGCCTTGGCGGCGTACCTGGAGCCAATGGGGAAGCAAACTTCTAAGTGTGAATATGAGAGAGTTTGAGGTGTGCATGGTGATGTCTGATAAACCGGATGAAGAGAAAGATTATAGACGGATGAAGTCGGTTCAAATTCTGAACCTCCCAAAAGCTGAAAAAGGATTGAATGGAATGAGCATGGGTGATGAAACTGCGGATGGACGTAATGTCCAGAGAAGGTAACGGAAGCCGATATGTGGCTTGATGTGCCTTAAAGCAATCCAGCCAGTTAAGTGGCTGAGAGAGTGCTGGGCAAGACTGTTGCTGATGGCATCTTGTGATGCGTAAGAGGTTTTTTTAGCTGGTGTGTTAGTTGAACGTTGTGGCTGAAAATGGTAGCAATGGTGTGGGGTGAATGTCTGTGTGAATGATTCTGTAGACAAGTGTCTGAATGTCTTTATTTAAGATGTCTTCTACTGCTGTGTTTGAGTAAATGAGTATGACTCAAGACCATTCGTGCCCCCAAAAGTAAGGAAGTCAACAATGGGGTAGGCCTATAGGACATAGAATGTCGACGAACGATCACAGAATTCCGAGGGGAAATCACCAACAGCAGCATGTGGCCCTAAGTGCCAGAGAGAATAAGCTGGTGCAGAGCAGGGGATCCCGGTGAAGGCCAATGCACTGACGAAGCTGGCCGAGTGACTGAACCTGCCATGGCTGGAGAAAAGTTGTTAACACAAGGAGCAAAACAAATTTGGGTGTTGGGGAAGGCCAGCCGAGGCCGATGCTGGCGGGGGACCCGGAAGTGCTGGAGGCCCAGTGGTTGCTGCCTCTGGGGAAGCAACGGAGGCTAGGAAGAGCCGGCACAATGCAGTACAGGTGTCAATGAGGTACCGTTGAAGGCGGGCCATGGACCAGTCTCTGATATCAGGGGTCATCTGTGGGGGTAGAGACGGCCGCGCCACGGAGTCATGACCGAGTAGAAGGTGCCTCTATGGGAGGAAGGCTGACGCCAAGGAGAGGGTAGACGCCGATCTCCGCGGCTCCGATTTCCCGACCTTACAGACAGAGGGGAAGATGCCAGAGAGCCGCTGGAAGCCGACGGAGCTGAAGATGAAGCTGAAGCCGCTGGGAGCCAGGGATCATTCAGCGGAGGAGAAGAGATCCGGGCGAAGCCGAGGCATGGTGACCATGGACCACAATCAGCACCGTTGAGACATATGATGGGATTCGACTGCTGCGGCGTGACTGAAACATGCCCTGTCTCGAATAGATTGTCGTTGACATCAGGTGAACGTAGCTATAGCTCTGGACCCAGGACTGAGAACGTGAAACGCTGACCCTCTTGCGTCAAGCAATCAGAGACACGAGTCTGGCTGCGCAGCACGGTATATGTAGGTTTGTCTGGTGATTAGAGGTGTGGTTTAGGCGTGGCCTTGCTCCCAAATCTTAACAAATTAACTCCATATCTTTCTATATATCTATCTATCTATCTCTCTATCTATCTATCTATCTATCTATCTATCTATCTATCTATCTATCTCCTTGCTTCCAGTCTTCATGCTAAGCTAGGCTAACCACATCCCCACTCCAGCACTGTATTTAACAAACCTGAATTTATATTGATTTTCTCATCTCACATGTAAAGAAAAAGAATTAGCAGATTTTCTCCAAAAAGCGAAAGTATTGTCGTGCGGAAGTGTTGTCCTCTGGTGTAGCTATAACTATGATTTTACCCTTATGAATTCAAATGAAAAAACATTTAGGGTGAAAGGTTTATTCTTTGCTGATTATTCCAATTCCGGAACATCCCCAGCATGTTATGTAACTCACTGACCTGAAAATGAACCCTTATCCAACCACCTATTATCTCCTTCTCTAACTTCTGTCTCAGCTGAAACTCTTTCCTTTTTAATATCACTTGATAATAAGTTGAGGATCTGCATTGGACTATTCAAATCAAGTGTGACCCAGATTCCACTGTGCAGTATTTTACCTCTCCGCACAGTGTAGCATTAGATAACAGATAATGAAGTGCTTCTGTTTTTGTGTGCTCTGAAATATTATGTAAAAGCCCCTTGGGAGACTTTATCACGCCTGAAAAAAGGTATTTGTTTCACCTCTTTTGAGCTTTTATAGTTGTGTTTTTACTGATGTGTGTGTATCATTTGGCTTCTAACTAAACTAGCTACAGGACATGTTCTTGCCTTGCCTGGGAGCTTATTAATTCAGTGGAGGTCTAAAACATAGCAGGGTAGACAGCGCCTGTTGCGCCTGCTGACAGGAAGATGAAGTTTTCAGATTGTTGTGAGAGAGACAGGCTGCCATTCCGAAATCACCTCCAATAAAAAGGAGTGGTGTATGCTGAAAATGGGCCATCAACCAGCGCCGTTTTACCATTGTCAGGTCTTTATAGGTGGACTGGAATGTGCTCTGTAAAATGCGAGGCTTCCACAGAACATACGTCAGGGATCACAACAAAACTAACTGCTCTTTCATGCTAATGTTTTTTGCACATTGGTGATGATGTCAACATGATTTGGCATTCTTCCCCGCAGACGCAGGTTTTGCGCCGCTGATGAGTGCAGAATGAGACGCGTCAGTCAAACTTTTCAAAACAGCAATCAGTCGTCATCTCAAGTATTTTGTTTACTTGTCAAGACGGCACGCTCGAGCTGGCATGAAACATTTCCAGTGATGACAGCGACGTTTTAACAGGCAAGTCAGTATCAGCATGCCTGTTATAGAATGACAGGAGAGGATAGGAATGTTTTCTTTGTAGAGATTGACTGACTAACAGCAGTCACCTTTTGTAAGAGAAGATAGAAAATGTCACAAGTGTGTTGCTTTCCAGTGAAATGTAAAATCATGCCTTGTGTCCGCAGCTGCTGTACTGTGTGGATGTGTTCTCAGAGCAGGATTTATCACCTGCTGGGAATCACACATTCACACCATATGCTGAAAAGAACCTGTTGAACTAAGGCAGCTATCAAGCAGCAAACAGGAAACATGTTGATTGGTAGACTGAAAATGAGTTCACACCGCAGGCCTCCATGTTTTTTTCTTTTTTTTTGACGGCTGTTAACATACTGTATATTTTTACATCTTAAACTGCCACTGTACTGTCAGTATTACAAACCTCACATAACCATGTCTCTATGTCAAGTAACTCAACATGGGTCCCAAACATTAAGGTTAAGAAATGACATATTTTGACAGAATAAAGCGGTAGGGAGTATAAACACAGGGAAATTGTTTTCATTATCAATTATTCAGATTATTGTCATGGGTAATCAGTTGTTGATTATTATTATTACTATTGCTGTGTTTAATGCATACATTGAAAGAACTGATTGCTTGGTCACTCCCAATATCGTTAAGAAGAAGTCCAGAGCTGTCAAGCTGCTGCTCTGAGCGATCCATCTTAACAATATGGATGATAACGACAACAAGGATCACAACAACTGATAACCTCCATTCAATCAGCAGATAACATTCAAAGCGGCTGAACAGGGCTAAAATGACAGTGGATATTGGGCTTCCATTCATCACCAGAATCACATCACCAAATCCTAATGACTCTAAATATTTTGTGGACATTATTATCTTAGACATATTAACTTTGACAACAAAAGTGTGTGATTGTAATGTTTTGTTGTAGAGTTCTGCGCCCACGTGGCCAAACGTGATTAACACAGCTCTAATGTTTTCTCAGGTGACTGCTGAAATCCCTCCACTGTCAAGACAATGCTGATCTAAAGCTTCACATCCAAGATGCGTGTAGGCTGCATGCCTGGGGATCACCTTTATAGTACGGTATAATTCATAGCATATCAGAGATGAAACAATGGAACTCTATGCAGCTTTTTGCTGTTTATACTGACTCAATTTCATATCTTCTCATGTCATCTCCCACCACAATAGCTTTTCTGTATTGTCCTGTCATATCCACATCTCATATACATGTGTTCAGTATCATTCTTTTCTTAAAACCTAACACCTAAAATGATTTTTAGGACAGGGGTCTTTAATGTGATCCCTGTGTGTTTCATATCAAAAATGTTTAGAACAAACTCGCCCAAATTTCTAGAGTAATGCGTAAAGATAAAGATTGACGCTAAAGCTGAAATGTTGAAGTTGGCTTTTTGAAACTCCTCAAATCTCTTTTGAAAACAAACCTTAGCTTATGGTGCGTTGTACAACTATTTTGGTGTTAGAAAAGAGTTTCCCAAAGTCTTAGTTATATATTATTAAAATAATAAATAAATGTCTGAAATTTAATTTTTGTAATAATAATTTAAACATTTTGGACGAGCCTGTGTCTAAATATAATATATCATATAAAATATAATATATAAAACGTTTTAAAGCCTACATTTTTCTGTGCTATAAATTGTTAAAATAATCTGGCACAGTGATGTGGCACTGTATGTGTGGATGACTAACCTTACGGGCCAGTTAGCCTATCATCAATGGGGGTTTCTTCCTCAGAAATATAATATTTTGGATACATGTTAAGACCCAAATTTTTATACATTATATTATAATATGGCGGCCCAACTGCAGTAACTCTGAACCCTTGTTCAAGATATTTGGTGTAACATTTGATCATTCAAGTCCTACCCTAAAAGCCTAACTTCCTAGCTGCTTATCAAACTAGAATTTACACATGACTGGGTAAATCTTTCAATAGTTCTCTTGAGGAACACCAATCACTTTATTCTGATGAATTACCTGTTTGAGCTCTCCCCAAAGTTAAAACTTGAGTTCTCTCTTTATTGAGAGTTACCTGTTATGAGCCAGTGTGTTTTGTGTCTGATTTCATTAAACTCAGTTTAAAATGTTTTTGATGTACCGTTACTGTTTTTTACTACAGCAGACATGGAGCAACATTAGCACTCATTCAGAGTCAAGTTTGTGTCCACTCTTTTTTAGCTCTTTTTTGGTGTCTTTAGCTGCTAAATGCTCCCCTAAGTTCACCAGCTCAGTCTCTAACTGGGTTGGTCTGCTGCTAAGCAGGTGGAGTACAGAGGCTTTATCAAAACAGGCTCTCTGTTGTTCTGGACTGTCTGCTGTGGGTCTCCATAGGCTTTCTTTGACCAGAGTGAACATTTGGGCCCAAGTGCCTGCACACTTCCTGCAGAATACACATCACTACAGAGCACTGTTGACTTTATCAACTCCTCCTGCCTGTTCGATGTCTTCAACCCAAATCTTATTCCCAAAAGAGTTTTGTTTACCTCCTCTAAAGCCAAGGGAGAAAACACACACACACACACACACACACACACACACACACACACACACACACACACACACACACAAACAACAGTAGTGAAAGTTGTAGTAACATACAGTTATTAGCACTTGTTATTTGTGTCTCACTAAATCAGTTGTACACATTGTGTACACGTTGTTACGCTGTTTGTATGTGTGGGTTAAATGTTATATGATCCACCTATGAGGACCATTGCAAACATTTAAATAGTTTCTTCCAATTTCTTAAACAGTTTTCACTATAACGAACGTCACTCCTCCTGTGTCTTGGATATTTGGTTGTTTTGTTTTCTTTATTGCATTAGTTCTGTTTCCAACTTGTTGTTCTATTATAGTTATGTTTAAGTGAATATTTTTTTTTTTTAAGTTTGTAATAAATTATTTTTAACCAACCTCGTCTCTGATCTTTTCTGTTAGCTTGCCTGTGTAGTGGGAGTCCCTGGGATTGGTAACAACTGAAGTCATATTTTAAACTCTTTGGGTGAAAGTCCCAAGGTGGCGTCAATTGTTAAATTGCTAAAGTTTGGCTAAGCCCTCTATTGGCCCTGGTTACATATGCACATAAACAGCGTAATGTGTTGTTATCAATGAACTGGCATTGTTAACTATGGCTAACCTGGCTATAACCCACAATGAAAAATCTGACTGGTAAACGGAATGCAGTCAACTCGGGTGCAACGTCTTTCCTAGCTCCGGCTTCCGAGTTCCAAGGTAAATCGAAAGCATTATAGAGGCCTAAAAAAATCACTTTTCAAAAAATTGTAGCCAAAATTGCTAATGAGCTATTGTTTTCCTCTGGAGAGTGCAGAGACACTGAACCTTGTGTCAGAACTTTGGGGGGTTGTGCGTTGATTGGATGTGCCTTGTCTCTGCATTTCAAAATCAATCAGTTCCAACCTTGTTTGACAGCGACTGTTCACCTAATCCCATTCTTATTATAGTGCAAATGAAGTGTCATTTATTTTAAAATGTTCTTGTTAAGTAGTGTGCCATATCAGCATTTACTGCCATTATCTACCGAGCCTACTCCAACTGTATTATGTGTTTTCCTTTGGGATGCATTCTGTGAATAAGGCAACGAGTACTAGCCAATCAGAGGCAGCGCAGGGCTGGTCTTTGCAGAATGTGGATGAGAAGAAGGTAAAATACTGTAAAGACAGGCTGTGCTCCTGCCATTGGCTGTTAAAGTGGTCATTTGGCATTTGGAATGGAAACATCGCCAAAAAACTCTCTTGCATACTTGTTGCTAATGTGCCATTTGTTGAGAAAACTTTATCCAACAGTGTTTTGGTTGAATGTGGCATGTGCTATAGAAATCGGAGGAAAGAGTAAACATTTTTCACACGCAGTTTTATTATATACTCATAACAGTAAAATTATATAACTGTCTGTAAGAAATATCTTCCTGATCAGATCCAAGCAACAGTGGTGGCATCACATGGCCATTTGAAAAGAGGCAGGGGGCGAAATATTCAATTGGCTGTCTGCAGGCAACTAATGCTGATTTCTGTAAACACAAATGGCAGAGATTGAGTTGTTCATATGAAAGATGGCAGGGAAGACCCCAGGAAGTTATTGTCGGGGGACAAATTAATAACTGATTGTGTGACCTTGACAAATGGAAGACAGAATACTGGAGAGCTTGCTGTGGCTATTCTGCACATAATGGGAATAATTGAAAGTGGAATATTGACTGTGCAAAGCACACTAGCAGTCCACAAAGTCAAATTGACAGAAGTGATTATTTAAGAAAAGAGAGAGGATCTCATGTCGCCTCATATACTCTCTTATTTAGCTATATTACCTTTATGTTATCTTAAAGAGGCAAGAATCCTTCAGCTGCTGAGCTCAATTTAATTTAGAGTTATCTGGGAGACACGATATTGTACAATATTTGGGATGTTCCCTGAACAATACTCTTTGCAGTTATTAATCTGTGAACCATGGGTCCTGTCACATTAATGGTATGTTTTAAACTCTGTGGGACTAATGTATGTTTAAATGGACTAAATGATAGATTGAGTGTTTGAGAAGGCATGGCAATGACTTTCATTATATAGATATGGTCAAACTGTGTGTCTAAATTTCCTGTTTTGTCACGTCTACACATTCTTCTTAGGTTGTATCTAGCAGTGTAACTACAATGTGAAGATTGAATAGGATGGCACCTCAGAGCAGTCTGAATACAACTTAAAAATATTTTAAGTGGAACATGTGGAACATGGAAGAGGATGTGTTAAAAATGTATTTTAGTTCTGAGTTTAAAGTCAGAATTCCGACTTTTATCTTAAATAGTCATCATTCTGAGAAAATAGTCAGAATTCTGACTTTAATCTCAACATGAAGCAAAGTGAAGACAACATCAAGCAAGATGAAGATGAAGAAAGGCTCGGGAGCTTCTTTTCAGTAACACACATCATGCAAACGGAGCTCCACGGGGGACCAGTTGTAATGGTTGCCCATGTCCATCATTGGTAGCAGCTATTTTATGTATGGGGAACATACATGAGTGTATTGTTGTTTTTCCCATGTAGATAAAATACATAAGCTGTTTTATCAGAGGATAACATGGATTTGTATCATGGATTGTGTCTGATTTTTGATGTATTATTTCCTTTGTGTTGAAATGCTTTACTAATTGATGCGTCTATAAAATGACACTGGGTTGTGACGTAATCATCATCAGCTGATCGATCGGACTCTGGAGAATGATGGAAGGAAGCGGTCGTGCTTAGAGGCCGCTGCGTGGCAGGTTTTCCAGGCGACACCAACCACTGGATAAAGGATCTTTTTTGGTGGATTAAAAGTTGGGGTTTCTCCTTGGGACTACGACAGCGACCCTGGTGCTGAACGGACCGTGGCGAGGTTGCGTAAGATGCCACGGTTCTTTGGCCATGTTTTGTTTTATTTTGTTTGTTCGCTACGTTTGCTATTCTGGATCTGGACTATTTAAGTTTACTGAATGATATTTGTTTTGTTGGGACGTTGGGGTGTTTTGGGGGAAATGTATTTAAATGTGTGGGATTCCTTGAGTGCTTTAACAATGTTTAATTAGTTGTGTTTCTAATACACGCAGTTAAACCTATATTCGATGGTCTTCTTTTTATTTTTATTAGCATGTTTATTGAGCCAACATAAAGGCAATTAGGGTGTTTGTGGGGTTGAGTATTCAGGTGTTGTTTAAATAAAGTAGGCAGGACTAGACTATAGCCTTTTATAGATATCAGAGATCCGCCCATTACCTTAATTTCTACGCGTTGTACTTTTCCCTTGCCGGGTGAGTTAGGGAACTGTTACACAGTCGCGGTCCCGGCCCTGTCTGGGCCCCAGCACCCAGGCACAGGAAATTGTACATGGCTTTATCTGGAGCAACCAAAGTAAGAACAAAAACACTTCACTGATATTTAAAGGTTTAGGCCATTTACTTTTTGGCCATTTATCATTTATAACTTCGTTTTCTTTTAAACGGCTGCAAGCAGCTGCTGGAATCAATGTTGATGAGAGTGCTGAGACAAGACCCTAAACTGCAAATGTTTCCAAACCACGAAAATGTTTCCAAACTCATTGCTCCTTTTTGCAGATGATGTGGTCCTGATGGCATCATCGGTCTGTGACCTTCAGCACTCACTGGATCGGTTTGCAGCCGAGTGAAGCGGCTGGGATGAGGATCAGCACCTCTAAATCTGAGGCCATGGTTCTCAGCAAGAAACCGATGGAGTGCCTTCTTCAGGTAAGGAATGAGTTCTTACCCCAAGTGAAGAAGTTCAAATA
Organism: Etheostoma perlongum; assembly: GCA_026937815.1. Taxonomy (NCBI): domain Eukaryota; kingdom Metazoa; phylum Chordata; class Actinopteri; order Perciformes; family Percidae; genus Etheostoma; species Etheostoma perlongum. Next base: position 25,804,245 of record CM049388.1, on the reverse strand, counting down.
CCTTTGGGTCTGGTCACTAGTGAGGGGACAATGGAGCGGGAGATTGGTCGGAGAATCTGTGCAGCGGGGGCAGTATTACATTCAGTTTATTGCACGGTTGTGATGAAACGAGAGCTGTGCCAATTTTCCTTCCAATTCTCATCTATGGTCATGAAGGCTGGGTCATGACCAAAAGAACAACATAGGGTGAGAAGCTCAGTCAGCCTCGTGTGTCGAAAGGAGCCAGTTGAGGTGGTTCGGGCAACTGGTAAGAATGCCCCCTGGGGGCCACCCTAGGGAGGTGTTCCAGGCACGTCCAGATGGGAGGAGGCCTCAGGGAAGACCCAGAACTAGGTAGAGAGATTATATCTCCAACCTGGCCTGGGAACGCCTCGGGATCCCCCAGTCGGAGCTGGTTGATGTGGCTCGGGAAAGGGAAGTTTGGGGTCCCCTGCTGGAGCTGCTTCTTCCGCAACCCGATACAGGATAAGCGGACGAAGATGGTTGGATAGATGGATGGATGGAATTCTCATTCAGTCAAAATGTTTTTAAATTATTTTCTGCATAGTTAAATGGATTTTCAGGGATACAATGCCTTGAAATCTACTAAATACCATGTACCAAATGGTTTCACCCCAAATCCGGGTTTAATTAATTCACAATTTATTTTATACAATTAATTTACAAGGTGGCACCTTTAAGCCTTGTATGAATGTGTGTGAATGGTGAAGGTAAATGATGTAAAAAAGTAGTCAAGACTGAAAAGCGCTTTATAATGCATTTACATTTACAAATTGATTAAAAATGGATTTTTGTTTTTAATGCATAATCTCTAAATATAAATGGTTTTTATAGGGGTAAAAGAACACTATAACATCCCAAATAGCATGGAAATCCTTATCCTCCATCCCTTGCTGGCCAATAACCACTGTAATGCTGTGAAACAGAAGCTGTCAGGGGAAAGAGCTCTTATGGGGTTTCAGCCACACCAGATGAAGTTGTAAATCTCCTGCAGTGGCTGACTGACACATCAGAATGAAGGCAGCACCAATTAAACCAGGGAGAACTGGGACGCTTCTTTCAGGGCATGTCTCATTATTTCCACCATGGCAAAAAAAGGCAAATAAATAAATAATGAATAAAGAAATTATATTGTCAACTGTTCAGGTCCTTGCTAGAAGAAGCAGAAAATTCTTGCAGTTCTTTAGTTACTGTGGGACTGGAGAGAGACGCAACTTTCATTCAGTACGACATGCAGAAGAAAATGGGTCCCTGCTCATTATATACCCAGTTACATCACTTGCACTGTTTTCTATTGTGCCACTTTCATTTTGCGTTGAGAAACTGCCTGCAGTAATCGGATGGCATCATTGTTCCTCTTGGACGCTCCGCCCTATTCAATGTCCCTGCTGGGGATCAATAAAGGTGTATCTTATATTAAGAATGAATCAACTAACTAAAAGCCTGCTTGAACAGCAGAGTTTTTAATTGCTTTTTAAAATAAATCGACAGAATTCACACAACGTAGAGAGGGAGGCAAGACGTCCACAGCCTAGGAGCCCCTGCTGGGAACGATCGGTCCCCTCTAGTGTTAAAATGAGTGTGGGGGACCACTAATTGCCTCTGACCTAATGACCTCAGACTATGGGTGGGAGTATGAAACTTTATCAAGTCAGAGATGTAGAGGAGAACTTGACCGTGCAGGGCTCTAAAAGTAAGGACGAGGATTTTAAAATGAATTCTATACTGGACTGGTAGCCAGTGAAGTGCTGCTAAAACAGGCGTGATGTGTGCTCTTTTGTTAATGTGAGCTAAAAGCCTTGTAACAGAGTTCTGAACAGCCTGGTGACGGTAAAGCTCCTTCTTACTCAAACAGGTTAAAAGACTATTCCAGTAAACTAAACATGAAGAAATGAAAGAATGAATTATCATCTCTAACTCACCCTTAGTCACAAGTTTTCTTAATTTGGAAATATTTCTCAGTTGAAAGAAAGAGTTCCTAACTAATTGTTTGCAGTGGGACTCCAAGGACAGAGCTGAATCAAAAACAACACCTTAGCAAGTCATTAATGTGCTGTTTTATCTGAGGGATTCGACTTTCAGGGCGATAATAAGGTTCCTGTTTTATCTGAATTCAGAAGCAGAAAGTTCTCATATAACCACTGGTTGATACTAGTTGATTAAAGAAGACAGTTTAGAGAACTAAAACAAACAATATCAGTTTAAGTGTACACTATATTTAGACAATTTTCACAATTTTTACCTTTTACGTGGAACTACATATGATTGATAAGACCATACAGTATGTGCATTTGTGTTCATGTGTCTATATTTTATAATTGGCGGTCGCTTGCCAATTGGAAGGTTGGTGGTTTGATCCCTGGCTCTGCAGTCCGATGTTGAAGTGTCCTTGGGCAAGACACTGAACCCTGAGTTGCCCCAATGCTGTGCATCGGAGTGTAAATGTGTGTGAGTGTTTATCTGATGAGCAGGGGGCAGTTTGTACAGCAGCCTCGGCCACAGTGTGTGAATGCGTGTAAATGGTTCCTGTACTATGTAAAAGCGCTTTGAGTAGTTGTTGAGACTAAAAAATTGGTATATAAGAAGTCCATTTATATGCATAGGCATTTTCAGCTTTAAAATAGTATTTTCATTGTTTTTCATTGTTTTGCTATTTTCATTGTGTGTGTGTGTGTGTGTGTTTTTGATCAGTGGGAGAAACAGAGGGGAGAGCTGAGCCACTTGAGGTTGATTATGATACACATGTGTCCGAGCTGGGTTCATATCCCCGTCATTTTAGAACATGATTTATGAAAAACAATCTGCTTTCTGAAAAGCCACACTGACTGTGCGGCTGTTGAAGAACTGTCTCCTTTGAGATTAATGACTGTAATGCTGTAATCAGATGAGGAAAGGGCTGCCTGTGGCAAGGAAATGACTGTCCATTTTCACAGGTAATTTGCTTAATGCTTATTAAGATTACCGTTGTGATGCTAAGATGCAGCAGCCGACCGCTCTCTCATGAAATACAGCTTCATCTGCTTTCCTCTGGGGCACATTTCCTAGTTATTATATTTTACTCCAAATCACATGTAATTATCACAGATTTAAGTGTTGTCTCCACAATAAGCCTGCCCCTGCTTCAAAAATCCTCCCCTCCTCCTCCTTGCTTGCTCTAACGTCAATCAAGCCCAACATCACAAGGCTGTGATGTAGCTCAACAAGCTGCCAGTGCTGTACATCTAGAAGCACCGGCTGTTGCTCCGTCGCTGGTGGGGAAAGTCTCCTTCCTGCTGTTGAAATGGGACTTGGGGGGACAAGCATGGGGCCAGGAGCATCTGGGGCAGCAGCAGAGGCCTTACCTCCAGTGAAGCGCATACCAGCTATTAGGAGTCTAGAAGCTGGTGACAAATACTAAACAGGAGACTGAAGTTGAATTTGAGTGAATTTACATCAGGTTAGAACAAAACGGATGTCTAGCCCTATAAAAACATATATATCATTACATGTATGCACCCATACATTAACACTGTTTACATTCAAACATAGATACAGCCATCCATCGTGTCACTCTTCTTCCTTTTGCCCGTCTTACAGCCGCATTCTGCTTAATGATGAATCATGAAGTTAAAGGAGCAGATGAGATTACATTTCACTGGAATTGTACCTTGTATGATTTCATGTGAGAAACAACAATTGATTGGTGCAACCTCAAAGCAAGCTTGTTGCCGTCAATCTTTGGTAGCTTGCAACCCTGAAATCATGTGGACCCCCAACATAACAAATCCCAAACATTGAATCCCTGCATACACATACAGTGCATATTCTCTGCTCAGTTGTAATATTTCAGTTGGTGCTCTAATCACTCAGATAAGGATATACAACCAATGTAGAGCAAACAAGGGCCTCGTGGTTGCCTGTTGACAGAGGAGTAACAGAAAAGTACAGGAATGTAACAACAACACGCAGGGAAACGTGCAACGTGCACGTGTAATTCTGTGGACTGGTCACATGTTAACAGAAAATAATTCTTTAGGCCTACTTTTTCTTGCACTGCTAGATTTACATGGCACATACTGTATGTCATAATAATGAAAGCTGTATGAATTTTGAGGAGAGGTTATTTTATTGAATTTACAGATAAAGCAGATAGCGAGGCTTGCAGGCAGGCTGATGAAACAGACGAGGTAAAGTGATGTATTTGTATTCACAAGGCCCTGTTCAGGTGTTCAAAGAGCTACAGTAAAGCCTGTCAGATAAGCTCTGGCACTGGAGAAAGGACAAATGTTTTGTCAGGATATAGAATTCCATTGGACCTCCATTTGGCACAGAGAGCTGTTTAAACCCTAATTTCTGCGCTTACAAACAAGGGCAGAAGGCATCTTTCACTGTGAATGAGGTTTCAACGCATCAATACTACAATATATAAATTTATACAGTGGCTCTGAGTCTAAATCTCAGTATAATGAGATATGAAATCTTACCATCTGCCTCCAGCGTAAATGTATGGCAAGCACAAACAAATAAAAATGGTCCCTATTAAAGGCCTAAAAAGAGGGGGTGAAATGACCTGTACTATAATTCCACTTAGCTGTCTTTTCAATAGTTTTGAAAGCTGCACTAAACAATATTTTAAATAAAAAGTATTGACTCAACTATATATATACATGATTTATTATATGGCTTGGTTGAATTCTAAGGCATTCTGTGGTCTGTTATTTTCTGGATACCAGATTCCAGTTGCTAAGTATGACACACCGTTGCCGCATAGCAGAGCATGGCCATGGACACTGTTCTGTTCACTCTGGAGGACAGCTATATCAATCTGCTGGAAGAAGTCTGGATAATTTATCAGCTGTGGCAAAAAGTGGGTAAATGTTGATCAATTTCTGTCCTCCAACTCAAGCAATGACAGCAGATCTGGTGAGCGCCTATCGCTACACCTTTATACACCGTCTGTGATCGCTACGCAGTAACTTCATCCATAGGGACAACAACGATAATGTTTAACTTTACAGCTATGTCAACTGCAGCAGCTGTGGAAAAAGGAAACAAGATGATTGAGGACATAAATGTCTACATAAATATTCCCAAAGAAGTCACTTTTCTCTTGTATGACTTCACCGTCAATGGAGATGTTTAGTTTAACGTGAATTGAACTTGGTTGTATTGATGGAATTAGGGCTGTGAATTCATTAAGAGTTAAGGTAAACATTACATGTTTTAGACCAGTGGTTCTCAACCGGTGGGGTGCGCCCCCCCGGGGGGGCGCGGACTCTCTCCTGGGGGGGCGCGAGTAGACTACAGGATGGGAGGGGAAAAAAATCTAGCGACTTTTACTGGTGTTTTTGGAGACTTTTGTAGTGTTTGTAGACTCGAAAGCACGAATCACTCTGCAGTTAGGCCTACTGTGCTCAACCACGGGAGCTGCCGTGAGCCCCTCTCCCGTCCAAAAGCACTCAGTCAGCAGTAGCCTCGCGCAGTCAGAGCAGAGAGAAGACACACACCCCTCCGCGTCCAGGCTGCAAATGAACCACGTATGCACATGGCCGCCGCACGTAAATGTGTTATGCCAGTAATCATCTCCGTTACATATCAAACATGGACCAATTAAAATAGAGATATTACTGGCCCTTTGCGTAGCTGACGTCATTACACCAGATACGTTGTAAGCGCAATCCCCGCGAAATTCAATGACAGCAGCGGTGTCCGCCGATATCACAGCGGTGAGGAACTCCTCTAAACTCGATTTTAATTCAGACTTTAATTCAAAACTAATAGCAAGATGGAGGTCTACGCCAGCCTTAGATGGAGGTCTACGCCAGCCTTAGATGGACTACTGCAGCAAAAGGGACAAAAACTCGTCCGATCGGTTCAAACTGACTGGTTTGGAAGAAAAGATGTGGCTATGTGGCTGTGCTAACAGTCAGCGGCGGGACCTCTACGGGTCCTGGGATCTGAACAGTCAGGGGTCCTGGGGTCCTGGATGAACAGTCAGCGGCGGGACCTCTACGGGGTCCTGGATCTGAACAGTCAGCGGGGGACCTCTACGGGTGAACCAGCAGCGGGACCTCTACGGGGTCCTGGGATCTGAACAGTCAGTCACGGGTCCTGGGACCTCTACGGGGTCCTGGGATCTGAACAACCTGCCCGCAGCTTTAACCACGCATATAAAACCGTCAGCTCATATAATACCAGCAACTACAGCTTCGCACATTTTCCACCCTGAAACGGATCAAAACATCCAGTCGGAACCGGACCGGGCCAGCACGTCTTCCAGCCCTTGCCATTCTGTCAATTGAGAGTCAGAGACTATGCAAACTAAAGGCCCGTAAAGACGAGTTTTACAACGCAATGATCGCCGTCTTCACGAGGAAAGAGCGTCGGATGGATTTTATGTACAGATAATCTACCGATTGGTGAGTCAGAAACTATTCTGGGCTTAGTGAAGCCATTTGCCTTCATATTCAGTTGAGCAGTGTGTGTTTTCATTGTTGCTGACTGGGACTGACAAACATAATTGGCCGCTGTGCAATAATTAGAACAAAGATGGTTTCATAACTTGCATTCTGATGCTGGACATTAACGTGTGTGTGTGTGAGAGAGAGAGAAAGAGAGAGAGAGAGAGGGAGAGAGAGAGAGAGAGAGAAGAGATAGAGAATATATGTCACCCAGAGTATTTGTCTGAAATTTTAACTTTGCGGGAACTGTCATTGCGGTCTTCAAATCAGCGATTTTAGAAGTCCTAAGGTCCAGGTTTAAACGGTGTGCCTTTGCGGTTGCTGCCCGAGACTCAGGAACAAGTTACCCCCCCCCGATATTCGCACTGTTACAGATGTCGCTCTTTTTAGGTCCAAACTCAAAACATATCTGTTCAGTCTGGCTTTTAATACGTAGCAGCGGTGTGACGACTTCATTCTTTTGTTTCTTTTGATTTTACTGTTTTCTATGTTCATTCTTTCTATTGAACGATGTAATTTTACTCATTATGTTAAGCACTTTGGACCATGCTGGTTGCTGTGAAGTGTTATATAAATACATTTAGATTGATTTTTGATTGACCTGCCTCAACCTGTCTTTGCAAGGCCGCGAAACTCCCATTTTGCTCCTTGCGGACAAAGTGCACGCCTTCACACAAAAACTAGACCTCTGCATCAGTCGAGGGAACGTCGACATGTTCCCCAGCCTTGCAGACTTTATCACCGATGCAGGCGCGTCACATGATTTCTCCTCCCTATTTCAGTCAGCGTCTGAGCACCTGTCAGCAATGAGAAAACAATTTGCGACATACTTTAAAGAGGATTATCAATCTTTTGCGTGGGTTCGAGATCCGTTTGTGTGCACAGCAAACGAGATATCAATTGATATGCAGGAACAGCCTATTGAGCTGAAGAGTGACAGTCGACTGAAGGAACTCTTTAGCTCCTGCCCTCTTTCGTCATTCTGGGCATCATTGATGCAGGAATACGCTGAACTCTGTGACGTCGCCTTGAAGATTCTCCTTCCTTTCGCGTCAACATATTTGTGTGAGGCAGGATTCTCAAAAATGACTGCCCTCAAAACTAAATACCGTAATCGTGCACAAATCGAGGATGATTTGAGGCTATGTTTATCAAACATTGAGCCAAGAATTGAGGATCTTTGCAAGGCAAAGCAGGCTCAGGTCTCACATTAATATCACCAACCTGCCAGCTTCTTTAAAAAATGCAGATGATGCCTACTATTAGACCTAGTGATAATAACAATAATAAAGCATAAATTAATATCAGAGGTCTGGTGCCAATTCCCAATTATAGCAATAGCCTAGTAATGATAATAAGCCTACTGATGATGATGATGATAATAATAATAATAATAATAATAACAATAATAACAACAATAAAGCATGTAACCTCATATAAATATATAGCAATAGCCTAGTAATGATGATAGGCCTAATACTACTCATAATAATACTAATAATACTAATAATAATACTACTAATAATAATAATAATATCTGCAAGCTCACATTAGAAGTCTGGTACTACTGCCAATTATAAAAATAGCCTAGTAATGATAATAGGCATACCTGCCGCTACTGATGATAATAAAATTAATAATAATAATGTGGGCCTAAAAATAATAGCCTATCTATCTATCTATCTATCTATGTATCTATCTATCTATCTATCTATCTATCTATCTATCTATCTATCTATCTATCGTTCGTGGTGTGTGGGGCGTAGGACACTAGGGCCCCAACTGCAATGAACCAGCTTTGGGGGGGCCCAGCTTGCAAAAGGTTGAGAACCCCTGTTTTAGACCATTCAATCAATTCAATTTGTTTAACAATCCCAAGTGGTTAGTGATGTTTTCATTGACGTCTGTTTCTCTGGTGTTGTTGTTGGTGGATTAAGAATGAGGACATCATCTGCTTGTGCCAGTGGCCATCAAAATAGTTACATTCATGAATTTAGCAACAGAAAAATGGGTAGACAAAGTGTGTGGATGAGATTGATAAAGAGCACAAGTTGTCTTAAACTGGAAATATACTTGGTGTAGATAGACACAAACATTTCTGTGAACCCGTGCATCAATGGATGTTATGGGTAACCATAGATTGCCGAGGCTCGCAAAAGAGCTGGTGTGCATGCCTTCCAAATCTCATCTAAGTGTCATGCAGGCTGATTGGTTGATCCAGTTGCTGTTGGCAGGTTGGTTTTAAACAGGGAAAACACATAAATGTTATAAAATCTGTGTGTGCAGATACAGCAGGTACAGCAGAAACAGCCATGCAAACATCTCTAAACGAGCCCATGAACTGTGGCCAACGTGCAGCCTGTAGAAGCATGTTTCATCTTTGACAGAAATAACATGTCAGTCTTAGTGGGCCAGATGATATATCATAATTGACCTAGTCTCGCGTTGCCAGATTTTCCTCCACAGCACTGCAGAGGATGGTCTGGCTAGTCCACACAGCATTCATGAAAGAACAACATGCTCTGGTTTATTGGCATTTCTTTAACGGGAGCGGCACTAAGCGCCGGACAGAGCCACGGTGCCTATGCTATGCATATTTGTGCAACAGAAAACTCAGTTTGGATTTACCCTGCAGAGATCTGAGGAGCAGGTAACCATAGTCCTCAGAAATCCACCAGAGGTTAGAACGGCAACACAGAAACAGAGGAAGGGGACGGCCAAAAAGGACATCTCTGGCGGAATTTCCAGCGGCATCGGAACAATCCTGGAAGTGGAACATCGTGGATAGAGACTATAATTGACTAAACTCTATGTGGATATTGTGAAAGTGCACAGAAATTAATAGTATTCGTGCAATTTATAACAAGAAATATTCAATTGTGCTAATCTGGCCATTGTCATTTGGACATTTAACCAAATAAATTTGGAACAATGTTTTATAATTTGAGTTCTACTGTATTATTTCTGAAATGCAATTTAAATCTTTCCAGATTTTAAAGTCATTAAAGAGCATTTTGACAAAGTATCAGCTCAGATATTCCATTACCTCTTTTACTCGTCAGTCTAAATGGTTCATACATTAGCGAGCTAACATTAACTTTGTCAGTTAGTTCAGTCAGATATGAACAATTCCACCTGGCAGTTTCTGGGCTTAAACATTTACTTACAACATACTTGACTAACAAACCTGTTTTATTGATGCATACATCTCCAAGCTATTACGTTATAGCCAGATGTGCTTCTGCTCATCTCTGCAGTTCAAATAAATAAAATTCACATATTTACTTGCTTCAAACTAATTCTCAAAAAAGAGAACACGTTTACACTAAGACCGGCACCCTGAGGAGTTTAAAGAAACAGACTTGGGACTTGTCTCACCTGAAATTTCCACCAGTGTTCCGCATCCCTACTGGAGCGGGCCAACACCATCAGTTACCACTTATTCTGATATCCTGGGAGGCTGGCCTCATTTCACTTTGATAGGAATGAAGTCGGGAAGCAGAGCCGTTGAATTACGCAGCTTGGGCCCACCAGGTGAGAAGTGACAGCACATCCAAACGCTCACACAAGCCTGCAGAGACGGAGCAGACTGGGAGGGAAGAGGAAGAGAGACAGGAACTGAGAGCAGGAAAGGCTGAGAGGGAAGCGACAGAGACAAAGTACGTCTCCAGTATACAGTATATAATGAGTGCTTTGCAGAATGGGTTGGCCGACAAGCCCCAGAGTGGAGATAATTATGGCATGGCAGCAGCAATGAATCTCTGCAGAATGAACGGATCTACTATTCCTCTCTCTATTTGTCTTTGGCCCTGTGAAGCCCTCTGGTCTGTTGCCTGACCAGAGGATTCGCTCTCAGCACATGTCTCAGAGAGGATGCAGCAGTTTCCCTCAAAAGGCAGGTTTATAATACACACCTTTGCCTTTTGACTTATCAATTCATCAAAAGCATGTCGACAAGGCAAGGACTTCTGGCAACAATGGTGTTTTTGGGATGTGTTCTGAGAGAAGGGGTGACTGTGAAGTAAAAAGGATGGGTAAGGCTCACACAGCCGCAAAGTAGTGTATGCACATCCAGTGCAGTACAGTGATGTTTCAAGCAATCTATGGAATTACTAGAGGAATTAAAACACATTAGGATATTAGGAATATCTTCAAATTTAAAAAAGGTTTCAAACTCTAGATTATAGAAATTGAGTAGTATTATTGTGTGAGAATGTTGATAATGGTGATGATGATGAATAGGAATATCATTATTATCCTTATAGTTATAATTATTTAGGATATTATTCACCTTAGGGTGGCAATGTATTGTATATAAGTACTGACCCTTAATGGGGATATGTAGGTAAGTGTATGCATGCATATGCAAACACACTATGTATGCATGTATGTAGAAAGCTATCTGGGTAAGTGTACATGTTCTTTAGTTTTTCTATTTAGTTTTTTTAGGCGGAGGCAGTAACTCAGTCCGTATAGGGAGTCCGTAGGGTTGCTGGTTCAAGTCCACATACAGACCAAAGTATGGTGGTGGACTGGTAGCTGGAGAGGTGCCAGTTTACCTCCTGGGCACTGCCAATGTGCTCTTGAGCAAGGCACTGAACCCCCAACTGCTTGGGGCGCCATTCCATTGGCAGCCCCCTCACTCTGACATCTCTCCGTTAGTGCATGTGTGTGTAATTCATGCCTGTGTGTAATTGTGTACAGTGTAAATTGTAATTCCCCCTTATGGGACTAATAAAGGATACATTATTATTATCTTTCTTGTCTTATTAATTTTTTTCCTTGACACTGTGTTTGTTACTCTTCTGATCCTACCATTTGGTTACAACCAATAAATTCATTCATTCATTCATTCATTCATTCATTCATTCATTCATTCATTCGTCCTGTAGAGAGCCCAGTAAACAGACAGCAGAGCATTTTGACATTTAATTTGTGCCATTTACCTTGGATTGATTCAAAGTATATTATTTGTCAGGACAATCAAGAGTTGATTTGTTGCACACAAGTCATTGGAATTAAAGTCAAAGTTGAGATGCAAGCCGCAAATACCGCGAGATGTCTTCATTTCGGCCCGATGTCTGTCACCTTCCTTTTCCTTTGTGTTGGCATTCTCTGATGGATTTCTGAGGACTATGGTTAACTAAACAGATCTCTCAGATCTCTGCAGGGTAAATCCAGACAGCTAGCTAGACTATCTGTCCAATCTCAGTTCTCTGTTGACGACTACTTTTGGATGCACACATGTTCCACCAAAACATCTTCCTTCCTGAGACTATTTTGCAGAGAGGCTGTTGCTCTGTACAACGCTTAGTACCGCTGCACAGTGATTTTAAATGTTAAAGTAGGCTGCTGGTTATTTGGTTAAACACCATCTTGGTCACATGTTGAAGATTTTAAACTGCACTCAAATATTTTGTAGGGAGCATCTATCATTTTATTGTAAAATGCCCAAATCCACACACACACACAGTGTTGGAAATAGCTCAGACTACCCCAGGGGGCTCAGCATTTTACTATTACGCCGCCAGAAATTAATCATCTGCTATTGATTTCTACTCACTCTCCTCCACCGACGAATTCATCACAGCTCGATTTCTGAATCTTTCTTTTTCCAACCATTTCCATAAAAGCCTTTTGATTGATCCTAGAATTGTGCTGGACTGGGGTGTTTTACTCCTGTTTGGTTTCCAGGCGGTTGCAGGATTTGTCCCTTGATTATTTACAGGGTGAACAAGCCTGTGGCGCTGATTAATTTCCACCTAATTGTAACTTGTGTGCGCTGTATTGATTTTGTAGACATGACTTCGCCCAGAGCTGCAAATGAATAATATCGCATAGACAAATATGTCTAAAATTTTAACCTAACTCTTAAAATTGATGACTATTATAAAAAAAACAATCATTTCTTTGCACGTAAATATTGCTTTTCTGACAAACATGGCCCTCAGCCCCAAATTTGACAATAACAAATACATTTAAGGAAGCAGTGAACACCACATCAACTTATTTCTACCTGAGTGGTACACTGTAAATATTGATTTGCTTCTGGCTGGCCTGCTTAGGAGGTGAAGTAAGAATCACGAATCAAAAGCAGGACAATTGAGCTTATACATATGCTTGTTAAAAAAAGATGGTGTTCTGCTTTACAGTAATATGAAAAATGACTGTTGTGTGTAATGTCTGATATACTTACCATAGCTGTTAGTTGTGGAGGTGTGTATTCATTTTATTTTGCATTCAATTGTAAAAAGGTACAGGTTGATTATTCACAGTTGGATGCTGATAATTATAACCTCTGTGTAAAACAATGGTCCGACACAAGAGAAACATAAAGGTCTGTGACACTAAGTTACACATTGTACAACACTCCATTCACCATATCATAGGCAATGCTTTTCACAATAAAATCCAGCAAGGAAATAAGGGAAATAGTATTTCAAAATGTAATAAGCAAAAACTAAATAAATCCCAAATCTAAGAGAAAACCATATGCCATATAAAACATTTACATTTGTATTGTAGTTGTATTTGAATTGAAATGCATAAATAAGAATTATAAAAAAAAACTTAAATTGTTATCATAAGCCACAGCATCTGCAGGGTTTGTCAACCTCTCCCTAAACCTCTGATTACCTGTTAGAGTTTGTATGGGCCGTATGCAGCGGGAGATGCTAGATCGTACCCACCAAACAAGACTCCCTGAGTTAGCAGACAACTAGCACATTATTCTATATCAACGATGATTTGTTTAGGGGATTGCTCCAGTGCCACCGGAAGATCTATTAGATATCCCTCATTTTCTGCCTGATGTCCGTCCGCGTACTCTTTTTTGTGTTGGCGTTCTGATTTCTGAGGACTATGGTTAACTGCTCGTCAGATCTCTGCATGGTAAATCCAGACAGCTAGCTAGACTATCTGTCCAATATGAGGACTATGGTTACCTGGTCCTCAGATCTCTGCAGGGTAAATCCAGACGGCTAGCTAGACTATCTGTCCAATCTGAGGACTATGGTTACCTGGTCCTCAGATCTCTGCAGGGTAAATCCAGACAGCTAGCTAGACTATCTGTCCAATCTGAGGACTATGGTTACCTGGTCCTCAGATCTCTGCAGGGTAAATCCAGACAGCTAGCTAGACTATCTGTCCAATCTGAGGACTATGGTTACCTGGTCCTCAGATCTCTGCAGGGTAAATCCAGACAGCTAGCTAGACTATCTGTCCAATCTGAGGACTATGGTTACCTGGTCCTCAGATCTCTGCAGGGTAAATCCAGGCAGCTAGCTAGACTATCTGTCCAATCTGAGTTACAACAATCAATACTGAGTGTTCTGCTTAATACTTTAGGTTATTTTCAGCATTATAGATGTGTTATGCACTCTGTAAGTTGCAATAATAACTTGATAACACATAACTGCATCTCAAGAAGCAAAGAGCTTCCATTACATTTCCATTCAATCAAGTGGGAGTTTCCTACATTCCAACATGCCTAGAATATAACATTTATTACTGTCAGTGGGTGTACACTGACCCCAGTGGTAATTATACTGATAGGGAGGTATAGTACTCAAGAAAGTAAGGCTGGGGAGCTGTCCTTGATACTTATATCATGCCTTTTGCAGTAAATGTATTCACTGTGTTGCTCTACTAACAGAGACCTTTCTTTTCACATTTTGGAGGTGGTTCAACTGAGTAATTGGACCCATTTTTCCCAGGACACACAAGTGTTCCTGTTAGTTCCCAGTGTGAAGGCAACCAGAGTATTGCTGTGCCCATAGACGTGGCTTTATGCAACGTCAGGAGCTGATCAGGGGGCCGACTCGAGGACCACTGTGGGTCCTATTGTGAGATTTAATGGGAAGCATGCTGTTTCTCACCTGCAGGTAGCATAGCAGGGAATTGGTGACGGCAGGCTTTGATATAGCACAACAGGAAGTAGCAGAGATGCATGACGCCCCACAAGACATCACCCTAACCCTAGAAATCGTTATAACATTACACTCCCTGAATGGAAAACCCTGTACATGTGTGGCAATCTCATTTTCAGTGTCAATCATCCTCCATGTTTATTTCAGCATGAGGACATTGTTTGCCACGTTGTGGACCAGACACAAGTCAAACTCCAACATAATGAGAATGAGATCAAAAACACACAGCAGGTAAAGAGATCAAAGCATGAGGGTGTTGCTTGACGTCTTATGTGCATGACTTTACTCTTCACAGAAACCGGCTCTTACCCTAAAATCAATCGCATGCTGACAAGTAAATGGACACCAGCATTCAAATGCACTTTTCAAAGGCGGTTGATGAATCCTGTCACTTCCCATCATAGGCCTACACTCTTTATATGGTTAAGGGGGGCTAGTTTGGGGTTTCCACATGGAGTGGACCAATCGCTGTGGCTGTGGCTCAGTGGTAGAGCGGTTGCCTGCCGATCGGAAGGTTGGGGGTTCAATCCTTGGCCCTGCAGTCCCATGTCGAAGTGTCCTTGGGCAAGACACTGAACCCCGAGGTGTGAGTGTTTATCTGATGAGCAGGTGGCACCTTGTACGGCAGCCTCGGCCACAGTGTATGAATGTGTGTGAATGGTGAATGTTTCCTGTATGATGTAAAAGTGCTTTGAGTAGTCGTTAAGACTAGAAAAGCGCTATATAAATACAGCATATTTACATTTACATTCATAACGTTACCTATGAGATCCTTTCCTGCTAAAAAGCTGATCCTTTCCTGCTAAAAAGCTGCACAAACACAATCTAGATCATTGATTCCCTACCAAGGTCCTTGTACCTCAGGGGATTCTTCTGTAGTTGCCTGTACTATGTAAAAGCGCTTTGAGTAGTCGTTAAGACTAGAAAAGCGCTATATAAATACAGTACATTTACAATTTCATTCAAAGTTATTTAACATATCCAATGACAAAAAGTTAGCAAACGAGCAGTCTAAACAGTTAGCTAAAATTAATAAATAATTTGTTGAAATAACTAGCTCGAATTAGCCAAGTGGAACAACACTTCACACAGTTAGCTAAAGTAATGAATGAAATGTTAACATAGATAGCTTCAGCCCCTCCAACTTAATTGCAACGTTTGAACCACTATTGCTTGCTAACAAAATCCACTTTATAGCGTTATAACATCCAGTGTAAAATCATTTCTAATGAACACATTGGGAACATGACTGGGGGTGTCTATGAAGGGTTACTTTATATGGCAGGTCCTTGGGCTTACATTGGAGAACCACTGGTCTAGATTACTCTTGAGCAGCTGTACTGATGAACGACCTTTCTTTGAACTCTCACTGTTTGTCTCACAGCTGATTAGAGCAACTTGCATATCTGAAGGACTATTTATTCTCGCTCTCGTTTCATCTCCATCTGAAGTTTCCTGACATGCCGAAGGGGATGTGAAGCAACGTAAGATCTGGGGGAGAGTATTACTGTGATGAGTTTATTCCAAAGACATGAAAGGGAATGCCATAATAAACTGTCTGCCCCAAAGTATTTTAGACTCAGAGCGTGTGAGAATTTTAATCACACAGCTGTCTTCTCTTGTAGACTCGGCTCTTGCCAACAGATGACATCTTTTGCGTGACAAATGAGAACTTTATTGCGTATCGAGGTTTTATTTGAAAGAGGGACAACAAATGTTTAGCCACAACTCATTGTGTTTCTCCGTGTAGCAGATAAATGTCTATGAATACAATTTCACTTAGAGCATGATGTCGACAGACCGTAAGTGGGTTGTTTGGCGTGCAGCAGTAGCTGGAGGAATCCATCGGTTCAGTGTGTGTGCTATTGTCAAGCGTGACAACACCACCTCTCCAACAACTTGTCATGGCAAGTGTGAGGGAGACCCAGCAGGAGAAGTTTGCGCTGGCGTGTAACATGCTTTTCACATTTCTTCCCACTGACAGAAAGAGCACAAAGCACTGAACAATCGAGATGTACACAGCGTATTTCATACATGAAAGAGACATGTATGACAAAGGAGATGGGTGAAGGAAGCTGTGTGGTCAAACATATTTCAGATGGTCTGGAATATGCTTTTATTTTTATTATTAGTACTGTTACTTTTATTATACTGTTTGGTGGCTGTAATGTTTTGTTTTGCATACCACACTCTTTACTACATATAGTGAGGACAATGCCATTTGATTTGGATGAATTGTTGAATTTTATTTCTTAGGTTGAGTCATCAGTTCATCTATTATTTTGGACTATAGCATTATAGGCCATAGGGAAAGAATTCTATCTAGAAATCATGTATATTGCAGTGATGACATTCAATAATGATGAACATTCACCCGCACTGTTGGCTTGGCTTGGAATCCCTGGTGATGGGGATTGGTTTTTGTATTGCTTTGACCCAGTCTATGACAGATGCAACACTTGCAACTTACAGCGCACTTCAGAAGGACATTGATAGAGATATATAACTTCCATTCAGTAACATTTCCTGCATCATTAAACATGGCAAACCTATTAGTTTGGAGGAGAATCCCACAAGAGATCAACTAAATCAGATCCACTGCAGTAATCATACAAAGAGGGATAGCTACGCCTTGCCAGCCCAACAGCATCAAAGGGGACGTAGTGAACTTAACATAGCTCTTTATGCATGGATAAACAGGATGATGGTTCACTCTACGTACAGATAAAAGCAGCTCTTAAGGGCTGCCCTTCATTTCAACTTTCATTTTCGCCGTCACAAGTCAGTTAACTTAATGCCCATAACTTTTCCAGTGTGGCTTTGAATACTGTCTGATTCCACGTTACCTTCCCCCATTAAAATAACACAACCTCTAGTACAATACATTAACAATACAGGATTCCCAAAGGGGCAATCATAGGTAGTTTTGTCTGCTCCTGTGATGCTCAATGGTGCCTTTTGTGACTCAAGAGGCAGACAATGTGACCCCTGAGCTAAAATCATTATTTATTTTTAGAAGCAATTAGCATTGGGCAGAGGAAGAGAAATAATTGCTACAGGCTATTCTCCTTTTTTCTTTTAAGAGAACCTATAATCTATATATATATATATACAGTGCCTTGCGATTGAACTTTTTGACCTTTTGCCACATTTCAGGCTTCAAACATAAAGATATAAAACTGTAATTTTTTGTGAAGAATCAACAAGAGGCCCATGCAGCCAAGAGGCCCATGATCACTCTGGATGAACTGCAGAGAACTACAGCTGAGGTGGGAGAGTCTGTCCATAGGACAACAATCAGTCGTATACTGCACTAACCTGGCCTTTATGGAAGAGAGGCAAGAAGAAAGACATTTCTTAGCGATATCCATAAAAAGTATTGTTTAAAATTTGCCACAAGCCACCTGGGAGACACATCAAACATGTGGAAGAAGGTGCTCTGGTCAGATGAAACCAAAATCAAACTTTGTGGCAACACAGCTCATCACCCTCAACACACCATCCCCACTGTCAAACATGGTGGTGGCAGCATCATGGTTTGGGCCTGCTTTTCTTCAGCAGGGACAGGGAAGATGGTTAAAATTGAGGGGAAGATGGATGCAGCCAAATACAGGACCATTCTGGATGAAAACCTGTTGGAGTCTGCAAAAGACCTGAAACTGGGATGGAGATTTATCTTCCAACAAGACAATGATCCCAAACATACAGCAAAATCTACAAAGGAATGGTTCACAAATAAACGTATCCAGGTGTTAGAATGGCCAAGTCAAAGTCCAGACCTGAATCCAATCGAGAATCTGTGGAAAGAGCTGAAAACTGCTGTTCACAAACACTCTCCATCCAACCTCACTGAGCTCCAGCTGTTTTGCAAGGAAGAATGGGCAAGAATGTCAGTCTCTTGATGTGCAAAACTGATAGAGACATACCCCAAGCGACTTGCAGCTGTAATCGCAGCAAAAGGTGGCGCTACAGTATTAACTGAAGGGGGCTGAATAATTTTGCACGCCCAATTTTTCAGTTTTTTATTTGTTAAAAACTTTGAAAAATCCAATAAATTTCGTTCCACTTCATAATTGTGTCCCACTTGTTGTTGACTCTTCACAAAAAAATACAGTTTTATATCTTTATGTTTGAAGCCTGAAATGTGGAAAAAGGTTGAAAAGTTCAAGGGGGCCGAATACTTTCGCAAGGCACTGTATATATAAGAGGCTGTCAATATTCCTCTTTACAGTTTTTCTCAGTCGCTTTGGAATATTTCTCAAAACATTATTAAAGTGCCCATATTATGCTAATTTTCAGGTGTATTTAGAGAATGTACCAGAATAGGTTTACATGGTTTCACTTCAAAAAACATCATATTTTTGTTGTAATGCACATTGCTGCAGATCTTGTTTTCACCCTGTGTGTTCAGGTCTCTGTTTTAGCTACAGAGAGAGACATCCCACTTCTATACTAAATTTGTTAGGAGTTGCACATGCTCAGTAGCTAGGTAAGATCAGCTAGATAACTGTTTCTCCAACTTTGGTCAGTACTAGGCAGGATTAGCTGGGAGACTTCTTCTAAACTAGTGTGTGTTTTAGCAGTGTTTTGCCATTGAGAATGAGGCAACATGCTAGCGCTAGCATGTGCTACGGTTAGCCACCTCGTCTCGGCTAGTGACGTAGAAAACTGTGGAGATCCTGTACAGCTCACCCGGATACTGAAGGCAGAGGACATTCAGAAACCTGTATCTCACTCAAAACAGCATGGATTTTTTTCACAATATGGGCACTTTAAATGTAAATGTAAATGTGCTGTATTTATATAGCGCTTTTCTAGTGTTAACGACTACTCAAAGCGCTTTTACATCATACAGGATACATTCACCATTCACACACATTCATACACTGTGGCCGAGGCTGCCGTACAAGGTGCCACCTGTTCATCAGATAAACACTCACACACATTCACACTCCAATGCGCATCAGCATCTTAAACATTTGCAAAAAATATTACAAACAGCACCACACAATGGATGACCTGCAAAAGCCTGTAACTTGCACAAAATCTCTAACCCATTCCGCAAAAGTAAATCTTTATGTTGATGAACATGTCAGTTCCATCAATGTAGAGTCCGTGTGTCAGTGTTCACAAGGAAGAGGCTTAGTTTGATCAAAAAGATTACTTGTGTTGTCAATATGAAATTGAATGCTCTAGGTATTTTCTGATTTTGAAAATGACTGCATATGTATGGAATTCATACATTTCAACAGTAGAAAGTCAAACATTTCTTTATCTGAAATTAGATTGGACAGGATTTACATTTA
This sequence comes from Etheostoma perlongum, assembly GCA_026937815.1. Lineage (NCBI taxonomy): Eukaryota > Metazoa > Chordata > Actinopteri > Perciformes > Percidae > Etheostoma > Etheostoma perlongum. Next base: position 25,784,571 of record CM049388.1, on the reverse strand, counting down.
AGCTTTTATCAAGTTTTTTCAACAAATTACAGTGTCATTGCGATTCAGGAGGAAAAACACAAACTATGTGCTCCATTTAGATATGCTTGCCATTGAAAGGTTATTTGGTGCACCACCAAACTATTTTACATAGAGATCTAATGTTTCAAACAATCCCCTTGTTTCATGAAAGTCAAGATTTACCCGAGAGCAATAAATCATTTCCGGACAAATTCACAACAACAAGCGGTAAGAACAATTGGAATGTACTGTATAGAAAACTTGACAGATGTTGCATTTAAAGTCATATTTAATGAACTTATGCCTACATATTTTGTGGAGTAAGACAATTCAACAGATATCCAAAACAATTTGCAATTTGATCAAAACAATGACAAAAGGCTTTTATCTTGACTCAATCATGTGAAGGTTTTGAGAGTTTCAATTGTAATCTGAGAAATGTACCAGAGCAACAGATAAAAACTGTATCACCATTGAAATTGCATTTGTTATTTAATGCTCAAATTCAGCCCATTTATTTTTCCTACGCTAGCCAGGCTTATGCATTGTCGATGCCAATATCAGCATGTGGTTGTTGTTATTACATGTTCTGTCCATTACAGGGACTTTAAACATTAGCCTCGAAGGAGCTCCAATGTCATGACGCATTGAATTTCTTGCACGCCGCTTTGTTTACATTCGTTATCAACCACAACACACAGGGACAAACACAACTCAACAGAAAACCCTGTAAGAAAACACTGGGGTTGTTGATTTACTCTGGTAACATTTGCCAGTACAGCAGTGAATGCAGAGGTAAAGTTAAAAGGGTTTTGAAGGCTTTGGTTTGAACTGTCGCTGGAGAACACTCAGCAGCAGCTGAATGAATAACTGTATTGTGTGTGCATTTTAACTAATTAAAAAACTATTTTTTGCTGCTGAGTGGATGTGTTCAAAGGTGCAGGAAGATATTTTCTGCATGGGGTGCTTGGGGTGTCCACGGTCCACGTAGAGTCTAAAGATACTATGCTACACAGGCTCTGTATTCTGCAGACCACTCTACTTCTCTCTCTTTTTGAAAACTCACTCGCCCCCCCACCCGTCCATGAAGCTGAGCTGACGGTGAGTACAAACTATATCCCAACATAGGGCCACAGCAAACTTCAAAAACCAGCGATGAAAAAGTCGGCTTATCTAAATATCTGTGTGAATGAGTTTAATGAGTTTATATAAACTAAAATGTTATTTATATATTACAGCCAATGTAAATTATATATTATTAGCAATACATGCATAATCAAAATCTCTTTTAAAACCAGGAGCATGATGCACCATAATCGGTTGTCTTGATGACAGTGTATGTTTCTTTTAAAACAACCACAAGTAGACTATAAGTGTTCATAAAGCATAACGGCCAAAAAAGGCCTAAGTGCCACAAAGTAACAGACTATACAAAATCTTTCTTTTTTTTTGTGACAAATTAAAAAAAATGTACAGACTATTAATTTCTTTATAAACCACATGTGGATGCTGTTTTGTGTCAACATTGTTTAGGGTATTTTACAGCACCTCAGATTTGAAAGCAGACACTCTCTTCATGTGCATCACTGACACTGAAAAGCTTCAAGGCTACTGTTTTGACGGGGATTGAACTGAATCACAATCGCAAAGACAAATCTGATTGGCCAATACACACTCCAAAGACACTAGAGACAAAATTGTACACCTCCACAAGGCTGGAAAGGGCTACGGGGACATGTCCAAGCAGCTTGGTGAAAAAAGGTCCACTGTTGGAGCAATCATTAGAAAATGGAAGAAGCTAAACATGACTATCAATCTCCCGCAGACTGGGGCTCCATGCAAGATCTCACCTCGTGGGGTCTCAATGATCCTAAGAAAGGTGAGAAATCAGCCCAGAACTACACGGGAGGAGCTGGTCCATGACCTGAAAAGAGCTGGGACCACCGTTTCCAAGGTTACTTTCATATTATATGTAATACAGTAAGACGTCATGGTTTGAAATCATGCATGGCACGGAAGGTTCCCCTGCTTAAACCAGCACATGTCAAGGCCCGTCTTAAGTTTGCCAATGACCGTTTGGATGATCCAGAGGAGTCATGGGAGAAAGTCATGTGGTCAGATGAGACCAAAGTCGAACTTTTTGGTCATAATTCCACTAACTGTGTTTGGAGGAAGAAGAATGATGAGGACCATCCCAAGAACACTATCCCTACTGTGAAGCATGGGGGGGTAGCATCATGCTTTGGGGGTGTTTTTCTGCACATGGGACAGGGAGACTGCACTGTATTAAGGAGAGGAGGACCGGGGCCATGTATTGGGAGATTTTGGGGAACAACCTCCTTCCCTCAGTTAGAGCATTGAAGATGGGTCGAGGCTGGGTCTTCCAACATGACAATGACCTGAAGCACACAGCCAGGAGAACCAAGGAGGGGCTCTGGAAGAAGCAGATCAAGGTTCTGGCGTGGCCTAGCCAGTTTTCAGACCTAAACCCAATAGAGAATCTTTAGAGGGAGCTCAAACTCCGTGTTTGTCAGCGACAGCCCATAAACCTGACTGATCTGGAGAGGAGCTGTGTGGAGGAGTGGGCTAAAATCCCTTCTACAGTGTGTGCAAGCCTGGTGAAAAACTACAGGAAACGTTTTGCACATTTTTGATCTCTGGAATTGCAAAAAAAAACCTACTGTACCAAATATTAACATTGATTTTCTCAGGTGTTCAAATACTTATTTGCAGCTGTATCATACAAATAAATAGTTAAAAAAATCATACATTGTGATTTCTGAATTTTTCTCTCACAATGGACATACACCTACGCTGACAATTTTAGACCCCTCCATGATTTCTAAGTGGGAGAACTTGCAAAATAGCAGGGTGTTCAAATACTTATTTTCCTCACTGTATGTAGTAGTGCTTTGAGTAGTTACTACTCGTTACTAGAAAAGCCCTATATAAGAATAGCCCATTTACATTCCCGTGCCTATGGCTGTGTTGGCTGCTGGCTGTATCACAAATTGCCCCTCGGGGATAATAAAGAATACCTTGAAAAAACTAACAATTGAAGTATGCCAAATGGGGCTGTCACTACTAGTGATTTATATGCAACAGGCTGCTTATAAATCATTGTCATTACTGAGAATACTATGGTGGCCCTGATGGACAAACCACAACAGCATTTCAGAATACAAGACATTTTACAAAACACTAAAAACATTTCACAAAAATACAGCTATTAGAAGTTAATATATGAAGTCTCCCAGCTTCATTATGTGCGATGCAGTTAGGACACAAGAACACGCTAATACATGTATATGATAACATTAGTATTTTGACAACTTCAAATTCATGATAAAACAGTATTTCCCAGTTCCGTTTTGAAGACTGCTTGTTTGTTCAGAGAGTGAGGGCTTTGGTTCAATTAAGTGTGTCTGCAGAGCTGGACATGCAGCGGCATACCTTTTGTTGTGAGTATATTTTGACTTTTCACACTCCAGTAAATGAGTAGGTCCTGGCCCTTGGACCTTGATGTGGGTGCAGTGCCACAGACCAAATTAAAGGCAGCTCAGGGGAAAAGACAGGAAATAGATATAGCTTCTCAATTGGGCTGTCTCAGGGCCAGTAGAGTCAGCAAGCCAACAGCATAGTTTGTATGCTACATAAATATAGAGTCATGCCTAAGTTATTTTTGCATGCTTTATTATATCAACAACTATATCTGCCTCATCCTCCTGCCTTCACAGTGCACGGTCAAAAACAGTAGAAGATACAAACTGGAGCATCACCCCACACTCATCACTTTCCACACACTCACATGCACATGCACTAAAAGTTCTAAAGAAATTAGTAAAGCCTAGGAACCTTTGTAATTGCTTGTGTGTAGTGGGTGTGCGCAATCTGCTACCCCTTGAATCTTCTTGGGGTTTGCCTTGACCTCATCACTCTCAGTGATGTAGCCAAGGAACTGAACTGAAGGTTGATGAAACTCACATTTTTCTGCTATGACATACAGCTTGTTGAGGAGGTGTTTAAGAACTTGGCAAACATGGAAAGTGTGAGCATCAAGTCTGAAAAAAAAGTGTGAGTGTCGTCTAGATAGACAAACACAAAACGGATTAAAAAATCTTTCAGGACATCATTGACAAGTCCTAAGAAGATGGCACGAGCCGTTGATATGTATGCTTAAATACGCTGCAGTAATTGTGTCTCCATAATATAACTGTAAGTGAGCCTAATAAGATGTATTTTGGTTGTTGAAATCAAGTAAGTGCTGCTTTGTCTTTGCTTTGTGCGACTTTCCTGTCTCCTTTCTTTCACTTACCAATCATACACACACATACACATATACATCCATAGACCTTGCTGGCCCGCCCAGAGTCTAGACTGCAGAGACAAAGACAGAGCGTATTTAAGTCCTCTCCCAACCGGATGGGAGAAGAGCTCTCCGCTCTCCATTGACTTGTAGGTGGAAAAGTTTCTTCCTCTTTATTCTGTCTGCTAGCAAACAACAGCCTAAATGCTGCTGTATGTTGATAACCATAACAAACAATTTAAATAACTCATAACCTACATTTTCATAAGCTGCCGAAAGAAAAAACAGAGCTTTTATGAAGACCGAAGTGGATACTGACGTAAGGAATCAGAAAGAAGAGAGAGACTGTGGAAATGAGTCAATTTGGTTGCAGAGATACCAACTTTAATCGGAGATGCTCCTGGCAACTGAAAGGGGGAGATTTGATAAAAATTTAGTTTGGTTTTCATAATGTTATTCTATCATTATGACATTATGTGCAGAATAGGTATTTATTAAAAGTAAGGGCAGAAGGAAAACATAGCAGGCACAATGAGGGAATAACTGAAATGTTTGAACCACAATGTTAAATGACATGGGCTATGGTGGCACCCATTGCTTGATCATGGTTGGAATGGTCCCTTGGCATTGCATCCTTCAAAGACCTCATCTCACTTCTGACAGAGTTCGACCTTATGTGAGCTTTTGGCCCTGAAATGAGGATTGAGGGAGCTGTGCTGCTGAGAGAATTGTCTGATCTGGGCTTTGTTTAATGCACAGTTTGTCCACAACATTGTCTCACTACTCAATCCCCCTAACAAGCAGCTCAAGTTACGGCAGTTATGGGGATATAGCCACCATGTCCCATGTCACTGTGGTCCCTGCATCAAAATGGAGACGGAACAGAAAACAGGAAGTCATGCTGGACAGTTACTTTGAAAAAGTTGTGGTTTCAGCAATTGAGGTTGAACTCCAATGAGATTTTTCTTTTTCCAGAGCCAGAAAGTTCTGCCTCCAAGAAATGTTGTGTAACTTAAACACCATTCTGCTGGACACACACACACACACACACACACACACACACACATTGTGGCTGTTGGCGACTAGGATGATGTATGAGATCTATGAACCAAAACATCAGAACAAACTGATACTGACAAGGGCGTTGTACCGCCAACATTTTTGAGGGGGAGCAGATTGATACAAATGTCCACAATATAAATCAGTAGAGAATACAGGCAAGTAACATATAGAAAGTGAGAGGGACTTTCCACTACAGGCTCCTAAGACTTGAGGCTAGAGGAGATTTATTACAGGTTGATCATCAAAACATTTCTGTCTGTCAGATATTACTTATCTATAAGGTACAGTCCCATCACTTTTAATTTCCATGACTGAGACAAAAATATTTGGCTCCCAGATGCTGGTGTTTTTGTCTCAGAATCGGAGGTAGCCTGAGGTGTTAACAGAGCTGTGTCTCATCCCTGATTGACTGTGACGGCTGCTGTTACGCAGCACTTTTTAAAGAAAAGAGAAGGTTTTCTGACTTTGCCAGTGCTTTGGCCATCGTTCCTTGTGAGGACGCCGTTCATGCATTTAGGTGGGACTGCTCTGGCTTATGCAGCATCTGACCATTGTCAATAGTTGACCAGACTGTCTCTGCTGTGGCATTATGTCTGGGAATGAACTCGAGAGCTGAGGTGAAATTCTGTTTTTCACATTTGGTTTTAATCTTTCCCTAATCCTTAATCTACTGTATCCACTACTAGAAAGTTAAAGGGTAACTGGCTTATTACAACAAAAGGTCCTATTTTCATGGCTTTGCCCATCATTTCTTTCAGTTATGATAATGTCATATTAATAGAAAATGTCAGACAGGATAAGAAACATGTTGTCAGTCAATCAGACAAGTCCGTTTATGCAGATTATCTAAATCTGCATAAAGTATGTAATGGATAGCAGACTCCCATGTTACTTGTAGATGATTATCTAGTTTATAGAAAAGTGTTCCAATTATGAAACCCCAGTGGTTTAAAAAGGCCTAATCCAAAGAGTGATAATTGTTTTTGAGGTTAATTGTGGTTCATTCCAACTGTGGTCAAACTTTCACACTTTGATCCATGATGCCATCAGTTACGGCAAACACTGTATTCACTAAAGTTATTGCTGGGACAATGTCACAAGTTAAAAGCTACAATGGACAGTTTGAGTGAGATTGGCCTGAGTATAAAAGACTTACTTGTACTTTATTTATTTCTCCATCATAAGTGATGTATTTTTATTTAACCGATTTTGTAAACTGCTTATTACTGCTTTGCATGGTTGCATGATTCCACAAAATGGCTCTAATCTGTGTTGCTTGGCTGTGCTCCGTTGCTTGCATGGCTTCCTGAACTAAATGGGGATACTGTTGTTGTCTAACTAATGTCTTGCTGCTTCCTGTTGCTTGGCAGGGCTTCTTGAGAAAGCTTATTTTGTGGCTTTAGCTGTCTTTACGATGTCTTATTGATTTCAACATTTAGACCTGTGCTAATGTTTTGCTGTTTTCTGTTGATTAATGTGCATTGTCCTTCATAAATAATAAATATGAAATTAAATGAAACTAAAGTTTTAAAGATGTCTCTGGTCTATGGGGGAAATGTTTTTTAGGCTCAATGGGGTTTTATAGAGTAAAACATGTCTAGCTGTTAACATCAGCCTGGTGCTTGACCAACAGCGCTACCTGTGGTTCTGCCTGTGTTTCTTTCTCAATCAATCAATCAATCAATCAATCCATGGTCACCTGCAAAATCAGAAACAATTCGAATATTTTTACCTTGTGATCAGTCACTCAATAGCTGCCCAAACAATTGCCTAATTAAATGTGTATAGACTGTGCTGGGACCGAATGACAGAATGACTCCAATTAAAATGTTGGTCAAACCTCAGAAAAGCCATGCTTTGGTATAACTTTTAATGCCGACACTTCGTCACATTCCCTCTGTAGGACCTCAACCTAAATGATCTTATAAATCAGTGACGTCCAACCTTGGGGAAAGCACCCCCAAAGGGATTCAAAAGAAAAATCTAAGAAGTCACAAATCCCTGCTAAAAAACCTCACCATTCATATTTTTTTTCGGTTTAATTTTTCTTTATCCTTGACAAGCATTCTGCCAGACACTCATTTATACTCCAAACATTTTTATGACAATTTCCAAAATACTCACTGTAACTGTGAGAACACAGTTGTTGTTTTTTTCTTTTATTGTAGACAGAAACGTCTTGATTAGTTGAGGATAACAGTGATGATCAAAGAGTGTGGAAAGAAAATTTTAATTAAATGTTTTCCATATTTCTGCTTCTTGTCAAAAACAAGGCTTTAAAAAAAATCTGTCTGAAAAAATAAATACATAAATAAATAAATGTCCACATTAAGGCCAGAACCGTAGGGGTCATAAGTAGACATTGCTTCATATTAAGGGGTCAGAAGCCAAAAAAGGTTGGGCACAACTTTTTTAATGAACATAAAACTATTCAGCCAATAACTGACACGTTTAAAGCAAAGCACAAACATTTAAAATGTCTTTCTTTTTGAAAGAACTATAGATCAGGACATGATTTGTGCAAGCCAGAACATAAAGTAATCACTCATTGGATTTCATCTAAAATCCTGTCAAACTCCTGCAGATATATTGCAGTCATTGTGTGTTATAGAGCAATACAAATCTTATTTATTGCTCATTTAAGTGTTAGAAGTCATGATTGGAGCAATTGTGAACAGAGTGACAGAGCAAATTGACTCTTACATTGTTGGCTTAATACAGTGGGCCTTCACATTGACAGAACAACTGATCATTCTACCACTAAGTGTTTCTAAATCTTCCGTTTTTCCTGAGTGGTTCTATCATTTACATAAAGTTGTGCAGGTTGATAAAGCCAGGACCATCCGTGACAGATTTATACATGCGGGAAGTCAGAGGACACGGTGTCATATACGAGAGAGAAGCATCTGTGGATGAGAGATGCTTAATGATTTTCTCTGCAGGAATAAACATTTTTTATTAAAGTGGAGGTCTCAACTCTTTCTGGCTGCAGGAAGCTCAACATAAACCCCCTGCATGCTTACAGCTCTCCTTCAGTCTGTTTAGGGTAACAGCTAGATTGGCTGCAGATTCACTCCTAGTTAAGTGATGGCCTAGGGCCATTTCACTGATAATCCTCAACTTCCATCGACCTGGGTTCTGTCCATCATCGAGTATCCAATCTATGAGTGCCGTCAAACTGAGCTGGAGACACTGGTAATTTGTCTTCAAAATTGGAGACTTTCTTCATACTGAAAGCTCCCGAGTTCACCATATCCACCCAGGAAGGAAAGGTAATAACATTGTGCTGGTCAGAGGGGAGACAGGCAAGCCGTTATAGCCACTCCCTCTTTCCCTTAGCTCAAACCTGCGACCTCACTTACCTACTGTACAAGCCAACCATAGCTCACCAATGACATTTCAGAGCTATATATGTTTGAGGATCTGAAAATCCCTCATATGTAATTGTAAAACATCCAGCAACAAGCCTGTAGCAATATAAGTGTTTTGTCTTCAGGGATGGGTTGATATGATAAAATGTCATTATGCTGTGGAGAGCAATGGATTCCCCTCAACTTGATTAATTGCATGTAACTTGTTAATTAATATGGCTTTACTAATAAACTTTTCTCTTTGGCTGCCTTCCCAAACAGGGTTGGCCACAATCAGTCAGAGGAATGAATTACCACACAGGCTGGCAGTCATTCATTAGTCACTAATCAAAGGGAGTAATACTGCTTTAGAGGCCCTTCATTATGAGAATATAAATCTCCAATATTAACACGGGGGAGCAAAAAGGCTTATTGCCTAACTGAAAGGTCAGCTAGGAGTCAAACCCCTAACTCCTCATTGAACAATTACATCTGAACATTAGTATTATAGAAAATATATGGGAGGATCACATGCAAGCTACAACTCTGACATCTTAAGGCCCCGCCAACTACAGCCGATGACGGCCACCTGTGGGCTCGCCTTTCGTCGGCCCTCATCGCCAAAGTCTGGGCCAAAAATTAGCACTGGCACACAATGGACAGACTACGGCCGACAGCCAAGTACAACGTACGTTTTGAAAAATGAGTGCAAGGAAATACCTCCTGGTAAGATTGCTTGCTTGCTAGGAGGTTGTTTGTTTAGCGGTGTAGAGGGCACAGAGAGAGTTTATTATGGTCTTTGTATTAAATATCATGGTATAGATTATTAGTTTAATAATGTTTGTTTATTTTGTAATGTGTAGGTATGTAAAGATCTTTTAAAAGATATGCTATTGTTGGAATAAATATGCCTGTTGTACGTTTGCCTGTTGTACGTTTGCCATCTTATAGACATAATGTGCACATTTATTTAAATAGTTCGAACCTGTTTTTAGAAGGAACATTCAAATTTGACCAGTATTGACAGCTCTATGTATTTTGGATTAATCAGATGAGATGAAAATGAAAGGAGCCTTGGGTGTGCCTGTCACAGTGGTTTGTTTTCCTCACTCTTCTTCCCAAGCTGAAAGGCCAATCAAATGAATTGGCTGTTCTCCGATGCCAACAACTGCCGACATCCCCAAAACAGGCCAATGAAGGTCGACAATGCGGGACACTGCACAGACTAGGACCGACTGCCGACCGTTGGCTTGGTCTGTCAGGGCCTTTAGATTCTGCTCTGCCAAGAGCACAAGTGCCTTTAACATGTAGACTTTATTACTACAATTTAAGTTCAAACTTAATAGCTACTTGTCATTCAAGGAGGACAATGCTCTGTAAGGGCTCAAATAAATAACTAAGATGTACATATTTAAGAACACATCATTATTTTCTGCAGCACTGCATGGCTATTGGTTCTAGTAGCAGGAATCAAGTCATTGCTGCCTTGCTAGTCCATATCCATAACGTTCCACTTCTGCGATTGCTCCATTGCCGCTGGAGGTCACCCTTTTAGGTTGGTTGTCCATTACCTTCCTCTTCCTTTGTGTTGGAGTTCTAACCTTCTATGGATTTCTGAGGACTATGGTTAACTGCTCCTCAGATCTCTGCAGGGTAAATCCAGACAGCTATCTGTCCATTCTTTTCAAACCTACACATGTTCCACCAAAACAAGTTCCTTCCTGAGACTATTTAGCAGAGGCACCGTGACTCTGTCCAGAGCTTATGGCCGCCCAATACAATTGTCATTGGTTTAAAGTAGGGCTGTAGTCAAGACCACCTTTGTCAAGTCCAAAACAAAGTCCGAGACCAGGACTAGTCGAGTCCAAGTCAAGACAGAGTCCAAAGAGGTTTGAGTCCGAGTCAAGACCGAGTCCATAAAGGTTTGAGTCCAAGTCAAGACCAAGTCCAGGACAGAAAAAAAGGTCTTATGCATGACAGTATCAAGACAATCAATTTGGGTTATTTATTGATATAAAAGCAAAAAGTGTCAGAACACCCAGGATTTATGAGTATAGCTATTCCCCTTGATATCATATGGTGATGTCTCATAATAGCTACATAGACAATACTGCTACAGTAGGTACTAGTACTGAGCATTTGAACTGATACTACTACAGTAGGTACTGGTACTGAGCATTAGAATCCTCATTGATCCCACTCCCCTCATATACTGATAGACTCTCCTCTCCCTCCTCACACCTGCCTCCATTTTGTTATCTGCAATACTATAATGTTCCCCTGCACTGCTGACTGTTACTATAGTAACTGTTTATATCTGTATCTTTTTTTGCACTACTTACCTTGACTGGTATTTCAATTTGCACTACTGTTTATTTACAGTACCAATTGTTTACATATACACCTGCAATACCGTACTTTAACTGTAATATGCAATTACCTTCCACTGCACTTGAATTCGGATAGCTTCTGCCCAAACTTTATTTGTACTACCTTAAATCATTGTTATACTGCTCATTTTAGCCATTAGTATATTATGTTCATTGTAGATATCTGTCAATTTTCTACTTATAGTAATATCCACCTGTATATACAGCTATAAATCTTCCTTACAATACTTGTTATCTATATATTATTTTCATAGGACAAATCTATCGTAACATTCTGTTTATAATAGTATTCATTTCTATCGTACATATCCATGTCCTGCACTTACTGCTATTGCACTTCTGGTTAGACCCAAACTGCATTTTGTTGCCTTGTACCTGTACCTGTGTAATGACAATAATGTTGAATCTAATCTAATCTAGAACTGCTACTGCTACAGTAGGTACTAGTACTGAGCATTTGAGCAACTAAATGACAACATAGCTTCACTCCAGATGTAGTGTAGAAATGAAGTGAGCAGTATTACAGAGTGTAGCCCTATGGTTGGTTAAAGGCTTCCCTAAAAAATATTGTATTATATTGTTATTTGGACGTGGTTTAATAGGAAATGCATGTATTTTCAGAGTACATTAAAGTTTGATTAAACAACAATGAACAGAGTGTAATTTAACATGTGTTCTTTTTATTTGAGACAAATTGCAGAATTTTAAAATAAATCCATCAGGAAGAAGTTGTTTAGGGAACACACACACACACACACACACACACACACACAGCTGGCTCAGTTAGCTAATGTCCACTAGCATACAAACGGGCTAGCCAGTTAGCTTTTTTATAACGTAACAAAAACCCACCCATCTCGTAGGAGCAAAGCTTATTTCATGCAATAAAATGATGGCTCAAAAGGAGCACTAACGCCACTGGTCTTATGTTGACAACGTGGACGCAGATACAGGAAACTCCGAAGGCAGCCGTAATATTTATTTAGTACGCTAGGCTAACGCTGGTGCGCTAACAACACCGAGTCCAAATACTTCCGAGACAAGTCCGAGTCCATAAAAAAATGGTCTTGAGTCCAGACTCGAGTCCAAGACCGGACTTGAGTACTACAGCCCTGGTTTAAAGAAATGCCAATTAACCAGAGCACGTTTTTCTCCCATCCAGGAATGCTGTGTGGACTAGCCAGAGTGAGACTGTCTCGCTAAAGGAAGACAGGATGGAAATTCTTAGGATAGTTCATTCCAACTCTGTTTCTACTTTGGCACTTTTGTCCGTGATAACTTAAGTTATGACAACACTGATCTTAGATCAGGCAATATGATTAAAAATGTTGGAAGTTTCTAGTTGACAGTTTCCTGAAGTGGGTCTAAACTGTGATGGAACAGTTACAATGAACAGTTTAAAAGAGAATCATAAAGTTCACCTTCATTTTTTTCTCCATAGTCTGATTGGCTAAACTGTTTAATGACCCCTCTGACCTATTGTTAGTGATGTTGCTGTGTTCCAAGACCTTAGAAATTACCTAAGTACAATGTTAGTACAATAAATTGTACTGTATGTTGAGTATAATAAACCTTAGACTTCCTTCAAACAAGAATTACTCAAGAGACACTGTGGAACTGAAACTGAGTGTATTGGTCAGTCCTTGATGATTGTCAGTCAACTGAGTAATGGGAAATCATCTTCGGGTTATGAAGAGTCTTATTTTGAGAATTTTGATTTGCATTCTATTTCCTACCTTTTTTTTACCATAACGACAATCGTTGCATTTGTCAATGCCTTTTTTTTACAATTTACAACTGTTTTTCCCCAAAAGAGGTCCACACACACACACACACACACACACACACACACACACACACACACACAACAACACACATCAGGTTAGGGTCAGGACTATACCTGCTTTTGCTTTGTGTGGTGGTTGCTGGTATTATACAATGCAGGTCATCATTGTACAGACAATGTGTTTCTTTTTTTTCCCAGGTTTGTTTGTTAATTACAAAACAGCAATACAAAAGCATTTAAGAAATATATGTATAAAAGCAAGTTTCCTTTTGTGTTTACATATACAGAATAAAATAAACAACAAATGGGGGGTGATGACAAATGACAATGTGTTTCTTATTGACTCAGACACAGGTTGTCAATCATCTTTTTCATTTCGGCTTACTTTGCAATCTGAGTTTAGGATTTTCTTCCTCACTTTCTCTTCAACGTATTTTATTGTTAGATCAACTTGTGTTTTGAAAGAATTGTATCAGTACTTTTTCTTCTCAGCTTATAGTGTATTACCAATAACCCTTATTAGCATCATATAATTATGTAATTTTTCAAACCTTAATTCTGAGAATCACTTTAGAGTTTAAAATGTCCTCTAACAATTAGATTGTTAGAGCTAACCAAATGTATTTCAGACTTTTAATAAAAAGCTATAAAGCATACCAGTTATCCTTCTTGAAATCTCGGTATTCAGTTTATTGCCAGGATGTTATCATAAACCACCACTAAAACCCCAATGCTTTTATGTAAAAAGGTGGATATTAAATAGAATGTGATATTCACTGATGACAGTTTCTGTTTAATGCAGAGCCTGAAGAGCTCTTTGTCTTTCAATTGCCATTCCATTTCTTCAACACCTCTGTATGCACAATTGTTCCATTTTTATGCATTTTGTGATGCATGCATTTGAATGTATTTATATTCATGTAGAGGGCTCTGATGGTACATTATATGTAGCACATGATTGGGGTTGTGTGTGGTTAAACATCTATTTTCTCTTTGCCATATAAAGGAGATTACCTTGAGGGAGGAATGTGATGTCACTTCCTGGCTTTGTGGCCACCCCACTGAAACACTCACCACCAACAATCTATATTATTAAAAAATAATGGCAGAGCAAATACTACACTCAAAATAAAACACTCCAAAATCATTAATATTGAAGGGAACATTGACAAAAGGCTCTGGCATATCATATTTTTTATTGGTAATAATTCTTCCAAATAATGCAACTATTATGTTTCAGATATACTCATTGTGCTTGCATTCTTAGTCCCTGTTGGTTAAATTATAGCATTAGGTGCAATGCCCAATTATAGATTTATCCATAAATTGAAAGTAACATAATATCAAAGTCCTAAAATATCACAAACAGTCTAAGGTGAAAATGTTAATGTTGGTTGTCCCTTAATCAGAACAATTGTTGAGATTGCTGATCTTCTGTCTAACCTCCTCAGACCATTATTTGGGTTATTTTCTTTTCAATTCAATTCAATTCAATTCAATTTTATTTATAGTATCAATTCATAACAAGAGTTATCTCAAGACACTTTACAAGGACCCAACAGTTCTAGTAGTTTCCTCCAGAGCAAGCAACAGTGCGACAGTGGCAAGGAAAAACTCCCCTTTGGGAAGAAACCTCGAACAGACCCAGGCTCTTGGTAGGCTCCTGACAGAATGAAGAGTGGCAATAACAGTCCCTAAAAAATAAATCAAAATAATAGTAGTTTGTAGTAGTTCTTTGTAGTAGTTCATGGCATAGCAAGGCACTGTGCAGCATTACAAGGCCCAGCAGGACGAAGCTGGGCACCGCAGATCGTGGCAGGGAAGGGAACGTGTAGCGGGACCATGGCGACAGCGGCAACCATGATTTTGGAGCCTCCCTGATCCGAGGAAATCTGCATGATCACACTGATTATGGACACAAAACAGCAGAATGAGAACTTTGCTCCATTTAATTTGGTTGAATGAGTGATTATCAGACTGCAGGCACCTGTGACTCGTTCTTTCTTGCAACAACTAAAAAAGGGTACTGTCCAGGCCATTTTTAGATATGTGTGTAATAAGCTAGGAATTCTGTTTTCTTTTTTGTTTTGTTCCTCTTCAACCAAAGAAATGCTCATGTGGATACCAAAATATCTTTTAATTTAAAAATGTCCTGCAAGAAAAAGACTCACAGCAGAGGTTGATCCATATGACTGAACATTCACACCCACATATCAAAACATAAGTAGGGGGCGCGGTGACTGCTGAAAAAGTTATTTTTTCTTGGTAACCAAATATCACCTTCTTAGCAAAAGTTAATTTTATTGTATTTATTTCTCATGTGAAGGGCTCATTGCATAAGTAGAAACAGATCTTGTGGGACTTGCCAGAAAATTAAAATTCCTTCATTTTACATGAGCAACGCGTTTTGATTCCCATCTTCATCAAGGTCGTTGTCTGCATGCACATGAGGGATAAACCCAGCACACACACAATATCCAAAGGCCACCTGTTGTTGAATATAAGGAATAACAAGTAGCTCTTCCACTCCTTTGTTGGTGTCACTCCCCGATGTGAGCCAAGTAGAGATTTTAGTCGCACATGTGTGCGTCACTTTGCGACGAGTGAAGATGTGAGTTGCACATGCGTCACTTTGCGACAAGTACATACAAGATGCTAATGAGAGACTTCTGTAATGTCAATAAAGTAAAAATGAACCTACTTAATGAAGTTGGTTCACTGCTGGCTACAAGTTAGCTTCAAACACAAAAAAGACTGTCAGTTGAATGGTGTTCTGAGCTAACGTTAGCAATCAATCAATCATAGATAGCTACAACGTTTCTGAAAGGATTTCTATTTTCTGTTATTGTTTGTAATGAGAAATATTTCCTGGATTTCACAAATTTCAGTACGACAGTTATGTTGTAAACCATTTAAATCTGAGCATGCACGACTCAAATCTGCACTCTACTCCCATCTACACTCGACTCACATCAGGAAGTGACAGTCGGCTTGTGTGTTTTTCTGGGTCAAACATTTTTTGTCACCTGATGTTTTTCGACACTTTTCTTGATTTTTTCTGCGCTTTTGACATTTCTGAAGCTTTTTTTCGTCACTTTTTTCAACACCTTTTTATCTTTTTTTTTAAATTCCATAAAATTGAATAAAACACCCAATTTAATTAAAGTAGTGAACTGATTATTTATTTTACTCGTGAAACGCGTAGTATGTAACCATCCATGACGTTTTATTTGACATTTTGGTTGAAACAAACCCAATTTTCTGAAATGGAAACATTTTGAAAATGGGTTAAATTGGACCCGAGCACAACAGCAGGGTAAATCTTATTGTAGAGTTCAAAACATACCCAGTAACACAGTGTTGCCAAATCCAGCAGGAGAAAAATCTTTTGGATTACAACACTGTGTAAAATGGGAAATAGGGAAATAGTTGAGTAGTTGTTTCTTTAAGTCCTTTTCAATCAATATCTCCAATATTATGCATGCAGAGGAGTGAGAGAGACAGAGAGAGAGAGAGAGAGAGAGAGAGAGAGAGAAAGCAGAATAATGGGAGAATGTTGAAGGAAGCAACATAATGTTACAGTATCACCTACTGGGCCACCAGGACGCCCTGACTAAATGACTCTCCAGTCACATTAACCTTGTCTTTTTGTTATTAAATCACTTCCTCTATGAAGCTTATTCACAAACATCCATGCGATTCATCAACACAAATGACCTCCTGCCATTTCATTAAGTCCCCCCTGACGTTGGAAATTTTCCAACATAACACTTTCTTCTTTTTGGCATGTGACTATAAGAGGATTACTATTTCCTGAGCTGAAGATGGCCTCCCTACGTTCTGCACAGAACAGTTGGAGATGATAGATATGGCAGAGAGAGATAAGGGGGATTGTGGTTTCTAATGGATGAAACGATCATTAAAACATTAGCATTTGTCAATGTTTGGGAAGTGGAGAGAGCCTGGACAGCTGGACTCTAAAGTTAGGACTCTGCTGCTAGCTTTATTTTTCTCCCATAAGATGTGAATACAGCGGCAGGCAGGTGGTGTATAATAACATGGATTTCCTGCTCACTTTTGTTATAATAAAACCTTTGTCTGTTTTATTGTGCAGTGTTATTAGTATGCACTGATGCAACAGGAACTACTCATCCGAAATTGTGGAAGCAGAAATATCTCAGCCGCGGTATTGAGTTGGTGAAGCTGTTTCAGGCTCAGTACAGACTTCGTAGGAGATGTGATTACATTGTTATTCAGCCTGGGACAGGAATCTTCAAAGGAATTGTTCAAAGCTCGGGGGTTATCACAAAGTAGCCTGTGAGACTAAACAGCCACTGGTCAGTGGGAGTTTGGTCTTTAGTTGACTGTTTCATCTCTAGTTTTTGCTGGCTAAAAAACAGCTTCATGTTAGAACCGTTGGTGCTGCTTATTCTATATTTCAGCAGAAATAACAAGCATTGATTACCTTGGGATTTCTGCTGAATCTGTAGTTTGTGAAATCAGGATGCAATGCAGCAGTTGTGGATGGCTAGAAGAAATGGAAATAAAGGAAGAAAAGGGTCTTTGAATAGCAAGAGGAGTTTTAAAGCCCTTCTAGATGGTTCTCTCCACAAGACTGAAGTTACTGGCGGCCCGCGGGCCAAATCCAGCCCGCCAAAGCTTTCAGTCCGGCCTGCAGAATAATAATGAATTCAGAAAATAGAGTGGAATGAAATATGCCTTCTGGTATTTAGCATTTCGGGCATTCACAGCAGGCAACATTCCACAACATCCACGTATACCAGACAAATGCAATGCAGTTTTAAGCACAATTCATTTGGATACAAGCATCACATTTTGGAAGATGGACAGGATTCTGAACAGCGATGCCCTCGCTCCACACACTGCAGAGTCGAGAGGTGTGTGCGTTACACCACCCAGAACATGCAGTGTTTCCAACTTAGCGACTTTGTTATAGCGCTGTATTCTTCATTGTTGATGATGATGCTTTTGCAACAGCGATCGTTTCATTGCAAATGAGTCATACAGGTTTAGCGTTACTTAAAGTCAGCAACATAATTGCGTACTTATCAGTCCCTTCATCATTAAAGCTTGGGGGTTTTCCACATCAACTTTTTGCTCTTTGACAACAGGCCTTTCTTCCTGTAAGCCTTTTCAACAATAAGGACACTGCATACAACAATGACATTTCCGTAACCACAGACTTTAACCATCAGTCTTCAGTGAACTGCCTCCTAGTCTGGGATCATTTTATGGTTATGTAGCCGAGTTATCATTAAGGCTTTTGCATGTTTTTCAGGAGTTTGTTCACACTGGGTTTTGTAAAAATATAACATTAATTTAGTAAGGAAGTGAAAATATCAAACAAGAATTGGCGTATTAAGTATACATACATTTTGTTTCATTTATTTAAAATTCTGGCCCTTGGAAAACTGTAGTTGATGACCCCTGTTCTAGATAGTATTTGTTTGTCATATCTTGCAAAATAAATAAACATTTGCATAAAGCATATTTGTCCGCTCCCATGTTGATAAGAACATTAAAAACTTGAAAAATATCCTTTCTAAAGTACATTTAGAACAGATAAAAAAGAATGTGCAATCAATTTGCGTTAAGTGCATCATTTATCGTTCATATAAGCAAACTGGCCACACTACCATGACGCAGAGCTGGATGTAAGTGTCCATTTGAATATTTTAGACTTTGTAGTTACAATTTAGATTTCAACACTAAATTTATTAGAAATGAGCATCTTAATTACTCTAATTAAGCAGGAAGATAGTTTTAAATTGGTCTTAAAACCAATTCTGGCACAAACAAATATATATTTGTCCATATGCAGGCTTAGATAGTTCCACTTCAGAGTGAATCAGCCTGTTAAATAAAGCACTTACTAATTAAGACCTCCATTAGGATCTTAAAGTATGCCAATTAATAGGTCCTTCCTTAGGATAGGGAAAAGGATGTTAGCACTCTCTGAGAGGGATGTCCCCCCCCCCCCCCCAAAAAAAAAAAAGAAAAATGGAAGGATGATTTAAGTATCATAAGAAGGTACTGTTACACACCTATTATCGTTTTTCCCTTAACCCTTTTCTAGTCTTTTGGCTGAATTTAATAGTTGACAGTGCACCGCCAGGAAATGTGGAGAGAAATGGGATGGAAGGAACAAGAGTCCAAACTGTTATGTTGCCTTCAGGTGCAACACAAAGCATCTGACCTATTATCATTATTACCTTGGTTGTAATAGTGAATGTGTTAGCAAAGGGTTGCATTTTTATACGCACAACATTAGCATTCATATGGCAGTTGTGTTTCTGTTTGTATTTGATATATTTACTCTGGTTGGGTTTTCACATACTACACTACAATAACTCAAATTCTAATGTGAGAATATAAAATGTGTAACATTTCTCAGTACACTATTTGCAATGATTACAGTTGTTTTAAACAATAGTGCTACATTTTAGGGTGTTCAAGTTTTCTTTACTAGCAGTATTGGTTGACTGCCTACTGTCCCATAGAGTAAAATGATCTGTGGGCAGATCGGTAGTGATCGGGATGTTTTAGACGTGGCTTTTTTTACTGATGGAAGGAGCTACTGAACACAATAAGGAGGAAAATAAGGTACTTGAAATCCTCATGAAACCTACAACATGGTGGTAGCACAGTCAGTGTTAAAGAGATAAAGAAAGAAAATCAAACATAATGCTGAACAAACCCAGCATTCAGCCAACTCTGAGCCACATTGGTAGCAAATATTCTTTTGTCCAGCTGCTGTTTACAAGGTCTGAGCACATGGGACACTTATTTGAGCTAAGTGTATTATCATTCCACTTCAGTGAACACTACTCTGCTCAAAGCGCCGGTCAATGTCTCTGATTTTAGTCAAACTTTATCCATAGCCGAGCACTTCTGTATTGACAATCTCCCTTACATCTCTTGCACTACATTCTGCCAAGGTTGCATTGTAGGCTATGTGCTGTCAAATGACAAATAGCTGGGCGGCTCTCAGCTTCACCTCTCCTAGGGTGCACCAGCACTTCACTTTGAACAAACAGGGACTCTGTGTTAAATATCAAGAATATTGCCAAAGAAAACAAGGTGTATGCACACGTTGCTGTCACACAAGACATACTCCCCTGCTTCTTTGAGTAACGATTACCAAAAAAAAGTTTTAGCGCTGCAGCTACTTCTGATGACAAAGCAGCAGAGTGAAGCACAGGCAGGCTCACTTGGGTATATAAAAAAACTAAATTATTGAATACACCACTGCACAACAAAACTGAGCAAACAAACAGGTGGCTTAGTGGTAGAGTGCAAATAAGAACATTGGTGGTTCGATCCCTGGCCCTGCAGTCCCATGTCAAAGTGTCCTTGGGCAAGACACTGAACCTCGGGTTGCTCCCCGTGCTGTGCATCGGAGTGTGAATGTGTGTGAGTGTTTATCTGATGAGCAGGTGGCACCTTGTACAGCAGCCTCGGCCACAGTGTATGAATGCGTGTGACTGGTAAATGGTTCCTGTATTATGTAAAAGCGCTTTGAGTAGTTGTTGAGACTAGAAAAGCACTATATAAATACAGCACATTTACATTTACAAACATCAGATAATCATTGCTGCTCTGAGGACATCTGACCCAACAAGACTCATGTCAGTTACTGCTGGCAGGCATGAGGATCAGCAGAACAGAAACAATAGTCATCATAATTGCTAGTGGTTTGAGCTCTAATGTTTTTTAAGTAGGCTGTTTTTTCATCATTAAACCACAAATATATCTGGAAGAGCATTTTAGAATCTCTCATACTTCATGTCATTATTATTATTGGTGATGTGTAGTAATCAACCTGCCTCCCTACAGTGGTAAATAGTCTAAATTTAGAGGGGGAAAATTGGAAAAAATGCAGTCAGTAGAGTGAACTTCTTATTTGTTGTCACCAATGTGTGGAGAGATTTCGGGATAGGGGTGGATTATCTCTGTATCATAAGGGGGGCATCATAGTGTGGGGAGTAGTGGAGCTAATGCATCAGGGCGCCAACATAAGGAGGGCCCTCAAGAGGAAATTTTTGTGCTTAGTCCAGTCCTGCAATAGGATTAGACAAAAATAGTTTGTTGCCAGACATGGTAATTGTGTTGATATTGGTGACTGGAACTAAGCTTTCAAGCATTAATGTCCAAAAAACTAAAAGTGAATTTACAGTACATTACATACATTTAGTTTTCTTCCTCTGGATGTGGCTGTGTTGCGTTCTGGTTCCATCTTGTTGCTGGAGATGATCTCCAGCCATTCTTTGCCTATCTCTAATGTCTTTTCTGTGCTCTTTTGCAGAGTAGATGACATCTCTTGTACTTTAAACTATCCTTGAGAATCTTTATTTATTGCATATAATAAATGTACATGAATCCTTAAAATGCTATTTTGGTGAGTCTTTATTGTCTTCCCATTTAGTATGTAATCTTGAGAATAAAGCTTAATAAACAGGCATTTGAATAAAAATAAATACCTGAAATCTCTTTATCACACAAATCAGCAGGTTAACAGAAAGAAACATTCACAACACTGCCCTGTAGAAACATACAATACTTGTGCTAACTATTCAAAGAAGCTAGAAGCTACTTCACTTAACAAAGGAAGCAAAATGTGTCCATACATAAAGCATTAGACAAGTAAAAATACAAAGCATCACATCAATCACGGTCACGGACAACAAGCTTAAGTAGCACAAATGGATCCACAGGTTTCACCAGTTCCACAAGCATGTGGAATCTTAATAATTGCACAAAATGTGGATTTGGATAAGTATCAGATAACATTCAACCAACAATTTTCTGAATTATGGTAATTAACTTTAAAACAACATTAATATTTACTAATCTTTTTGCTGTCCTGTATTCTCTTCACTCTCTCTGCTCATATCTCACCTCACAGATGCACCTATTGGCTAAGTTAGAGAGGTGGTGAATAGGTGGTTAGAGAGGTGGTTCCTCAAGGTCCATCATGGGTCCCCTTCTATTTTCTCTGTACACCAACTCTCTTGGTTCTGTTCTTCACTCACATGGCTTTTCCTACCACAGTCAACACCCAACCTATTCTCTCTTTTCCCCAGTCTGAAACACAGGTAGCAGTGCGTCTCTCTTCGTGTCTGACGTCTCTCATTGGATGTCCACACACCACTTGAAACTCAACCTTGACAAGACCAAGCTGCTTTCCCTATCAGGGAAGGGTCCCCCAACCAGGACCTTACTATCACCATCAAAAAACTCTGTGGTAGTCCCCACCCAGACTGCTAGTTACCTGTGTGTGACCAACTCTCCCTCACTGCCAACATTGCTTCACCAACCCTATCGGGTAGATAGATGCTACATAACGTCAGAAGGATACGGCCACCTCTAACCCACAAGGCGGCTCAGGTTCTAGTTCAGGCTATCAGCTCTTCAGGCAGAGGTATTCTAGCTGTACCCAGAATTAGAGCCAAGTTGGCGAGGGTGCCTGCAGTACCTGTGGTCCGGCTCTCTGAAATGAACTGCCTGATGACCTGAGGTCTGTGTCCACATTTAAAAACTCAAAACCTTATTTTCACAGGTATTTGTTGAATTACAGTGTCTGTGTGTATGAATTTGTACGGTCACACTTGTATGTTCTGTTTATTTATGTTGATCACCTTGTTGTGTTTATTGCGTTCTTATTTCTATTCATGGCTTGTTTTAATCTGTATGCCATTTTTAATGTAAAGCACTTTGGGTTTACTTGTAATAAAAGGTTCTATATGAATTAAATTGACATTGATATCAGGGTGTCATGTTACATCTAGACTACTGTAACTCCGTCCTGGCTGGCCTGCCTGCAAGGTCCATCCAATCTCTGGAGCTCAACCAGAACGCAGCAGCACGACTGGTCTTCAAACTACCCAAGTTCTGTCACACTACACAGCTCCTCTGCTCCCTTCACTGGTTACCAGTTGCTGCTCGTATCCTCTTCAAGACACTAGTATCCTGCTTAACTTGCCTTATAACTTAAGTAATTGACACACTTTTTACCTTTTTTGATCAATGAAAGTCCAAGTCATATTTGCAATTAACACCATTGGTTCTATTTATTTCCATGAGATAGAAGTTAATAGTCCAGACAAATTACTGGTTTTATGTATGCTTATGTGGTGTTGCTGTGCGTGTGTCCGGGTGTGTGTGTGTTGCTGTGTGGTCAAAAACTGTATGTGCTTCCGGGTTGCAAAACCAAAGGTTCCTATTTATACTAAGGGCACTAATTGGCTCTTAACTATAACAAGTACAGTTAAAAAAAAAAACAGATCTGTGAATGAACTCTGGTCTCTGTGCTAAACGCCCATCCACCACCACAACCTCCACACCCTAATCATATAAATCGTGAGCTGCAGAATCACCTAATGTAAATGTGATACCATGGACATGGACTGTTGATGAAAGATACAACAAGTCTGTTTTTTAGAGTTGCGTAATGTTGCTAAACTGCACCCATGAGCAGAGAACACATCAATGCATATTTGATGCAATGCATAAGAGTCAACACAAACTGACACAAGCTTTCGCCTGAACAGGCAAGCAAAAACATACATAACTACAGTACCTTAGTCTAGGTTTGTGCAATAGCTGCAATAGCCTGCACGGGGAAAGACGCAAGGAATGACTCAGGAAATGACTTATCGGCCAGACAAACAGACAAAGAAATCACAAAGTCTAAATACACGATGTAACGAGTGTAGTGTGGTAGAATAATTTCTCTCAGGTCATATTCAGTGGCTGGTTTTAAGAGTTTTATTCACTGCGCGGTGGAGAAAGATGCTCAACAAGCAGCTGTAGGATTCTCTCTGACCAGAATTAGTTTCTAGCCAGGCTAAGTAGATTTTCATAGAATCAATACTGTCTGCTTCAACTAATCAAAGGTGCTTTGATTAGTAAAGCTGTGAGTTTGTGTTGGAGCCAACCTGGGCTCTAAACAATAGGTCTCACTCACAGAGTCAAGCAAATGCTTTGTTTCAACACTTATTTAAAACAAAGGCAGACATACTTAATTAAACTAAAAGTTGTGTATCAGGTAAAACAATAGGAACATAATCAGTCAACAGGAAAGGGGATATCAGGATAAAATGAGACTATAACTGTTAGGTAATTCATTTTCTTCTACAGTAGTAACGAGGGACAGGTGACATGAGGGCTGATTAACAAGTGAAACAAATCAGGACAGGGAAGACAATCACATAGGTGGGAAAACACACAAAAATAAAACAAGACGTGACACAGGAGAAACAGACATATAAAATGTAACACATGGATGGAAGAAGGAAAAAAAACAGAGAAGACAGGACATGAGTAACGCATAACCATTTAACAAATAACAGGGAAACAGTAACACACAGGGATAACTATAGATAACTATAGATAAATAGATAACTATTTGCCATCAAATAGTTATCTCCGACTTTGCCTCTCCCCCTGGCCCGGCAAACATTGGGGAACACACAGCACTGCTCCAGATCAGCACTCTGGACAGTGGTGGCGACACTAAAACCAAAAGAACCATGAAGGATATAATAATCTACAGCATTCTCTCGTAAAGCAGACCTCAAATATAAATGTTGTAGTATCAGCTGCTGCGCTTGCTTCAGCATAACATCTTACTTGGTGTATAAAATTCACACCATGATAGCGGCATTAGTGGCAGGAAGCATCGGGAAATCAGCCTAGCTAAGCTAATGTTGACTTTATTCTGTCTGCTCAGTGATCACTATCAATGCTGTAGAAAAAGCTCATTTAGTTACAGATTTAAATTCTCTGTAATACTTATGCTGACTCTCGGTTAAACAAAGACAACAAAAGCTCCCTTGGAATGGCAAGATTTGGCAGTTGTTTGTACAGAACACATTATAGGCGGAAAGGGATCCTTTAACCACTTACATCAGCTATTTCTGCTGAACCTTGACTTTTTTTTCACTGGGAATCTGCAAAGCTGCTTGGCACATCTTAAGGGTGCATGAATAGATGCTAGAGCAATTAAAAACTCTGAGAAGAAATCATCCCCACTCAAATGTTCTGCTCTATTCCCTTGTCAAGGAAACACGGCCTCTCCACAGTAATCCAGCGTTAATAGGTCGGGTTCAACCGGAGTGTCGAGCAGCCAAAAGCTGGGGATTTTCAGAGCTGTCAGACAACTAACCCACTTCCAAAAACCACTCCATAAGCATTGGGATAATGAAGCTTATACACCAGACAGAAAGTATGGCACAGTGAGCAAAACAAATATGCAAGGTTATAATTAGTGTTCAGGGGTTCATGGAAAGTTTGTTTTTTCATATACACAAGTGTATATGAAAAAACACCGTTACACTCAGGGTACGACAAGTTGTTTTTGGCTTTGGAGTTGGCTCTGGACTGTGTGTGTGTGTGTGTGTGTGTGACAGTGAGTTAACCGTGCAAAGGGAACACTGAAGCACAGTTTCTTTCACATCAAGACTGATGATGTAACAGCTGCAACATTGTGTTAAAACGTATACTAATATAATAATAAAATAATAGATTGGGGTTGAATGTCATTGTAATTAACTACACTATGTCATGTATACATGGTTATTTATTTTGAATAGGCTACAACCAGTGATATGTTTATCCAACAATAACACTGGCCATCGTTTAAACAACTCAATAGAAGGAGAATAATATACTGGATTGTTAATTAATTATTGTGTTATCCAATTCATTTTAAACACTATATTCAAGATGTAGTAAATGTGAGCCTGCATCATTTATTTGTAAGTATTATATGTATTATTCATAGCTCTAAATGTAATCACAGTCCACATGCCACGATCTCAAATTCCCAAATTAAAACAAGACTGAAAATATTGATTCTATTCTGTAGATCAGCTGCTCATCTCTTGACTGCAACTAGGATTCAAGTGTCCTGATGATATGATGATAACATCTTTTTATCAAAGACACGTTAGCCATTCAGAAATGAGGATTTTGAAATTGTTATAAAAGAGCCATTCACCATCATCATTCAAAGAACAGTGAGATTTTTTAAGACATTTCTCCACATCCCTTGCAATCCAAAACCTGTTATCCCAACCTGTTTCTTTTGCAGTGGAGGAGGTGAAATCATTGTTGGGAAACTTCCATCATGAGAGAAGAGGTTTGCGACGTGATACTGACTGCAGCCCGGCAGGCAGCAGGAAATGAAGAGAACACAAATACAAACCAAATTGTGGAGCTTCAGGTCTCACTCACAGATCACAGGAGCAGGTGTGCTTGGAAATGTCACTATTTCCTGGTAATAATATTGCACTGGGCATGTGTAAAAAACTCAGATCAATTTCACTGGACTAGTTTGAGTTGTATGATATGGGACACCCCTTCTAGGCCTGCCACTGGCCCTCACACTTTTAGTAAAGCGGATTGAGGAGAAACATTGGCCAAAAAAGAGAAAGAGAGAAAGAGAACATAAAGAGAACAGCCCTTCCTTGATTCTGCCATCAATGAGGGAGTTTTAGATGTTATCAGAAGGTCTGACAGGCACTGTGTTTCAAGCATACTGAGGCTTTAAGGCAGCAGGCAGGTCAACAGATAATGACAGAATGACTGAAACACAATCTAACATTGTTGATCTGGCACAGTTACTGGGGTTAGAACAAAGCTGACCCTTTGCTCAGTGATTTCTATTATATTTTATTGTTTGCTCTGCCCACAACATGACCAAGAGTGCTCTGGAATGCCCTTGGTTCCATCGGCATTGTGCATCATGCATTTGGCTTTACCTACTTTGATTCACAAAAATAGATACTCACTCAGATCTCACTCAAACAGCACAGATTTCTATGGATATTAAAATGTATTATAAAGTTGACACAAGTTTAAAAATGAAAAACCCATATCTCATAAGGGCTACAAAGTAATGTAAGAAGGTCTACTACTGCATCCTGACTTGTGACTCCTTGAAATTATTTTCATGAGAATTAATACTCTCTTGCAACTGCAGCCTATATTAACACTGATGGAGATGAAATGTGGTGAGTGGTCCCATTTCATTAAGTATTTCTGCTTTACTGATTACTCCAGCGCTTCCCAAAAGAGAGGAAAAAGCAATCATCATCCTGGGTATGTCCAATGTTCCACGGGCAAAGTTGGCACTCCAGTGTAGTTAGCAGTAGTTTGGCCTCAGACCATCGACCACTCCTCTCCTTTTTTGATGAGGAGAGGATGATCTGGGGCTTCTATGCTATCTGTAGCGTACTTGGCAGATTGATTGACTTGGACTCCCTCGAAGACAAAGATCAATGTCTGCAGTTGATGGTTCAGGAGATTACACAGGTGTAATAGAGACGCCACTTCAACTTTTCTTGAGTGAGAGGAGAAGGCCGGGATTTACAAAAATGGATGGATTGAAGATTTACTGTATTTCTGTCCGGGAAATGACTTGTAATGGGGTCATGAACTCATACAAGGATTAAGCTGTTTCGGCTGTTTTACAGGGACAAACTTCGAACTTACCTCAAAATAAAAAGTCAGGGCCACCACTGTTCAACCTTGAGCTAATGGAAGCTAATGCACACTGTTTTGTCCTCTCACAGTAAAACCAAAGCATCTCTCTTCATGCTCTCACCTTGACTGGTGGAGCCAGGCATTCTCGATGATGACAGATTCGTACTCTGGATGACTCGTAGAATCCCGCTAAGCCTAACGACCTTTGGTACCATTTGAAAGCTAATCCTCTTTCACATCATCTTCATGGAAACTGCCATTGTGCAAATTCGTTTCCAATTAAGAGAATAAAAATAGAAGCAGACACATGTATTTCACTAGGAGCCCATTACTCATTGAAATTGAACTCTCATTCCTCCTATCAGTTCCTTCAACAAAGCCTTGCTTTGGCAAAGAATCTAAGCAAATCGAAGAAGAATAACTCAGGTACGATTTGCGGTTTGTATGAGACATCTTGAAAAAAAGACTCTACAGCTCCTTTTTCAGTGAACAGTTTTCAGACATTGCTCATAATTCCATTTTCCCTCCTACAAGGCCCAGGCCTTGTTTAAACATGGTTCAGAGAGCCTTGACTGCAGGGATACCCATAAGAGATGGCATGTCAGGGTGAGGAATAGGCTAACTAATGAGGACTCTCATAATCCTTTAGCTCGAGCCTAATGGGGCATTTAAACGAAGACAATGCATCTTCTGGCACATAACCCCACTCTTCCTTACACTCTCATTTGTAGGAAATCATGTTTCAAGGGGAGCACAATTAGTTAAAGCAGTGATAAAGAGCCACAGAGCCTTTTTTACTAAAATAATATCACACTTCAAAGCATGCATTAATCAGTAATGCCACTACATTATAATACTCACAGGCATAATTCACCCATTTTAACTCATTCTTACCATTCAGTATGATGATTGAATGTGCTACTCAGGTGCACATAGTCCACATTTTTCTTCCAATCATTTCTTCATGAATTGTACTAATTATCAGGGAAATTGTTAATGTGACTTAAATGGAATCCTTTTGTTTTTCTTCACCGTAACAGGTTCAAATCTGCGGTGTGATATGATTGATAATAAGCTGCCGTTGCGGCTGTGAATAATCGTAGCCCATCAGTCTTGCTTTTTGTGCACGTTGCTAAGGTCCTGCTTCTTGGCTATCGGCCCGGAGTGAAATGATCCGCTTTCACCCCGAGGAGATGTAGCAGTCACAAGGCTGGGATCCCCCAACCTCCCGCCTAATGTCCCCCCCTGCTGTTCACTGTCTTCCTATTATAATATTATGACCTCATCCCTGGTAGATCCATGTGCCTGCCCCCTGTGTGTTCTGTCTATGAATATGTATGCCAGTGAATAATAACAGAAAAATCGTTGTCAAATCGCCCCTGGCTGTCTCCAATGTGGCGCCTGTATAAAACCCCAAGCTGCAGCCTTCCTTTTCTTTGTCCTGCATATTATTTTTTCTTGTTGGAGGCTAATCCCCATACAGTAAAGTTATGAAAAATCCCCTGGATCACATATTATAGACCAAGGTGACCAGGCTTTTGCAAGCACGGGTGTCGTTCAGTTGAATTTACATGTCTTGCTTCCCTACCATGAAGTAATTTGTAATATTCTTCTTTTAGTCTTTAAAACACAACTTATAAAGTGACACCTGGTGGCTTTAGAGGTTGCATTATTTTATATGCATCCCATACCAAGCTGTTAATAACAGGAATACATTTGCAAAGCCCGCTGTATTAAGCTTTATAAAAGTCGAATTGTGTGTGTCATGACAAAGGTATGTCACATAAGCTTAACAGCCCCCTGCTCTTCCATAAAGTGTAACCAACATAACAGGTTATATATATTCCTCCTGCCTCTAGCTATCTTTCAAAATAATGAGACCAGTGGTATTTCGCTTTACCTAAAGGTCAAAGTAGTTTAATTCAGACATTTCTCTTTAATGTGAGTTAGTTGGAGAAAATGAATCCAACAGATACTGTATGTGTTCCTTCCCACATGAATCCCAGATGCATTACTGCAACGCTGGACATTCACCTGAGCAAGTGGGCAACATTTGTGAAACCTTTTGCTCTAAATGAGTGCTTGTTAACACAGGAGGAGCGTCAGAGGAAGGTGAGGAGTTCAGTGACAGAGACGGCCGGTGAGGGCTGTCTATCCAGCACACTGGCCTCAGAAGGGAGTCTTGTTCATCTAAATGTTACTCTACCAGAAAATAGCATGACCTTTACTTAAAGAAGAGTTCTGGCCATCACTTGTATCACTCGTTGTAATTGCTGAGATCTGGGAACATGGCGACACAGTTTGATGAGGAAAGAAACACGAGAAGTCAGCCAATCGGACAGGTTGTACACAGGCCAACACTTATATATAATATATATAAACCACTTCATTTGAAGCAGAAGCCAAAAGTGAGTCATCAAAACGCTATTGGCTTCAGCACAATGAAAACACATAGAGCTGCTTCTTTATGGACTGTGCTCTTTATCCTGCTGGGCTCTGATTAGCTCTGTAGATGGAATGTCTACTAATGGAAGCTAGCCAATATCTACTGTATGTGCACGTGCAAGGGTGTAAGCCCTTGAAAAACCTAAGCACCTGATCACATTGGCCAGAATGTCTTGTCATTGATCACAGCCGGGACCAAGCTTGTGCAAGCTACTTTGTATGCTTTCTTACTTATTGTTGTGTAGACTTTGGCAGTTTGGGGGTGAAGTTGCAACGTTGTTGCATTATTCATGTAGTTGGGTTTACATTCACACTGCACTTTGTCAAGTACACCAAATATTGTAAACAAATGTCAGAAGGTAGAAATGGTCGCTTGTTTATTGGACAGAATTTCTGGGTGAAACTTGTCAACACTTAGAAATAATTTAGCAACACCAAATTTACAATGGCTTGCGTTTTCTGGTTCTGCTTTGGTGTTTCTTTTATTTTAATATAAAGTAAATAATGGGTTAGGGTTAACAGACAACCAGTGATGTGTGCTCAGAACCGCTCATGAATCTAAAAGTTATCATCCCTTAAATTATTTATAAGTCCGTAAATTGTGTGCAAAGTTAAACCCGCAGGCTAGTGAATGCACTGCTTTTGGTTCACTTCCTGTATTTGGGTGTATTTGATTGTGTTCTCACCTAAAGTGAACCAAACTCTAGTTCACTTGGAAGAGAACCAAGACCCCCGTTTTCATGCAGACCAGAGTTTGGTTGTTTGGTCTACACCAGCGTTCAAATGAGCTTTCACACCACCCCAAAACAACTGGAATATCCAACCAAACTCTCCAGGGTTTCGGTCTGAATGGACTAAACTGCTCAGGTATGAAGCATTATTTAGTATTTAGCCAACTGACATGACTGTGGTAACGACCATATCATCTAAATCTTGGCAAACAAGCAAATGCGTATTTTCCCAAAAATGTTGAACTATCCCTTTTAGCTGTAACCTAAAAAGACACACCAGGAAGTTGGTCCTTAAATTGTGATGGATGTTAATGGCAGGGTTATGGTAGGGTAATAATTTTACAGTTCATCTTAATTTTTCTTTCAAATAAGTTTGACTAATGTGTTGGCGTGTTGTGATGCTGCTGTGTGCAGATCTCAGCAGTCACTTGGGTGAGTACAATGTCTAAATCAATGGCCCAAAACAACTAGTCATTACAAAGTTATTATGATGAAACTCTGATCCTTTGACTGCCTCATCAGCTGTCAAACATAGGAAATCCCCTTAATCCAAACATGAATCACAGTACACTGAGCCTTTCTAAAATCAGTTGTTTTTCCACTGCTGATTTGTAAAAAGCCCCAGCTGCGAGGCACCCACACATAACTACTGCTGCTGTCTTTGTCACAGTAGCATGCTGATAAAAACAAAAGTCAAAAGATACCCGCTCTCACCTTGATGTGGTGCCTCTGGAGAGCGTGATTAAGGCAGCCTCCAAACAGGCTGTGTTTTGTACGGCTGGAACATCCCCCAACAGGAGGATGAGAGAAGGGGCCAGCAGGTCCATGGCCACACAGATATTGTGTCTTCATTATAATCCACACAGGGCTCGGGGGGCAGCATTGTTTAGGGTGGCAGTGTGCTTCTCTTAAGGCTAATCTGCAGAAGCACCAGCAAGGGCAGACTGTCTGGGCTGCATGTCTATGCATTCTCCTGTTACACAACAGCCTTCTTCAAGAGGTGAAGATGAGGAAACATTGATTATCATACTAAAAAGAAACCAATATCCACCTCTTGGGATTGCAAATGTTCTTTGAAACATACAGTTAGTGACCTGGAGGTTGGAAGTTGGGATACTGCTTAACACATCACAGCTCAGCGTTTGTACTCTCTCAGCAAGCCAGCTGCTAATTAAATTCCTAATATCAGGAGTCACTCAACATCTTGGTGAAAGGTGTATTTTGTTTGTATTTGCAAGAGCAAACTGTTTGGGAACAGTGCTTTTAAAAAATGTATGAGGATTTAATGCAGTTTGCTGCTATCCTGCCCAGTGATGACAGTGCAAATTTTACTCTGAAATAAACTTTCAAAGTTGATTAGTGTATGAAAAGAAGCTGTTTTTTGCTGGAGTATGTAGTGCTTTAGAGGAGTTTGATAAGGCTGGAACAGAGAGCAAAAAGCCTTGGGCCACAGTATGTTTTCAATGATGCAATTAACTATCTCTTAATACATGTATATCTTATGATTCGAAAAGCCAGACAGGTCAATTATAGCCGGCAGCAAAAACTAGTTGAAGTGAGGTTGTGCATTTTGGTCCCTTAGTTGATATGCTATGGTTTAATTCTGATGAAGTTACTCCACATAGCCCATAGTATGCACACACCTGAACTCCCAGACTCTCATGCTGTCACAAGAAATTTAAAGAGGCCCAACACTGATGTTGGATGAAGTTCTAGCTCTCAGACAGTGTTCCACTTCATCCCAAAGGATGGGATTGATGCCAAAGATCACGTGCTTCCACAGCAAACTAGGAAAACCATTTCTGTATGGACCTGGCTTTGTGCATGGAGCCATTGTCATGTTGAAACAGCAACACAGACTGTTGCCACAAGGTTTAAAGCACATCATTGCCTAAAACACCACTGTATGCTGAGGCACGTAGACTTCCCTTAAAGAGGCCTAAATCCAACATGAATACAGCCTGAGGCTGAAGGTACACAATAGTATTTGGACTGGACTTTTACTTGACTACATAGTGTAAAACTAAGATTCTGGATCGAAACCTTAAGTATTGATACTACTAATACTAAGTCTTGTTTTGACTATCAAACACCAACAGGACTGATACCAATACAATGGATCAGTCTCATGATAGAGTTGATGCTAGGCACATTGAAACTCCTCGCGTTCATTGC
This sequence comes from Etheostoma perlongum, assembly GCA_026937815.1. Classification (NCBI taxonomy): domain Eukaryota; kingdom Metazoa; phylum Chordata; class Actinopteri; order Perciformes; family Percidae; genus Etheostoma; species Etheostoma perlongum. The sequence continues at coordinate 25,751,818 of CM049388.1, read as the reverse complement.
TTCTCTGTTGCTGTTGTGTGCATGCATTCTTGCACCTTATTAGGTAGGATAATTCCCACAAAAACATTTATTTACCATTAAGATAGGTCTAATTATATGGTCATCACCAAACCCTACTGTATGCCAAGGACAGCAGAAATAACTTTGAATGTTGTCTACTTAACCAAGAAAGCTAAAGACCATGTCAGAGTTTTTAGAGATTTCAAGAATCATATCTGTCACTACTGTTGACCTTAAGTACAAGGGGAGATGAGTTCTCACTGACTTTCAGAATTGATTTTAAACTATGTGGTTACAGTATTTAAATGTCGTCATGGCTTAACCCCTGACTCATGACCTTGCCACTACCCTTTCATACAATTTGTGGCTAAAGCAATCCAAACCTTGACCCTTAGAGTGACTGATCAGAAAACTTTTGGAGAGCACTGACAAATGACACACATGCATTTGTGCTGTTTTGGAAGCCAATTAGAAGCAATGTGTTTTGCTGTTTAATTTGGAGGACTGGTTTGGCGGTTCCTCCAGAACAACCAAAAAACTAGTAAATGACTTAGGGGCTTTAAAGAGCATTATTTTGTGATCTTAGGTAATTATGGCACAGTACAGATGAAGAGATGAGGTGCCTGACGATGTCATCTTTACATATGTTTATTTAAATGAGAGATTTGATTTCAATTTATCAAATGTGTTACTTTTTAACATGCACAGTCAAAAGAGTGAAAAATTACCAGATCAGGTGATGATGAATCAGAATAAATAGCATCTCAATCGGAGCTGCTCATAGTCTAAGATGCAGCTCACCAGGTTTCATGATATCACACAGCAGGGTTAAGGGGGCTGATGATGAAAGAGAAGTAATGTGCAAATCTTATATTTTTTGTCCTTCAACAATCTACACTGACTTTCCCACTCCGTCACAGAAAGCCCAGCCTTCTACTGTATATAAGCAGTTATAACCTTGAACATATCTTCAGCTTTAGTAATACAGCTGAGGCAGAGCCAGCCACGGCTTACCTTGTCAGGAAACCTCGGCTCAGCAGTCGCAGCACGTGGGAAAGGCATACAGTATGTCCGCTCACACAGAACATGTCTCCTGTATATTATTCATAGAGCATGTTTGAGTTTCTAGTTGTTGGTCTGTATCTGAATTGTTGGTTTTGATCAGGATAAAGTTATTTTTCCAACTGCTCGCCAGATTCCTGTGAAATTTGAATATTGTGACCTCACTTTCACTAATTCAACACCATCTGGCCAAACTTTATACAAGAAAAATACCAACATTTAATGTGCAGATTGCCATGAAATGTACTGTGCACATTCATGTTCCCAAAAGATGAGATGTGAAACTGTGTATAACTAGAAGAGTCAGGGGGATAAGACATAACCCTGAGGTGCACCATTGCCTAAAGGGCTCGATAAAAGGTTGTTAACCTCAACCCACTGTCTCCTTCCCTACAGGCAGCTCCTGGTCCAGTGGCATATGTAGAGGCACCCAGATCCATCAAGGGTCAGCGTTCTCCAGGAGTTGCAGTACATGAGGAAAAGTGGGTATGATGGCATCCTCAGCAGATAGGTTGGTGCACTAGGCAAATGATAAGGAATGGTATCGATGAATAAGATGGAGGGATTGTTTTTCCACATGATTTAAATCCAACAATGATTATTGGAAGTAAACTTTAAGTTAAGATTGTTTTCCTATGTCAAAGCCACAATCAGAGCTATTTTTTCAACTGGGCCACAGCCATCATTGGGAAAGATGTAAACAACATATATTTAATATGCATATTGCCATAAAAGTTGTTGAGCACAATCAAGCCCCCAAGGAACTTATTTGAATGTAATCACCTAAAACACTCACTAGCCCCCCCCACCCCATGGCATGTTGAATCATCTAGTTTGGGTTATTTGACATAATTACACCATGCTTTAATGTGGCAAACAATATCCCCACAATAGTAGTAGTAGTAGTTTAGCAATGCCGTATTCCTAGATATGACCAATGTTCCTTTCCAGTGGACCTGTGAGGTTTGAAGATGTAACCTTGCAGCCTGAACATCTCTGGCCTTCTGAGGAGTGGAGGAGCTGATCAGCGGTGTAACTCTGACAGCAGAGTGTGAGTGGCCACCACTGCTGCCCTTTATTAGTGATAACTTGAAAAAGAGCAGCACTGAAATCATGTCGGCACTGACCTTCACCTTGACCAGGAATGCACACGGGATGTTATCAACTCCTTGGGGAAGAGGGATGGGGTTCTGTGTGGATGTGTTGTGGCACAAAACTTATCACAAGTGTAATATTTCCCTCAGCGAAATTGCCATACGGAGAATATGAGGATGTTCTGCTTTCAATATGGAAGTGAATACTGCTGGCTTTTTTTGTAATTATGATGGTGATTACAACATGGGTGAGGTGGGAGGGGAAGGGGGCCATGAGCGGTAAATAAAGGAAGGACATGAGGTTGCAGAATATAGATGAGGTAGTAAACAGCTGTTGGCTCTGCCTGTAATGACAGTTTGTCATCATTTCAAAAGGTGCATCTGAAACCACATGCAGCTAAAATGACAAATTCTGCTTTGAGTCTGGAAATTGGTCTGACTGAATGACGGAAGAAGTGGTCGCCTAGAGCCGAGGGCTGAGGATGTGGATCTTAAACTGTATCAAAGAGCGAAGGGGCTCCTGGAAAATCTCTTGCCGAGCCAGAGAAAATTAACCTGCGAGAGTCCAGTCTCCATTACTGCAGCACTGGCAGAGGGTCACCATCTGGCAGAGATCTATTGCACAATTACCTGAGGTGCTACAGTGATTTTCTGCAAAATAAAGGCCCTCAGATGGAATCATAGAGGAGCAGCTGAATTCTATAACCAGAAGCTGTTCTAAAAATACAAAAGTACTTTTTGAAAGCACCCATTTTACTCCAAACTTGTAACATCAAAGCAATTGCTTGCCGTGCTGTCGCTTCATCGTGGTTTGGAATTAAATTACTTGTGATACATCTTCTGTTTACTTCTTGGCAATTACAGGTCTGACATCAACATCGTGTTTCATATTTACTTGGAAACATTTTACAAACTAGAGAAGACTTTCCTTGAAAACAATGTGTGTGATTGCTGCGTGCATTGATGCTGATTGGCTTGATTTTGAAAGACTTTGAAAACACATGAAAACACATTTACTGAGTTATAACTGCAATGAGAGTGAATAGATATCCAAAGTCTTTAATGCAACATACAACTTATAATAATAACTTTTACAACTGTAGATGCCGTTATAAAAACCCTCTCTGTCTGAGAAAGTATTTTGTATGAAAGTGAATTATTTCTTTCTTTATAGATTAGTTGTGCAGTCTTAAAGTGTACCAGGTCAATGAATGACATAATACAAGTTAAAACTGACAACTGTTTAAGAATGACTTAAATACTACATTAGAAAAGACAAGGTTTTATCAATGGTACATTCAGGGTCATACATTAAGCATATGTGGAGTCTGAAATGCTGTCAAAAGGTCTGAAAGACAAAGTTTTTCTCAAAGTAAACCTCTCTGAGGGAACACGACAGTTCTTTATGCCTCACTGGTAAGCCAGATTTGCCAAGTACGTCAGGCTGGAAATTTGTGGTCTGAAACCTTATCCTCTGCAATCTGTGTCAGTCAAATCTATTTGACAAGTGGCATTTGAGACAGAGAGCTTATTTCTTCGTTTTGCAAAATCACAAAACTGTTAAGTCGGGAAGGAAACGTTTTTTTTGTGAGTAAGGTAGGAAAACAATATGGCTGTACCAACTGACAAGTCTTTATCAGGAGTCTGTCAAAATGTTTTGCAGCTAATATATGACCAAATGCAACGTGTCATTGAAAAACGTTCTTGGTGACAAGTTGTTGATGGAAATATCAAGCAGATAAAGACTGGGAGAAGGGCAAAATAGATTGTGTTTGAACAAATTATCATTTACTTTCCAAGTGTTTTGAATTCAAACATGGAGTTTCAATATATAAAAGGGACTAATATGCACTATACTGTGTATAACTGTGTATAGCCTTCGGTACAAGTGTCTGTGGAGATAAGAACCCTGAAAGTGTGCCAATGGCTGACCTCCAGTGACCGTGTTTTGTTTTCCTGCAGGTTGCCAGATCTATTTTATTATGAAGAGCTGCAACCAATAAGACATATTAAAAAACTTGCTCACAGTGACATTGTACAATATTGTTATGTACTCTATAGTCGGATTAGCCGGATGTCCCTCTCCCACGCCGCTTTCTTTGTGTTGGTGTTCTAAACTCCGGTTGACTCAGGAAACATCCTCATCCTTGTAGAAGCAACAATCAAATTATATTTATCTTTTGTTTGAGTAAAATTCCACCAAAACATGTTTGTTCCCTAGGCTATTTAGCAGAGGCACCGTTGCTCCGTCTGGTTTTTAGCTTTGTCCAAGAAGATTGTGATTGGTTTAAAGAAATGCCAATAACCCAGAGCCTCAATGTTTTTATGGTTTTCAGTTTCAATACGGACAATCTCCACAAGCTCCCGTTCAGTGCATTCTGGTAGTATTCTAGTTTTCTAACTTTTGAGCGATAGGGAATATCAAAGCTTGTTTTCTCTGGTCCATTCTACTGCAGAGACTAGTTTTATGAAATTACCCTCTTTCCAGCGGTGAAATACTTGTTAAGGCTGGCAGCTAAACATTTGGGTTAGCGCTTCAACTCTGAGCTGATGTTGAGGGGCAAGGGAACGGGTTTGTAAAAATCCTGCTTTCTCCAGCTCTGAGGATCTTTCAAACATGGTTTTCCTTTCACAAAGTGACCTTAAAAGAAGGAATACCCGCCCCCCTTATGTTCTCATCTAGATTATTGTAAGACATTATATTTCAATCATAGCTTAAATAGCATACACCATAAACAACTGGTACTATATACAGCAGCATAGCTTTTATTCGGATGTGCACAAATCAGTTTTGTTAGTTTGTCCCCTTCAGGATGAGGTGCATCCTGATCTATTACGTCATCAGGTCAACATGTTAATACATTTAGTTTTTATTATCAAATCCCGCAAAACTAATGACATTCCCATCAGCGCTGTGTTTGCTGCTTCTATTAGTATTAATTAAGATGACCATTAAGATGGTGAACATGGTAAATATTACACCTGGGCATGTGGTGTTAGTTGGCCAAGGGCCCACTCACAATTTACACTAATACATCCTCTGCTTCTTAAAAGCTTTAAGACAAAACTGTGTATCATATAGAAAATAAGCCTTATTGAAACTAATCTTTTCTCTTCACCCACTTCAAAGCTGATTAATGCAAATCAATGGCTTTAATACCATACTTTAAACCCCTGCTAAATCCCTATGCTTGGCATTTATGATGCACAATGTTCATAGTCTCTGTATATAATGGCTTCCTTTCTATATAAGCTTTATTTTGGTTTACACTTCTTGAAATCAACATTTTTACGTTATTATATTCCTTTAGGAGTTAACATATAATGCCATAAACCATTTCATCAGAGCAGATGCTGCATTCATTAAACAGTTATTTTGAAATGAAGCTCTTCTCTGTTTGACTTGTTATATTAAAACCAATACAACTTACAACACTAAGATCACAATACAGAGTTGAAAAAAGAATGAATTTTACTTTCAATACAACTTACTAACAGCACAATCATATTTTGTTCCCCATATGTCCTTTTCTATTCTTGGAGTCTGAGATAATTCTCACATGGCCAGTTGTCTAATGGACCAATGGCTGTATGATGGAGCTGGCTGTGGTTGCTAGGAGATTTGTGATGCACCGCAAATCCTCAAGTACTGATATGAAACCATTTTTATTTTAAGTAAGAAGAAAATTGTTATTCGCCAAAGTAATAGTTCCTTGAATGACACCTCTCTTGAACATGGCTCCTGGTTGTTTTGTCTCATTTTTCCTAATAAAAAAGTCATACAGGTTAAATGTGGGCAGTACTCAAACTTACAGTACAGTAACACAGAACAGGTCCCAGTTCCCCAGCAGTTGTGAGTTGACGTGGCACTGCTTTCTGTGGAAACAGTGGAGCATGAAAAGCTCTCTCCCCCAGGCTACAGGCACAGAAGAATGTCAGGGAGGACGAGTGTGTTCTGTCTGGCCACATGGTGCCACAGGAGAGGCGTCTTCTTTGAAATAGTTGAGTCAGGATGCGGAACAAACTCACAGCAAAGAGCACCTGAGTAAAACTGCAACAGGCCAGCCACAACGAGACTGGCAGGCTGTTCACTCTGCACACTCTGATCAACAGGAGTTATTTCTCGCTATGTTTAGCTAACTGTGAGGATGAAGTTTCTACTAAACATAAGAGGACAGTGGAGGAGCATATTGCACCTGGTATCCACAGATTTCTAACGGCACTTTCACACAAATTGGACTTGTATTAAATCTTGCTAACTCGTTTCTTTTCAATGTGAGAGTCCATTACGAATGGCAATGCAATCGAAACATCTGGGTTTAGATTCAGTAACATTATATTATTCAATGTAACGCAGCTACAAATGTAGCTGCCAGTCATGAACTGATTCACAGCCATGTTCTGATGAGCTTACCCACCATACACTAAAAGGCAATGCTCCTGCTGCTTTCTGAAATGCCCGTACCTACTGGGAGCCGCAGGAAACCTTTCCCCTTGTGTGCAATTTTAACTGTCCACTCAGGTATACGCAAGCATTATCACAATGCTTTGATAATGATCAACAGTGCCAATCGGCATGTCAAAGTTGAACTTAAAAAAGTAAGATTTGTGTGAAGTAACTTCATACCCACAAGTGAATCCGCTGATTTTGTTGATTTAATTGAAATGTATAGATTTATTTTTGCTCTTTTAAATGCTGGTGTGACCAGTCCTTTAGATCTTAGCAAACACACAGAGATAACATAAGATGAAAGAACAAACAGGAGTAAGAGTGGACAAGGGCTCAACACCAAAGGTATTCATTTCTAGGTACTGGAGAATTCTTCCAAAGCCTAAATAATGTTGACATGCAGCAGTTCTCGAAGCCCGTACATGTAGAATTTGACAATTTTGAACTTTGGTGACTCCTAGTAGCAGTTGGAAAAAATCCTCTGACAGTAGGCACACACCGACAGTATCCGATGGGCCTTAAACCCTCTGAAACCTAAAGCCATTTTTACAGTTTATTGTCCGTCTGGATTTATTTTATAAAAAAGCTTGTAAAACATCAACCCTGTTGTCTACAGTCAAGATATGAACATCATTGTTTTTAGGACAAACTGGGTTATTAGAATATTCGGGTTGCAGTGAGGTCACTTGAATGTTAAAAATGGTTGTAGGGCCTTAAAGACAAATAAATAAATAAAACGGAACATGAATCTTCCAGATATGTATTGATATCACAGACAGATAAGTAATACATAAGCCATTTTCCTCTCTAAAACACTTCTCATATGTCTTGGGAGTCACACTGTGAAGAAATAATCATCATAACTTATACAGTTGACAAAATACATACATTTTTTCTAAGAAAGTCAAGACACTTTTGCTCTCATGACATTTACTTATGCCAATAATAACATAATAATGTCATATTTATTGATATTACACCCACAGCAATGCTACACAAGCAAATGCGTGTCAAAAATGTGCGCCTCTTGGCCTTCTATACAGCCTATTGGCCTTTTTTTACCCACTGGCCTTCCATACAAGAGGGTGACGTTGTCTCCCATATATGGGCATGCTGGTGCCACTATTTCCGGAAACCAACAGAAGGAGAGACGAAACTGCGAGAAATGAGCCAAAACGCAAAGAATTATTGACATAAAGTGGATCAATCTTGGATGTAACAGTTTGGATTTAAAGCCCAACGACCCCGAAAGAGGCTGGAAGTTCCAGGCTCAATAGAAAATCACCTGTAGAGGCTAGAAGGACCCGGAAAAGACCTCCATAACCGCTAACTCGTCAGGTTTTAGCCGCAACTTTTGGTGAGTCGATAGCTGTTATGGTTATTAAATGATTAAACTATGAATCAGAGGTGCTGTTTTTACGCGTGGGCGAGTGTCTCGGTCTTAATACAATCTACTGTGCACGCTATGTTTGGACTCCAGCTCTGTCTCCAAATAATTTCAGGTTCATATTGAGTAATTCTACACAAGAAGCAATGCTAATGTTTTGTGACCTTCACAGTCAACAATTATAAACCTTTCGCACACATTTTAACTTGTCAAACACAAGTGATCCCCTGCATTGCCATCATAAATTTTAGTTACATGCTATAAAGATACAAGTTGGTAAGATTCATTCAGAAAGCAAAATCACATATCATTGTACAAGATGGGCAGGAAAACTGGTGATGCAAAGTGAAGAAGAGTTTGTGAACCTCTGGGATGAAGAGGTATCTAATCTCTGCCAAATAAAACAGGCTTTTTGCGAGTCCATGGAACTTTTGTTTACCAGCTGTAGTTTGGTTGTAAATGGGCCTTGTAGACAAACACAATACTAAAAAGGCACCAAAGTAAACCTTTCTATTACGGCTTGGAATGTGTGATCACACCCAGCGTTTTCTCTGACTGGCAGGATACTAGGTTCTGAGTCATGCCTGTGATACATTGTAATTGGATTAGCTCACAGTTTCTCCATCACTCTCCTCATGAGTTGTTCTGTGAGGCAGGACTTAGTATTTGCAGGTGATACATTATTCCACACATGGTGCAAATATAGATGCATTAGAGAAACAGTTATTCCATTAACCCATGCTTCCTTTTTTCTTGTTCTTCCATTTCCTGTCTGTGCAGGGGGAAAGAGCTCAGTGCAGTTAGTCTGAACTATAGATAAGTCTGTTTGTTCCTTGAAGGCAGGACTACTTACTAAACCTGACTACACACTATCTGGGTCATGTCGATGATTAATGAGGAACGCTGCAGTGCATTCTAACATATTGACACATCTGCATACATCAAAATGTCTAGAGACAATATGTCTCCAGTCAGAGTTACAAGGTGTGTATGATTGCCTTTAAATTGGTTTTATAGTGGCTCTTTATTCCTGCCTAGATGTTCGACACCACTTATTCCAGGCTTTAAGTGTGAACAATTGCTACAGTTTTGACGAGGCTTAGGGCAAATTTCACTCTGGGTTCACATACACAAGCTCCTCAGTCATGGGACAGTGGACACCACAGGCTTTTGGGCTCAAACCTCCCTTCATCCGTGAACTGAGAACAATCCTCCCCTCTCCCCCTCTCGACCCAGGAGACAGTGAACAGGGTAGCAGGCCCGTCCACACATGCAGTCCTTCCTCTGCTCCAGGGCGTCTGATGTGCTCAGTGATTCCCCCTGCACTAGCTTATATTACAAACATCCAACCAGGTCACTCTCCAGAACAACTTGCAACATTGCTGGCTTCGGTTTCTTCATGGAACTTGCTAAAGTGCTAATTTTCAGGTTCATAATTGTATTTACAGGTTGTATCAGAATAGGTTAACATGGTTTAATTTTCTAAAAACACCATAATTTTGTTGTACTGCACATTGCTGCAGCTCCTCTTTTCACCATGTGTGTTGAGCTCTCTGTTTTAGCTACAGAGTGAGACATCTCACTACTGTTCAATCTTTGTTGGGAGTTGCACATGCGGACTAAGCCAGTCAGAAGCAGAGTATGAGGGCGTGCCCTCCCAAAGTGACACTCGTTTGTCTCTGAAGTAAAGGCTGGACTACAATAGAGTTGCTTGGAGCAGTTTGTGAACAGTGTTTTCTGTTTGAGATGGTATGTCCCTTTGGGGGGGTACTTGGGGCCTTTTCACTTTGTAAACCTATAACATGCACAAAAAAAATATATAACACAGGATATATATAACAGGAAAAGGCCAAAAAAGCATAATATGAGCGCTTTAATAATAAGAAACTGGGCCTAGAATTACGTCATGAGTGATAAGTAGTGGAGAGTAATTTGTTAATTCCTTGTTCTTCTGTTCATGTATACGTGTTTAAACTAGACCTGCATCAGTTTTGACTGGGGTCCAAGCCCCCCAGGATGCAAGTTTTCAGACTAACGGCCTAGGAGGAGTCCTATGTTTTACATATAGAAAATAAACAAAGCATCCACATATCAGCAAGTAAAGTCACTTGTCCTGGGGGGATTTCATGCTTACACAGACCACCTCACAATCTGTGATGACCACTTGCTCAAAGTTTTAATGAGCTATCTCCCAATGACGACATCACACACCAGCGGGTCACAGAGCCATGCAACAGAGAGTCTTGTCAGCACCATGTCACACTTAATAAGCCTCTCTGCTGGCCTTGCCAGAGATTTGTCAAAGTGTTGACAACATGCAAAACTGCAGAAAAGTGTCAGGAAACAAATTCAATTTATGCATTCTGGAGTTATTATTATGCAGAAGAGAGATGGCGCCTTGGCTCGCTAGGAGCTTATGCAGCACTGAGACCCAACCAAGCAGGGAGAAGAGCAGCAACGTTCCTGTGCAGCTGCTGCACGACAACTGTATCCCTCTAGGTCATATTCCTATATGTTAACATGACATTGCGGGTCACCGCTGGGCTGCCACAGTTGGGGAGGTAGAAAGTAAGAAAAAAGTGACGCACACTCTGGCTCCAAAGCCAGATTGTGCAACATGTTTCTCTTACTTCCATATCTACTTCCAGTGATCAGCACTTCACTACAACCCAATGTGTTATGTTTCTAGATTACAGTTGGAGATATCTGTTTTTGTGTTTAAAGATTTTTTGGGGCATTTTTATTTTTTTATTTTGCTATAGTCAGGAAAGAAGAAGGGAAGAGAGAGGCCTGGGCCGGACTCTTATCCTGGACGCTGGGCTAAGGACTCAGCCTCAATGGTATGCGCTCTACCTGGTGAGCCCATTTTCTTTTTGATAATGCACTTTCCTGAGCCTCTAGGCCATCATGGTGTTATTTTTTAAAATATATTTGACATTCCCACCAGTGTAATAAAAGTGTGCAAAGGATGAAGACTGCTGACATTTATGGTAATAAAAAAGAGTAGCGGGCAATGCTCTGTATGTGTTTGACCTCATCTCAGGAAGGGAGTTGACTATGCATTGCTTTTTGAAGTGTCCAGGTAAATGAAAGGCAACTGGTAAACCAATAAGGTAGAGAGGTGCTCTCAGACTGAGACACGTTGTTTGAGGTTGAGGAAGCAGAACAAAAGAATGACATTCTGCTAGTCGCAAACAAAAAAAGACATTTGTAATCCCTGCTATCACCAACAGGATGAAAAAGTAAATCAGAGAGCACGCATGACCTACCTCACAAAATAGAGGGCTTACAGCATGTCCTTCAAGACTTCAAGGCAAAGAGCTCATTCCAGCTCTTACATACACACTGAGGATACTGATACAGCTACCAACTTAAAAGGAAATGCTGGTTTCTTAGAACCATTTTATTCAATCATTTCTATAGTTTCTAACAATGCTGTACTCACTAAGTACCTTTAAATGCTGACATCAGGGAGCGCAGCAACCTGTTGCCAGAACAAACGTCATGGCTGCATGGTTCTGCAAATCCCAGAATTAACGTCCAATGATGATGTTTTTAAGGTTCAAAGCCAACGTTTTTACAATGATGTGGTGTCCTGCCCACTGTTAAAGTGAAGTTTGCACACCAACTAATTGGTCTATATCATTGTCAGTTAGTCTAAGACATACCAATTCCAGGATTGCTCCGTTGCCGCTGAAAATTCGGCCGGATGTCCATCATTGTAGATTTGGCAAGTTTATGGTCTGGTTAGGTAGCTAAAACACGCGGCTATAGATAGAAAAAGATTGGCTATAGTTAGACGTAAACTCTAGTCTCCTGGATAAAAGTCAGACATGCTACACACCAAACCACCACGCCAACCTCCGCACCCTTTTGCCAAAGCTAAAAAAAAAAAAAATCACAAAAGGAACATCAGTACACTTTTCAAGTCTGATCCTAAATATTTCAAGATATGTCTGTATATATTGTTTTGTTGTGCTAACATTTGCTAAGACTAGATTGTTGCCTTTTCCCCTTTTGTCCCAGTAATGTCAGAAAGCAATGATATGACTGATCTGCAGAGCCACTTCTTAACACTAAGGGGGTGAGCAGGTATAAAATAGGAATGAAGAACTTCCTTGCTGTTAAGAAATGTGAAGTTACATTGAATTTGAAATTATTGAAAAATTACTTGTTTTTTGAATTGTTCGAATTCACTTTCTTCTTCATCAGTGGATAACTCAAAAGACTATTTAAAGGAAACATGTGAACTATTTCTTGGATTAGGGGGGCACCCTAGTCATGGTTGCTGCTGTCACTGTGGTCCTTCTCCCTGCTATGCCCTGCTACGCCCTGCTACCCTCTGCTATGCCATGAACTACTACAACTACTATTTCTAGTCGTAGCTCCATTATCTTTATTGTGACTATTATTGCTACTGTTCATCAAACCCCCAACTGCCACCATAAGACACCGCCTACCAAGAGCCTGTGTCTGCCCCAGGTTTCTTCCTCGCCACTGTGGCACTAAATGCTTGCTCTTGGGGGAATTATTGGAATTGTTGGGTCTTTGCAAAGTGTCTTGAGATAACTCTTGTTATGATTTGATACTATAAATTAAATTGAATTGAATTGAACTATGCACAGTAAATGACAGAGGCCTATTCAGAGCACTTTGAGATTTCTCTTTCTCATGGGCTCTTAACTGCATCTAATACTAAAAAGATGTAATCAGAGTTGGGTTAGTGCAGCATACACTACTCAATGTCCTCAAGGGGAAAATGTTATTGCTATACGCACTATGGAATCATGTAATAGACTAGATAAAGTGTGATTTATCCCATGGGCTCTCCCCTTTACTTTGACTCCAGCAGAACACTCACAGTAATTCTTTTGGATGTCCAGACTGTCAATTGTGTAACCAGGGCCTGCCACACTCCAGAGTGAGGAGCCCACTCTTTTGGAACATTCAACATTCAAGGTCCATTAGCTCAGAGCTGCTGCAGTGGTTCACTCTACTATAACATGTCCTTGAAAGAAAACGGTTGGAGAACCGTGAAATGTTGATCACATAATGGCGGGTTCTGGTATGGGCCCTCCTTGAGACAGAGGTAGATATGACCACATTATGACTGATGCCATTAATCTGACGTGACGTGAGGCCCTCATGAACACTGAAGTGAAACATTCATTTGCTGTTTGAGCGGTAACTAGGTTAAATGGGCCTGGTGGCATTAATGGAGCCATCACTGGTGAGGCATAACTTGAAACTCTAGCAGAAATGATCTACACTCCATTAAAAATGAAATGTGGTCTCTATAGAATATGGCTTATCTCCACTTGTTACAAAAAGTAGTTAGATCCAGGTTAATGCCATGACTGACTCTGAGGTGAAAGGAAAAATTCCACCTGCGGATACTCTCACACTGTTAGATATCATCAATTTGTGATGTTTTTAGTAGAACCATCTTCCCTCATTGCCTCATCTACTTCAAGTAGCGATTTCCTGCATTTCCCAGAATGGCTTTGAGTATCCCGACAGAAGAGGCTTGTCTGTGCAGGTGCAGAGAAACTGTGCAGTATATTTTCCAGCTGTGATAAATTCCCACTGGTGACAGAAGAAATTACTGGGTCTGCTTCCAGAAGTTAAATACCAAAACCTGACACTCCATTGACATTTAAGTGGTATCAAAGTACACTATAGCTGCACTCAGGGTTCAGGAGGAAGAGAAATACGGCATGCTAACTGTTCTGTTACATTGAAAAAGTGTGCTAAAGTCATTGTTAACCTAAGATTAATGGGGACACTGGATTGTGGAGATATTATTATTTGGTAATAAAATGGTATATAATGAAATAGAAGGTTGAGGCAAAACAAATATTTGATGGAAGTGACATACAGAAAAGCATTTTTAGTTGGATGGCAGAAGGAGCTTGAATGGTCTGAAAGTAGTGAGATTTTAGTATAACATAAAAAAAATAAAGCGACAACTGGGAGTTGATAGTACATTTGTTGGGGACTATTTTCTGCTGCATATTAGTCGTCATTTTGTGTTAGAGTGAGTTTTTAGAGTGTGGTCTAGACCTGCTCTATATAATAAAATAATAATAAAAAATAAAATGAATAATACATCAGATTTATCTAGCGTTCATGAAAGACGCTTTCAATCATTTTAATAAAGACCATAAATATAAGATTCAAACATGGGACGAACCTGGGGTGTTTCAGAAGCTATCCCCCCGATAGCGACTGAAACACCCCAGGTTCGGCGCTTGGTCCTGGTAATTTACAGGAGGTTGGCATCAGACTGAGGCTTCTGGAGGGGATGGGCTGTTGGAGAAGGTCAGAGAGGTGTGTGTTTGTGTGTGTGTGAGATGGGGAGGGGGGCTGTTGATGGCTTTGTAGGTATGGGGTAGAATCGTGAAGTTTATCCTGTGTTTAACAAACTGAGCCAGTGGAGGACTTGGGCTTATTGCAGTACTCTGGATGTTACAAATGCATGAATGAGTGTTTTTTGCAGCAGTAAGGGACAGTGATGGGCAGAGTTGGGCAATGTTATGTTAAGATAACTTCATAGATTTTACAAATTAAATAGAATTAAATTATTTCAGGCAGCAGTGTACAGTATGTACATGTGTATAGGTCATGATTTGATTTGTTGATCAAAATACATAGCTTTATCAAATGTAACAGCGTTCTGAGATTAGACTATACAGCTAAAGAAAGGGACCTCAAACACTGAGCGTTCTTGGAAGGTGTACTGTCACGATTTGCTCCTAGTTTGGACTCCAGTAGCAGATTCAGACACCGGCTCAATGGATTGGAATAAGCAGTTTTATTTCACCTCAGTATTTGCAAGACAGAGAGTGAAAAAGGTGGAGAGGTGACAATCCTGGTTTGAAAACAGTTTCTTGTGGTGTGGAACTTGTGGCGGGCAATGGCAGTAGATCAGCATGAAGGCAGGCTCAGCTTTGGCAGGTGTTGGAGACAAGAGAGACACAGGTGAGGTTATAGTCTGCAGAGTACAACTGTTCAATGTCAAATTATTTAAGCCTGAAGAGATACCACATGGAATGCAGAAAACCATCTGGCAATGAGTGAGTGAAGAGCCGGGTTTCTTGTACTGAGCTTGATTGTGAATGGAAGTCAGGTGGGCCTGGAAATGCCTGTAGAGCCACGCCCCTGCTGAGGGGCACACACTCCACCTCACACACAGGGGAGGAGACACAGACAGAGGTCTCAGACCGGGCTGTGACATGTACCATCTGATCCAATGCTAAGGACTTGTCTTGTCTGCGTTGAGCTCTAAAATGTTGTTTGTTCTCCAATCCTTAATGGCAGTCAGACAATTTTGCAAAACAGACAGTTTATCAATCTCCTCAGGCTTAAAGAATATAATTGGAGGTCATCAACATAACAGTAATTACATTCCTTTAATTGGCTAACTATATGATCTTGTGAAAGCATATACAATGCAAATAATAGAAGTCCTAACACAAAACCCTGAGACACACCGCACAACAGGGCAGCCATGTAACCAAGTGATATCAGGATAATGTGATCCACTGTATCTAAAGCTGTGCCAAGATCCAGCAGCACCAACACAGAGCTATCACCCACATCAGAAGACCTCATTATATCATTGATCACTCTGAGAAGAGCTGTTTCAGTGCAATACTTCTTACTGAAACCAGTTTGGAATGTATCTAAAATGTTGTGTGCAGTCAATTCAGTGTGGCTTTAAACTGCATACAAATTGAATCAAAGTAAATGCTATCAGTGCTAGTCCATTGCAAACTAAGAGACACTTACTCTGAGGTATGGGAGTTTAGTTTTCAGTAGAGTTAATAATTAATGCCAGTAGCAGTGGGTGAAAACGCTGCATCTTGCATGGTACATTATATATTAATTAAAACTAATTAATTAAAACTGCAGTTTTAAGTTGATATGACAGCTGAATGTATACATTGTGCTATAAAATAAATTATTTTAAGTAAAGCAAACAAATGAACAAACCTTGACTTGATATTTTACCTTTTGTACATTGAGCTTGCAAGGCAGCTTTAGCAAATATACAGTATAAAGGCATTATTGTTGCATTTGTATTGCCATCTGTTGAAATTGTGATAAAAAAAAGAAGTCAGAGTGGTCCTTTAATGATCACCAGTAGCAGCTGGCCAACCTGACAGAGAAAACTGCAATGAGTGGCACTTAAGAAGTGACAGAAGCAATTTGCTGTGTAAATGACAGACATGCTCATGTTTTAATCAGCATAAATGGTTTACTGGTTGCTGATCTCCTCTCTCCTAAAGCCTTAAATGGTCATGAAATATTTATTTTACTTTTCTCCAGATCTCAACATCTAAGAAGAAGAATCTGACAATGCTTTTGTAATGTCACACTTTTACTGGTGTTAATGGGATCTACATTGTGTTCTTCAATGTTTCCACTGTTGGTCACATTTCCACATAGTTGTACAGTTAGTCAATACAAGGGAATGAGAGTTATGTGTGTGCAGTTTTTGAAATTCTCACCATTGACAGTGATCTGATGACTTGGTGCAACATTGATGAGAATCTAGTTTCACCAGTGAGTCACAGAAAGTCTCCTCTCACGGACTGTTTTGCACTTTTGATAGTTGATTATCACTAATGTTAAGTAAGATTGTTCTATATTGTTTTACAATTGATTATATTGTTGTCTTGAAAAAAACCTTGCATCATAACAAATTTGACATTTTCCAATTAATACAATTGATTGATTATTTAATTGTTAAAAAAAGAAATCTGTGATTTAAGTAAAAAAGTATGTAAGCGTACGGTATGTAAGTAGGCTTTATCTACTGTAGATAGTACTGGCAGGATAATCACACTACAGTTCATATTAGGTGTTGCCCACATGGAAATCATGTAAATTAGGCTGGCATCATCTCTGCTTTCATTAGAAAGTCACAGTGGACGTCTTCATCTGATTGTTGATGCATGTCTTTCCCTTGCCCTTCCCCCGTGACCCCCGGAGTAACCCATCCTCCTGCCAGGTCTCTGTCAGTCCCCAGATACTGCAAGTGTTTTATCAGAGTGGTCAGCTCGGTGTCTCTAATCCTCCGCAGTGAGTGGGAGAAGCTAACGGAGCTAACTCTGTGATCCAGGATTACTGTAGGCCTGATCCCCTCCTCTACTCAGCACAGTGCCTGGCCCTGTCACTCCGAGGCCGCTGCTGGTCAGCCGGCATAGGTAATCACCCATGGGCAGCAAAGTGAGGCAGCTAAGCTCGCTGATCATGCAACCAGGTGAAAGTATAAAGGGGGTTCACATTATGGCTGCACTGACATCTCTTTTTACTAGATTAAGCAATAGATGCCATTTTAACTGGCTATCTGACCTCAATGACAATCACCTGGCGTAAAACAGATTTCAGATGTAACATGTAGCCATTACACAGGCGATCAAAGGGCTGTACTATGAAGCAAGTTTGACAGAGCCTAGTCTATATCCTCGACATTCCTCTTTTGGGATTGCTCCGGTGCCGCCAGAGATTCAGAAGTCCGATCTCTATCCTCTGTCTTTGTGTGGATTTCTGAGGACTATGGTTAACTGGTCCTCAGATCTCTTCAGGGTAAATCCAGACAGCTAGCTGTCCAATCAGAGTTTTTTTGTCGCATTACTAAAACTACTTTCAAACATACACATGTTCCACCAAAACCAAGTCCTTCCTGAGACTATTTAGCAGAGGCACCGTGGCTCAGTCCGACGCATAGCACCACCCAAGACAATTGTGATTGGTTTAAAGAAATGCCAATGAACCAGAGTATGTTTTTCTCCCATTCAGGAATGCTGTGTGGACTAGCCAGACCCTCTTTTACAGTGCTGTGGGGAAGGTCTGGCAATGCAAAACTAGACTGAGCCAAGTGTTCTATGCCAAGTAGTGTCAAATAATCATAAGTAAACTTACACAAAGAACATGTTAGCTTGTTAAATTTGGTGTCTCTTGGCTTTCCAGACAATATAGAAGCAAATGTCCTTGCTGTGTGATTTATGGAAGCTCATAGTTAAGCATGAGACCATTTTGGAAAGTATTGCTGCTGTGAAATGACTGCTACTCTCAGAATAGCTGAAATAGCAGCTCAGGTTCCATCAAAGTGTGCATGATGCTGAAACAAATCAAAGTCTATGTTAAAAGTGATAAATAAAAGAGGAGGAGAACAAAGTGGGTGTAAAGCTGCACGGGGGGGGGCAGCGCACTTTACAGTAACGTGATGTGATAGGAAAATAATGGTCTACAGCTGTAGAGTCCTCTCATTCATGTGTGTTTTTAAATACGCACTTTCTATAGAGTTAATGCATTTGCTCTGTTTCATGCAAAATGTGCGCAGAAGGCTGTTGGAATAACAGCAGCAGTTTGAGGTGAGGTAATCAAATGGAAACTGCAGCACGGGCACCTCAGATACTTCATTCCCAGGGGAGGCACGGAGCATTTTTCCCCAGTCTAGAAATGGAAAGTTCCCCTCAGACTCCTGGGAAGCACATCTGAAATTCATCCATCAGTTTTCTCTGGTGTATATAAATACCCATGTGGAGCAGTCACACACAGCTTTGTCCTATAATATGGGGCTCACAGTTGGGAATGGATGGGCAGGATTCAAATAGGTGGTAAAGTGCTGCAAGCAAAGAGGCGCACCACTCCACTCTGTTTTCAGGCCCGCTTCCCCAAATAAAAGCAATCAGCAAAATATTAGGCGTGCTGATCCACATTTAGGGAGTGGGGAGCTGTGTCCCAACACAGCCTTCCTGTAAAGAGGTCTACTGTCGAGGGATGAATCACACAGGCACACATGCTGGCCTGCTCTACATGCTTCAGGAAGCAAGTTTTTTCTAAAGATTCTCTTTGTGGAAGTGATACTTTGACATTTTAGATTTACTTTTTCTGCATCAGGCTTTTGGAACAGGATGGGGAAAACATTAATGTGCCTTCCCTGAATGGGGAAGACACATAATGTTAACAATCCACTTTTAGCGTAGCTCAGAGGCAAATACCCAAAAGCTTTACAAAATTAACAAGTGCTGAGAAAAGAAACAGACTAAATGTCAAGGTCTGCAGTTATTTGTTGCACTTTAAGTTGTTTAACCTTTAATGGCTGTGAATGAATAAAAAAGCAGACAGACATATAAAACAAATCAGCTGGTTTGATTGGAAGTTTTGTGACAAAGGTATAACAGAATAACAGCATTCGGAAATGCCAGATATGTATCTATCACAGTACAATATTTACATTTCAAGCTTTCACAGTTTTTAGAAACACATGGATGTAATGTCTGTGAGATCACCAGGGGGTTCTGAAGGAATGCTTTGTAAGCTGCTGTTTGGGCTTACTACTCACTGCCATCTTTGTCACTTACTAAAACCAGAAAATGTACATTTGGTCATTGTGTAGCTGTGGTAGGAGTAAACTGCAACCATCATAGAGACTGAGGCTGAGGCACCTGCCAATGCAGCTAACAGACCCCGACACATACTTCTCTTTACCTCTTTACATCTTGTTATCAGTGCTGCTGCCTTTGGAAGTTTCAGAAGTCTTACTAGCAAGCAGTTTCCCCCTTTATGCCCAGTTAGGCTAAGCTCTGTAAAGGGTGGTGTTGATCGTCACGTCTCACTGTTGGAAAGAAAGAGAATACATGTATTTTCAAAAATGTTGAACTATTTCTTTAAAGGAGAGATCATTGGATATGTGCAGTGATTCTGTCACAGGGATAGTTTAACGCTCTGACTCAGTGTTTTGGAGAGGAGGTCGGCTGTTCCTCCTCAGGTCTGTATTTCAGCAGAGGAGTGGAGAGGAAGAGATTTGAAGCTTTGACCATTCCTTGGAAACACCACTGATGATGATCAGAGGTCTCGAGCTGTGTCCTAAACAAACAGCTGAGGCAAGGTGCTTAATTTAAACCCATAATGATAGCATGTATTGATCTGTACATGGATCATGAGGCTAAAAGCTCATAAAAGCAGACAGTTTGATGTTCCTATTATCTACTGTTACTAAGAAGCAGAATTAGTGCGGATGCATGAATGCTGAGATTTGGTTAATGGTCCCATACAAGATGTAGTGTTTTCAGGTTCTTTAAGTAGTTTATGCTGTTGGCAATTATGTCAGCATAAATCAACCCTTTCATTGCCTTTGAATAAAAATAGCATTTAGCAGATTTATGGCATCATAATCTGGGTCCTTTGTCCACCCCCCACACACACACACATCGACATGTAAATCTGCAACAGTTAAAAGCTTCAGCATCAGATGCTTTATTGAAAGGGAAACCTTAACATTGCACACAAAACCATTCACACACTGCCAATATGCATGCTAATCCAGCTGTGAAGTTTTGCATGTGGAAATGGGGCAAACACATAACAGTAGCAGTGTGGTGTGCCCAGAAATAAAAATGAGCTTTGATTCATACCACACCATCATTCACGTTAGCTGGGTGAGTGATTCACTGTGCATTGCGTCAAAATGGATAACATGAAACAATTATGTAACTCAATCATACTAAATCAGCTCATACAGCAAATGCAGCTCACCCCTAGCCTATGCACACATGGTACTTAGCTGAACTGTAGCTCTATGCATCCTTCACACACACACACACACACCTCCCTCTCCACTGCAAGGTCACAGCACAGAACAAACCAAGGTCCATTAACAAAGTTCACTTTTCACTTGCCAGACAGCAAAGTGTTGAACATCATGCAGGCAGTGTCTTTCCTCCCAAGATGTATTAGCAAAATCAAGAGCTGTAAAATAGCTTACAGCAGGCATCCAGGCATGTTTATTGTTGATCGGCGCTGCCAAGCACTACAGAGAGATATATTATGAGCCTGTCAAAACACTCTCACTCCATAGTCCCAGACTATGTCTACAAGCATGAGTGACTTTAACATCAAATGTCTGGCAATCGTCAAATAAAGAGGTGAGGACACTGTGGGTGTGTTTACCCAAGACATGACCTCTTGTGATGAACTGCTGATCATTTTCTCAGGACTTGATTTACCAACACACTTCTACGCCAATCTGCATGGTGGAATGAGCTTCTTTTCTTTAGAAACTGAATGCACTTCAAACTGTCTAATTATAAATAAATAACAAATTAGACATTTTTTGTTCATTCGGAAAAAGTAAAGAATACATTTCAATAAGGTCAAGATATGAAGACTTGATTAAACTGACAAAAATGGAAATTGAGTGGCATCAACAAGTATTTGTTCATTTTTACCAGCTTTTCTTTTCTGAGCTTTGAGTCAAATCTACTTTGAATTATTAGTTAGTTCACATGTTAACAAACAGTTCCTGTGTAAAACGTGCCTGTTCCAATCAGGCATGTTGCTTGGCCTGTGGTGTTGCTGCTTGCAACTTTCTGCAGAACTGCTCGTCCAAACAACTCAACACACCTGCCATCATATTGTTGCGTCACATATCCAAGTCGCAACTACTGACAGTCAGAAACACTGGTGAAATACACTTTGGTGCAAGGGCAAAAACCATGAGCTATAGTGCGTATTTTCTGTCGCCCCCATGAGGAATTCTAAGTAATGACAACAAATTGTCAGCACATCCACATTGGTTGATGTATCACAGTGGGAACTGAACCCAGCTCTCCCACACCAAAGGCGTGTGTCATATCCACTGCACCATCACCATTCCAATCTAAATATTACAATTTGTATATCATAGATTAATATTCATTAAAATATTCAGCATTATGTCAGAATTGAAAGCTCCGCCATGAACAGACGGGAAGTAAATGCAGGTACATTGTGCTTTCTTTCACTTTGAGTCAACATTTTGATTGCAGGACACTGCGGTATGAATAGTTTTGTGTGTGGTTGATTTTCCATCTTTACGTCTAGCGTGATGTGACATGTAAGGAGAACTTCACTAGCTAGGTCTTTGAAGCCCCTGTAGAGACCCAGTTTGCTGTTGATGCCTATGGAGCATACACTGCAAGCCCCTCATTTGAACACATGCATAATTGAAGTGAGGCTTTCATTTTCATATGCTGCTGTTTGTTCCGCGGTGCAGTAGGAAGCCCGCCAGCACCGCCACAGCTGTCTGTCTCAGGTGGATGTTTTCCATGATGTGACCTCACTGATTCATCAAAAGCTCAGAATAGCTAGTCCTATAGACGGTAGCAGTGTGATGTTAATGTGCCTTTGCCATGTTCTGTGTAGTGATGTTTGATACGTCTGCTTTAAAATGACAGCTGTGCTGCCTGCATCTCAAAACCTCCATAGGCAATACCATTTATTATGATGCATTACTTCATTGCAAATACCATATTTAGTTAAAAGGTTTACATCACCAGATAGGGACCAATTTGCTTGTTTATGACATGTGGATACCCAATAATCATAACGCCTAGATTTAATTCCCAGTAATAACACTGCATGGCATGCCTGAGGAAACTGATGGATTGCAAGGTTTGTTTGGAAGGAAAGAATACTGAAATATGTTACTGATGCTTTTATCTAGCTGATGTTGGCTTTGGATAAAACAATGTTTGGTCATAAAATGGGACCAGAAATATATCAAATGGTGCATTACAATGCAAGCACTCACTGGTGATCGAATTGACAAATGGAAAGCATCCTGTCATTTGATACATGTTGCAATGTCTCCTATCTCCTGACATACAGAGGAGATGTAGTATAGACACAGTTAGGTCTCAAAATCTATTTTGGTGAAGTGCTGCTATATGACGATAATAGCTGTCATTATCATGTCACTTCATTATTATCCTATTACCCTCACATCATTGACTCCACAAGCCTGTTTAGCTAGCAGCTTTGGATGATACATGGACGCCCTGTGTGTATTTAAATCACTATGACTATGTCTTGGTTAGGGTTAGGAGAATATTTTGATCAGTGTTAGGGTTAGGGGTACACCACTGCCATGGTTAAAAGAAAAAAAAATGTCACAAAAAAAGTTGAGACTGAAGTGTTTTGTGTCAAAGTTGACTCAACCCTCCACTCTGACATCCAACCTTACCTACTCCCTCATTGTTTATTTTTCAAAATTCTTTATTAGGAATAATCCCTTGAGATGTGACATCTCGTTTTCGAGGGGATCCTTAAGAGGGGGTCCATTGCTTCGAAGCATTAAAACATCATCACAGGGATGATTATTACTCAGGACCACTAGAGGTCGCTTGTTGGGAGGAAATGTAAACAGTTTGTTTTAAGCATTCAAATAATCAACCAAGGCTGTTGTTTTTCTGGTGAGGATCCTGCTCTTGATAGAGCTGTTAAGGGCTTTCTAAATTGCTCTTCAGCCGGCCCCTTGCTTGAGACCTTTTTCCTTAAGAGAACCTACCATGAACTATGGCCCCCAACAACACAGCTGCCAGTGTCACATGGATACTTACAGTATCTACTAGTTTTCAGAGATCATGGCATTTCACATTGATGCTCAAACCATTTAAACAGCCTGAGTATTTTGGATGGACCCATGCGTTTAAAGGTTGTATTTACCTAAAGCAGTAGAACACAACAACTGTGTTTGAAAAATGTAACTGTTAAACTAAATATCTCTTACTTTTTGTGTGTTATAATAGCCATCTTTGTCTGAAGTGCCCAAGGTCACATAATTCACAGCTATCTTCAAAGAACTTAGCTAGACTTCTTCCTTTCACTCCCTTTCATATGTCAGGTTGAGTTTAATTGCTTTTGAGATAGTATAGCTGTTCAAGGCATGGAGATGGGGGGTTTCAGTGTATCAGTGGACACTGAAGAATTTGCTCTTCAGTCCATCTCCGTACTCATTAAAGTGTATGTGATTGACTCCTTGTGCAAGTAAACAAAGTTAAAGTGACTGCAGTGTTTCTTTGTCGTCTTTTGGTAATAATTTTTCTATCAAACTGGATGATTCTTTGTGACCCTGTGTAGCTGGGAGGTACTCAACCGTATGTTGTCTTTGAGCCAGAAGGCACATACATAATTAAAATCCTTGAAACCACCAGAGAAATAACTCCACTGAGAGGGACAAAGCTCTAACAGGTATGGACACGTTTCTATTTTAAAAAGCTATATTTATTTGTGTGTCATTTTATTTAGCCAACCATTTTTTAAACAGATGTGTGATGGGTAAGACTTTCCACAGCTCAAGTACAATGTCTACCCTTCTATATATCTATCTCAAGTTGTGAAAAACAACGTTGTTTAGTATTTATAGCATGTCTCAAAATTCCTTTTAATATATTCATCCTGCAGCATATTGTTGCTACTCAAAGAGCCTATCTAATTAATGCAAATTTCCCCTATCTGAAGCCAAGTTGCCAGAAAGTTGAAAAAGTCAGCTTACTCTCGATACAATCAGCTTTGCTGTAGGATATATGCGTAGGATTCACAACAAGCTGAAACTCTCTAAACACAGACATGCGTTGCTCTGCTCGAGACGATGTTGTTGAAAAGATTTCATGTGTAATGAGTGCCATACTGTATGCTAATATCAAAGATTATTTGCTCTGGATCTATTTTCCAAACCAGTGAGGAAAGACACCAGTGTGCACATATTTTGGTGTTTTTCAGAGAATTAGAATATGTAGACGGTACAAAATATGTATGTATGTACATCACAACTTCACTAATAAATACTATTTATGTCAACAATGAATCAAATGACTACATGCAATATAAAAGGTGCTGCTGGAAGTGACAATCCCATATACATATATGTCTCTCAGTGTTAATGGGGCGTTGTAGCCTCTTTTAGCTTTAAGCACGTTAGCAATTAGCTGGTGAATATAATGGAGCATTCAGCTGGATTTTGATGGCCACAAACAACTCCAAATGAATGATAATGCTGTGTGCTATTGGAAGGTAACTAAGTACAATTTCTAAAGTACTGTAATTAAACAGCAATAATTAGATAGAGAGGTCAAATATATATATATATATATATATATATACTGTATATATGTTCAAGCATTGCTTGCATTGAGATTTGATATGCCTGATCTTTGTCCTCTGATCAAAATAAGTCAAGTAATTGTTCTTAATTCCTTTTCAAGCTCTACAGTAATTAAATAAATGATCTTGTCTAAATGGCTGTTACTTCTGAGGGTTATTTCTGCTCATTCTGTAGCAGTAGTCCTATTTTTATAATGTGCCCCCAGACACTCTTCTTTAGTAGTAACATGTCAATAAGAAACATAACAAATGAGCAGATGAAAAAAAAGCCTGTACATCAGTGTGTGAGGACTGGGGGGGGCCAGAGGATGGAGTTACAAATCAATACCAAGCCTGGAGAAACTGGAAGATCACATACACACACACACACACACACACACACACACACACACACACACACACGTATATTAAATTACCATCGTATTCTATTTCTAAGTGATCCCATTATTCCTCAGCCTGAGAACAATTACATCCAGTGAAAGCATTCAAAGACTCAAATGAAGTGTAACAGGAGATCAGAAACACTTTCTGCTTGTCTCTCAGGGTTGGACAATGACTCTCTGTGAAACACCTAGAAACACTCAGCTACTCCTTCCAGGCATAACCGCCGGACTGAGAGTGAGGAATGCATCTGAAAGCCCAGGCGTTTTGTCTCACCGACACCGGGGGAAGCTCTGATCAGTCATAACGCTCAGGTTTGATTTTCCTGCTGCGTCTCCACGCCTGTTTTCCGCTCGTCCTCAGGCGCCATGTTCAAGATGAAATAGAGTAAAAGGCATTATGTGTTTATTTCTCATTAGCATGTGCTCCTTTTTCAATATGTTGCCACTCTCCTGGTGTATACTAATGACTGATCATTTACAAACACGCTTTTCCTTCACATTTATTACATCCAGACAAACTGAATGGAATTCGACTTCATAAAACATGGTGTAAGGAAACATTTCTCAGCGGGATCATTGTACATTTTCTTAAGGTGCCAATTTAATTATTTGAAATGTGGATTGCTTCTAAGTGACACGTTAATATAATATTATGTGGTTAGATAACTCTCAAAACAGAAAATGAGTAAAAATTTTATTTTTTTATTGGGAAAGTCACATACTTATTACGAATGTGAGTTGATCAAGATGCTGTAGCTGCTTTTAGTTAGCCTCAAGTTTAAATAATGGTGAAACAAAGCATATAACTGTGATTATATTCTTGTATTATACATGTACAATATATATATACATATATATATATATATATGTATATATATATATATATATATATATATATATATATATATATATATATAAAAATGCAACTTCAGCCATCCTTCTCAAAGCTGTGCTCTGAGCTGAAGTGGATGGATGTGGATGCTAATCTGCCCCAAATCAAAAGAATCTTAATAGTTAAGAAGTAATCTAAAGTTAAGCCTCAGGGACATATTCCCCATCGTGAATGGTGTCCTACAGGCCCCCGACCCCATTACATAAGAAACCGTACAGTGACATCACTGCTACAAACTGTCAATCAGATAAAACCTGGCATCTGGAGTGACACACAGACTGAAATTTTTTCATACTTTCCCTGAAACGGAACCCACTAAATCGGACTATGCTGTGTGTGTGTGTGTGTGTGTGTGTGTGTGTGTGTGTGGGTGTGCCAGCCTGTCCTACTGTTCGCTATCAACATGCTGCATGGCCAACAGCTGCATGCTGGTTCTGAATAGAACGTCCTTGGTGGATCTTTCAGCTGTGAATTCTACCTTCAGTTGGAAACCTCTCTCTTCAGTGTGGTGAACGCATGTATTTACATAATCCCTGTCACAGTGGCCACTGCTGAATGCTCATTCTCCAACCTCAAAGTGATGGGTTGCAAGTCGCTCTCCAGAAGAGAGCATCAACAACCGCAGTTGAATGTGTGCAGTACTTGGTGTGTAAAAAATTTGCAGGCTTTCTTTTGGCAGTAATGAGTTTGTGTTGCACCTGCTGTGGTGTTGCTAATGGAGCAATGTGTGTTGGCTTTAGTCGTGCTTTATCCTGCTGTTGATTGTATAAAAAGCGGCAGGTGATTTATGCAACTTATTAATGCTGTTGCACCCATGGTGTCCATACAGCAGGCCTCACTCATTTTTATATGAATGCATGGTTCTATCCTTTTCTCTTGTTAATCCAGACAAGCAAAGTACACATTATAGAAAAGGAGTGTATAATGGCTTATATCGTCAGGGGCTGGTAATGTGGTTCTGATATGTGTGAATCTCAAATTTATGTAGTAATTATTTGTAGAATACATATGCTATGATGTAAATTGTCATCAGAAATGGCTTGTTGAAATAGTTTCTTCCTTCATATATATAATATATATATACAGTATAAACTGTGTTTCCTGAGATATGGCCTGAATTTTGACATATTTAAGGATGAATCATTTTGTTGTTTTTAACTTTTAAGGCTTATTTTGCATTTCATGCATTCCCTATTTAATTGATCCCATTTTTCTAATGCATCACTATTTAATAATTGATGGAATGTATTAAATACAATTTAGTTTTTTATTCAGTTGCTTGACAGGCTCCTGAGCTTCGCTGATATTCACTTGCAATATAGGTTTGTATGTGTGTGTTTTTAATATTAGTGGCAGTGTCTGTCTTTCACGTTGTCTGCTGTGACTTGTCTGACTTGTGACTTGTCCCCTCTAGACATATGTCTAGAGATATATGTCTAGACATATGTCTAGAGGGGACAAGTTTGATATTTTTGGGGACAACAAAATGGCATTTCACAAAACACAAAATGTAGTTGTGTTTTGTCCTTCAGGGCCACCGTACACACGTCTGTAATATATGACAGATGATCAGGCCAGACCCATAGTTAGGTCTGTATTAGATAAGAATTGAGCAGACCCTATACAGTATGTATGCTGTATCATTACATAAATGACCCAGAGACTATAGTGTAAGTCTTTCTGAAAAACACACAGTCACTGCACTAAACATGGCTTCCCTATATCTCAGTAATGTTTCGTGGTCTTTATATGAGCACAGTGTAACAGCAGCGCAACAGTCATCATTTAAAGAAGGCTGCTGCTACCAGAGATTCACTGGATCACAGTATGTGGAGTTTCCAGTGGTGACAATGCAGGAGGGATGGTGAAAAGGCAGCTGCTGTGGGTACTTGTTTTAACCAGGGCAGCTGCCAGGAGCCCCACTGCTCTGACCATCTGCTGAGAGTCCTCTGCCCACCCCGACCATGACTGCCCCACTCCACATAAAAGAGCAGGAGACTGTACACATCCTAATGTGCCACAAATCTCCTAGCAACTGTGGCTGGTGCCATCGTAAGGGTTCACTGATGGACTAGCTGTGTGCAAGAGAGGGCCCTACCAATGGGACTAACACAGAAAGAGGCCTACAGTACTAAAGATGGCAATGCTGCGGGTGAGGATCAATAGAATAGTGTTCCGCTGTAAGTTATAAAGGCTTGCAGCCACCATCATTATTCTGCCTTGGTACTGTGCAGTATTGGTTGAATCACCCAAAACTATAACAGTTACAGGCATTACTAGATAAAGCGATTACTAGATCTCTCCAATCTGAGTTTTATGTTGTACAACTAAAACTAGTTTTGAACGTACACATGTTCCACCAAAACAAGTTACTTCCTGAGACTATATAGCAGAGGCACCGTGGCTCCGTCCGACACTTAGCACCGCTCAAAAATGATTGTGATTGGTTGAAATAAATGCCAAAACACCAGAGCATGTTTTTACCCTATTCTGTAATGTTCCAGAGACTGCTGTATGTGCTGCATGTGCAGAAAGGTTTAAAGACATGTCTCGTCTTCAACTAAAAAAGTTCTTAAGAGATGTCCACGGCGCCATCTTGGATTAAATCTTATCTTTACTGATGAGACAGAATGTGCTGGTGCATGAGCTGGGGCTTCATTTTAAATGTGGCGTACGCACAAAAGAAAAAACACAAATGGGGGAAATGAGAAACGGCTGACACCGACAGCAGATGGATGAAACGCGTGAAAAGGATACCATTGTGTAAAAAAATATAAATATTGCCTCTCATTGATGATATGAAAAATTCCATTCCAAAAGCTGTTTTTACAAATAATATCCTACAGAAACACTTCTTTGACTTATCTGCGGTGAAAAACGGACAAAATAAAACAAGATACTATCGTAATTCAAATGAAGATATTTGCGAAATAAACTCAAATGTTCTGTAATGATTAATATTAGTTATGGAATTTATGGTGATGCATAATAGATAAACAGGCCGTCTGGCAGAGCACGTCGTTTTAATTATCATATAGCCTACAGTATCATGTTTGTTTTTATTGTAGTTCTAAAGCACGTTTCAACCATTGTGAAAGGTAAAACAGAACGTTTTACTAATTACTGTACATGCTCCACGGGCAGAACTATTGTTATTCATAATTACATTTATTCCAACACCTTCAGTTTTTTAGATACAATCAAATCTGTTTTTTCACTGTTGGCAGATGTGGCAAATGGAGACTGACAGCAACAAGACTTGCTGGCAAACCAGGACGAGTGGCCTCAGAGCCGGTTCTGACTGCCTGGACCTGTCCTGTTGGGTCTCTGAGCTGTTTTGGGCCCAGCAATCCAGAGAGGAGCAATCGGAGAAACCACACCTTGCCTGTCCCACTTCAAGAGGGATCAGCTCTGGCGTCCCGTGGCAGAAACTCTTTCTCTGTGTAGCACAATAGGCATGTTTGGCATTAACTTTTATATCTGTCCTTTTCTTTTTAATTTGGGCCACGGTCCTACCTCTGAGGCCGTGGCATAAACTGCATCTGCATCATGTTGTCAGTCTACAGCTGTTTTGGTGTTGGTAATGCCCACACCGTGAGTAAAAGTTCTTTGCTTTGTTTTGCACTGTGCGCATGATGTCGGTGTGGATGAAAATGATTATTTAAGGGCATTCATGGGCATAACATGAAGCCGCCAAAGCTGCGCCACATTTAGAGTCAATGATTTATAAAGGGGAATCTAGTGTGGGACGTGCGTGTGTACAGTTTTTTAAATTGGAATATTTCTATGCATATGCACATCCTATGTTTCGTACGCCACTTTGATGCAAATTTGCCGCACAGTTTTGTAAATGAGGCTCCTGGTCTTCGTTGATGGACAGTTACTTTGATTTATAATTAAGCAGCTTAATGTTAAATGTTTGAGGAGCACACAGTGTGCAGGGACATTGTGCAGACGGGCTGTCACAGTACCTCTCTCCCAGTGGCTCTGCACTCATAACACTGTACATATGTAATGGCATCAAGCCACACTCCTCTGGGACAGTGCTCACTCAGAAGCATTCATCAGTGTGTTGTAAAATTTTCATTTTAATTAATTACCTATTTTGCATGTTCCTACTGTATGCCATGGTCAGGTTAGATGTGTACTATGAACCAAAAGCCTTAATAATCATTTATCGTGATATGTAAAGCGGGTAGAGAAGCAAAAAATCTGTACTGAAGTCAAAGTACTGTTATTTTAAAAAGAAGAAGTAAAAACAACACATCTTATGTAAAAAACTGCCTGAGCAAAAAGTTACTCCGATATTTCAATGGTTTTAGGGTAATAATGTCAACATTTATGTACTCATAATGATGAAATGGATCATCTTGTCCTAATTTCTTGATCTTGATCTAAAAAAACAAAAGACTAAAAAGTAAGTCCCTTGAGTCTATCCAAAATTATTTCAACATGCTACAGTGTCCACCTGTAGTTATCCCAGGAGCAATAGAGTACAGCCAAAACATACCCAGGTCGTGTACAGGCTTTACCAGAGCGTTTTATGTGCATATGTTGAATGTCTTATTACAGTGGGTTCATATTAGTGAAGAAAACACATCTGCATGATACAAGGACATTATATTGAAGCAGTATGTGGTTTAGTCTGAGATGCAGTGTAGACATTTTAAAAATATTTAGAAAAATGTATTTTTGAACCAAGTTCTCCCCTGGACAACATATCCATTTTGTGCCCCTGCAGCAATGACCACACACACACACACACACACACACACACACACCAGGGAAAGCCCAGTCAAGACTGGTTTCAAAATCCCATTGATTCAGGTCATAGTGTGTTTGAAGCATTCAGGGCAGAAACAAGCAGGGATTGCATCAGCTGCTCAGTCGTTCTATGCCTCACCATCACCCTCATCCCAGATGCCCACACTGCTGTTTTAAGAAAAGAAAGACTTACTTGAGTTTGAACAGGCGAGCTGGAAACCTTAACAATACACCACCGAGTGTATAATTCACTGTATCCAGCAGGCAGCTATCCTATTTAAGCCAGAGCTCTGGGCCTCCTACTATTGGACGTTAATCGTTAATCTTCGCGTCACTTCCAGTGCCTCTTCTCTCAATTATTCCCAGGATGCTCCATTTGCCATACAGGGTGCCAGCTATTTTTATGCCGCAGACTGCCAGCCTTTTGTGTGCATTCTGGTGATATCAACAATGGGAGTTGACAGGGAAGTGAAAAAAGCAGGCTATTGATTCAACCTATCTCTTACGCCTTTTCAATTGCCTTTAAGTGCCTATGGCGCCTGTGAGGGTCTGGACTTGTTCAGCGGACCACTTAATTCCAGACAGCAGCCATTGTGTAATTTAAGGAAAAGGATGCCTCTTCTAAGAGAACAGAAAACTAACAAAGGTGGAAACTTAGCTGTTTGAGCATCCATCTCAAATATTTTTTTCTAAATAAACTGTAGCCAATATTCAACCTGTCTTTGTTATGAAACAGCAATTACTTCCTATTAGTGTCCAGTGTGGACACTGTCACTTACATCACAATCTGCACTACACTGTATACAGAATGTTTCAGCAGGTATACGGCTAGCGTACATTAATTTAATAATGACAACTTCATGACAGCCTCTAGGAAAATCTCCATACCATATTAATTAATAATAATAATTCATTTCATTTACATAGCACTTTATCATAGACATCCAAAACACTTTGGAGGGGGGGGGGGACTCTTCTCTAACACCACCAATGTGTAGCACCCACCTGGGTGATGCATGACAGCCTCACCACACATCAGTTGGGTAAGATGTCTACTGCAGTACTACTAATTCTATTTACATAACCACTAAATAGAGAACATGTGATGAGTGGATTAAGTTCCCTGGCTTTTATTCTCAAACCATGAAATGTATTGATCTTAAACTGCATGATGCAAAGGGTTAACAGCAGTCCCACAGTAGATGGCTACAGTATAGAGTGGGGTTTGTATCAGGCTGTGTTATGCTTTAAATAGCTTCCTACAGTAACTGTGTTTATAATATTTCATTCATGTGATTTCATAATTGCTGTGATAGAGAGCAGGGGTTGCCGTGGGCGTAGGGTTGGCATTGGAGATGTCTTATATGTACGTAGATTTAGTGGCTGTGCAAAGAAGTTATGGTTTTGGTTTTTATCCTGTTTCTTTGTTCTGTTTTCTGTTATTTCTCCGTGTTTCCTCCCTGGTCTTGTGTAGTTGTTCCTGTCTTGTGTTCCCCTGCGTGTTTGTATGTTCTGTTTCCTGTTTTATTTTGAAGTCTGAGTCTCTGTCTTGTCTTTAGTTTTCCTTCCTGTGTCTTCCTGCTCTTGTTATTACCTAATGTTTTCAACCGGTTTCCCAGCCCTCTTTTCACCTGCCTCACGTTAACTTGTTACCCTGTGTATTTAGTGTCTGTGCTCCCCTCGTCTATTGTCAGATCATTTTGTGTATTGCTGTGTGTGTGTTCCTGAGTTTTCTATCTTTGTTCCTGTTCCTGTGTCCGGTGTTTCCCCATGAGTTTTCCTCTACCTTTGTACTCTGTTTTTGTCTTGCCTTTTTGCCCTGGACCTTTTTGCACACTTTTTTCCCCCTCACAGTTGTAATCATGATTTTAGAAAACGTAACTTTGCCATGAGGCCTAACATTCTCCATTTGTCCACTGTCTGCACTCAATCCTAAAACCCCTCAGACATGGACTTACCTCAGATTTGACTTGCAAGGGCTTCAGGACTTTTTATCAAGACTTCATGTTGCTTAGCCTTACTGCACATATTATGTACACTATTCTAACAATGATTAAGTGTCAATTGTGTGCATTAACTATGAGTATATCCATTATAAGTGGTAACCATCTGTGTACACAATCTGAAAATGAGGGCATGTAAAATATTAGTGATAACCACTCATTGCACGGACAAACAGTAAGTAGCAAGTCAAAGTTGTACTAGAAGTTTAGGTGATTTATTCTTTCAAATAAATAACGTGAGGGTTTGAAATCTATGTAATTGGAAGACTACTTATGTGGCTTCTTTTTTTTCTTATATTTTTCTTATAATTAATGGCAACCCAAGATCTACTCTGCTCTTTCTACACTACATCTGAGTCATTGTGGGACCAGGATAACCAGCTGGGACCAGGATGCAATTTAAACAAATTATTTTTTAATGGCAAGTTCCAGTGGTTCAATGGAACATTTCCACATTATGTAGAGAACAATAATAATCCAGTCATTATTACATTTTGATCCTAATTTATTTGCAATGGCAAATTGAATCAGATGCATATGGACATTTTTAGGGCAGTGACGTACTGATTTGCAGGGAAACAAACTGTGCAGATGTATGACGGCAGTATGAGAGACTGTAGTGCTAAATGTTCCTGAATTCCACTGATCCCTTTAACAAAGCCTTCCATCAAATGGGAACCAGAGAGCCGTGTGGGATTTTCATTAATACCGCTTACCATCTTAAATCCTCGGCTGTCCCTTTGAACACACCCTCCATCCTGTGCTGTGTCAGGCCTCCCCTCTCCCCTCGGCCCTCTAATGCCTCAGACTTTTATTACCTGGGCTGATGGGACATCCATAAAGAGATGCTCTGCCAGCAAGATGGCAAACACGTTCCTCGCTCAGTCCTCGTGTGTCTTTTTGAGAGAAGCTTAAAGAGTAATGGAGCTTCTGGGATTCCTCACTGTTCACCGGGGGACGTGGTCTGACATCATCTGGCTAAGGGAAATTGGTAGGCCCGGTGTGACAGGTTCATTGATGGCAGCCTATTATATTGGTTTCCTGCAACAGAGCCACATGAACATCTGTGCATGTCATTTTCAATGACCCACCTTGGGGCCACAGTACCATTACAGGAAGCTCTCTTTGGCCATACCAGCAGTCTGGTCCCAAACACTGGCTCCGGCAGGGTGGAGAATCGCAGCTCTCTCCCAGAAGCTCTTTGTCTGTATTGTTTGTGTTTAGTTGTCTGTGACTGTCTGCCTATGCTAATGCCCTGTACAAATGGTTCTGTCCTCATATGCTGTAACTATGTTAAACTTTATAAGTTTCTGCAGAACAGGAAACTGCTGGAAACCAGTTTTTAAACTGATTCAGGCCCATTTTTATTGTAACTTAATGTTACTTTATTAACTTTCCTGTACAGTATATGAAAGAAAATGAAGAAAGGCCTCTCATTTAGCACTCTTTGGCTCTGATTTGGGTTAGGGTTGTAGAAGAGAAATGTTTCTGGCACTGTTCTTTGTATTGAATTTATTTTTCTTTCAATTGTTTACGACTGAGGTGGTGTTGTAAAACACAACAGTCAGAGGAAATTTACATATTTGGCCAGCCATAAGAAGGCAACCAGTGAAATATTTAGGAATGTAAAAAGCTTTCTTGCACTTTTCCCAAGATATATATTTAACTGGCAAATTTAGAAGGTGCGAGCCTAGAGCGCTGGCAAACGCTTCATATTCCAGGGAGGAAAGCAATGAAAGAGCAGATTGCCTATATTCATATTGGTGCGGTGCTTGTCACAGTTGTGATGACAAACAGGCTGTAAGAGAGCGTCTCACACTCATTTGTCAAACTTGCTCTGACATCAAGAATGCTTTGGCTTTCAGGACTGATAAGAGCTGTGGTGTAATCCGTCTTCAAGTCAGTTCAAGAGTACAATGGGCAACTGTATGCTTTTCATCACCTTGAATGGATGAAAAAATACTGTATGTTCAAAGGCTTAGTGCTTTTCTTTCAAGCCATTTATTCACAATATTAAATACTATACATAATGTAACATTTTCTAGCTGCGAGTTCTTTCTTTCAAATCATTAAAGTACTTCTTTACAGTACAACTTGACAGGGAATCTTTAATGCACAAAAATCATTTATACAGGGAAAAAGATTTTAGCTAACCAAAAAAACCAAACCATAACAAATCATTCCATTATTAGATGTTATGTTTCACCACAATAATTAGAATAGAGAGCAGATGTAAGCTAATTCAATTATAACAGAATAATTTACCGCACTGCCAATAAACATCTGTTTTATTTTGCTGTTTGATTGTTGTAATGAAAGTAAAACTTTATCATGTTTTATACAAAGGGCTGACAAAAAAAGAAGTTGCTGTCTGCATAGTAAACACCATTTTCCTATTTTCAGACAGATGTCAAATAGCTTTGTTGAACTCTTTGGGCCCTATTTTAACAATCTGACCGCACGGCAGGAAGCGCCTGGAACAGCTGTGTTTAGGCGTGTCCAAATCCACTTTTGCTAGTTTGACGTCAGAAAAAAGGATCCATACGCCGGGCACATGGATCAAAAGAGTTGTACTTATTTTAAAGGTGTGTTCTCGGCGTAACATGCAATCAACCAATCAGAGGTCCTCTCCCATTCCATTTAAAAGCCAGCAAGACCTTGGAGCATTGCTGTTATGATGGATGATTTGCACTGTAATTTTTGTATTAATAATCTTTTGCATGTGTGTGTGGCGCTGCACTTCCCTGTGTGTGTAACAAGCATAGTGTGTGTCCCTGTGTGTGTGTGTGTGTGTGTGTGTGTGTGTGTAACAAGCATAGTGTGCACGCGCTGTGCACAAGCCTAGGAGCATTTCCCTAATGCACTGTTGAAATAACAATGAAATTTAGGTTATTGACTTTAGACCAGGCTTTTGTTGGTCAATGGCACAATCACTTCCCGCTACCTCAAGATAGCAATACGCCCAGAATGCACCTGAACGCACCTCCCTGTAAGACTAGCACGCACATGGGCCACAGATGGGTTCGGGATCGGCTCGGTCACATCAGGTCACGATAAGGCATTGAACATTTTGAATTTAAAACAGCTTAAAATAAATGTCAAATATTACCCTAACATCCGTCTTCCTGTGTGCTGTGACAACGAAAAGACGTGCGTATTAAGCTCCATGTGGCAGCGCAACGGTTAAAAAGAAGTTGGCCGCAGGAGATTTTAAAACTATTGAAAACGAAGGAAAGTCAGCTGTGCATTGATGCGCTGTTGATTTGCCTTCCTATTTTAACGACGTGGTATGAGTTTTTAACTGTGTCGGCTCGGAAAATTAACAATGCCTTCCTCGCAAGTGGCTTTGCTATTTGAAGACCGGGCTGGGTGAAGTTGTTTTTAATTTGGGCGGAAATTAACAACTTCCGCACTGTGCCGGGTGTAAGACAGGCCCCTAAATCTGTTAGCTGTCTGAGGCTGTCATCAGTCAAACAGCTTCTGTACTCATGTTGAACCTGCTCATATTTCTCCCCTCTCAAACACTGTTGAACAAACAATACACACATAAATCCTATATAATAAACACATTTACAATTCTTAGAAGCTTGCTGATGGGGAACAGAACGTGTATCACTTGTCTGAATGGTGCAAGGCAATATTTTGAATGCAATGGGAATGCAAAGTTTTGTTGACACAATTAGCCTGTAAAGGTGCATTCGGATTGAATGATAATAGCTGTTAGATAGCAATGTGCACACCAACCATTTGTCTAGCTCCTTTTTCTATTGTCTCTATTGGTTTAGAAAGCCTCAGGAAACTTTCAAAAGTTTTGCTAAAGTTGAAACACTTTCAACTCATGAAGGTGCATCTTCACCTCAAGCACAGCACCCCCCCCCCCCAGAGCAGATCTGTTTGCATCAACTGTTCCTTCTGCATTTACCAGAGTGGTTATCATGATATTTTTATTACTTAATCACATATCTTATTTGCAATTGGAAACTGTGGGTTATAGAATGATGCCATAATGTCCTGGGGAGCATGTTGACATGAATACATTTCAAAGCAACTTCCAAACGACTCAGCGATATGACACATCGTCTACACGTGGAGATTAAGTGTTTATGCACAGTGGTAGAGGAATGATCTTTTTGCCTGAGACCCTTTGGGTCCATGAATATTAACATCTAGTTGATGGTGTAGTAGCACCATCAACATCTGATGGTGCTACTACAGAGCTAGAATGGAGGGGGTTCCTTTTCTGGGGAGCATGAATGACCAAAGTAATATCCTAAGTCAAGTCTATATTATTTTTTATTTTATATTGCCCCACATCACAACATTTGCCTTAAAGGGCTTTACAGTATGTCAAGTATACAAACTTGATTTGTATTCAAAAGAGAAAAGAAATCTATGCTATAAAGAATACATCTCAGGAAAAGCAGCACAGGAGGGATGTCTGTCCCTGGGCAGACAGACATGCAATATATAATATTGTGTTTACAGAATAGACCCACATGATGAAATCACAGTATTGACAACTTGCAGATTCTGCCAAACTCATGACCACACAACTAGGACCAAGACCAGGACTACAACCCCCTCACCACCATGGAGACCTGGAAAGAGTATGAAGGTAAATATGGTGCAAAAGTGAGAGCGCATAGATGCGATGTGAGCACTTGTAAAATATGACTTGAGAGCTTGTGAAAAAAATCTGTAGTTGTAGATACGATGTGAGCACTTGTAAAATATGACTTGAGAGCTTGTGAAAAAAATCTGTAGTTGTAGATACGATGTTTTTTTTTTTCAATATGACTTTTTCAGAGCAAAAAAATCTGTAGTTGTAGATGCGATGTGAGCACTTGTAAAATATGACTTGAGAGCTAAAAATCTGTAGTTGTAGATACGATGTGAGCACTTGTAAAATATGACTTGAGAGCTTTGTAAAAAATTTGTACCTGTTTTTTTGACTTTTTCACTTGAGTCACTTTTTCAGTACAACCACAACTCAGTGATTACAACCTTTCTAGAATCTGTCAGATGCAGCGGCTCTCTGTCACACAGCGGCGATTTATGCGCTTGAAAGCTAGCAACAACTTCTTGCGGTACATTTGGTTCTAAATACTTTATACCTTTTAACTTATCTGTGGAGCTCTTTAGCAACAACTGAAACACTGGGGTTCTCCCAGATGGGGGCCTGCAGCCGCAGACGGACCACAGTCAGTGGGGCTCGGCCAGCGTGGAAACATCGCTAGAAAGCTCCGCTGCCGACCTCGACCTTATCTGATCTCCACCGGGACACGGAGAGCTCCAGACCTGGTGTTATACCCCTACTGGTTTCCACAACAACTGGTTACCGTCATAGACAGTTAAAGAAAGAAAAAGGTGTCCGTATGTTGTGTTTACCTAACAGCTGCCGCTGGGCTGCCTGTGGCACCAGATTCATCACACAATCACAAACATATCCCTGACAATTTTCAAATCGTTTCCCAAATCTACTGGCGCAAAAATGTTTGTCTAAGTAAGCACCACATCACAGCCACCTACAAAAACTAAGCTCTAAAAACAATATAACTTCGGGTCGAGGTGGTTGCGATCTTGTGGCAAAAAAAAAGTTCCCACCACAACCTGCAGCCTTACGCAGGGAGCTATCATAGCGCTATAGGAAATCGCTCCCAGTTACCTATCTATCAACTACGTGGCCTGCACTATCATCCGGGCAGAGCGCCTTCTCAACCCCTGTACATAGTGGGACACAGCCGTGGACAGCTGCAAAAGGGAAAATAAGCAACAAAATGCCCCCCCAACAACCTGGTGTGCAACTGGATAACAGATTTGCTCCTCTGCTGCAGGGCGCTGGACAGACATCTGATGACCGGGATTGCGTCTCGTCGCCACACAGGAGGGTAAGGACTGAGGGCAATTCAAAAAGTAAAAAGCTAACAACTGGGCCTCAAACCCTGATTGTGGGTGACTCTGTTGTAAAAGATTTAAAAAACAGTAAAAACACCAAAATACTCTGTTTTCCCAAAGACACAGTGTCTGATTTGACCTAAAAAATCGCAGATATTGTGGCAGAACACCCAACTGTGAAGAACATTATACTGCACATCAGGGTCACATGATGTTGTAAAGCAACAGTCTGAATTGCAGAAGCTGGACTTTATGCAACTGCTGGACACAGTCACCCCCCTAAATGCAGATGTGTTTATCAGTGGCCCTATACCGCCAGTCAGAAGAGGAGCTGAGAGATTCAGCCGGCTGCTGGCACTAAACAAATGGCTTTCAACTGAATGTACCGTCCATTCTCTGCAGTTCATTGACAATTTTAACATTTTCTGGGAACGCAAACATCTTTTTAAGGCAGATGGACTTTTCCTCAACAAGCCAGGAGTAAAGCTGTTCACCTCTAACCTACTTTACTTTCTACGCTACACATCTGCTCCCTCTGCCAAGGACACGAGACAAGAAAAATCTAAACAAAAGGAAGACACAACAAATTGCGGCAGTGATCCAGCACAGCCCCCACCTGTGCAAAGATTTGTCCATGTGAGACCACAGAGCAGAGACACGAAACCTCCACTCCCCTCTTCACCCGTCCAGCACCCCCCAAACCCCTTTACCAACCCTGAACCCTATGAGGATTCACCCAGTCAGCACCCCTCAAACTCCTTTACCAACCCCCAACCCTATGAGGATTCATCGCTGTCCCAACTGATGTCTCCACACACCCTTTCCCTTATGTCCCCCATCAATTATACACCCCTTCCAACCCCCATGGCTCAACCCCGGGCAAAAGTAAAACGCCAAGCACCTCTGCCAGGAGGTCAGCAAACTCCTTCCCCCCAAACTGATAAGGACGCTTGTGTGCAAAACCCAACAAGCACTAACTGATATGTGCCGGGCCTTGGCTGCAGGACTAGTGATACTAATGACTCTTTCCAAGACAAGCCCGGGCCCTGTGGATTCATTTCTTCCTCAATTTATGTTGTGATAGGTAATAGGAAAAGAATGGTGAATAAGCATTTAACTGCAAACTTAGCAAATTTAGCATCCATTCCTCGTCAGCCACAGCCTGTCCCAAAAAATGAAAACACACTAACACTAGCCTTACTAAACGTCAGGTCTTTGGCAGGAAAATCATTTTTAATCAATGATTTCATTATTAAACACAATCTAGATTTTATGTTTTTAACTGAAACCTGGTTAGACCATAATAACAGCGCTGCTGTTCTCATCGAGTCAGCTCCCCCTAACTTCAGTTTTATGAGTAAGAATAGAGTGAATAAGAAAGGAGGTGGAGTTGCCATATTATTTAATGACTCATTCCACTGTACGCAAATATGTTATGGAAATTTTGTTTCCTTTGAATATGTGGCCCTTCAGCTAAAGTCTTCCCCTCAAGCAATATTTCTAAATATCTACAGGCCACCTAAATATTGTGCAACCTTCATTGATGACTTCACTGAACTGCTGTCAGTCAGTGCCTCCATATCAAGCTCAGGATATGTGTTGCTGCAGTGTTCAAGCAAAACTAGTTCCAATATGACAGAATTTCATATAATCAACCATGAAAACCTGGAGGACATTATACAACAATGTCTGGTTGATTGACATGATTTTCAGCAAACTACAGTACATTTTAGTGGTCACATGGCTTTAAATGGCCAACAAGACCCGCCTCATGTGTATTTGAACCAATGACAGTGCGTTCACTGCTGCACGCGTCATGAAAAGACCGACGAATACAAAATGCTGTGCTGCGCCACGCAGCAGCCGGCGGGAGGTTCAAAGTTGCGCAACGCAGTAACCGGCGGTAGATGTGTCGTCGCGAAGCATCCGGCACCATAGAGTTAAATGACTGCTCATTTCTTTAAATTTCTTATGCTGCACTGTAACTTTTATTCTTGTGTTTTATGTGTCCTAATGTTTTAACTATCTATTCATGTGTTTTATCGGTTTTTAATGCTTATGATTTTTAACTGTCTGTACATGTGTTTTATCTGTTTAACTGATTTTATTGAAAGCACTTTGAATTGCCTTGTTGCTGAAATGTGCTCTACAAATAAAGCTGCCTTGCCTTGCCTTGCCTTACGTCACCAACCGGGTAACACCTGTTGTGAGCTCATCTACAACAACTGGTTACCTTGCCTTAGTTTATGGAATACTCAATGTTAGTTATCACGTTTCTTTGGTCGCATCTACGGACAAATTGACTACTACTACTTCATCATAGCCACCTACTAAGCTACACATTGTGACTGACACACATTTTAACAGATCGATAGTCAAATATTGTCAAAATACACAATTGCCAACGAGTCACAGAAAAGTGGTAGGCTAATACACAACGTAATTTGAATGCATGGTGTAATGATTTACAGTCATCGTCTCTCCTTTTGTGTAGCCTATATGGTATGTGATATATGGCGATATCCCTGGATTTGCACAACAAAGGCTTGTAATAGCCTACAGTGTTAAAACCTACCCTCGTTTGGCTCCAAATTAACAAAGCATTTTAATGAGTCTTTCAT
The DNA here is from genome assembly GCA_026937815.1 of Etheostoma perlongum. Lineage (NCBI taxonomy): Eukaryota > Metazoa > Chordata > Actinopteri > Perciformes > Percidae > Etheostoma > Etheostoma perlongum. The sequence continues at coordinate 25,710,332 of CM049388.1, read as the reverse complement.
CAAATCATTCCATCCAAACTGATGTTAAGTTGTTCTGAAATCAAACTCCGACACAGCATAGTAGCTATTGATATTCTTTAATGACCTTATTCATCTTTAGTGATATGACTTTCTCTCTGGGTTTAACCAAGTGTGCCCCTTGTGGCAATATGACACCAGCACGTTTATTGTTTACTAGGATATCAGCATCACCTGCCATTATCCTTCTCATTATAATCGATGTTAGAGCTCACAACAAGGTGTTACCCGGTTGGTGACGTAGTTGATAGATAGGTAACTGGGAGCAACTTCCTATAGCGCTATGATAGCTCACTGCGTAAAGCTGCAGGTTGTGGTGGGAACTTTTTTTTTGCCACAAGATCGCAACCACCTCGACCCGAAGTTAGGCTATATTGTTTTTAGAGCTTATTTTTTTGTAGGTGGCTGTGATGTGGTGCTTACTTAGACAAACATTTTCGTGCCAGTAGATTTGGGAAACGATTTGAAAATCGTCAGGGATATGTTTGTGATTGTGTGATGAATCTGGTGCCACAGGCAGCCCAGCGGCAGCTGTTAGGTAAACACAACATACGGACACCTTTTTCTTTCTTTAACTGTCTATGACGGTAACCAGTTGTTGTGGAAACCAGTAGGGGTATAACACCGGTAGCAGCGGCACAGCCCCCCCTGGAGCCCACCGCCAGTGTTGGTGGAATAGCAAGCTAGCGTTAGCGAACTAACCAACAAGCACACTTACAAATAAATACAATTTAATTAATTTAATTAAAGGGCAGGCGTTATACCCACTGATGGCGGTCCGTCCGCGGCTGCAGGACCTGGAGCTCACCGGCCGTGTTTCAGTTTGACTGTTGAAAGTGTTAGGATAACTAAAATGTATCATTTATTTCTAAGCGGGGTTAGTTAGCTAACGCTAGCTTGCTATTCCACCAACACTGGCGGTTAGTTCCAGGGTCCTGTAGCCGCAGACGGACCGCAGTCAGTGGGGCTCGGCCAGCGTGGAAACATCGCTAGAAAGATCCCCTGCCGACCTCGACGTGATCTGATCTCCAGCGGGACACGGAGAGCTCCAGAACCGGTAGCAGCGGCACAGCCCCTCTGGAGCTCACTGCCAGTGTTGGTGGAATATCAAGCAAGCTAGAGTTCACCGCCAGTGTTTTAGTTGGACTGTTAAAAAGTGTTGTGGTAATTAAAAGGTATTTACAGTATTTATAAGGGGGCTGGCTGCTAGTTAGCTAACGCTAGCTTTCAAGCTACATAAATAAGCCGGACAGAGTTGTCCCATCTGGCGATAGAAACCCTGCTGTCCCCGGCCGTCGAGGTCGGCAGCGGAGCTTTCTAGCGACGTTTTCACGCTGGCCGAGCCCCACTGACTGTGGTCCGTCTGCGGCTGCAGGACCCTGGAGCTCACCGCAAGTGTTTCAGTTGGACTGTTAAAAAGTGTTGAGATAATTAAAAGGTATTTACAGTATTTATAAGCGGGCTGGCTGCTAGTTAGCTAACGCTAGCTTTCAAGCTACATAAATAAGCCGGACAGAGTTGTCCCTCATCTGGCGATAAAAACCCTGCTGTCCCCGGCCGTTCTGTTGGCTCAGAGCTCCACAGACTAAGTCCACAGGTACAAATTAGTTTTGCACCAAATGTACCGCAAGAAGTGTTGCAAAAGTCGAGAGCGCAGACTCGCCGCTGTGTGATGCGAGAGAGCACGCTGCAGCGACAGATTCTAGAGGTTGTAATCACTGAGTTGTGGTTGTACTGAAAAAGTGACTAAAGTGAAAAAAAACAAACAAACACGAGTACAGATTTTTTTACAAGCTCTCAAGTCATATTCTACAAGTGCTCACATCGCATCTACGCGCTCTCACTTTTTCACCATATTTACCTTCATAAAAGAGAACGGACTACACATCAGAGGATAAACTCAAGGTGATGATGTTTGCACTAGGTTAGAGGTCCTGAAAGTCACACAATTCATAAGAGCAGCTCCTTCAGCAGCAGACTGATACACCCACGGTGGAAGAAGGAGAGGTGCCGCAGGTCGTTCATCATCATCATTGTAGTTTCTGTTCCTGTGTTTCATTTACTCCACACACTCTGTATATCTTTATTATCTGTATTTATATTTTTTCCATTACAAGTACTTACTTTTTCAATATTATTCATGGTCACAGGTAAATATAACTTATATTATGGTTACCTACTTTTTCTTTATTACTTTAATTACATATTCAATTTCATTTTAACGTCACTCACTTACACTGCAATATTGTTTTCTGTACTATTGAAACTGCACTTTACAATAACTTTATTTGAGGCCACTTTACATTCAGCCATACCTTCTGCTCATTGTCTGTTTGCCTGTTTGTTTGTGTGTTTACTTGTGTGTTTGTTTGTTTTGCTTTTATTGTAGAAAATGCTGCTGTAAGGAAATGTCCCTGCTGTGGGACGAATAAAGTATAATCTAATCAAATCATCTTCTGGAGACTGTTATCATCCATTCAAAAGAATTGCTGGTTGCAGACATACAGTATGTTGCACAGCAACAATGTTTGACCGTTGGATCGAATCTTTCTGTTTGACAACTTGCTGTTCCAATATCGATCAAACACTTATTTTCGAAAAGTGCTACCAATATGGTTGGCACATAGCTGCTCAGAGCAAATGTCTTTGTTATGTACAGTATAACATTTCAAACATTTACAGTTCTCTGCCACAGCAGGGAGTAGTCCACATATGCAGCAGAAACTCTATCCTGTATGGCCTTTAGCTTCCTGTTTGATGCCAAAAAAAAAAAAAAAAAAAAAGATGACTGTATTATGCATCTCGTGCTCAGCCCTGGGCAGAGTTGCAGGTGCTTTTAGGAAGCATCGCTCCTGCTTGGGCCCAGGGAGACACGCACTGGGAGAGCTTCCCAGTTTGCTACACAATCAATCAGACATTCTGCTGGCTGATGCATTATTAAGTTTCCAGGGAACTATAAAGTTAGATGACCTTCTGTGCATCCTGCAATCCCTAGCTTTTAAAGTCCACAGGGCGGTTTCAGCTACAGTATAACACAATAGCACAAGAAATACCTTAAAAGGAAAGAAAAGTTTCTTGCTTGCATAACAACCAAATGTGTTTCATTATTCACCAAACCAACGGGTAACACAAATAAATTAAAGTAATAATAAATATGGCAGAGAATTTAACAATTTGAGAAAGGCTGATTAGGTGCTATAAATCAATCAATCTTTATTATTAAATGATTATTAGTCAATTGTGGACAGCATTTGACTGGAAAATAAATATCAGATATATTAATAGACCTCTCATTATTTCTTCTTAAAAAGAACCATCTGTGGAACTATGTTGGAGAAAATGTGGCAAAATAGGGGATTATTCACACATATTTTGGGACTGCCCAATTCGAAGATTTTGGAAACATGTTGAAAAGGAAAATATGGAATTTGAGGTCTCTCCAAAGCCAGGGATGTTTTTGTTAGGAGTGGCGCCTAAAAAGAAGTACAACACAGTTAAGAAAACATATTGAGAATACTTCTGCCGCCTGCCAAAAAAACATGAACTATGAATTGGAAGGAGCAAAAACCACCAAACTTAACCCAATGGACACAGAGACTGAAAAATAGTTGATATAATGGAACAAATGACGGCAACCTGACAACTGAAAATGGACACTTTCACACACCAATGGGCATGTGTCACACAATATCTATGTGTCTAATAGGATGCAATGGGTTGTGTGAAAAGGTCATATCACTCTACATAAACCTGTTTCACTCCAAATGCCAACATTTGGGTAAACTACCTTTTTTCCCCTTCATTGTTGTTGTTGTTGTTGTTGTTTATATATTTGTATTAATTGTATGTACATAAAAATAGCTAAGTATGCATACACATATACTTCCAAATTCTTATTGTATATTTATTCTGTTAAAACCAAACGTATTTATTTTTTAACTGCAATTTTTCTCTCTCAGGTCCAATGTCAATGACTGTTCTGTTATATTAAAAAAAAATTAAAATAAAAAGTTCAAAACAAATAAAGAAGAAGAGTGTTTTATTTGCTCTTTCAGAGGTTACTTTCTCGGACTACTATATCAAGTAGTCCGAGCCCAGCTCTCTAACTGTTCTCCACAGAAATGAAGGCACAAGTCTAAACTTCAGATGCAGGAAAGATTGAAAAAGGCAGCTTTGCACAACTCTCAGGGCCATCTCTGCTCTGCAGATGTACCATATGTGGCAGCTTGTTGGTTTATTCAGCAGGGAGAAAAGATGTGGCTTCAACAGATATTTTCTCAAATCTTTTGTTAACTCAGGGACACATTGAATTATTTGTGTAAACAAGGGGATCCCATACCCTTACATCTCCCACTGCACTGCCTCCTGGGTAAAAGACAAGTTGCTGTAACAACAGCTTGTGGTTGGCTCAGTTAGTAAATGTGACACAGCAGTTTTACTAAGACACTCCAGCAGCAGATCTATTGCATTTTACTTGACTTATGTTGAAATATTCCTGCTCATTTTTCAACACATTTTTCTTCAGACATCATTACACCTTTATGCAGTTGTACAGACATAAAAACACTGTCTGGTTGGATGTCACGGTGCGATTTCCTCCCTCAATTCAGAGCAAAGGAAATTCTCTGAGTGAGACATCATGCTAACCCTGGGAGGAATAATTTATTGATGTACATCAAACCAAGAGAGGGAAGAGAATATGCGGGCTCAGTTATAAGACGGGCTAAAAAGACAAAAGGAATCCTTGATGAAGTTCCTTTGAAGTGCCTTTTCCAAAAGTCCTTGGAAATACATATTGATGAAGTCCAAATTATCTGGCCTGGAGGGAGAAAGCAGTCGACTGCTTTGCATTGCGCTATTAATATTCACTACAGGACATGGCTCATTTCTATGCGTGACTAGAATTATTACATTAAAATGATTGGCTCAGAAAAGGGACATCTAGAGATAAAGAGGGAGACCAGGGCCATCAAGAGAGATCATTTCCTTTAACACAAGAAGGTGCTCCTATCAGTCCAAAAAACATTTGTTTCAGTGCTCAAAATCACAATGCATTATTATGTGAACGCCTAAAGGCAGAAACTTTCCAAGTGTACTAAACTAAGTCATCTGTAAAATCTACACTGGATGGAGAAAACAATATGTCATTACATACAGTAGACAGACACATTCTCACTCCCATCTCTAAAATATGGATGCTTGGTCGGGTGCCTTTGTCGTTGAATAGATAGATAGATAGATAGATAGCTATACTTTAGCGTCATTGCAATAAAAATACAACAATATTCAGATATACTCAAGTCCTGGGCTCAAATAAACAATTAGATAAATAATGTTCCAATTCATCATCCATCCATACTCACTCATACTCACATTCATGCCAGCATATTTACCATACACTCATTGCCAATTCATGCAATTAAAACATTTCATAAAAGTCTATTTCTGACAGTAAAGTGTGGTAATAAATACATAATTTAATTATTGCGCATCAATACTGTCATTTATTTGGGGGTATGCTTTCAGTTCGGAGTTCAGTTTGATTATGGCTTTGGAATGAAAAGTGAGTCTTGTGGTGCGTGTTTTGATGGGCCAGAGGGAACCAGTTCACACAGCTGATGGGCAGGATGGAAGGAGTCCTTTGCGATGTGGAGTGTTTTCTGCAGGCAGCAGGAGGTGAAGATGTTTTCCGGGGCAGGTAGCGGTTGGTTAGTTTTTATGATGCAGAGACTTATCTGCTGCAGAGCTGCTACCATACCAGCATGAAGCCAATCTGTCAATATTGATATACTCCAGTATGGTCCGGTCTGTGCGAATGAAGCAGTGCTGCAGTTGCTCAGAAGCCCCTCTGGCCTCACTTGTCTGACTCTAGCTTTGAATTGACCATGTTGCTAAGAGGTCTGTATCCTGGAGTTAAAGACAAGGAGATGTGATCAGCATGAGGGGAAGAGGTGATGCCTCAAACCCATGCTTAATGCTGCCATATATTCATGGTAAAGTGTGTTATTTCCTCTTGTTGGACCCTGGACAGGTTGTTATGAGTTGGGAAGGATGGTCCTTAAGTTGTTTTTGTTGAAATCACTTGCTATTACAAAACCCCCATCAAGATGGCCCCGCCGTTGTTTGCCAATGACAGTTAGCAGATAGTCCAAGGCTGTTTTTCATTAATCAACATTTTAGTAAATGTGCCGGTGCTAGCCAGATTAACTCATTTTCAATTGTAGTCCTAGTTACCCAGCATGAATATCTTTATGGTGGGAGGAAACCGGAGAACCTGGAGGAAACCCTTGCAAACATGGACAGAACATGCAAACTCCACACAGAAGGGCCCTGCCAGGACCGGGGATCCAACTCTGCAGTGCTAACCTTGCTAACCACTGAACCACCATACAATGAGTAGCCTCTACATCTCTGCACAAAGTATACAACCTCCTAGTTGCTGTTTGACAAATGCCTCTCATTTGATCAACATAATTTGCAAACATTTGAGTGATTCCTAAAGCTGCACAAATCAATGCAGATTAAATTATTAAGGGATCAAATTACATTGCATAATGGAGTGAGAAATCACCAAACTCTGCTGTTCTTTTTGATGCAGGTTTTAGATAGCACATTGTTTTGGTGTCTGAGACACAAACTCTGCTCACATCATTGAAATCTTTCAATTCCCCTCTCAAATCTAACTAGGTTTAGCTCTCAAAATTAACAACTTGCTAAAGTTATTTTAAAAAATCAAAGAGTTAAAGGAAGAGTAAATATTGGCCACATCTCCAAATGAATGCTATTGTTGGTCCATATCTGCTGTATGTGACAACAAACAACAGTTTTCTAACATGCTGACTAACTATACTTATTCAACACCTGTATAAGGTCATATTACATTGTTTTCAGCTCTTTCCTCTGCCGTCAAGTGGCCAAAAAATGCAGTAAACTGAAGTGTTGTGAATCTTGTAGTAAATCTCCATGGCAGTTATTTGCATTCTTTCATTTATGCAGTTTTGTTTGGTTGTGCATCATCAACAAATATCCCCTCTTCTGCTTTTCCACAAATTGCACAGTTTGTAACTGTTCCCGGCGCGATGTGTGCAAGTCATGAAATGACGTCACACCAGCTGTTGTTTCCAGCGCGAAAAGCTTGGATAGTTGTATTTGCTTGGTCGTGCATCTCTGAATTTTTCTCTTCTTCTCTACTACTTCTTGCAAATTAATTTTGATTCTATGCTTCCTGGTGTTTCGGGGGAATACAGCAACAAACGATGCGTTGAGCATCTACGTCGCCGTGCACACGGTGTCACGCGTCAGTATACTGTAACTGAAGATAAAGTATTTCAGGTCATTTCCCTTTATCGTGTACTAGAGCTTCAGTGCTTCTAAGAGTTCACAGACATTGTACTCTCTTTATTGGGCAAGCTCTACCTATATAATAGCATTTCTGAACATGCAATTATATTAAATGCCTCTGAATAAGCTTATTTTCCATCCCCTTCTTAATAATCATAATCATACAAACTGAACAGAGATGGGAATAGCATCACAGCTTTCAGAGGAAAGTAATTTCATTAGTCCCTGTGGCGCCTTTTGATCTTAATTACAAGCAAATATCACATTTTGTAACATCTAAGAGGCATCCGGCGAAACAGCCTTCCTACACAACATGGAATCTTTCGGGACACAGTCGCATGAGTGACAACTATGATCATGCTAGCGACTCCCATTGCGATTCCGTATGCTTTCTGGTGTTTTAACACCTGTGATGGGATTCAGCATCATTGAGTCTACCACCATGATGAGTTGTCTGAGTTCCATTAAGAAGGACAGAAAGGAACACAATAAAATCAGTTTTTCTTAAAACTTAATGTAAGGCACAGTCATTAAAGTTGTTATTTATGCCTAATCATGATATGAGTATCTTGTTACCACCGATATCCATACAATCCATCCACACAGATTGGTGGATTGATGGAAAATTATCAAATTGGTGCAACATTTCTAATTTATGAGGATCATATCATTCACAGAAAAAAATTAAATTCAAAGAGTTTTCATAAAAAAATAGAAAACCCTTTACCTGTAGCTCAGTCAGATATTACTGAGATAATTTCTACAAATTCATGTGAGTGGAACCGTCAACAACACGGCAGCTTTTGTTTTCTTTTGAATGGTTATATTCATTTATTTAGTCATTATGTACTATGATCATTCAGCATAAAGTTCAAGTTAATTTATTTATATGGAGCTCTTTATCAAAGGCAAGTCCCAAAGGACTCAGCAGGGACATCCGTCTCATGTCATTCTGTTCTAGCTTAAAATTAGAACACACACAAGTGAACATTGTATAAGCGTTTCAGAATAAGCTGCACTATTTGCTTCTGTTTGGAGAAATGGAAAATGACAGACATGCAAATATGCATCCATATGCAAATTGTGTAGGCTAGGGGAATGAGGCGAGCCACCGCATTGGAATAGTCCATGGGCGATTTTAGACTTCTTTTAAGGGGGCTTCAGTCCCCTAAAAATAATAATAATTAAAAACATTATTTTCTTTTTTAAATCAATTTCGGTACTTCAAGTTAGAGTTTGTGAACTTGTCTTATAGTGGCAGTGGACAAACAAGTACAGGGTCAAAGGGTTTAAAACACGTTTAATATCCTGTGTCTGTAGCCGATGCTATGCACCTGAAACCCAGTGGGTGGTTGTTTCAGACTCCCGCCTTCGGCTGAATCTATCTGATCTGTCAGTGGCGGAGCAGGAGCGCGGTTGTGAAGTTTACCGTTGGTAGTTCCCAGAGAAGAGGTTGGTAATTTCATGGTGCAGATTAGAACCTAAATTGAAATGTAAGCAATTTAAATTGCACTGAACATTGTATCAAACTGGTCGTTATTACTGTGACTTATTAAGTGTCAGGTTTAGTTCCATCATAGTGTTAACAGTATCAAAAAATGTTAGCTGACAATTAGTAGCTAGCTCATAGATTTTCGGCTAGTTAAATTATAATTTAGCAGGGGGAGGGGGTAACACTCTATCCATGTCCCATTCTCGTTCCATCTAAAGGTCTGATCCTAGAATCCCCATTGGGCTAGTGTAACATGAAGTTACCACTATACTGTAGTCTTACCATTTTATTTACCCTTATATATTTTTAACACATATTAGAATACTTGCTTTAGCTTCATTAGCTTTATTAGCTTTGCCATCATGGACAAAATGATTGACTTATATAACTGCAGAGAGAGGCCGACACCTTTCAATGGATGGATTAACAAGTGTCCGTTAGAGGTACTGTATCTTAGTTTGTATAATGACCTTGGCCTCTATTTCTATCAGTAATAACAAATTCTCAACATTATTCTTGTCATACCAAGTTAATTTCTGAAATCACTAAAAGTAAACTTGACAGGTAAACAGGAAACCCAGTGGGGCAAGCAGAAGATCAGCCCAAAGTTATGTTGAAGAGAAAACATGGCTGAAGGGTTACATTATTATTCAAACTGTCCAATGTGCATAGGAAATTGTTGTTAATCTCGCTTAACTGTCGGCTTGCTTTGGCAACACAACTATGAAGATAATTGTCTGTAGTCATCGCCATTTTCTATGTTTGTTCAACCATAATAACAGTTTAAAGACAAGTTTGTTGCGTTAGCTCCGCCTACGCTCTGACGGACCAACCACTGCTGGGTGATGGAAATGGTCACTAACTATGGGATGCTTGTGATTTTCCTCGGAATGTTCACCTCAGACACCCAGTTTATACTCTTTCATCAGTGGACTAAGGCTCATTGTATTACCCCAGTCAACAATAGATAATTGTTATAAATGCCAAAAGGATTTTGAATTTCTTCTTGTTGAACAGAACAAAATTAGAAGTGTGACGTTTTTTAGTTACAGACAGATACAGGTCACCACAGACATTTGGTTAAAGGTAAGTGTTTTATTCACAAGATGAAGTATAGTCCTCAACAGAAAAAACAGGATGGAGCGAGGGGAAGGCAGTTAGTTGCTGTAGTGGTCCAGGTTTCATACAGCGTAGTTTGAGTACTGAGAAAAGACAACCAGGCTGTTACCGGAAGCGAAAGCATGAACTTGCTTTTAATGACTAAAAGTCTAAGTGCAACAAGTCGGCCGTAGTTCTTTACCAGTTTATAGGATGATGGTCACTCAGCAAAATGCTGCCACCCCGCCCAAAAACACACAAACAAGTAGACACACAAAAAAGGGAGGGAAACGCAAGAGGAAACAGAAAACTATGACAAGAAGTTCCAGTTTACATTTTTTACATGAAAAGGAGAATATTCTCACAGTGCTTCACATCTTGTATCAAACGCTGCTAGCCTGGATCACACTGACCTACAGGATGCCTCTTCTTGGGGGCCCACTGCTTCATATGCTATGTTAGTAAATGCATTGTAATTTAGGCATTCTCAGGAGAAATTGCACCGTTGCTGTGAGTGAACGCTGGCACGAATTGCTGCCACTGCTCACCGGTAACTTCTTATTATCTTAACTTACCAGACTCCCTATGTTTTAGGACCTTAGCCATCAGTGGAATACTACCACTACCGTTTGTGTTAGTTTCACTATCAGCTCACCTGTTCTGTTCCTGGCTCTGTCTGCTGACTGTTCACGTGCTATTGACGGGTTTGTTGCACTACCCATCCACACAGCCTGGAGGCTCTCCACCTTCACCAGGACATCGCCTTCCAGCCCCACCGGAGATACATCCACCAAGGGTCCTGCCAGAATCTCCACCACAACAGCTTAACGGCAATAAAGTCCATCTGGTCCAGTTCTCGTCACCCTCCATACTCCACCAACCGGACAACCAACATCTTGGATCAATCCCTCACCTCAGCATCTCATCACCCATCCACATGTCCCCGCTATCTCAGAAATCACACAACTCCCCGGAAATCTCCCCACATCCTCTCCCCACACAACGTGTTAAAGCTTGCCTTCCTTCCCTGGTCCGCCTCATCTCTGCTATCATCCACTCCTCTCTCACCACTGGAACTGTCCCTACATCCTTCAAAACTGCTGCCATCACCCCTATTTTGAAAAAACCTGGTGCCGACCCCTTCAAATTCAACACCTTACGTCCTATATCCAATCTACCAATCTATCATCTCCAAAATTCTTGAAAAAACAGTTCTCTCAACTCCATTCTCACCTATCCCACAATAACCTGTATGAATAGTTCCAGTCATTGACAGCACACAATCCTTTCAACCCCATATCAATAACATTACCCGGTTTGCCTACTTCCACCTACAAAACATCAATCGCTTCTGCCCCTCTCTTACCCCCTACACTGCCACCATACTTGTCCACAGTCTCAACCCTTCCCGTCTGGACTACTGCAACGCTCTCCTCTTTGGTCTCTCTCACAAATCCCTCCATAAACTTCAATTGGTCCAGAATTCAGCTGCCAGCATCATAACTCGAACCCCATCCATCCACCACATCACTCCTATCCTCAAACAGCTCCACTGGCTCCCAGTCCAGTTCCGTATCCAATTCAAAGTCCTCCTGTTTGCATTCAAGGCCATTCACAACCTCGCCCCCCATATTTGTCTGATCTCATCCAGCGTCCCACTCCCTCCCACTCCCTCCCCCTCCCTCACATCCTCTTCCTCCATACACCTCTCTGTCCCCTCTGCCTGTCTCACCACCATGGGGGGCAGAACAATCAGCCACTCTGCTCCCCGTCTCTGGAACTCATTACCACCCCAACTCAGAAACATTGATTCATTCCCCATTTCAAGTCTCAACTCAAAACACATCTGTTTAAAACTGCCAATTCCTCTTGAATGTCTATTGCTTTGCCTTTTCTATTGCTTTTGTTGTATAGTATCTTTTTTTGCTGTTTTAATGTATAAATACCCTGTACGGCGTCCTTGAGTGCCAAGAAACGCGCCTTTAAATAAAATGTATTATTATTATAAATAGGCAGATTTGTTGTTGCTCAGTTAGCCAAAGAACAACAAAACAGACACAAACCAAGTCAGAGCACTGTTGAACGATTCATTTTCTACATGCGCGTAGCATGTGAGTCTATGTGCGGGAATGTGGGTATATACATCCCACTGCTTCTATGTGAATATAGAAGCATATAGCACTCTGTTCTTGATTAATATGCAAAGCACATGTAGCAGAAACAAACTCCTGCTTTTCTCCGCCTCCACAGCGATCCCCCCTAAGCACTTATCGCATTTCACATTGAATAACCATTCAAATAACGTCTGCTGAGGAATCATCCTGCATAAAGAGCCATCTGTGCCACGTCGCCCATGTTTTCACTGCCGATGTAAACAGAGAAAACACTAGATCACAGGCAAAATAACAGAAAAGCTTATGCGCCCAAACGGGTCAACTGTAATCAGTAATCAATTTTCCATCTTCACAGCCGAAGCCATGGGGGGGAAATATTTGCGGAATAATTTGCAAACATCAGTAAGGGTGGAAAATTCCAGATGGCGGCTGATTGGAGAGGTGACATTGCTGATTAAAACAGCCCTGGCTGATGGAGCTTGGGCTATATGTGACAGGTCACACCTTTATTCTGAACCAGGAAATAAGTGATGTCAATGTCGTCACAAAAAAAATGAAAAAGCTCTAGCATTCACAAGATCACATCTTCAACCTGTCTCCTCGGCTATCAAATTAGCACTTTGCCTTCCTCATCCTCCACTCGCCATATTTAAATCAAATGAGCAGGAAAAGGCCGATGGAGGGTGGGATTCTGGGAAAGTAATCAGCAGAGCCATGATAATGAGATATTAGTGGTGCAGCTCCCATGTCTTTGGCAGTGTGTGAACATGGCTCCAGCTCAGACCCCCACGCCCCCGCCCAGCTATGATTAGCGCCAGCGAGTCGCACCACCAGCACATTTATTGATTAAAAGTGTAATGTGGATGGAATACAGGGCTTTTCGTGTTTAAGTAAGCAGCTACAAAGAAAGCAGTGCAACCACACAAGACCTGCGCAGACCTACTGCACATTGCAACCTCTGTCACACTGCTTACTAATGGCAGGGACTTGATAAATGGTGTCATGGTTCCACATATAAAGTTTTCATGAAGCCAATATGTGATGTGCATAGATATTTAATGATGGAGATGAATAATTTAGAAGCTCCATTGTGTTATAACACTCTGGACAGCAGGTAGGGGAAGTTCACTCTAGGTTCGAGGTGAATGGAACAGTCACAATTGATTTATCAAATCCAAGTACATTCACAAAGAGGTCTTGGGTATGTGATCCTGAATGGATTTTGTAACCCTCAGGAACCTTTTTCCTAAGGATAACTCTTCAATTTATAATGAAAATTCAAACACCACAACCAATGTGTGCCAATAGTGTTGCACTGATAGATAAATGAGACATGTTTCTGCAAACTTAATTTGTGAATCATGGGTTATATTTATACTTAACCCTCACTTTTTGATTAAGCATTTGTGAAAAAATACTTTAAAATTAAAACATGTTAAATTGCAGTGTGTCTTCTTAAAAGAACTCTATACCGTGAACGTTTTTTTTCATAGACCTATAGTGCAGAGTAATATCTCATCTATCTATCAGAGTAGATGCAATCTGTAATACATCAGTGCTTTTGAAGTTAAACACATAGGAGTGGATGCCAACAAGCAGTGCTGGTATCAGCCACACGTTATTGATTCACATTTAATATAGTTATCACAGTCAATGTATTATAGAATCCGTAGCTTTAAGATGTCAAACAATAGTCAATAGTTTTAAGTGATGCAGACAAGTTGGATGATCACGTCAGTATCCCAAGGAACTACTTTGATACTGTGTGAGTCAGTGCCCGCTTAACATCAGTGTCATTACAGTAACTTGTTATTTATAAAACACAAACCTGACGGGAGAATGCGCGGTCCTCCACGCAAACTCTGACCCATGTGTACGCAAATTTTGGAGACAATGGGAATTGGTGACCTGGTGGCAGATGGTGAGGTGGTGAACTGAAGTCAGACTGCAGAAAGTAAATGTGGGAATAACAATTACTTGTAATATGTTTCTAGTATTCATGCCTCACACACGTTTCTTCACTACATATCATCCACGTTATAATGAAGATAAATCCATCAGTTTTATTTGCGTTTGTACACCTTGATTTTACACCTTGTAAAATCCAACTCAAACCATAAATCAAAGCTTACTATTTAATCAACACTGTCCCACCGTCACATTGTCTGCTATGGAGCGCAGGAGGAGGAGATGGCCCGACTTCATGATAGCATCAAACACTACACAGTTTAAATAATTTCAATTTCAATTTTCAATTTCAATTTTATTTATAGTATCAATTCATAACAAGAGTTATCTCAAGACACTTTACAAGGACCCAAGTTCTAGTAGTTTAAATAACTAAAAAATATATATGTATGTTAATACTGTGTATATATCATTAAATGTTCCCCCCGTGCGTAATGCTACATGATGGCCCTGCTGGCACTGCAAGAGGACTAACCCCTAATTGAAGAATCAGGAGATAGAGACTTCAGGGACCATGACGATGACTGGCTAAATGCCGATTTAAATTGCCTAAAGCTGTGCTCTTGGATTTATGTGCTGAACTGGGTCCAGTAGAGAGGGCAACGCACTGGAACCATGCCATCCCGGTCTAAATACAGATCATCTCATCTCTGGGGGCCACCGCATGTTTCCAAAGGAAAATGGCAGACAGTTAAGTGTTTTATATAAATATTATATATAATCTTCAACTTATCCCTAAGGCTTGTTTGGATATACTATAAAGTTCTGTTCATATCTTATCATATTGTTCTGGCATATCACAGCCGTCCAGAGTGCCATAATGCCTGTCGTTTTGGACAGTATTATTAATAGTAATATACAGCTAGTCTATTTACCTACAATGTGTGAGAACAGGTTGAAATTATAATTCAATTTGCAGCAATTCCCGAGTCTGACAAGTGTTTTGCTTCTTCCGCGCCAGTCATCATGATATGGCGTAACTAAAGAGCAACTGCCAGGGTCAGTAACACTCTGATCAGCATTCAGATGCCTTGCATTGACTATTTATGGTTACAAATGGTGGTGTACAGGGCGGGGTAGGAGGCTGATTCATGTGCGCACGTGAATTGTGATCACAATGGTGATTTGTAATTTATAAAGGGAACACTTACAGATGTACACACGGTTTTATAAATCTGTTATTTTTTTGGCGTATGTTATTTTTGGCTTTTAGGCATACTTTTAGTGAGGATCCTACGCAGAGTTTTATAGATGAGACCCCAGGTTTTTGCCACTTAGCTGTAGGCTTCTACACTTGTTCTACATGTATAGACTGTGTACTGTAGAAAGATATAATTTATGAAAACCTATGGATTGCCTGTTAAACATTAATGTCATTGAACACAATCCAGGGTTTTACAGAGTACATCCTTAACATTCAGGTTGGGATGAAACATAACATTAGCACAATACAGTCAAATGGCATTTTTCCATTCGTAAAAATGATTTGGCAAAGGAAGTTAAAGCTGAAATGTTGAATTGTGGGATAACCTGTGGAAATGAAATGATTATGTGAAATGAGTATTCTCCTGTATGCTGATGACATAAGTTTACTGTCACCCTCTGAAGATAATATGCAGCGGAGGCTCTCCTATATTTATGATTGGTGTAATAAAGGGAGATTGGTCAAAAACTACAAGAGCAATACAAAACTGAAATAATTCACATAATTCCTATCTATGAGTTTTAATTTGGGTCACACAAGCTGAACTTTGCAGACTCATAACTATCTAGGTTTCTATATTGATGAACATAGGAATTTTAGAATTCACTCATAGGATTCATTGGTAAAAGCAAGATCTGAAAGATATTATCTCAATAACCTTTTCCACCGTATCACACGGATTCATGCGTAGGGTGTCCCATGCAACATCCCCCTGTTGTAAAGGACTGAAGGCAAGTATGCTGAACATGCGCCTGTCTGCAAAGGAGAACCGTATTTGTTACATGCACCTTACTTCACAACTAAAAGTTTGCTGTGCATGAATTCTGGGATTCAGAAAGTAGAAAGAATGTTCTCCAAATTCCAGTAAGAAAAGGTTGATTTTCCTGGTTGAATTTGAGGGAGGCTTTAAAATACAAAAGGCCATTACTAGTTTATGACATGTTCTGGAAACAGGTCATGGTAGAGTAACTATATGAGCAGATGACAGTCTCAAATCAAGATAAAATATCTGGACTCAGAGCAGGTATAACACTCCTTACATTAAAATGCATGAGACCACCTCTTGAATCAAAATTAGGAGATTTAAGAGCTCAGTGATTGAAAGGAAGATATCTGATGAGTGTGAGGAGTCCTTCAGAGACAAAGTTTAATGTAGAGTTCCGGGGACTAATGACCTTTTGACCAGAGCTCTTAAATAAATAAGATTCTGAACATTTCACAACTGGAATAAGAAACGTGGGTTCTGGACTTGGACAGAGGTATGATAGAGCTTCAAGGGAGGGTTGGGGATCTGAAGTTTTTGGAGGTTGACCATACAGACTAAAAGTTAGAATATTCTAAGCTTGGGTTTCATTGATTTTGACCATTCTTGATCAGTCCAAGTTGTGTAAGTCTTACAGTGCACTACTGACCTTATGCGGCCGACCATGTTGTCGTTTCATTCCCACTTTTGAATCTTCCGGTGGATAAGGCTGGGTAAACTGTAGTAAACTCTAGTTTAAGTCCTGGTCGGTTCACACAGCATGTTGTAGTTTACATGTCTCATAGTTGGGAACGCACACCCTTATTTATGAGGAGGTAACTACCACATCCACCACTTATACAGTATCAGATTAAAAAGACCATCTTGAATGAAAAGTTACGTAGCTCAACTAGTTTACTTTGTGCTGCAATAGTGCATTAGTTGGTGTTTCTATAGTTTTCAACTATTTCAACTACTGATGCTTAACTAAGCGTAATGCAGGTTATTAATTTATTAACATTACTTGCAGCTGATTTGTGATGTGTTGGTCTTGAAGCAGATGTTTATGTTATAAAATAAAAGTTTTCAACCAGTTATGTAATATTTCCAATAATATATGTTTACCATAATACCCCCATGTCACTGAAATGAGTCTCAACTGCATTAGACGTACAGTTTTAGCACATTTTAAACATCCACACTGACAATCACTTTTGTTATATCATATTATTAACACATAATAAAACACAGATACCAACACATTCTGACAGTCAGCTGATTCCAGAGCAGTGTGGGTAGATTGATCTGCCATACATAAATAGCAATTGATTTTGTTAGACCGCTGTAGGAGAAAGTCTTTCATTTTGTTCTACACAACGCCACACATTTCCACATTCGGTCTAGAGAGGAAATTAAGACACAAAATAACAGAGGTCAATACTCAAACACTGGGCTGTGCCTTTAAACTTCATTCTATGAACAGGGTTCAATATAGCAACAAAAGACACAAACAAATATTTCGGTTCTTCACTGATTTTCTTTAATTATGCACTAACATTTATCATATTGTATGCTTTGTGTAAAGCATTTTGTGATTTTTGTTTTTAATCCGTGAAAAGCGCTATAAAAATACATTTACTTATACTTATACTTATTGTATTCAGAAGCAGCTGTCTGCCATGTGGAAGTTCATGGAGCCTGATTTCAACTCTATCTAGTGTGCGGGATGAGCTGAGAGACGAGTGCCATGCTATCTCACATCTGAAGGGCAGACCACGGGGAAGAGCAAACACCCTTTATCTCCAACCTCAAAGAGCACACACATATCTCGGAGCTGCTTAGACCTGCACTGTTAATGAATTACAATTTCTGTTATTATATCTTGCATCTTATAGGTTACAGGTTTAGCCGTCTTTTCTTAATATGTAGTTAATAAATTAATTAAGATCCGAGATCAATGAATGTGACAGTGATGCTAACAAAGTCTAATAGGGTGAGGAACACTATTGTAAGCATTCATCAATAACTCTTTATTTTATGTATGTGCTAAATAAATAAACTTAATTTGGTACTGTTATTGGGAAAATAATACTTTCCTAAAGACAAAATGAAAAAAAGTAAATTTGTATTGATTGATTGATTATTGGAAATTGTATTCCCATATTTGCTGTGGTATGTTTGCTTGCAGATACAAATGTGCTGTGATTCCAGTACTTAACTTTGTTGGTTTTCTATATATGCTTGTTTTACCATCAAATCCCATGTTCAGACTCAAACCAACAGTGAATGTATCCACTAACAGAATTTATATTTGTTAAGGGATAAGTCAGAAAGTATTGAAAGACACACTAACACATTGTTGGTTTGATTTTTTTTCTGGGATTTGTTGACCATAGGAAAATATATATAATACCAGCGTTATCCTTGGGCAACATATACAGCATCTTTCTATTTAATCTTGGCTACCAATGATGTCAGGGTCATCTCTGCCATCAGTGACACATTTTGTTTGTTCTGTGCATATAGTAAGAGTGGTGACAGCATCCATGCACTGCACATACCCTGAAAACAAAATCCTTCCTCTCTCACATTACCATGTCACACTTAGTCCTAAGCAATTGAAGAATTTCAAAATGTGTGTCATGGCTGCCAGGAAGGGTTTCACCACCATCAAAGCTGATGCATGCTGGTATCCTCTTTTTTTTACTCTTAACACAGTCTGCTGCAAACAAACTCAGCTTCTATGCCCCCTTCTTTAGTATGAACCCACCATCCTCAGGGTCTGTTTGTTGAAGATGATTTTTCTGCAGATACATGACATAACTGGATTATAGTCCCATTACATTGGATCACACTCAGAAAGCTATGCATGCTTTGCAATGGTTAGATATGAATTTTTGGATTGGCAATTCCAGAAATTGTAAGCAAACTGAAAAACAGAGAGGGATACCTAAATACATGTTTCGACTGTGTCCATGTTTTGGCATGTCATTTGCACGGCACAGTCAATGCTGAGCTTGACATCAATCAAAGCAAGGCCTTGTATTTTGACAGCGGGAAACAAAGGAGGAACATATTCTACGTCTGCAAAATCCCTTCTATAAATGATCTAGATTCCATGACATGATTATGTGATTATATGGGAGTTAGGTGTCATTTACAGTGGCGTATGAACAAATAACTCAACCATGGCTGTATGTGTAGCTCCTGCTCCCTACCTGGCTCAGTGTAATTAAAGAGGATCATCGAAGCTTGTAATACAATAATGATAACTGATTGTATTGCTGCTATCCAGTGTGATACATGAGCAGCTCTAATGCGACACCTTGATGATCTGTTAGAGGAGCAGTGGAGCACTGTGCAGATCATCCTGCATTGTCCAAAGGGACTTGGCATGATAGAGAGTGTAATAGCTCCAACCAGCTTCTCCGCCCCAAAGAGGTGAGGGGAGAAGACACTAAATAATGTTTCCTTCTTCCTTACCTCTCCAGTTCATTTAGAAGCAGAGACTAATTTTACTCAGCCTCTCTGGGTCTTTCAGCTTTTCTTTTCTCATTTCGCTGCTTGCTAGTGGAATCGCAGAGAGCTCCATCTGTTTAAGGTAACACACACATCAATAAATCTTAGCTTGACATCTACTAAGGCTTTCTCAAGACAACAGTGGAGCCTCATTGGGACACACCTGCCCTTGCAAATGCTTACGAAGATTTAAACTTGGTGATGGTGTATGTGCATGAACATGTGCTGATATGGGAGTACATGAGTGTTCAGTGTGTGTGGGTGGGAATTGCATCTCCATGCTCAAGCTGTTACAATGGGTATTTTGTGCAGAGCAAGCCTTCATCACCCTAAACAACTGTTTCTAGGCACATTCAGTGATGCATGATTTTAATATCATTGTCCCTGTGTGGAAGGACTAAAGAGCAGTGTGTGTTCCCATTATTAGGGCTTCTATGAATCTGAGAGTATTGTTTGCCCTTTCCCCCTGCTAGGATCATTATCCATATTCTTTAGCAATGTCGAGCTCTGCTGTCTGTGTGATGGAATCATCCCAGATTACTTTATTCTTGTGTTTCCAAGACTTCATTTCTAGAACTAATACTTAATACTATGACAACTGTTCTGTAAATTATTATTAGCAATAATGCTAGCAATTGCTGTAAATTTACATCCAATTTGCAACACTAAAATACTGTTTTCATGTTAAACAGTTTAGTACTGTAGTTAGCAATGCATTGTGGGCTGCTTAACTTGGAGAACCAGGACATAGGCCCTAAACAGTATGCTGATGTTTTAAATTACAGGACATTACAGTATTTTTTGGAAACTGAGTGTTGGCTGGGGAAATTGGAGTGGAGTACTGTCAGAAGTTTGATACGTTAGTCTTTTAAATTGAGGTTAATGTAGCTCAGCGTAAATTCTTTCAGGAAGACCTAACTTTTAATTGGTCAACTGCTAATCAGTTCAGCTGTTATCGTAATAAATATACTTTTTGCCGTCTAGTCTCTCCTGATTGAAATGTACGCCCAGAGTACATTCTTTCAGGAATAATTTAATCAATGCTCTCTTCCTAAATAGAATCAGCTGGTGGAGGCGTTCACCTTCCTGCTTAACCAATCAGAATTGTACACGAATTACAAGGGCCAATCACAGAGTCACAACCCCTCTTTTAAAAAATCAGTTTCTCCCTGTGCTATTCAGTTCCAAAGAGTGCTACCCTCCTACCTCCACCCCCCCTTCCACCTCTAGTCATCTACTCCAGCTGACCGGTCCGGAGCCTCCTTCAGTCTGGTCTTCGGGCTCCTTCGTCGCCACCACCGGTGTCTAGAGTCCATCGGGGGGTCTGATGGTTCTCTACCCCTATATATAGATAAACAAAATATTTGAATAGCGATGGAGTGTAATCGCCAAGGACTTTGTACATTTTATTGAGTTGTATAATAAACCTCATTTGCATATCTGCAAACATGTCTCTCTTGATTGAACTGCTTTTCTTTAAAAAAATACAGAAATAATTTGGATAGGAGATTTTCCAGAAGAGGATGCACAATTTAGATGTGCTACACACCATCAAGTGTTCTTCATCAACATCCATCGGGTCTCACATCTACAAATTAAATAGTAATTAAAATATATATTATTTATTATTCATATTGCCAAGAGTGTTTGATAATAAACTGAGCTTGTCTTCCTAGGGACTTAAACATGTTGTTTATCAGTGAGGCTTAGCTGTGAACAGCCAAAACAATATTACTTTTGGGTTTGTTTTATAAATATATTTGAAGAGCTCAATACTATGACTTGCCTTATTTGATGGCTTTGAATAGTGCACAAGTGGTTTACTTCAGTTCTGAGGAAGTATAGCATTATATTGAACATTGTGAGAAGGCTGATCTTTTCTTCTTTATACTTTGATAAAAAACTGCACAGCCTTGAAGCAGCTGGTTGCTAGGTGTTCCAGTGTGATTTTTTATTTTTTATTTGTATCAAGACAAACTGTCTGGATTGTACCAATATAAAATATGCTGGCCCTGTAGCCTGAGAAGTTAGAATGTGTCTCTGATAGGTCTGGCTTATATACTAATTACAATGTAAACAAGCGGCTATCTCAGAATTGTTTAAACTACTCAAATTACAGGTAACTGAAATGGGGCACACCTGTAAAGTTGCTAATAAGCACAAGAAAACCATGTATAACTGGGGCAAGTACATGGTTAAACAAAGTTGAGCCAGGACACTGGGCTGTAAACTGTGCTGGATGTTTTAATTTTACCCTTCACCTACATTCCCTTTTCCGTATAAGTTTGACTAACCTAGGGTTTGTTTACAGCCAGTATGATTGGACACTGCATTAGACCTCCTTAGCAACGACACCACATTCCAAGATTTCTGCAGTCACAATGGTGAGCACAATGTTGTTCAACTGACAGAACCAAAGAACAGAGCTCAACAAATTAATAAATAAAATAAAACAAATAAAATGTTACAAACGGTAGCACACTCAAAAACCAATGCTCTGAAGTAATTCAGGATTCATCAGGTAAACAAGTAGGTGGTAAAAATAATGACGGTAGTGACGTCAGCCATTGGTGTGTGGACTGCCGTTTTGAAGCCAGCTGTTTTCTTGTCACCATCTTGCCATTTTGGGGCCCGAACTGATCATATTTGAACAACAGGGTGGAACTGGGAGGGTGATGCGGCGAAGCCGGTGTTGTATATGGTTGCAATGGCACTGTGCTAAGCTAAAGGCTAAATGCAAAACCCTTCTGAAGCAAGTCATCCAGCGGAGATTTACCGACTGGTAAACATGGACCTCCTGGTCCTCGCTCAATTCATCTGCACTTACAGCAGTAAAAATAAATAAAACAGTTGCTAGATAACGCTAGTGTTACCTAGCTAGCCTTGGTTGGCAAAGTGCTACTGAAAGACATTTTCATGCGACCAAAATGATTACGTAAAAACACACACAGAGGGTCAAAGTTTAGGATGAAAACACAAGCATCCAGAAACAAGTTGAGGTCTATTTTAATGTCCACAGTGTCATGGTTAGCATTGCTAAGCCTCTGTCCTGATTGACAGGTCCTATAGCATCCCTTGCGTTATCCTCTATTTTAAAATAGATCAGACCATAATTTACTAAACTAAATTATGCTGTATTGAAGAAGAATTTAAATTAGCAATTGAGACCATCTATTCATTATGAAAATGTCAAGCTCATTTTCTCATAGACTTCTATAGAAACAAGCTTCTTTGTGGAGCCAGTGGAGTCGCCCCCTGCTGAAATTTAGACAGAATGCAAATTTAAGGCACTTCACATTGGCTTCACTTTTCAGTTAGACATCATGCAGGCCTGAGAGATTTTCCATGACAGAAAGTCACTACTCAGAAGACAGTAAACTGCTTGTGCAGCAGAGAGCTAAGCCACTTTTACCTTGAGATGAGTGATCATTTGTCATGCAGATTATGTGGTACTATTGTTTATTGTTCATTGGTTTTTACAGTGTTTGTGTTAATTCTCATTCTGCATCCCTAATTCAATGCAAAGTAAGGTGTACTGAAGGGGAGGCATGTGATGTAAAAGGAAATTAAACTGAATTTTAAAACTGTTAAGAAATTCAAAGTTTGCTCTTGTATTTACGTTTGCCACTATATGTAGATTTTTTGCAATTTTAAATTATTCTGACGGCACACATTCTTTTGTTCAACAATCGCAGTGAGAATTGTTGAAGTTGATATTCACCCGTTCATCTCAGTGTCAGTATGTAGTAGTAGTTGTAATAGGGGCCACTGAAGACGTAAATTTAAAATCTTACACACAATTAATGTGGTTTGTTGGTTCCTAAAGCAAACAGCCCACCAAGCTCATCAAGATCTGGAGAAATTACCTTTAGTTGAAGAGTAGCTTACTTATGCAGTTCCAAACCCTAAACCCTAACAGTAAACCTGACCCAAACAAAAGGTGAATTGTTCAATCTGACCCAGACCATAGTTGTTTGAGCATTCAAAAACCAATAATCTCAACTTGCTGCAGTTTTGATATTTAACCCAATGTGTCCATAATTTGTCATATAGTGTGCACATTTTATTTTATCATTTTTAGCTACTGAACTATTTATAAATCTATGCATTGCCATGAAAGGTTGCACAGGCATCCATGTTTCCCAATATAACAAATTAAGCCAACTGACTTTGGTGGTAGATAAAAAAAACGTTCTGATGACTCTGCTATATGACTATTGCAGCTATCTTATATGTACCAACTGTGTGCTAATTCAAAGAAAAATGCCACTGTAAAGTTAAACCACATATCTCCAACTTAACATTTTTTTAAACCCTGAGAAGTGCACAGTCTTGACTTTAATAAGAAAGACAGGAGGCTGAGGAAAAATCTGAATATCTGCCACCGCTAATGTTGGCTGCCTTTTCTAGTCATGTCCTATATGGAAATGTGTTCCTGAAAGTGAAAGACTTCTTTCTATTTGAGATCAAGTTACCCCAAAGAATATGAATGTTTAATGGGGTATGGGACACATTCTCTAATATGTTAAAACCTATTTAGAGATTTGTTTGAATAAGGTACTTCTTCATATTTCAGAAAGGACAATATCCAAAGCGTTAATTAGGTCCTCTCTCTTTTTAAACTACTTTTTCAGAGCTGGCTCACTAAAAGAAATGACACCATGAGAGTATAATAGACTTTTAAGTGGTCTGGACATTCAGACTGAACTGGACCTCGGCTTTAATTTTACAGTATGACATTGCTGAGATGGGTTAGAAGTGAAGAGAGATTTGCACATCTTAATGACCCTCTATAAATAGAAGACTTACCTTGCAGACACCAGACAAATCACTATTGCATCCATAAGATTACTATATCTAAGCTCTCCCTGTGGACAAGTGAATAATGATTATGAAAATTGGCCAAATTGTCTTAATATGGGCATTTCTTATAAGGTTCACAGGACTACAAACATACTAGTTAACATAATCCCCAGAGGCTCTTAAGTAAAATCTGCACTGCAGAGTTTATACAGAAGCACATTTTTTATTAAGATCAAGAGGAATGTGGCATTCACATTAAATAGAAGGAGAGCTGAGAGCTACACGTGTGTGCCAGGTGCACTCACTATTACATTGCTGGGTACGCTGATACATTCAAGTTTCGCGACACAATTTATTTAACTGCCGACTAATCCACCATGAAGACCATCATTTTGCTACTTTTTACACAACTAGTTGATGGAAAATTACCAACTTGTATAGAGGCCGATGCCAGCGGCGTTACGAGATGATCTCACTTCAAAAGAAAGATGTTGATGGGGACGAGACAGAGCACTGGCCATTGCATGCAGAAGCCTGCTGAGCGAGCTGGATAAAAAGGAAATAAGCCATCAACTTTCACTAGCAGGTTGTCTGTGTGCTGAACACTCCCCAGAACCACCTCCTCCCACTCCCTTTCACTGAGCACACTGTATGTCCAGACCCCATCTGGTGCCCGACGGCTGATTCTTCACATCCTGCTGCATTGTCTCCCTTTGGCCAATGAAACAAACAGTATTTTCCCACAGGAGTGCTTTCCCTGTTTGGATCAAAACCAACCCAAATGGAAATAAAATGGAACAAACAATGCATCCGGCAGTATCTCTCCAACACATACCATCTCTGCATCTAAAGCATCAATAGCCTGCACACATTGGGATTTGGAGTAGAAACTAAACCATTTCAGCTTTAATGTCCCTATCGAGGTTTGGTTATGGTTGCCAGCTAATGCATAGTTTATGACCTAAAGGGGAAAGAGTCCAGCCTAAGGGGATGGGAGGATCGTCTGCCATGGCGTGGGTCACCTTAAATCCTTAGGTCAACATGTTTATTTCCCCCAAGGTGCCTATCATGATTTTACACACTCCTATCTTGTGAGGTTATAACACTAGCTACATGACAATGGTGAGATTATGCAGAGACAGAGCTCCTATAACTGACTTCACAGAAAATATGCTAATATTCCATTCTTAAAGTCACACTTGCAATGTGTTTTTGGGGTGCGATACATGTATGTTTACTCGTTTAGTTAGAAAAATAAAATTCCTCTGAGGCATTACTTTGTTACACATTCATCTGAAGCTGGTTGTTAGTGGTTTGGACTTTGTAGATCCAGGCTGGATAAAAAAGTATTATGTCTTTGGGCAATGAATCTATAATTATAATTCTATAAACCAAGGGAAGTAATGTAAGATTTTTGCTAGTGTTATTCTGAGTATTTAGCATGAAAGCTAACAGTGTAATCCAGCCTGGAACTGCAGTGTCTTTTCGTAGATTTGCACAATAATTCCCGAACGATATATTCACAGCAGAACAGTTATCTTTTAGTATGAAAAGGTATGTTTTGCTGTTAGCACCAGCAATCTTGACTCCCAAAATGCAGTGGCTTGACCAATCGGAGGCTGTCTTCCTGAATGTGTCAGAGTTGAATATGGTTTTTTACATATTTAATTTGACTGATTGACGGGAAATGGACAGGAATTGATGTAGGGAGAAAGCCAGTTTACTCAGCCAATAAATAACACTAACCTGATACAAGTGTCCCAAAGTTATTGATAACTACTTACAATTGTACTTGTACTTGAGTAAAATAGTCTATTACTCTTTCCTTTCTTTTACGTACATGCTCATGTTATGCCCATGATGAATAGATTCTGTATTCAAACACACACACACACTCATATTTTCATGTTTTTCAATCGAGATTTCATTGCTCTCCACACATAAACCTATTAATGGTTTTGTTGAAACAAAATCTTATCGCCACCCTTAGAAGATAGATTTGTGTTCTGTGTGTTCACATAGTTTATGTATTTATATAAACATTTTACAATATGAAAACAGCTTTCTCTCTGTAATGTTTTCTGTGTCAGTGGTGCACTCTTTCACCTTATTTCTGACAGTTCCCAGCTACTTGACTCCCCACATCGTCAGTGCAATGAGGTCACACACTTCCCTGGGTGCTTGCCAGCCAAACGTGGCAGGGCTCCCGAGTCAAAGTGAGGTTGCATCACAGGGGGAGGGCGTGGGAAGGGCGTGGGAAGGAGGCCCCGGTCTTCTGCACTGACACTGCATTATTGAGTGGGCCTGACTGTAGCTTCTTGCTCCACAATCACCACTCTACCAGCAAGGGCCCATAAGCACACTTCACAGTTTCAGGGAAATGAGGCTAAAAACATTAAAGTCTCTTCAAAGGCACACATGTATTGTACTGCTTTGGCGTGTTTGTTACATTGGTGTGTTTATAGGGGAGCAGCTTTAACTTGGGCTGGAGAGGTATGAGAAATCAAGAGAGAGAAAGAGAAAACGGAGCAGCAACATGCCACGTTGACAACTTTCTTACCCTTCCACTCAAGGCCAGTGGGATGGATTTACTGAGTGGTTTAAAAACCTTTGAAATTAATATAATTCTAAACAAATTCAGTCTGTGAGAAGTGGCAAATAGCTTAGGGGATTAGAATGTTTTAATTTGTAAAACAAATGGCTGGAACGAGATACAGAAGCTGCATGAATTGCCTTCTCAATCCACAACTGCCTCACTTTGCAAATGAAAATTGCTTTATAGAAGGTTATATGGGGTTGACTCCAAGTCAAACTGAAACAAATTATGTATTCACAAGTTCTAAAGGTGATGAAGGGAACTTGTTAACCTGAAAAGTAACAACTTTATGAGTAAGACTGTCCTAACTACAGAAATGCCTGCATCCGTTTGTTAAAATGCCTAAAACAAAAAACTATGTGAAGGAACTTGCTTTGGTGGAACATGTGTATGCTCAAAAGTAGTTTTAGTCGTCAACAGAAACCTCAGATTGGACAGATCTAGACAGATCTAGCAGATCCAGTCTAGCTGGCTGTCTGGATTTACCCTGCAGAGATTTGAGGAGCAGTTAACCATAGTCCTCAGAAATCCACCGGAGGTTAGAACGCCAACACAGAGACAGAGGAAGGGGACGGATATCAGGCCAAAAATCAGGGACATCTGGCGGAATTTCCAGCTGCACAGGAGCAATCCCAGAAGTGGAACGTCACAGATATGGACTACACTTTGTATAAACCAGGATGCTTCAAACACCCTTGCTTTGAGTCTTGAACGACTATTGTTCCTTAGCCAAGTAGTTTATGTGCCTACAACTTTCCCACATCAGTGGTAGATCAGACAGCAGTCATGTGGATCACGTTTGTAATTCCCATCTTTTATCACATTTAACTACTGTATGCATTCATAACTGCCTTTTGGAAAGCACTGAAAATGGATATTGTCCTGCAAATAGAGGTTCCAGACCATGTTGGTCGATTTGGAAGTCCATGTCAAGGAATAAATGTTGTCCGTTAGCGTGAGGTACCTCTTAGCACTTGATTCTTCCACAAGAACCATGATGTTCAATGTCACCCTTGTTTGTTTAATCAAGATGGTGAGATGTCTGTGATGATCAACGTTGCATCTTATCAGATGGGGCCAAGCAATTCAGATCTAATCAGTAGGCATTAATGTTTTTCGCTTCATCTGACAAAAGGTAAGACAAAGGAGGCCGGGAGATTCAGACAAGCTATTTTTCTTTAGTCAATCTTCTGTGGCAAAATGCAATCTCACATGAATTCTCACGGAAATGTTAAGATTAATGTGACTATACGTGTAAGAGACAGAACACTGTGCTAACGCTCACTGCTGCTGTCAAGATGCTCTTTATGGTCTCGTCATTTTTATTGTATTTGTTGCTGATGATGTAAGCATTTTTTGAGGAAGAGAAGATTGGTTCCCTTTGTCCCGACAGCTGATGATGTCAAGTCAATCCTCAGATCTTAGTCTGGGTTCAGTCCCAAACAGATTTGAAGTGATCAGAATGAAATCCTTTTAGGTTCATTGTGTGAGGCTTGAGGTCCCGAGAACAGAAAGACAGCTATAGTTTTACAAAGAGAAAATGACAATACTGTCATGATGTCACTCATGATGTGTATAAATGGGTCCAATGGACAGAATGGCATCTAGAAAATAAAGTCAAGTTTTCTACTTCTAACAAACTGTACACATTCACAGAGATCAATTTGCTAATTCACATATTTTCATACTTACTTTAAGTGGTAAGTAGCCATGCAGAATGACTATGTTATTTTGACTATTTTTCATTGAAACTGCTTTTAACTAATATGTAACTTCACAGTGATTTATTTGTATCCTAATTAATAAGAAGCTGTTGAAAAGCTAAATGCCATAAATCAATTATGTAAACAGCACAAACCAAATTCCATTCACCTCTATTGCACTGGGGGCAGAATCTTAATTAAACAGAACTAGTGTTTGCCTTTTTTTTTACACACACTCTAGCGCTGTGGAGGAAGGTCTGGCTAGTCCACTCAGCATTCTTGAATGGGAGAAAAACGTGCTCTGGTTTATATAAAATACTCAAATTTGTCTCAGGAAGGAACTTGTCTTGGTGGAACTTGTACATTCAAAAGTACTTTTAGTCGTGCATTAGAAAACTCAGATTGGACAGATAGTCTAGCTAGCTGTCTGGATTTACCCTGCAGAGATCTGAGGACCAGGTAACCATAGTCCTCAAAATCCATCCGGAAGTTACAACACCAACACAAAGACAGAGGAAGGGGACAGATATCTGGCTGAAAATAAGGGACTATCGCCAGCACCTGAACAATGTAAAACTTGTTGATATAGATTACCTAAAACCTGATAGAGATCTTTTTTGATGTTGACCAGGTAAACCAACATATGTCCTCAGACATGTTAAATCCATCCAGCATACACAGGGCTAAGTTACAACACCAACACAAAGACAGAGGAAGGGGACAGATATCTGGCTGAAAATAAGGGACTATCGCCAGCACCTGAACAATCCCGGAAATAACTCAGCCTCAACTGCCCCACCAAATTTCCTCAGGTACTGGAAAAACTATCTGTCTTATTAGCTCTGGCCCATAGGGCTAGCCTAGAAATTTTTCTAGCGGCAAAAACCAAATGACTCCACAATTGACACTGTGGAGTCTTTTTACTTCCTGGGAACTATCATCTGCCAGGACCTCAAGTGGGAGCTGAACATCAACTCCCTCATCCCTCTACCAGTGTTTTTAATTTATTTGTAATTAACCAAAAATCTCCAGTGCCTCATATTTTTTCATGTTTCTGTTAAAATCCCTGTTTGACACTTTTTTTTTACTTCCTGGGAACTTATTTTAAACAACAAAAAAGTGTTTTTAATTTATTTGTAATTAACCAAAAATCTCCAGTGCCTCATATTTTTTCATGTTTCTGTTAAAATCCCTGTTGCTTTTGTTATTTTAAACACAAAAAAAAGCACCCGTCCAATTTGCATTTGACTAACTTTTTTCTGTGTGGGTATTCCGCCTTTCTCTACGGCAATGGTTTGCTTAGGCATAATTGAATTATTCATCAACTTCCTACTTTTTTAATTGCCGTGGCCCAGTTAGTGAATGGATGGGGTTTGGGACATTGAGATGATAATGACATTACAGTTGCAGTTGGATTATTAACCTCCGGGTGTAACCCTGTTACAGTAATTACATGAGCCTCTGTGGGAATTTTAAGTGAGTCTTATGTTCCCGCCACCCAACTGTGTTTAAAAAAAACCCGCTTTATCACACTCCTCACACTTTGACTTGAAGTGTTGAAAAATGACAGTTGTCTGTAATGTGACAGCATCAAATTGTTTCCATTGTGCTGAGGGCAGCAGCAGAAACAATAAGAAAGGAATGTGGACAGACGTTTGATTCACAGTGAATAAGTCAGACATATTTCTTTACGTCTCTATATGCAGCTTCAAGCAGGGATCACATTCCCAACCTTCAGCCTTTCAAGTGACTCTCCCTGCTCCCTCATACTGCATGGTCATCATAAGTGACCAAGAGTGATTTATACATTTTATTTCATAATAAAGGAATATACGGATGTATGTACAATATAAATTTCCAGAAAATTGAAATGTACAGTATATATATATATATATATATATATAATCCACCGAGGAAAGCGAGTAAAGAGTCTGGCAGGTGGGTAGGAATGCTGACAAGAGCAAGGAAAATCCCTTGACATCTTATTTTAGGCGGAATAAGCCCAGTGGAGCCTGCAGCGGGCCAGAGCTATGGAGCCCTGGGGGCAGAGGGCCCGGTGATGAGGCCCCAGTGGCTGATGTGTCCACATTTCCAGACGCACTCATCACCCCAGCAGTATCTGTCTCTGTAGAGCCGGGTGCTCTCCCAGCAATCACAGGATTAAAATAATTGGGTGTGGAGTGAAACAGTTCACTGCGTGAGAGTGGGAAGGGCGTGCTGGGTCTAATTAGGAGATACTTAAAGGGATCCACCGCGCTTTTTTGGTCATATACACATAAGCATACACACACACTGGCCAATGCCTGGAGACACTGGCGTGATGTGAAAGAGCTTACCACAAGATCCTTCATTATTGTCATTAATTTGATGTGCTGTGGGCTTGAAATAATCTCCATCCTGCACTGCCATTCAGAAAAGATGCAGGAGTCCCATTGCCCCCGTGTTTGGGTAAAGTAATTAAATTTGCCTCATATGGTGCGACTTTAATTCCTACCGGTTTCTAACAAATATCAAACACCAGTTTGATTCCAATCACATCCACTTGCGAGATAAGTCCCTATGGCAGTTTTACAGCAGTAATCAAAACAAATTTGCATAATGTGCTAGAGCATCTCTATCACTTTAGAGAAATATGTTTGAAATCATGCACATACTGTGAAGAGGAGTAACACTCAAGAGTTGTTGTTTTTAAGAGGAGACAGTTCTGCCTTCCCAGTCGTTACGTCCCCTGTTTTCCAAATACACAAATTATTTGCTAATTAAAGAAAATAGAAGAGAAAGGGCTGTATAATGTACGTAGACATGGGTAAATAGTGTATTAGTTAGTGTAGACTTTTTCCAGAGGTGGATTAATGGACGTTTGGAGCTGTAGTAAGTATTTATGGCAGGAGGACAGTGTATAGAATGCATTCATTGTTGGTTTTGAAAAAGTTATATATAAGAAAAATATCTAACATCAATACCTTATTCTTTAGGTCATTCTAGCTGCATCACTGTCAAATGTTGAGTTATGTTGCATACAACATGTGTGCAGCCAAATAAAATATGTTCTAATCCCCAGTGTGCTTATAAAAGCACATTTGCTGTCATAACATTATCTGGATCAATGAGTCAGCCTTGAGACTTTTACATGAAACATGCAAGAATTTGCAGAGGAGTTCTTCATTTTGTTTGAACACTGGAAGCCTTATCTCAAACAGTGCTCTGGCTTAAAACAGACCTCAGCCTCTGTGAATAACCTTTAAGTGTTTTTTGCGCTCACCCTACAAGAACTTTGCACAGGGCCTGATTGCTCTCTTTAATGAGAGGCCCTGCACTCCACTGAATTCGTGTGGAGCCACTGGTTAAATTCATTTACCTCTTTTTAACCATGAGATGTCAGCAACTAGCTGGCAAGCTGCACAAAGAAAAAAAGGCCTTAGTGTGTTTGTAGGGGGGGTTTAATACAAAAGACTATTCACATCTCATTCCCTACAAACAACCCGGTCTCAAGCCAGTTTGTGAAATGGTCACGTTATTTTGATTTATTGATTTATGTACAGGTCATGTTAATGTGGTTTATTTTGTGCACAGGTCACGATTTTCGAACTGTCAGGACACTGGGCTGCTCTGGGGGGGCGCGATCCCCGGGTGCAGGGACACGATGATCCGCGGCCTCTGTGGCACGCAACAACGGGGAAATGAAACACCCAACGCCGGCCACAACAATGGGACGGTTGTGGTTAGGAAGAGAATAACGTGGAAAGGAACTGCAACACGCAGGACAAGATCCCCGGTCCCCCAGGTGAAAGTCTTGTGTTGTTTGACCAACCTCCCTGTGTGGATTTTTGGCTTTTCAAAACTACTCACTACCGTTATCTACCTTGGCAGCAGTCTTTCCCTAACTTTAACGAGTATTCAACAACCATGAGCGCTAGGGCTGAACGATATTGTGTTTTAGCATCAACATCGCAATGTGCGCTTATGCAATAGTCACATTGCAGGACATGGCGATCTTGACGCTAAAACTTTTTTGCTGCTTGATAGAAAAGTAAACTTTCACCGTTTTCCTTTTACATGATTATTACCGGCCGACCATTCCCCATAAAGACAGGTAGCCATGTGGGCGGCGTGTGTATGTGACGTTAGTCCGACGGGGTCTCCCGGCCATTTCCCCCGCAGAAAGCTGCTATCAGCCAGGCTAAAGCTAATATAGTTAGCATAAAGAAACAAGGGGTCCACAGGAGCTACTACTTTGTGCAAAAATACCATTAATGAAAAGTCGGTCAGCAGCTGCCCTAACCCTAACCTTACCTAACCTTATTTATACCTCACCTTAACAAGGTATGTTAAGTGCCTAAATCTAACCAATTTACATCCTGTTTCCTACTAACAGCCTACATGAGACAATTTAGGCACCAGACCAGTTCACTTTATAGTTTAAAATCACGGCTAACTTAATTAGCCAATTAGCTTTGCATAGGAATTCAGATAATTTTGTTTGCATGTAACCTATTTAATAATAA
This sequence comes from Etheostoma perlongum, assembly GCA_026937815.1. Taxonomy (NCBI): domain Eukaryota; kingdom Metazoa; phylum Chordata; class Actinopteri; order Perciformes; family Percidae; genus Etheostoma; species Etheostoma perlongum. Next base: position 25,677,229 of record CM049388.1, on the reverse strand, counting down.
CTTGTCAATAAAACATTTCAATAATCAAAATTCAATTTAGAAGGAAGAGGAACAAATTACGCACTCTGCGCTTGCTAGTTAATCACGATTGTCCGCTAATCATGTAGGCTTGTGTCTAACCAAAAGGAACATGGGTTTTAGATGTTGTTACATTATCTGATATGCACTTCATTTCTTTTTCTGTCTTTATACAAAACACCGCATTGAAAAAGCAGGTCACTGGCATGAGTCAATTTCTAATATTTGCTATGATATATCATGCCCTCTGTCTTCTCTTTCCAACCATGAGGACTCCTGCAGGGATGAGGTTAATGATTGTGCTGCTTGATCGGCGATAATATCTTGTTATGGCCATATGCATGGAGAGTCCCACGAATATTCTGTGCTCCCCTTGCCTCTGTGCCCTTGATAAAGTCTGCTCTGCATTATCGTCACTAGGAGCTAACGGAGTGGCTGGGGCCTTATCTCCAATGACCTCGCAGACCAGGCATTAATCACCAACTGCAAAGAAAGAAATTAGCCTCAGAGCAATCGCCACACAATCTCTACACAATTAACTCTCAGCCACTCACTTCTGACATTGCAGCACAATGCCATACAATTTTGAAGAAAATACTTTGCATGCTTGAAAAAGAGGAAGAATAGCAAGACACATGACATCATGATAAGCTGCATTTGTAGGCAGTTCAGGGGATGCCGCCATTTATGCTGCTATGCCTCTGCTGCCTTTCTGACTGTTGTTTTTCATGAGAGACACAATTAGCTATACATAATGAAACTGATTTGGCAAATTATTTGGCACACTGTTTAGTACAGTGTTAATGAAATTGCACTTCCTTATCCTCCCTTCCATTAATGAAATACTACACAATTCATTATCTAATGTATGTCCAAGGGTTTGATGCAGAGAGAAAACAATTATGTCCATTAAAGAATGAGGCAATTAATAGGAGGGTTTGGAGGGCGTCTGTGTTACTGCTCCTGACAACCAATTTGTGTGGAGAGTGGTAGTTTTATCAGCACACAACAAAAGGTGTATGTTTAGGAGCAGGCAATTAGAGCTCAGAGAGGATGCCTGAGGAGGGAGGATAAAGAAATCAAACACGCCTTTTCAACTGCAATGGAAATCAGGCCTTTTGAACGCAGCATTTAAACAGTTCCTCCACCCACCCGGCTGAGCACAAGAGTGATTATTTAACATAGGCGACCCATCTCTCCAGTGAGCTCATTTGCTTACCCCCCACCCCTCCCATCTTTCTCCCTCAGCCGACCCTCTTGGCTGGAGCTTGTCTTGGGCACGGCTTGGCTCCCGGCTGGATGCAGAAGCCCATGATGGATGCTCAAAGAGATGACCTCCTGACCGATGAGCCAATGGGCAAACAACACAGCGTCTAAAGTTCTCTGCCAAGTAGAATATTGATTTCATGTTCCATGCACTTTGGACACCACCAACTCCATACCCCCCCCTCCATCTGTCTTACATAGATTTTAGTTGTGTGCTTTGCATCGTTGCTAAGGAGACAACATTGTAGAGCCTGGAGTTTCGGAGGCGCAGCTAAACAATGCAGGTAGGACAGCGTAGACTCCCACACACAGCTGTTGCTCAGGGAAAACATGGTAGATGTAAGGTGAATCTATAGCAGAAGCGTTTGAACAACAGCGAATAAATCAGCTGACCTGCCATGTTCCTTGTGGATCTTTTTGAAGGCTTCAGGGAAAAGCTCTTTGGTATTTCCATTGGCTGTCCACACATTTGGACAGTAGCACTGAGCCCAGTCCTCCTGACGGTAGTCCCTGTAGGACTGCAGTGAGAGGAAGAGGGTGTATTGTTGTGATCGTAAAAAAGCAGTGCGGCTCAGGGGCAGATGCAGTTTGACTTTGCCTCTCAGTCATAGCTCACATTCATCATGAGTCAGTGTTTGGCTCTGGCACTGTCCTCCAGAGAGCCATAGGAGGGAGAGCCTGCATGCCAGACTTCCTTTTTGCGACGGCAAAAGCCCTGAACTCTGGTTCCCCAGCAGGGCTGGTGTCATAGAGACCTGACTCTCCATCCATCAGTATGTACCCTCACAACAGCCCTGTCGCCTGCAGATAACATGTCTGCAAGTCTCCTCCTAATTGGCATATAATGGGGGGCTGGGGCTTTCTTCTATACATTGAGCTTGTTGCGTAAATGCATTTTTCAAGAATCAGTAGCCCCAAAGAGCTTGTAGCAGCAAGTTTACACTGGTCTCCTCGTAAATTGTTGTTCTGAACTGGACTTTGCAACTCTGTGATGATTCGACTGTGAGACAAGCAGTCAAATCAGGCTCTTTCAACCGAAGCATCAAATATTCAACAATTCGGGGTCACCCCTACAAGCTATATGGGACTGGGGTGTGACACCCCCTTTGCTTCCATAACCCTGATAGTGCGTGTCCGTATACGTATTGTTTTCACAGATAGGATTGCCCTGCGTCCCAGCATTGCACACCTGGGGCTTGCGACCAGGTTCTCTCCACTGACCACTGACAAGCAAAGAAAACAAGCTCCGCCCTCCTACAACCACTATGGATCCACCTGATTGGACAAACGCCTCACGTGGGTCTGTCAGCTCCCAGATTTTAAAACCGCCAATATGGTGCTGTAATACAATTTCTTGTAAAAATAGTTTTTAAGCGAGAAATAGGCCACGCAGTTGCTGAATCTGTCTATAATTTAGATTAACAAAGGTCTATTTAAAAGATTTTTGCCAGGTTTTGAGAGGTGTTGAGAGGAAACTGTTGTGTCATTGTAAATTCTGGAGTGTGGTCTAGACCTACTCTATCTGTAAAGTGTCTTGAGATAACTCTTGTTGTGAATTGATACTATAAATAAATTGAAATTGAAATTGAAACTGAAATTGTTGAGCCAAGCTTGTCCCTCTCGATTCAACTTTATGCAAATGAGGACCGGGCACCTCAACGCCACGCTTTTCCAAAGTCCCCACACCACTACCAGAATGCATTGCAAGGCTGCTCCAAAAGAAATTCAATGGACATACACCATGAGTGGGTTAACGTGACCCTGCAGTTAATACTGTGGTGGTGTTTTTCTTTCTTTAGTTAAAATTGGTTTCCTGGATTAATGTTTCGTGTGATTTTTAGTACACCACATCCCCAATGGCTGAGTGTTAACTGTAAAAATCATGTATATCAATAGGAACACTATAAGGTCCATTTGAGTATTAGTTTAGGAATGAGAACTCCAGGAGCATGTTCAGGGTTCCAGAACCCAGGAGGTGTGGGCTGGCCATGCTGAAGAATACCTTTAGTGTAAATGACTTACACGGAACTATTTAAGCAGTTTTGAACCTTCTGGACTGGGATTGAAGTCCATTTCCTGGCAGCAGAGATGTTCATTAATCTATTTGTGGATGTTGTCCCTCTCCGTTCTACCAAGTCTTTCCAGCTGGCACAAAAGCAACCGATTTGCAAATTTTCAGGACTTCCAGTGAGATAACGATTTGGATCAGATTTGGGTAAACCAATCTGTCAGGAAATGCAATTATTTATTTTTCAACAGTTATGAAAATATTTGTTCAATTGTGGCTCAACAATAGTGAGCTTGTGCTTTGCTTTCTACGCAGTGAGTCAGGGAGTTCAGCTGCAGCGTTTGAGCTGTCTCATAGCTGCTCTCCACCCCCTCCCTCCCACCAGCAGTTTAAGCTCAGCTCTAAATAAAAATGGATACTAGGAGTGACAGTGTGTCCAGGTCCAGCTCAGTATGTGGACAATCTGACACCCTGTAGGAGTTTTACACATTTAATTTACATTTATTGATTCCTTGGATGGAAGTCATTTATCACATGGAAGGCTGACCTTTTTCCCCTCCGAACAACCAGAGCCAGCTCTTTATTTCCAACCCTGAGCACAGGGACGATACAGTCCAACACTTATAGGCCTGATCTCTGACACACATTATTCAACTTTAAATGCCATAAGGCAGGCTTATGTCACTTCACAAAGATCCATTAGACACAAGGATCAATCAATGAAAACACACCTGGGGATGGTTTGGAGCCTAATCATCTGCTGCTACACAGATGAATTTTAACACTGAATACAGAAAGCAAAACTAAATCTCACATTGTGTTGTTTTCCTCCATCTTGGCACATGTAAAGTCACCCAGACAGACGGATAAACAGACAGAAGAAATCATTGTTGACCCAAATCTGAACATGTGTTTAGTATTTCTAACCATTTGTCCCATCAACTTACACTAACAGTCTTTGGCTGCAGAATATTCACCATATGTCATGACCTAAATTCCATCATGTATTTGTACTATCATTAAGATCACTGTATTGTATTAATTGTTTTAATTCTTGATCTCCATTGTTAATAATCAGTATAACGATATACGTATATCAATATATTATTGAATAATATATTGAATGAAAAATGCCTTATGGAAACAGTTGTTTTGCAGCGGTGCCGGTGTTGTGGTTTGGGGTTTTGTTTGGGTTTATGTTTCTCTTTCTTTGGCCTCCTTGTGTTTTTGTCTGTTTTCTCCGTGGTCTTGTGTTGCTGGTCCTGTCTTGTGTTCCCCGATCATTCCAGTTTGTGCGTCCCGTCGTGGTGTCCTGTCTGCCTGTTTGCTGCCTGTTTTTGGACTCTTTTTCCTTTTTGGTTTTGTGTTCCTGGGATTTGGCCTTTCACAGTGCTCCCCGTGACTTCTTGTTTGGACTGTGTTTGCCCTTGTGGATTGCTTTTGGTTTTTCAATAAATCAGCCTGTGTCTGCATCTTAGTCCTCTTTCTCCTGCCATCCCATAACAGCCGGAGGGACAATAAAAGGCAAGTTGAATCTGCGTCATCATAGCAATGTGTTGATAGCATCGTTGTTTTCTTATTATAGCTTGAATGTTGCCATCAACTAGCACATAAGCACTAATACAACTTGGGCAATATTGATCATTTGTTGGTAGATGGCGCGATCCAGTTTGTCTAAAAAAAAACTTTGTTTGCAAGTGTTAGCTTGAATGTTGTGCGATTCAGTGTGAAACTCAATTTGATATACCAATTTGATCGCAAAACAGCATGGGATGTCATGACGCACAGGTTTTTATTGGCTTTAAAGCCGTTGGATGGAAACACACTTTCAGCAGCTTTATTCGCATGAGTTTTTTTACCGAACTTCAGATAATTTGATTGATTGATTGTGGATGAAAACTTAGCTACAGTGTATGCTATGACAGCAAACTCAGCTTCACCAATTTTTATGTAAGCAAGTTTTCTACAATGTATGTTTTGACCGGGGTAATGTAAAATGTACGAATCAATAACATGCTTTTTTCCATGGTTGGTTTGACCTCGTATATGATGGATATAAGCCTACATTGTGTTGACTGGGAGAAGTCTTATAAGCAGTTTTGTCTCCACATCTAAAAAAACAAACATGTTAAAGCTGCCTTTCTCCCTCTTCACTAGCCTCTGTTTCTTGTTTGTTTGATTTTGTGTAATGTTTTAGAATATTTGCTACTTTATCATTTGACACAGGCCTGTTTAGTGGGTTTATGAGTTGATAGTATGTTTGCTATGGTTGTGCCTGTGATGTGGGGGGGTAGATCAGCTGCTCACAGCTCAGTCAAGGAGAGTACAGTACATACATGTGTGCCTGATTGGGTCCAGGGAGGAGGGGCTGAGCGCTCCTCATGTGTAGATAGATAAAATGGGTAATAAGATAGTTCTGCAGTGAATTTACATTTTTATATTTGGGGTGCCTTTTTGTTGGTGCACATATAGTATATAACTAGTAATATCAGCAGTAACTTATAGACTCATATACATCACAATACTGAAAGTGCAACTTGCACTTGGCACTCTTGTCCTATTTATTATTTCTTGTATATTCTGTATGTGTGCTGTGTGTCTGATATTTTGCTTCTGTAGCACTGACAATTATCAATTTAGGATCTATCTAGAAGTCTATCGTATCTGATCTAATCAAACTGTTCTATCAAAATGTAATGGGATTTTCCAGATCTGGAGTGTTTTGTTGTTCTTTCATTCTGCTTACTGGTCCAGTTAGGTGAGGCTGAGATAAAATGGCTTCAGGAGAAGAGGAGAGGGGTGAAGGACTTGGCAAATTGTTGTGAGGTTGCCGTTTGTGTTTCTTTGTCTTAACTTAATTTAGTTCTTTGTATTTCGTCCGTGCGTTTTGCCTGAGTATGTTTGAGTATTTTTGTTGTTTTTGTTAATAAACATCACTGTTTTTTGCAATTATCCAACTTCCTGTCAGCTTCTTAAAAATCCCTGGTGTCATCCAATACAATAACCGCCGTGTGTTAGTGTTTTTTTAATTGTAGAGTGTAACTTCACAGCTCTTTAACAGCAAAGAAAAGACTTCCATAGGATGTCCCGCTGATTCCTCTGTTCCCTGTGTTTCCACCTCAGCCTCCACCTGAGCTATGAAGAAAATCAAAGCGTGAACAAAACATTCCGTCATTTGTTTGAATATTTCAGTGTGTGCATTACATCAGGGACGGTACACAGAAATCACTTCCATATGAACAATTAGAACAAACTGTTTAACCTTGATATTGCTGCAAAATGCCCCCCCCCTTCTGATTTCCTACAGACATAGGGAATTAAACTTGTTATCCTACTTATCCAATTTACCCTACAATGAGATTTCTCAACATGAAGTACCTGGCTTTTGTTTGTGCCTGTATGTGGAATCTCTGGAGAGAAGTAGCTGCCTCTATTTGGTCAGAATTCTAGCCATATGCCTTTCATACAGCCGTTTCATACACTCTATTTATTATATTATATTATTATACTCTTATTATTATTATTAAAAAAAAAAAGTCTATTTGTTGAGCATCTTTACCTTCAAGGTTTGCTGCTGCCTTCCTATTTAGCCTCATTTCTTTTCCTTTCTCTCTTTTTTTTCTCAAAGCCCTTTGCGTGCCTCCATCTTGTTTTTCAGACAAAGCTCCTTTTTATCCCCGCTCTGTCTGGTGCCCACCTGTTGGCTCTGCTTTCCATCACCCAGCCTGCAGTCAGGAGACACCGGTGGCTCGGGGCCACCCCCGCTGTGTCTTTGATCACTCATGTGACCTGCAGCAGACGTGCACTCCTCTCTGGGAGAGGAAAGCATGCCGCAACCTCATATCCACTGCGGAAGCGTGGGGGGGAGATCCTTATCCCCCTGCAGGCTTTATCAAAACGCCTGGCCATCCACCATGTGGTTACACTGTCTGGCCCACCGTGGCAGGGAACCAAGCACGTAACTCACCGCTGGGAAATGAAATGCCTCCTGTGGGTGACCTGTTGTGGGCAGCGACGCTTCATATAGCTTATTCTCTGCGGGCTGCGTGCTGCCATTCAACTTCCTTTTACTGGGGAGAAATGACATATGATTGAGTGTGAAACGGGGAGATTTTCAGACAGCTGGTATACAAACTTGCAAAGCCTGGATGAGATGGATGACACATGGTGGAGTACAGTACATTTACTCCTCCACAAACCATTGGTTTTAACAGACCGTGCAATGTGAAATGTCTAATAGTGAGGAAAATCACATCTCACATTATTCACAACTTTATGGGTGCGCTCATTCCCAGATTACGGGAGGATGATATAAAAGTCCATGACTGCTCCACTCTCCTCTTTCTTTTTCAAAGCCATTACATGGTTGACATGGTTAGATTTACTATGTGGCACTTTTTGGGAAAAATGAGCTCTATTTCAACTTAATTGAGATGGTTGTATGTAAGCTTGCTTAAATTACACTTTCTTAAGGTGAACATGCTAAATCAAGAGCGGCCGTTAAATAACTTCACTACTTTACTTGCAATCTTTTACTAAATTAATGCTGCGTATGGGAGACCACAGAAACAGCCATGTGAAGACCAGTAAAGAAAAGTGGCTAATTAAGACATCCTCAAACGATGAGTCAGGATCCTAGCGGTTACCAGCTTGTTTTTTTTGTGTCTCTGGATGATTATCATTATTTTTAATAAGACTGGGTCTCAGGGGGACATTCCCTTTGTTTCTTGGTCCAACAGGTTTTCTGAATATGCAGATGTAGCCACCTAGAATTTACCCTCCCAACCGAAGGCCTTATGGCTGCCAGCCGTGTTCCTCCAAATCTCCAGCCAAGTACCCCCCCGCCTCCTGACAGAGCTGTCGAAATTCCACTGCAAACATTAATAAATTATTCTGTAAAATAACAGAAAAAGTTCATTACCCGGATTTTGTCCTGTAATTAAGACAGAAATGATGTGTGCAGCTACAGTTAAAATACATCTTCTGTTATTTCAAATTCTCTAATGAGAAGCTGCTCAGTTCTTCTGAAAACATTGAAAAAAAAATTAAAAATGGCAGAAAAAACAACAAATGTCAGAAAAAGCACCAAGAAGTTCCTAAAAAACATCATAAATGTCGATGAAAGTGTCACAAAGTTTCGAAAAAATGACAAAAACATTGGAAGAAATGCCCAAAATGTAAAAAACTAAGTGAGAAACATTGAAAAACAAAGTGACAACGGGAACTTTCTTTAATATTCCAAACCCTCTGTAGCCGACAAAACTGGTCGGAGAAAAAATTATGCAAAACAGAACTGTTAATACACAGATATTTGCTTAGAGTGCATGATTTCACCCTGCACTCTAAGATGGTGCTTCCTCTACAAAAACACATACAGTAAACTTACAGTAATGTGTGAGCCGTGCTGGAGTGCAGTTGGTGGGCGCTCTGCCATGCATGGTATATTAAATGATGCCTTGTACCTTTACTTTAGTACAAAGTATTTGTACTGCAGTACTTTCAGGCCTTTAGTACCTTTACACTGTGTTGCTACTTTCACACAGTTACATGATCTGAAAACCGGTCTTCCAAATGTCACCTAAATAACTTTAGTTAACAACGACTCGGTAGCAGTATCAGATATTGGCAGTCCCTCCAGGATTTTGCGTCCTTTTTTGGGATTGTTGTGGCTAAAATGCATGATTTTGTGTCAGCTTTTGATAGGAATTGCAATGTTTACGGTATTTTTCTTGCCATGATATTGTGGGAGGAAGTTGGAAAATAAGTCAGTAAGAATTTAATTTCTTTTGTATAATTCTATTCAAATTAAAGGGAAACTTGATCATTAAGAATAAAACTACTCTCTGCACAATTTATTATTGAATGTTTACATATGTTTTAGTGGCTGGTTGAAGTTCACATTGTAAAAAGTATATTTTCCATCCTGGTCTGGGACACGCATTTACTTACGGTTTGATGAGTAAAAACTGTCTTAACTTTTTGTTGCACTTATAATATAATAATAATAATAATCTTTATTTGTAGAGCACTTTTCAAAAACAAGTTACAAAGTGCTTTAACAAGTGTAAAGACAATAATATCCAAGAGACAATAATACAAAAAGAAAAAAGCATGAAAACATTGAAAGACTGAAATACAGCTAAAAAAAAAATTGTAAAATACAATAAAAATAAAATAAGATAAGAAGTAAAATCAAATAAGATCGGGAAAGGCTCTCCTATAAAAGTATGTTTTAAGAAGCGACTTAAAAGAGTTCACTGACTCAGCTGACCTGATTTCCTCGGGCAGGCTGTTCCAGAGCCTCGGGGCCCTGACCCCAAACGCTCTGTCACCTTTAGTTTTCAGTCGAGACTCTGGAACAGATAGCAGACCTCTGCCCGAGGATCTCAAGGTGCGTGCTGGTGTATATGGGACTAAAAGGTCAGAAATATAACAAGGCGAGAGGCCATGAAGAGCTTTAAAAGTGATCAATAGAATTTTAAAGTCAATTCTAAAACATACTGGGAGCCAGTGTAATGAAGCTAAAATAGGAGTGATGTGGTCATATTTTTTTGTTCTGGTTAAAAGCCTGGCAGCTGAGTTCTGGACAGTCTGGAGTCGATCAATAGATTTTTGAGTTAAACAGGTGAAAAGGCTGTTGCAATAATCCAGGCGTGATGAGATGAAGGCGTGTAAAATGGTCTCGGTATCTTTAAAAGTTAACATAGATCGAATTTTAGCTATATTTCTAAGTTGATAAAAACATGATTGATTGCTATCAAACCAAACACCAAGGTTCTTTGCCACAGGCTTAATGTGATTTACTAGCGACCCAACAGATGGCAGCATTTGCTCTGCCATCTGCTGAGACCCGATGACCAGGATTTCTGTTTTGTCTGTGTTCAGCTGGAGGAAATTATTTGACATCCATTTTTTAACTTCACAAAGGCAGTTGTTAAGTGAACTCAACATTCCAGTGTCTGTGGATCTGACAGGCAAGTATATTTGTGTGTCATCAGCATAAATATGAAAAGAAATGCCATGTTTATGGATAATATGTCCAAGGGGAAGCAGATACAAGGAAAACAAAATGGGTCCTAAGTCCGACCCCTGAGGCACACCATATTTAACTGGACAGAACGAGGAGACATAGTTATTTACAGACACGCAAAACTTCCTATTTGACAGGTATGATAAAAACCATTTTAGGGCAGTACCAGAGATCCCCACCCAGTGCCTCAGTCTGTCTAACATTTCTAATAACGAGCGTAATCATCATCTAATTACCGTCTCATCTCCGGTTTCCCCTGCATCTACTGTGTGTGTGTGTGTGTGTGTGTGTGTGTGTGTGTGTGTGTGTGTGAGAGAACTGCAAAAAGCAGACAGCAATGAAACAGCAGCAGCTTTCAGCGACTCCAGAGTGACACATTGGACTTTGATGTTTAAAGGTGTATAGGTTGGCAGGACCGTCTGAATTGTTTTGGTCTTTGGTTGGTAAATGTGATTTGTTCACATCACACACGTCTCGACTTCATACCAAAAACAAATGTGTTATGTCAACCCAATCCCACTCCTACATGGTGAGTGGCTATCAGCGTCAGATACCGAGACAACATTCTGGATGGGGGATTGCTGTAAAGTCGCAGAAAGCTTTGGTGTGTGGTCGAATTTGCAGGGATTGGAGAGAACTGCAAATCTCACGGAATTCATGGAGAGTGGTTGAATTTGGGTGAATCGTTGCGATCGTGACACAGCAAATGCCTGGAGGGACTGTGTTGTGTATCAGCCTTTTATGGCTGCTATTATTCCATGAAGCTTTGGTTGATCTTGGAAGACTTTATACTATGCATGGGAACAACGCATGTTAAAATAAACTGTAAGATTGTCTTTGTAATCAAAACCAGTGATGACAAACTATTGAAAAAATGATTAACCTCATGTTATTATTACAGTAGGTACATGTCAAATTCATGAATCCAAATCTCCAAAATCCAAACCATGCTTTACTGTACTGTATTGCACAAGTCTCTGAAATGCTTTAAAAGGGGAAAAATGTATAACATGAAGATTTAAAGTTGTAAATGTTTTTGTTAATGCTTGTAGAAATGTAATGAGAAGCTGGCTTGTCAATTACTAATGTCTGTATGTTTGTTATATATTCTTGTTAAAGTTAATTAAAAAAAGGATAAATGTACCAGCCTACACTGTGTAATAATAAAGAATACATATACAAAAGTTTTAACAGTGTCTATTTTGTGTCCTTTATTTGTGTAGCGAGACCAGGAAATGTGGATAGGATGGTGCTTGATGTTTTCTTTGTTTTCTCCACAGCGCTGCGAAGGAAGGTCTGTGGAACATGTGTACGCTCAAAAGTAGTTTTAGTCATGCAACAGAAGACTCAGATTGGACAGACAGTCTAGCTAGCTGTCTGGATTTACCCTGCAGAAATCTGAGGACCAGGTAACCATAGTCCTCAGATTGGACAGATAGTCTAGCTAGCTGTCTGGATTTACCCTGCAGAGATCTGAGGACCAGGTAACCATAGTCCTCAGATTGGACAGATAGTCTAGCTAGCTGTCTGGATTTACCCTGTAGAGATATGAGGACCAGGTAACCATAGTCCTCAGATTGGACAGATAGTCTAGCTAGCTGTCTGGATTTACCCTGCAGAGATCTGAGGACCAGGTAACCATAGTCCTCAGATTGGACAGATAGTCTAGCTAGCTGTCTGGATTTACCCTGTAGAGATATGAGGACCAGGTAACCATAGTCCTCAGAAATCCACCGGAGGTTAGAACGCCAACACAGAGACAGAGAATGGGGACGGACACCTGGACGAAAAGAGGGACATACGGCGGAATTTCCAACAGCACCGGCACAACCCCTCGAGTGGAATATCCTGGATATAGACTAACTTTGGTGTAAACCTGGCTTTTGGCACATTACGTGCCTTGCAAAGATCAAATGCAACAATAAGGTAATTTATTAGCTCAAAGTTGTTAAGACCAGAATTTGACTTTTTGACCTTAAAACATATTATGCAATAGAAATGTAAAATTTCTCTTAAAACATTAAATCTGCAGTCATTTCTTAACAATGCACAAAACCATTGAGATGCCAGAGCGACGTCATGCTAAAGCTAGTTGATGAGCAGCTAGCCTCTAGCCAAATCTATATACTTTTGTATTCTATTTGTAATAGAAAAGTATTAATTTTGAAAAAAACAAACATCTTGATAATTCAGTATATGACCCCATGTTAATGAGCCAAAAATGTAACCTAAGCTATAATATGATCTATAATTGAAACTAGCTTAGCAGAGCAGGACTAAGTGACATCTGAGCTACTTATTGTTTAGTCTAATTGTAAAATAAATACTAATAATATATACCAATCATGAAAGATGAGGGAAAATAGAAGGCAAGTCCAGTTACCCCTAACATCCTTTTCCTGTGCATCCCCTGAACTTTCTAAAAAGAAGTATTTGCATTTTAAGAAACCATATGGCCTATACGAATTTTGCGGGTAAAGTACTCTGCCTTATGTGAACTAAAATGAAAACATTAAAACCTGTTCATGTGGAACACAGTTTGCCGGCTGAAAAACTTTTCCCCTTAAAAATCACTGTGTGTATACGGCCTTATATGATCTGAACTATTACTATATTTGTCTGTGCATGCAACATTGCTTTGAAGAAATATTGTGGAATGAACAATGGGCTGTGTGGCTGTTTGACACCAGGCGAGTAAAAAGCTATTAAAATGAACTCATTAGGAGTCAGAATTTAAATAATGATGAAACAAAACCTAAGCTCTATTCATAATTCATCACATATTATAATGTCTTTATTAAAGTGGAATATCAAAGTGGATATTTTATACCAAAGCGCACTTAGTGTATATGTTTTTTTCAAAAGACTGTTAACATATCACCAAGCAGCCCAGATAATGCATGTGATGTTTTGTAGGAACTCTTATTGTTGCGTGCAGACAATAACCACTGCAGAGGAGAGCATGAGTGCCTGCACGCTCTTTTAGATTCTGTGCAGAAGTCTGGTGACATTTATTCCATCTAACACTGGTAGGATGTTGTGATAAAAATGTGCCAAACTGTTTGAGTTCTTTCACAAGATTCTTGTTTGTGTGTTGTTTTTTTACAGGAAATTTAAAATGTGCCGTAACTTTAGTGGGAGGTGATGGAGATCATTAGACACAGCCAACCTGCATAGTCTTACAAAGTCTGTAAAAGAAAAGTTTAGCACGGTGTCACTTTGTGTCTGAGGGGGCTTTCACACCTGCCTCGTTTAGTTTGGTTGAATCACACTAGAGTTGGTTTTCCCCCTTGATGCGCTTTCAGGGTTTCTGCTGGTTTCACCAAGTCAAAGTAAGACCTATACCACAACATAAAAAGAAAAGAAAAGGAAATGCATTCACAAAATTGAGTGCTTTTTGCATAAAGGCAGTAGGCTTCAAATATGTTGTTAGTAACCGATTTAAGCCAAGCCATATATCCCTAAACTTGCACTTCCCCGTAGCCTATGGTACAATCTAAAAGACACTCGTGGAAAAATACACAAGCTGATTGGCTGCAATATAAGTGTCATGTTGGTTTCATTTGTAGTCATAATACAGCAAATTATATTTGGACTAGGGACAGAAAGAATTACAACACCACGGAATCATTCTAAGCGTTAGAATGAGCAATACAGGTGGGATTACATGGACGGGAGAAAATTAGGACCTGTATACATTATTTAAGATTATTATTAAGCCAAATATTGTGATGTGGCAGAACTGCAAACTGTAGCAGCTTTAACGTTTCTCTTACAGAAACAGACAGCGTCACTCGGATCTCCATGGTCAAACCAGCCAGACAGACACCGGCAGAGCAGAGTGAAGTCTCGGGGACCAGAGAAGACGTAGCAGCGTCGCTCACAAAGCAATGTCGGATTATTAGAATGAACTGAGCTGGTTTGAACATGGAGATGAAAGAAATATGCACTCCAGAACACAGGGTCTTCTTCCTGTATTTCCTTTCTTGCTGTCGCCCCAAACACATCCGACCAATAAGTGGACGGAGCGGGATTTGTAATGACACATTTTGGTAGGCTTGGATATTTCTATGTGTGAAACAAAACCCAACAAGGGAAAATCTCTCCAAGTTTTAAAACTCATAAACAGATTCAGACCAAAGCAAACAAACTCTAGGTGTGAAAAAGCCCTCATGGTCTGCTAAAGGAGAAAACTTCAAAATCCAAATTCTGTGAGGAATTATGGGTAATTACTTCTCATATCATCAAATGGTAAATGGGATAATCTGAACTTCAAAGATATTGAAACTTGTTTTCTTCCCCAGAATGAAGAGAAACCTTAAAAAAATGAATGAGCAGTGTTACTTCGTCCATGTTCCTGATGGCGAAGCCAGGGTACAGATCAAAGAAATCTGGTAGTGTCGCTCAGCAGTCCCACTCCCAGGCACTGGCAGAAACGTGTGTCTAACGGACAGCAACTAGCTCTGCTGGGTCTCCCGTCATGAATTATTCAGCCGCTCCGATGTGGTGACAAAACGCACAGTGTCGGAAAACCCAAAACGACTTCATCAGCAAAATGCTTGGGCTCGTTCCCGCCCCTCCTCCTCCCCCTCTGTCTTCCTTCTCCACCATTTCTCTCCTCTGCAGTAATTTCATTTTCACCTCGGCTCAGGAGCCCGTGAGAGGGCTGGTTCTGGGCGGGCCGACGGAGGAGGCCAACTAGGCTGGGTGTCCCTTTTGTCCTTGCTGGCTGTGGAGCCTTAGACCATCCATCTCTGTCAGAGGCAAGCATCTCAAGAACCCCCCCTCCCTTCCTCGCCCCCTCTACTTACTCCGGAGGCCCTGTCTCGCAGGCACGTCAGTGCTAAATGGAGCTTTTACACAGTATTGACTGGCCCCACAAGTCCATCCACTGGCCATGCTGCACACATTATCCTTCAGATTTGGGTCTGGATTTCCAGGCTTCCAAGTCTAGACCTTTGGAGGCATATTTAGACGCGCTTGGTCAGGACTCTTGGTGTCGCTTTTTAACACTCTGGGTCAGGACGTACTTTTAAATGACATGTGATAAGAACAGTACAGTAGGGTATAGGAAAAGATGGTGGGTGGGGTAACAAAATGTACATTTCAGTGACACACGGGACAAGAATGGGGACATGAACCCCAGTCTCCTGGGTGAAAGTCCTGTGTTGATTGACCCATCGACCCCCCGCAACCTACTCCTCTATGTGGATTTTGGGTCCTTCCTACTACTCTCTAAAGTTGTTTCTCTTAATACTACATCATCTTACGAGCTGCTGCTCTGCCGGTCCATACAGACACTTAAGGGTGATTTTTGCGTCGGTATATATCCCTCAGAGCCACTGTCTGTATTTTACGAGTTGGGGGTGATAACAAGTTGGGGCAGAATGGGAAGCAGCCGATTGTTTCTCCCCTGCTTCCCAGGCCGATGCGGGGATGCAGCAGGTGAAAGAAGGGATGATTATAAACGGTGGGGGAGCGGTGATGAAAACAAAATGTGGCTCTGGCTCGTTGTGTGAAAGTGGCGATGACTTTACAGCGTGTGAAACGCACAAACTTCACTGTCACCTTGTGTCTCTATGAGTCAATTATCAAGCCATTGAACCAGCGTGACAATATCTGTCCGCTCCACAATATTTGCTCAAGAGCTCACAATGCTGCTGGCGAGTGGATCCATAGCCGGCAAGGACAAAAGACTTCCAAAACCTTTGAGGAATACTCAAACACTGAAAAACTTAGCATTAGTGACCTTTATTAACCTCATGTGCAGAGACAACCAGGCTTATATTAGAAACTGGTGTTTGCTCATAATGTATTAGAGATGCAAAGATCAATCGATTGGTTGTCAATTATTCAGCTTTTTGAAATGAAAAAAGTCAAAATTCTCTAATGTCAGCTTGTTAAATGTGAATATATTTCTACTTTTTTCTCTCCTCTGTGACAGTTAACTAAATATCTTTGAGTTGAGGACAGACATTTGAGAACGTCATCTTGGGCTTTTTGGGAAACACCGATCCACATGTTTCACCATTTTAGAGACTACACGACTCATCCATTCATTCTGACAATAATCAACAGATGAATAGACGATGAAACTTCATAGGTGCCACCTTAATTCATATTTTACCGTTTGCTGAATGGACGTATTCACCTACTTTTCCATGAAAGACTTTATCATGGGTAATTTACACATATGGAGTTTGTTTACCTTAACAGGATTAATAACGCTTTTTCAATTTATAAAGAGTTAAAATTGTATTTATTTACACGACAAATGGTATAGATTGCTATTGATGAAATTGTATTCACCGAATCATCTTGAAGATTTGAAATGGCTTAGATGAATCATTTTCAGGTCTTTTGTGAACTATTAAAGGCATCAAAGACATAATCGGAGCTGCTGTATGTATTAGACAGGTTTTGGGCTTGTGTTGAGTGTTGTCTCATGTATTGCGTATTGTTTTGTTATGACAATAAAGGTACATCATTTAGTTTTGTTGTACTTTTGATGTATAATTTAATGTGTTTACTGTTCTTTTGATGTATTGTGTGTGTATGAATGTTATGCATGTATTCCAGCTTAGGGAATATTGTTATGAAATAATAGACCCCAGGGGCCTATTGCACGAAAGTAGAATAAAGATATCCAGGATAAATGAAAAAGCGCAGCTTGACTGAGTGTGATCCGCTCATCGCGGCTTAATCGGTTGCACGTTTGCCGAGCCAAGATAAACAGGTGGAGCTATGTCCAGCCAGGTGTAGATAACCAGGATGAACAGGTGGAGCTATGTCCAGCCAGGTGTAGATAACCAGGATGAACAGGTGGAACTATGTCCAGCCAGGTGTAGATAGCCGGGATAAGTGCACGTTCACGGCTTTCTCACATAGACCACGGTATCGATCACAGATTTCCTGATGCAGAGATGGAGAAGACGCATGCGCCATATGTTTCACCCAATGAGCAGCAGCTTCTAATGGAAAGTAACGAGGAGGGGAAGAATATGGAAAAAGGGAAATACGGCTCTTATCAAACGGAGAGAAAAAGCCCAACATAGCGGACCGACTGAATGTGTGAGAGTGTAAAAATATCTACTTAGCCTATAGTCACTCCACATTTTTATAAAGTTGTAGGCTACACTGTGTTTTAATTGCTTTAAATATGCTAGTTTCATGTTTCTGTTTTTATGTGATAAATGTGCTGGTTTTACTGTAAAGTGTCTTTGACTAGCCTACCATGAAAAGCACTATATAAATAAATGTATTATTATTTAGTCTACCATGCACTTAAAAAGTAAATGTATTATTATTTAGCTACCATGAAAAGCACTATATAAATAAATGTTTATTATTTAGCCTACCATGTAAAAAGCACTAATAAATAAATGTATTACTACCATGTGACTATATAAATAAATGTATTATTATTTAGTCAAAAAGCACTTATTAAATGTATTATTATTTAGTCTACCATGTAAAGCACTATATAAATAAATGTTTTATTTAGCACCACTATAAATGCAAATATAATAAATATTATTATTTAGCCTTTGCCTTAAAAGTGAGCAGAGGGAATTAATGTTCCTCGGGAAATGGACCCTATTCCTAATTCTTTGTACAATTAATGTTCATACAGAACAATCAGAAAGGGACAACAACTAGAAAAAGAAGTAAATGACTTCAATACACGCTGTGAGCATTTGTAAAACAATATTCATGTTTTTTTATTCTTCTGACAAGTGACCGCACCAAAATAAAAAGATGAAGAAGCATTGTGGTGTTCCCGGTGTGATGAATGTAAACTACACTACATATACGTACTGTATATAGGCCACGTTATTGGTCCAGTGATGTGAGACTAATTGAGAAGGTTATGAAACCAATGTAAGCTATAATAAAAGAAACATTAGGCCTACATATTAAGGAGTAACACAAACTGTCCTTTATTAGAGAAGGATAAGCAACAAGAAAATGAAATCATGAATGTATTGGTCTCTGACCAGTCTGCCTGAGACCAGCTGAGACCACGGACGCTGCGCTGCTCATCTCTACTTTTACAGAGAGAGTGGACACTGACGCGACTCGCAGGTCTGCCGGCAGGCAGCGGCCACCGGGCAGCGGCCGCACGCCAGGCAGCCTCGACACAGTACCGGCCCACCGGGAAGTCCCACTCCGCATCAGGGTGCCAGTGCAACCATTTCTAACCATCTAAACAGCTGTAGTAGGGTTTAAATCAAACTCGCGACAACAATAGTGACAAGTAGGCTAATGCATGTTAATGAAAATAAAGCAGAAGACATGCAGAAGACAACGGAATAACTGTTAAACACATTTATTTGGGATCAGACGGCAGCTGATTTGACACATGAGACTCCAGGATTAATCTTAGCCTGGCTGTTAGCCTGCTCTGGACCAGGCTAGCCCCAAAGAATAAATCTCCATGGTTACTTGGCTGGGCTTAATTCAATCTGGTTTTGTGCAACCGAGTCAAAGCTAAATTCATCCAGGATAACTTGAATATCCCGGCTTAATCCCTTATCCTAGTTTCGTGCAATAGGCCTCAAGAAGAGTAACTTCTGCTTAAGACTTAACAAACGAACAGAAATAATACAATAACATTATGATTGCCAGTTATCCCTATTTATCCAATTGTTTTCATTAGTGTTGGTAAGTTTGGTGACGGCAGAGCAGACAGTGGAGATGTTGGTTCTGGAGACAGCTGGGTTGGCAGAGGAGATGCTGGGTCTGCAGCAAGACAGAACTGGCAGAAGATTCCAAAGGTGAGTATTACTGGGAACATGGAACAGAGAGGTTAGAAACACCAAGCCAGGAACTACTGCGCGAAGGCTGGAGGTAACACATACCCCATTTCTCAATGTCAAGGATCCTTCCTTGGTAGGACTAGTCCTTCCAAGGAAGGATCCTTCATGAGCAGGTCAGAGTCCTCCTTAGCATTTGGAGAACATGTACAATGGAACAGGCTATCAAGTGCACATCATTGCGGGCTCGCATCATTGAATTTTTTTGATGCATTTCAAAACACTGGATGAAATGGTTGTGGAAGTGTTAACTGTGCTGTTTAATTATGCTGTTGGGATGGAGAAGATGAATTAGCAGCCGTTTCTTAATGTCAAGGAAGTATCCTCCAAAGCCAGGAGGAGGACGCTACGTCATCGACGTCCGTCGAAAGACCGTTCCAATGTCGAGGATCCTCCGAATTCCTCCAAGGACTGAGTCCTTCATTCAGAAAATTTCCTATAGACAGAAAAGGATGCATATGTGTATCCTTCGGTCCCAAATCACCCACAATCCTATGCGCGGGCCTTTGCCGTCTCGTTAAAAATAATAATAGTGGACCTAAGCGGGAGTTCGAGCGGCATCGCTGATGGTGAAATAATAATTTAAATATAAGTATCTTTACTGTGTGCCGTACATTTGTTATCACCGTTAATGTTTTACATCAATGTAAAGCTTAACGCTTTAATGCTTGTACAAATTGCTATAATAATTAGGTAGATACACCCCGAGCTAAGGTTAGCTAACTGAACCTATCATTTAACATTCGGCTGTTAGCTAGTAAACATCTTTTTGTTGTGTTAACTGTCCTTTAACAGGGACTAACGGAGGCGGTCACCAAGGATGGCAAAGCCAAAGACCAGCAGGGAGACAGAGGCCAAAGAGAGATGTTGAATACATTATTTGCTATATTAAAGATTGACATTCTAACAATAAATGCTTTAAATAAACTGGTTTGTCTGTGTCATTAAGTTCTTGGGCGTGTGTATATAATATAAACTGTTTTTCAATGTCTATTTTTCCATCAAATTGTGACCTGCACAGAGGAAACTTCAAACAATAATTATATTCAGATGCTATCTGTTTTTATAACTCGTAAGGTATACATGTTTAAAAAAAGAAAAGTAGCAGTTAAAATTAGCTCGTAGTTTACTGCATACATGTAACATTAGCTTATTTTACAGGTCAAGAAATGCAAAATATGATCAGCAACTACAAGGTAAACGCTACCAGCTAATGAGCTACCACAGGCAGGTATGACATGCAGTAAACTGCAAGTGAGAAAGATTAAATAGTACTGTAGACACACAAGCGTCCAATCAACAATGAAAAGTCATAACACCATTAAAAAATGGTCACCCAGTTCATGATGAAGAAAAAACAGTGTAGGTGTTTCTTAAATATGTTAAATGGTAATCTTACCAGGACAGGTTGGATGACAACCTTCATACCATGGAAGGTTGGATGAAACCTACACAGTGGACTTTAACTTGTATTCTTAAATTGGATGACTAACTTCTTACCAGGATTGGATGACAACCTGTAATCTTACCAGGACAGGTTGGATGACTAACCTAAAACTTTCTCCTTGTCTGCAGTCTGGAAGCAACACCATCATCGGCAGCTGTGTCTGATTGCCCTTCATGTTGAATATATTTGTGTGTACAGTATATAGTAATGTTTGAATAAATGTTATAGTAAAGATACATGTAAACCTTACGAAGTTTTACAACAGATAGCATCTGGATAATACCAGGTCCATGTCACAATTTAACGGGAAAAAAAGACAGTTTATATTATATACACACGCCCAAGAACTTAATGACACAGACAAACCAGTTTATTTAAAGCATTTATTGTTAGAATGCCAATCTTTAATATAGCAAATAATGTATTCAACATCTGTCTTTGGCCTCTGTCTCCCCCTGCTGCTGGTCTTTGGGTCTTTGCCATCCTTGGTGACCGCCTCCGCTGGCCTCTGTCCTGTCTCCCTGCTGGCCTCTGTCTCTGTGGTCTCCCCCTGCTGGCCTCTGTCTCCCTGCTGGTCTTTGGCTTTGCCATCCTTGGTGTTAAAAAGACAGTTAACACAACAAAAAAGATGTTTACGTTATGAATGCTACAACACAACGTTATTACATGGGAAAGTACTCATACATGTCAGCCTTCGTTGAACGTTGCTAGTGAAGTTAACACGGTGCAGTGTTACCTCCCGTCTACAGATACAACCAGTGATAAACACACAACTTTCTAAATCTCTGCTAACGTTACACATATACGGTAACGGCATATGAAAAGAGATGAACATGCCACCGTACATTAAACTTTCCAAAGACAGCAACCTAGCTAGCTAACAGCTTATGTTAAATTACAGGTTCAGTTAGCTAACGTTAGCTCGGGGTGTATCTACCTAATTATTATAGCAATTTGTACAAGCATTAAAGCGTTAAGCTTTACATTGATGTAAAACATTAACGGTGTTACTACCGCATTGCATTGTAGGATATTTGTGTGTTTGGATACTGTTATATTTCACTAGAAATAGTATGCAATTCATGTACCTTTGGTTTTATACAAAATTTCAAACATACGTACTAAAAAATGTCACATACTGTTTTAGACACTAAATAGCATGTTAGTGTGGGATTTCAGAAGCAACCCAGATTATCTGTTAGGAAATTATATTATATATTATGATGAGTGAACTGAATACCAACCAGTGGAATGCTCCTTTAAGATTGCTCCAGATTTAACAAGTAATAATTTTAACTTGTTTATTAGTATAGAAAAAAAAATCTAATTCTGATAAAACTGGAGATAGATGCTTTTACTCCTGAGATGCTGATGCATTCAATCATTTTTCTATAATCAATAATAAAGTATAAAAACAGTAGCTTCCACAAGCAGTTGTCAGATTAACCTCCAGATGTTCCTACTGTGTGTCCTGTTCAGCAGTAATGTCTCATATCTCACATCAGTCAGATACACTTTTTAAATGAGTCCATAGTATTTACCTGACATAGAAAGCAGATACAGTAATGTATTACCTAAACACACTGACGGCTCGGAATCTTGCAGATTTTCACTGTATGCTAAATAAATGGAAACAATGACTGCCAGGAAGTAATCTACAGAATTGTTGTATTCCAGGGAAGATGTTAGGCAGTCATCTATAAGATTTGTTGGGATATATATGCACACAACTGGTTTGTGTACTTCCTCTGTGTCCCTCTCTGAGCACCATCTCTCTCTCTCCGTGTCTCTCTCCTGTAGCTTTTTGTGACATGAAAGCTAAAGTCCCCCCTATATCCCAAAGGAAGCGAGAATCAAAACCTGCCATTCGTATTCCCAGCAAAGACCTACATCCATCAATCATCTGGCTGAGGCTCAAAAAGGAGCTATTCTCTGTCTGGAGTCCCTCTACATGTATTGAAGGGACACGTCTTAGAACAAAAGGCAAGAAGTGCCAATAAATCCCCCAAGATGGAATGACATTAAGCTGTTAGAAGAAAATGGATCTGGCAACAAGGGCACTTTGAAAAACGTCTGCCTCAACTTATTGATTTATAAATAAAGATATGTTTTTTTCTTAATTAATACTGTGAAAATGTGTAATGGCAGAGGCGTCCTGCATTGATGTATACATGTTACTGGAGGGAGCAATATGGAGGAGAGTCTGAGGAGAAAGATTAATGTTTTGGAATGCTTTGTGATCTGACAATGTGACAGAGAGGTATCACATGTTCGGAGCTTCAAGTGGAGCCCTGCAGTGCAGCCATGTTTAACAAGACAACTGTTGAGTTCACTATCTTTTCACTGTGGAGTTTTCATTTAAAAAATATGTCACACCCTGGATAAAATATGCCAGTATGGATGTTGTGAATGATCTCATGCTGTCTAAATTGTAAAATTGTACCTATTCTACAGGACACAGCGCTTTACAATTTGCCTATTTATTTGAAGTACTCTTAACCCATTTAATTCAACAGAGCAGCAGATGAGGCCAGTTTACACCCCTTGCCCAGCTATCACAAATAACATTTCTCTGCAAAACCATTTTAGGTGTAATTTGTTGAGCGTGCTTGGCATCCTGTTATGTGGTCCCCTCTATTCATGGGATAAAGATTATAAGCCACGAATCTTTCAAAATGGCTCGCAAATACTGTATGTGGTATAATAAAAAAGTCAGTCAAACATTAGTAAATATGGCTTTTATGGGAAAAGCCCCCCTTCATATAAACATTGGCTCGATTAGAGTTTATTATGTGATTCTTTTTTCTTTACTTGCTGATTTATATGTATAGACTATTTTTCATTGACAGGCCTCATGGCAGAATCAGGCTGGTGAGTTCAGGATCAATGCAGCAGAAACATCGCTTTGATTTTGACAAATCCATGGTACATAATGCTAAAAGGAGAAAAAAAGCACATGGAATTAAATCACTTCACAAAAACAACTTACTAATTAAACAAGCAACAGTCTCAATGACAACAGCAACCCCACTGAGGATGGCCACAAGATGTTTTTTGTCAAGATAAGTGAAGAAAAAAAAAATCCATGTTCCATCTGAAAGGGAACAGATATTGGGTGTATGAGCAGGAAAGATGTTGACCTTGGCATGAGTATGAATGACAAAATAATCTCAACTCAAGGACCACTTACTAGTTTTTTGGAGCATTTCCACTTGCTAGTAAGTAGACCTTGATTTGAGATTATTTTGGTCACACTAAACCCTGTATAAAATGATTTTGTTACGCATGTTATGTAAAACTGTAATGTGACTGAGATCCTGTTTGTAGGTCACAAGAGGGCTGAGTTGTATATGAAGAAGGAAGTGTGATACGGCCAAAAGCTCTAGAAGAAAAACTAAAAAGGACCTTGCATTAAAGATTATTACCATACGTAGCTACGCGATTCTCTGTGCTTATATAATGTAAACTTTTACCTTAGGTTTAGGCGATTTATGACTGGACAATGACAGACTATATAAAGAACTGAATTGACTTAATTTTTATTTTATTTTTATTTATTTTAATTAACAGATTGTTGTTGAGTGATATGTTAAGTCTGTGTTTTTGAGTTGGCATCCCAAAGTGCAGAGACGAGAGGCAGAGAAGGTTTCAAGGGTGTTTGTTTAATAAAAAATTAAGAAACTGGCTGGAGGCAGATGGTGGCAGTTGAGGGCAGATGAAGAAAGTGGAATGAGCTGAAGAATCACTGGAAACTGTGCAAATGGAGAAAACAGAAGTATGTCCAGGAGGAGAGAAAAGCATATAAAAAAAACTATGAAACTTGAACTTTGTAGCTAATTAAAAAAAACTAGAGCATGAGTAAACTTAGGAAAAGAAGAGCAACTTCACTATATCACTTGCAAGCAGATAATCTGGCACAGGAGTGGAGCCCTGACCCGGCTTTAACGTGTGAGGTGGTAAACGAGATGAAGTCCAGGTGGGCCTAGTTAGAGAGACCAGAGGTCAGTAGTACGAAGATCAACAGGCCCTGGATTTATTTTTAATACCCAGCTTCACCAAACTTAACTACAGCCTGGCATAAACTGTGACACAATGAATCCCAATCAACTAGTTCTACCAACCCAGGGTTTCCCAATCCAGAGTCGCGTGTTCACATAAAAGAGGCGGGGTTTGCACATCACAACCAATCACAAACATCTACCAGAACTGCATATTTTACATAAGAAGAGCAAACGATAATCTTAAATAAATATGAAGAACACAGACACGGTTTTACAGGCAAAATGCAATACAATCACTGCCTCCTAAAACAGGAAGGAAAGCTGGCAAAACATAGCCGATAAATCAAAAACGCTTATCAGATATGATCATAAATACACTTGTGCTTTCCATAAACTGTCGTTGCTTTAGCCTTTTATTTCAGTTGCTACCCTGGCAGTGGCCAGCAATCTGAGATCAAATAAAAAAATATCCGATGTGCACATTGGCAACACATGGCACGCAATTCAATCCACTGAAAATCTATATCTGTCATAAAGATACCCATCAGGGAATGTCAACAAGTTTAAAATGTTTTAACTTTTACAAGTGCACCACACACACACACACACACACACTCTCTCTCTCTTTCTCGCTCTCTCTCTCTCTCCCACCTCTTGCACCGAGCTCCAGCTAATCTAAGAACGGTGATGCCGTTATCACCCGATTATTGATTGGTCAGTGGACGGTGCTTTCACACCGGTTGATCTCTAATCTCCAACATAACCTGCTCCCTGCAGGGGTTTAACTGACAGAACATTGAGAGGAATCTGTTAATTCAAAAAAACACAAATTAGAACAAATATGAAACGTCTCTGCATTACAACGAGGGGGTCAGTCTGTGGAACAACTGTAATAATGAGCTAAAAAAAACCTTTATCCAAACTAAAAAAACTCTTCAGATACAAAATAATTAATGGTTATGAGCTGGACGATTTAATGTGTGGTTATGTCTTGTTTGTGGCTGTATGGTTATTTGGTTCATCTGTCCAGAATATTCTGTTCTTGTTTTTGCAGTTGATTTGTTCCCGACTCTCATGGATGCAAATGGAATTTCAACCATGAATAATGAAAATTGAGAGTTGACTAGAAATGTTTTCAACTCCTTCCTACGCCTTTTGAACATAGGCGCCGGACGGAGGCACGGTGCCTCTGCTTAATAGTCTCAGGAACTTGTTTTGGTGGAACGTGTGTATGTTCAACAGAAAACTCAGACTGGACAGATAGTCTAGCTAGCTGTCTGGATTTACCCTGCAGAGATCTGAGGACCAGGTAACCATAGTCCTCAGAAATCAGCCGGAGGTTAGAACAGCACGGCACCTGAACAAGCCTGTAAATGAATTGTCATTGATGTAGACCACTGACTGATCACTGACCTTTGTGACTGCAGACAGACATAAATACTGGTCGGAATTAGAAAAGAGGCACTTGCTTTTTTAAGTGAAGAGCGTGTTGGCCATGAGATGAAATAAATGCAACTGAGAATATTCAGCATGTCAGCGTGGAGGATGAAGCAGAGCACCAAGGCCGGCAGCCTCCTTCAGCTCACCTCGAGAGACGCAGAGAGCTGTCACTGTCAGCTGTTAGTGAATGGTGTCCTTTGCCTCCGCCGTAGCTATTTTACGACCACGCTGACAGTTTGACTACTTCTCCCATCCCCTCCTGTATCCAGACCCCAACCCCCCTCCCACCCTGGTACTGTCGGAGAGGATGCCAGGATGTCTGACGCTCTGAGCAGCCTATCTTGGCAATGACCTGCGTCTCATCCACTCACTAAAAACCACAGCTTTTCATTATGTTCTCTGAAGCCACAAAGCTTGTTACCACCACATGGCTAATAACGCGGTGACAAAACACCCTGATCACATTCAATACTCCGTGAGATAGCGAGTGAACCTTGCTATTTTTCGCTTTGATGGCCATCCCAATTAGTGCTTATTTGAGCGAGGATGGGGCGGATGCTGGAGCAGTCAGCCCACAAACTGCTGAAGCAAACTTAATCAGATGCCTGTTTTTCAAAGAGACATGTGATCCTTTTTGTGAATCTTACTAAAAGTGCAACAAAAAACACTGAACTGTTAACACTGAAAAGCAGTCATGCATTTTTCAAATTAGTAGTTGTGATAAGTTGTACTTTTACTCATGTAGACTATACTTTGCTCTAGTTTATCATTACGTTTCCTATTCAAACTTAAATGGTCAGGGTTAGGTTTTGGTTAAACGCAGCGTCAAAGATGGGTGCTTTGAGGGGCACGGGCATATGGGTTAAGGTTTTGAGATAGTTCTATTCATTTGTGGTGCATATATTATTTAAAATATATATATATATATATATATATATATATGACTTTGCAGCAACATATCTCTCCAGTGATAATATCCCATTTGATGATGAATTAATTGTTGGGCTTAAATTATGCATCAGCTCCTCATGTTTATGGCCCATATAAGCATTGAAGCATTAAGCATTAAAATCATGTCTGATTATTACAATTGTAAATACTCTGCTGTGGTCAAGAAAAAAACAAAAGGCATCACACACAGGCTTTCAGTAGAGTGTAGTGTCTGAACAGTTTACCGCACCAATCAGCATCTGGTGAGGAGCTACTGGCAGCTACGCCATGGTTTAGGGGTAGGGCCGCGACGGTTTGTTCAAAACAACACCTGCCAGTTATTTATTTTGAAGGTGCCTGTCCTTTTCCAAACAATTTACAATCATAGCATAGCTATGGTTGGAAATTGTAGTTGTAGTTCACCTCCTGGGCACTGCCAAGGTGCTCTTGAGCAAGGCACCGGACCCCCAACTACTCGGGGCGCCTTTCCATGGGCCGCCCCCTCACACCTCTGACATCTCTCCATTAGTGCATTTATAGGTACTGAGCATGTGTGTGTAATTCAGGCCAGTGTGTAATGTGTGTAAAATTGTTTCCCCTTGCGGGAATAATAAAGTATAGATTATTATTACATTATGAAACCATCTCACTCATGTGGTTATGATACCATTAGAGGTAAGTGAGAAAATACGTGATTTAGTATTTTGGGTCAAACAACCCTTTAAAAATATTATGGACTGGCATTTGATTAAAAACTGACTATTGCTTATTTTGGAAACATCCTCCTTTCTGTTTTGCCATACGAAATATTTCATGCTGATCCAGAAACTAACTATGCCAGATCAATGTCCTTTTATAACTATCTGCACACAGTAGATACTGTAATTAGTCAGGCCTGGTGGCAAACTAGCCATCTGGAGTAGTAGGAGTTTTCCCGGTGGGCCGGTGGACCTGCAGGCCAGTGACGAGTCCAGCAACACCAATGAAATCAAAACACGGCCATGCTGTTTGCAGTGGGATGGCCAGCCGGCTTTAAAGAGCTATGCGTGTGCGGGGGTCAGAAGTTTATTACATCTCATGAGTCTATCTTTACTTTATATTCTGAGTCATTAACAGGCAGATAATGGCTGTGTTGTGCATTCGTTGCAGGCATTTTATGCTTGTAAAAGTTTTAAGTGATTGCATTTTTCCGTAGAGCTGTGTGAAATGTTGTCAGTGTGTCTGTCTCCTAACACGGCCGCTGACCCCCAGCAGAAGAAACTGTTAGGAATAATGATAAAGAATCAAATGGATATGTTTGATTCTAAGGGTATCTTCCTCTGCTTGTACAAAGTATATCCAGCGGATCTGCCGTGCAAAACTGTGGCTTGACAGTGACATCATCTTTCCAGCTAGAGACTGCAGATGGAACAAAAACCTGCTGCCTGCAGGTGGCTGTAAAGTGAGTCGTTAGTTTAGAGAAAATGCCTCCAGTATAGTATCACTTACGGTCTGGCTGCATTAATGCCAGAACAGCTGGTTGAAAAATCAGCATTGTCATGTGGTAGAATAAAGACATTGTTGCTGTCATAATCAACGAAATTACACTATCATCATGTTCCATCTCAGGATTTCATTTCATCAAATGGAAATTGTCAAAAAGACATTTTGGAAAATTATCACAAAACACCAAACAGAATTCAGCGAGATTGACTAAATTCTCCAGACACCCTTTTAGCATGATGCTAAATTTAAGGATGTTTTCACTCTTGCACAGTTTAAACTTTATAAGTAAACTTAAGGTGATTAATGGGCATCATTTAGGGTATGGTGTCTGGAGGTGGGCAGGTATGCATACTTAGTCATCATTGACCATCATTATTGACTTGGCTTTTCGTCTGTAAATGCTTTAAAACTGTGTATTTGGCTACTGAACGTCTTGAACAACATTCCTGCGGTGGGTATGTCACAGAGGGCCAACTCATAAATTGCACACTGACCCGATACTGGATCTCACTGCAAAATAATCAAAAGTTGGCAGCCCCGGTTCTATTCTGTCAAAGCTTCAGAACACTGCTTTCTAACGTTGAAACATTATATATGGTGTGTATATTCAGGAGATTATTAGCAGACACGGGTATATTTTTTCTCTTTTTTTTCCTACAACACTGAAATGTTATCGATAATCCTTTGTGTTGTTTTGGCATCAACAGCAAACATCTAGAGATTGGTAGAAAAATGACTGGACATTTCCAAACTGTAGGATCTTTGTAGTGCAGTTCTGCAAGAGCCGGCTGACTGATATGAATAAATAATGGACCTGCTGGTGCCAACAGCAGGCATTGCTTAATTTGAAGGGATTTCTAACCCCCCTGTTTAAAGCGGTTTAACAGATTTTTTAAGATATCACGGATGAAAATATGAAAGTTGCAGATGAGTCAACTTGCATTTTCCTGTCTTGAATTATACGTAGCACAGGGGCAGAAAGCCCCGCTTGGATTCTGTCTGTCTGCTCCAGCCCCCCTTCTTCCCTTATTTCTCTCCCCGTGCTCTCTATCTGAATTACAATTTTCTTCCCTCTTGGAACATTCCTCTGGTACCGAAATGAAGACATCTTGAGCTCAACATCAAACACCCTCCTCAGTAAACAGCCACTGTGGAGAAAGTGTTTCATCTGTGCCTCTGGGATATTATTAAGCCTCTCTGGTAGCTCCGACTGCAGAGTACAGGATAACAGCTAGCTCCTGTCTATCCACCTCCCGTCTCAATGAAAATCCACCAACCTGCTTTTGGACAACCCCTACTATCTGAGCACGTGCTGTGGCGAAACACGCTGCGATATGCTCTAAAAAAACTTTCCCGCTAAATAAAAAAAAAGAATAGGTTCCAATATTTTTCTCCATCCACCTTCATAATTACCCTGTGATGGTGTGTCGGGACTGCACAGATTTTGGGATCACCTAGGCAAGTCGGTGGCTCTGACCTCTCTCTCACCCCGTTAGTTAATATGAGCAACACAAGCCATGACAGCCATTCCAATCATCACAAGAGCTCTATTCATGATTAACCGCTGCTGCTCTGCTGCCTCTCTCAGGTTCAGCAGTGCTTTCCCAGTCCTGATGAAATAATGCAGGAGAGACGTCGGGTTTGAATGATGTCCACACCTCTAGTGAGATGAAGAAATGTTTTCATCTGCACATTTTCTTTTACGAGTGTATGTAAGTATGTGTATTTTGTGGTTTTATTTTGTTAATTCATTCCCTGTTTTGCTTGTTTTCCTGTCATTTTTTCACAGTAGCTTTCTCGTCCGTTCCGGAGTTAATCCTTGCATTGCTCCATTTTCAGTTTGGTTCCTGGTGTATTTATAATTCCTAGTCTTCTGGTGTTTAAGTGCTTGGGATTGTTGTTTTCAGGTCAGCCTTTGTTTCCGTCTTAAAAAAATGAAACTGTGAATATACAGTATATATATATATATATATATGTATATATATATATATATAAATATATTTATACAGTATATACTGTCACTCGAAACACTACACACTCAAAACTGATAACTTGATTTATAAGAAGATAACTATGGAGGTCCTTATTATTTGATTTCATATTGTTCTTTAGTGGTGCTTGTTACAGAACACATTTGCAATTAATTCCATTTCCACAAACTAACTACCATGTAGTGAATCTGAGGCCCCTATTTTGCATGGCCAATATTTTGTCAGAATTTGATTGTTCTTTCTAGTTTTCTTTTCTAAATTAACCATATTTATGTTTCATATTTTTATATTGTATATAATGTGTGTTGTAGGTATGGAGGACCATGTCTTTCATATTTAAAAATAAATACAGAAATAAATAAATGCTCAATAAATAAATAAGCACACAATTAATTGCCCCAAAAAATACAATGAAGAAATAAATGTAGGTAGAAATTAAATTATACAGTGAGACATAAATGTATATATCTCTTTTAATTAGCTTCTTTATTTATTCACCTTTGTAATAATTACCTTATTTATTTATTGTCCGTTATAATCTTCAACTTTATTTATTCCTTACTTATTTTTTAAATGTATTTATTTCTGTGTGTGTTTAATTTTTTTGTCTGTTTTATTCTTCCGTTGCATTTTCTACCCTATTTATTTTCACCCCTGGTATTTATTTCTGCCTGTCACTTTTATATTTCTGCCTGTCACTTTTACATTTCTACATGCATTTCTGCCTCATTATGCAAATGAGGAGGGGCGGTCTTAAGAGGTTAACTTCTGCCCATTGGTTGGTTAGCATTTTACTCCCTCGGTCAATCTACATGCCACCGGCCACAGACACAACACAGATGGCTAGCTACGGTGAAGTTGTCAGTGAGCTCAGGCATTTAGCAACTGTTTTTTTGAAAACAATGCTAACGTTATAAGTATTGACTTTATAATTTTTTCGTTTAGACGCTCTGACAGAACGTGTGTTTCAGTCAGCGGTGTCGTGTCAATGTACTGATCCCCTGCTGGAGGCATTTACAACTTTTTCTGTCCGTTTTGAAAACAATGAGCCCGACAGGCATTAAGATATTTCTGTCCGAACCCGACCCGAGCCCGACACAGTTAAAGCGCATCAATGCACAGCTGACTTTCCTAATAGTTTAAAATCTCCTGCGGCCGACTTCTTTTTAACATCTTCCATCGTTGCGCTGCCACATGGAGACGCCTCTCGTTGTCACAGCACAGGAAGAATGTTAGGGTAATATTTGACATTTATTTTAAGCTGTTTTAAATTCTAAATGTTCAATGCCTTATCGCGATGTGACCGAGCCCGACCAACCCGAGCATCCTTTCTAAAAATCTGTCCGAACCCGGCCCGACCCGTCGGGTACCGTCGGGTCCCGTCGGGCTCGGGTCGGGTATCCATCCTCTAATGCACACAGAGCGGAGCTTCTGCTGCCCTTCGAATTGTTTAACTGCTGCACTTTGAATTAAACGGAACAAACAGCGACGTGGAAGACTCGGCAGGGTTACCATAGTAACAGGGGTCTCAGTTAACTACATAAATACGTGTATTTGTCTGTTACATTAAGGCGACGTGTCAAATGTTTATAGCGTGGTTTAATATCGAGTGATAGGCGTATCCTCCCTGTCCCTGTCTACCATATGAGTTACATAGGAGGTACTCAAATATCAGGCCGTTTTTTTCACCTGATATTTGGGTATCCCCTATGTAACTTTTGATAAACAACAGCAAACCTCTCCAAATTGTGTCAGGTTGTTTATTGTGACCTATTAAACACACAAAATAACACCCATGATGACAGGACAGACCCTTTGCATGTTAGGGATGGGATACATAAAATATCAATATCATTTTTCACCTGACATGACTGCATGTCAGAGCAGAGCCGGGCTGAGCGACGTGGGGCTCCGCGTCCGCCTGTCCTCAGTGTCTTATCTCTCTCGCTCTCCACCTCTCCTCTCCGTCGCTCCGGTAGCAACTGTTGAGGACGGAGCCCGGGCTTTGCCGTGCACGAACACACACATTTAGTGCCTGACGCGTATGCACACGCACTCCGCGACGCGAATTTCTACTGGCGATCCAGGCGCGCAACGCGGGGGGTTTCCCTTGCTAGAAGCGGCCCGGGAGTGGGTTGTCTGTCTCCAAATCCACTCCTCTCTGGCTTCCTGTCGCACATCAGAAGAGACAGAATGATAACAGCCGCAGTTCGTTCAAAGAAGGTTGCACTACAAAAACCCGATGAAATTTAGCAGGTGGATGTTTAGAATAAATCCAACGGAGACGCCTCAGGATGGAGAAGTCCTAAGTTGTGCGCCGCTTCTAACGGCGAACAGGTTGATTAGTATTTCTCACGGCGGTGTGTGTGTGTGTGTGTGTGTGTGTAACCTATGTGATGGCACTGCATGAAGGACTATCATCAATATCAATATCAATATCATTTTTCACCTGATATTTTATGTATCCCATCCCTAACATGCAAAGGGTCTGTCCTGTCATCATGGGTGTTATTTTGTGTGTTTAATAGGTCACAATAAACAACCTGACACAATTTGGAGAGGTTTGCTGTTGTTTATCAAAAGTTACATAGGGGATACCCAAATATCAGGTGAAAAAACAGCCTGATATTTGAGTACCTCCTATGTAACTCATATGGTAGACAGGGACAGGGAGGATACGCCTATCACTCCATATTAAACCACGCTATAAACATTTGACACGCCGCCTTAATGTAACAGACAAATACACGTATTTATGTAGTTAACTGAGACCCCTGTTACTATGGTAACCCTGCCGAGTCTTCCACGCCGCTGTTTGTTCCGCTTAATTCAAAGTGCAGCAGTTAAACAATTCGAAGGGCAGCAGAAGCTCCGCTCTGTGTGCATGCGCGCCCCGCGGCCAGGGATACACGAGTACATTGGCACGACACCGCTGACTGAAACACACGCTCTGTCAGAGCGCCTAAACGAAAAATTATGAAGTCAATACTTATAACGTTAGCATTGTTTTCAAAAACAGTTGCTAAATGCCTCAGCTCACTGACAACTTCACCGTAGCTAGCCATCTGTGTTGTGTCTGTGGCCGGTGGCATGTAGATTGACCGAGGGAGTAAAATGCTAACCAACCAATGGGCAGAAGTTAACCCCTTAAGACCCGCCCCTCCTCATTTGCATAATGAGGCAGAAATGCATGTAGAAATGTAAAAGTGACAGGCAGAAATAAATACCAGGGGTGAAAATAAATAGGGTAGAAAATGCAACGGAAGAATAAAACAGACAAAAAAATTAAACACACACAGAAATAAATACATTTAAAAAATAAGTAAGGAATAAATAAAGTTGAAGATTATAACGGACAATAAATAAATAAGGTAATTATTACAAAGGTGAATAAATAAAGAAGCTAATTAAAAGAGATATATACATTTATGTCTCACTGTATAATTTAATTTCTACCTACATTTATTTCTTCATTGTATTTTTTGGGGCAATTAATTGTGTGCTTATTTATTTATTGAGCGTTTATTTATTTCTGTATTTATTTTTAAATATGAAAGACATGGTCCTCCATATGTAAGTTGTGGTTCAAAGACGCTGAAATGGTTGTTTTCCATTTTACATAACATAATGGTTATAGGAACTTTTTTTGCTCACTTTGTGGGGCTTTGTGTTGACCAAACTGTACGCAGGAAGGCCATATGAGAAATGCAATAACACAATCAAATTTGTCTTTTTTTAATTAAATAAAAAGCAATAAACTCAACAGCCTGGCTCTTGATATGATTCCAATTTTCCGGTGTAGCCCTTAGTGAAATAAAGTTTCAACCCAAAGTTTCTAACCCCAGTTTAGATGCATCAGAGACAGAGGGCTTTTCAGACTCCTCTCATGTTTTAAGGGGATGTCATCGGTGAACCCAGACTGAACCTTCATAGTGATCAGTTTTGCCTGGCTGATGGGGAACTCTCTCATTATCTCCTTCAGCACCTCATAAGTGATGTAATCTCCCCCTTTTCAACATTCCCACTCCTGTGAGGAATGTCAAGCCTCACCATTTTGGGGGGCAGCCTGCTCAAGAGGACCCCTAGCCATGGCAAACCATTGGCCCTGCAGACATTTTTTGCATATCAGAGGAACAAATGGCCTCTGTTAAAGGGGTGGAGGAAGGCGTGTCCAAAATTAATGTGAAGAGGTTATCCTTTTTTTTCTCAAAACTCTGTTTATTAGAATTTTTTTCAAGAACAACAATTTTCAGTGCAATTGTGATTTGTGTATAGGACAAAATGAAGGTATATAATATATATATATATATATAAATAAAAAATAAAAGTAGTAATTATTAAAATAAAATAAAAAGGGACCATGAAGCATGTATAAAAATAAGCCAAGTTTAAGTATGTGCATAGCTACACATAGGACGCAACATGAAAAAGAAGAAAGGCCCCATCTTCCCCGTCCCCCAAGTAGCCACAAATCACAATGTATTTATTTGACGATAAATATATATATATCTTAAGATTTAACAGATATATGTAACTTAAGTAAAGCTTCAGGGTGGCCTACCACTAAAATAACAAACAAAACAACATGGTCTAGAAAGTAAAATATTAACCTAAAGAACCTAAATATGAAAAGAATAACAATGCCTTACCTCCCTAACTGAGAAAACAGGAGAAAAACTAAAATAACACACCTGGCGGTCCACCCTTACTACTGAAACGAAAAGTATCTAATCTAACAACAACTGAAGAAAAACCAAGTGTGGCCGGGAGTAGAGGAGGAGGAGGAATGCCTTCTGCCCCCCCCCGACGGCAGCCATCTTGCCTCTTTAAATATCCGGTAATCAACAGCTGCAACCAATCATGGGTTGGGCAAGTCTGCTTCCACCAAGCAACAGCACAGCGCTATTTGCATGTGAGAAAAAAAAATAAACACTGGACACATGCACACACACTGCAAAACACAAACAAGTACAACATCAGTCGTAACAACATGCACATAGTCACTGCAAAAATTGTATTGTATAAAACATATGCATACAACAAATATAACATGGTCTTCATCATTTCTTATATAACAGGGATGATTACATTTGTACCACAGTCCAGTCAAGTGTAAGTCAAAAAACAAAAGAATGACAGGGGAGTTAGCTTATGGTGCAGAGTTCAGTGTTAGAAAGTTGGAACAAGGGCAGTCAGCTGCACTGAGGTGTGGAACTGTAATATTTCTATGCGGTTCAAAAAAGGCTGCCAGATTTGAAAGAATTTAGCTGAGTCTTTGAGATATTTTGACCTGTTGTTGATATAGAGCAGGGTAACGGCTACTTTGTGGCTCACATGGCAGTAAACAATACGCAGTGCTGTCAATCCAGATATCAGATAGCATGCAGTCAATCCAGATATTTCATAAAACCATTAAAAACAAGCAGGGATATGACATAACCCTGAGTCTGCACTATTACAGATAATTTATATTTTTTTGAAAAATTCCAAAACAATGGCATTACAAGATGGAAAGATGGACTAGAAAATATCGAAACTTGCTCTGCCCTTCCGTCCATAACACTGACTCACTGAAGTTTCCAGTTTGGACGTCTGTCCAGCTATTCATGCTGAATGTGAACTCGAATGGTTAGGTACATGATGGGCTAATCTACACAAATTGCATAATGTATGTTCAGATTGATAAGTAGACAGGCTATTTATGACTGGATTGAACTTTTGAAATACTTTGCAGTAAAAGTGGCTCTCCTATTAACTTTGTCCTGTCAGTGTAGTTCTCATGAAATAAATAGTGAAGACCATAAAGAAGGTCTTTTCAGTCTCCTTTCTGAGCCGAAGTGCTCAGATATTCCAGCAGTGTAAGGGCCACCCTTTTCTTATTTTTCTTGCCTGCAGTTCCCAGCACACTGAATCAGTATATTCTCTGTGATGAGACAAACAGCTCATCTATAAATGATTCAAAGCGTGATGTGACACCTAAGTGGGTTGATGTACCTTTCAGTACCTTGGTGTATTGTACTGAAACCATTATGGCAGCATTTGGGTGAATGAAGGGAAAAGAAAGAGAATGCTAGGATATTTATCGCTGCAGATATTTATTTTCACACTGTCTGCCTGTAAATTAGGACTTGAAAAGCAATTCAGAGAAAGGCTTTATAATAGATGGTGAAAATAGAAGATGCACAGTGTGCACAGAGTGTGACCAATGTGATTTTGAGACTAAGCAACACATACAGTATGGGCCTACATGACACATTATTTATCTAGGAACAAAGACCATAAATCCTCTAGTTGTTCCAGTGTAAATACCCCCTGCTGCACTGCACTGGGCACTGCACAGTACCTGCTCTGGACATCTTCATCAAGAGTGGATCATAATTATTAGCTGTGATATTGATGCCTGTGCTGCTGTCAATCAGCTCTCAGTGTTGATGTATCAGAGCAGCAGTAGCAGATGTAGCAGAGCAACAGTTCTCACTCCCAACTCGTAAAATAATGACGCTTGGTGAGTGTCTCTCAGCGTCAGATACCAACGCAAAAATCCCTTGTACCTGCTTGCAATTTATTAGATCAATGATTGGGAACAGAACACAGAGAGTGGGAGGCATGGTGGAGGCATGGTGGATTTTGGTAAGAGGGCCCTAACTAAGACACACACGCTGCATAATTTATTCCCTTAAAACATTTGTGAATGTGGTCATGTTTGCGGTGCGTGAGATGTCTCTTTCAGTCCTCCTGTCAGTGGAAGATCTTCATGAAGAGTTTAAAGGCGGACCCCTCTGGCAAAGCACAAACAGCCAGCAGCAGTAACGAAGGCACTCTAACAGTGTGGATAAAACAAGATAAGCCCTCGTTCTCTAGCATCATATTAGCATATGTTCTATTATTCATGCAATCCCTGGTTCAGAAATTGCCCCTTTTAAATTGTTTTAGGGAAAGAATGTGTCCTTCGCAGGTACGTGAATTTGCTGAATAAAAATCTTTCCTAGGTCCAGGGGAAACATTGGATTGTTTAATGTTCTGGTTATTTATAGGAAAAATGGATAAAAAAAAAAGATTATATTCAAAGAACCAAATCTGTTCATATGATATGTAAAGTGCCTGTCTTCAATAACTGCAATGCTGAAGGTAATCCTGTCTATATAGGGAAAGCCAAGGGATTCATAGAACAGGGTTACGTGTAGCAGTGGTTGTCAATTTGTGGCGTGGGGTCCCCCAGGGGTCTGTAACACTCTGCCAGGGGCTCCGTGAAACATCTCCTCACTATCTGCTAGCTGGCTGTCCCCAGAACACACTGTAAAAAACATCTCCCCACTATCTGCCAGCTGCCTGTCCCCAGAACACAAAAAAACATCTCCCACTATCTGCTAGCTGCCTGTCCCCAGAACACACTGTAAAAAACATCTCCTCACTATCTGCTAGCTGCCTGTCCCCAGAACACACTGTAAAAAACATCTCCCCACTATCTGCTAGCTGCCTGTCCCCAGAACACACTGTAAAAAACATCTCCCACTATCTGCCAGCTGCCTGTCCCCAGAACACACTGTAAAAAACATCTCCCCACTATCTGCTAGCTGCCTGTCCCCAGAACACACTGTAAAAAACATCTCCCCACTATCTGCTAGCTGCCTGTCCCCAGAACACACTGTAAAAAACATCTCCTCACTATCTGCTAGCTGGCTGTCCCCAGAACACACTGTAAAAAACATCTCCTCACTATCTGCCAGCTGCCTTTCCCCAGAACACACTGTAAAAAACATCTCCCCACTATCTGCTAGCTGCCTGTCCCCAGAACACACTGTAAAAAACATCTCCCCACTATCTGCTAGCTGCCTGTCCCCAGAACACACTGTAAAAAACATCTCCTCACTATCTGCTAGCTGGCTGTCCCCAGAACACACTAAAAAACATCTCCTCACTATCTGCCAGCTGCCTTTCCCCAGAACACACTGTAAAAAACATCTCCCCACTATCTGCTAGCTGCCTGTCCCCAGAACACACTGTAAAAAAAGCGTGATCTCTGTAGACAGCCTGGGTCTACAAATGCCAAGAATAGCAAACTCGTTACATAGTAATGCACAATGCTATGTGCAAGAAGAGTTATGTTAGAAGAGAGCATATTAAAAAGATTTAACTGGAATGTAAGACACATTAAAACTTGATGATCATACATAACAAGCAGTACGTGATGACGG
Source organism: Etheostoma perlongum (assembly GCA_026937815.1). Classification (NCBI taxonomy): domain Eukaryota; kingdom Metazoa; phylum Chordata; class Actinopteri; order Perciformes; family Percidae; genus Etheostoma; species Etheostoma perlongum. The sequence continues at coordinate 25,638,602 of CM049388.1, read as the reverse complement.
ATATTTTTCTACTAAGGTCTGTGCCAGGCAGCTGTCTCCCAACCAGTGCTACCTCATTCCTCCTTTAGTACTCTTTGGCCGTGTCAGACCACCGCTAATCTGTCTGCTCAATTAGTCAGCACCATCCTCGCTTTGATGGCTGGGGCTCTGCCAAGCCTAATAATATAAGCTTCATTTTTGAGGCTTATGTCAAAGAGCTTTTGAGTTTTTTTGCACTTTGCTTGGGGAACAATTTCATCATGCTTTCAAGGAGGACATCCTGCGAATATTCAACTATAACTTGACTAATATAAAGATGAAAGGACGACAACCAATGCATTGATATCTTCGTAGGGGACTGCAGATTATGCGTCATGTAGTGTTGGTTTACTGGTTGAACTTTACTTGCATCTGTGTTACTTCTCGGTCACGCTGCATAAGAGCTTTGGCTAAATGCACACACATGGAATATAAATAGCTCTCCCTCCTACAGACAGCTTGTGGCTCACAGTTTTGCAACAGGGTTTAAGCTTCTGATATAAGAGAACACTTAAGCAATGTTACACAAGAGTGTATGTTGGCAATATGGAGAAAATCAAATTTTACTGAACACATGGATCTCGATATTGTAGCAGGGTTGACTATTGGTGCTAGTACGTCTGGTAAGAAAACTACATCCCTTTGTAACTACTGTAATGCAGCCTTTAAAACCAGGAAAAAAACACTTATGTCATATCACAATATTAATCAGAGATCCAAAATTGAAGACAATATCTAGCCCCATATTTTGATATTGATATAATATCCATATATTGCCAAGCCCTACAAAAAGGTGGGCTTTAACACCATTATTTACACAACAGTGATGCGGCCAGGACCATAAGAATCACTGAAATACACTGAATAATGACATAAAAGTCACCGTCGCATAGAAGATTGCGATTATAAGGTTACCCAAAAATTAAAGATCCAATTGTATCCATATTGTTGGGCAGTGTGCAGCAAAACATCCAGTCCGCCAGAAATTCAAAAGAAGAAGGACTTGACAGACAGTCCATCCAATCAGCGACGAGGAATCATTTTACAATACCTATCTACCTTTTCTTGTTTGACTTTCCCCAAAGGTGGGTCTTGGTCTTTACTTTTCCTGTTGTGTTTTGAAACAAAGGAAAAAAAATCCTGCACTCTCCCATTCTGTGTCCCCAGGGGCGAATATATATTTAAGCCCGGTTGTGTTTGTTGTTTGAGATACTCTTGCTGAAAGTCCAGAGGGATTGAAACATTACTTTTCTATAAATTCAGGGTGGTGCTATAGCAAGAGCAGAGTGCTGATTTCTTTTTACTTTGTTCCAATGCACCTGCACAGAAGAAATTTTGGAGTTGTTCCTTCAAAAAGGTTTCTGTTGTGTTTTGTGAAATGTTGCATATTGTCATTCAGGGCCACCATACTGGTGTGCCAAGGACTCAAAGCTTTCCAAATAATTTCTAATAAGGGAAGTAGTTCCACTTTCTCGATACTTCCGGCTTCTGAATGGGTTGCAGTTCCACTGGAGTTCCACTGGGTGATCGCAGGTAAGTTCAGAATGAATGGGACTCTATGGAGCTATAACCCTCAAAATCCACTTTTGTCAGTTATGATTTTTTGTCTATTAATTTGAATGTTGCATTCGAAAGGGGAGGCTAAGACAATACACCCTGCTGGATGTTAGATTTGTTTAAAGTGGATTTTAGTCCTAAAAAGCATTTTAAAATGTCAGTGATGTCATACTCATGATAAGGCCAGAGATACTGCTTCCTGGCGAGCTCTGAGTCACTTCCTTTGTTCTCTCGAGGCATCGACAACACAGCTGACAGGTTAGGCTCTCCCTGTCCATACACGTGCTAGAAAGAGGTCTGCTAATGTTTGAAAGACCGTAATATTCACTCTGACATTGTGGCTCCGCTTTGGATGCCGTCAAGCGGGATCTTTGGTCGTAATCAGTCCTTCACTGACCAATCAGCATTCATTAGCAGATTGCTAGTGTGTTACGGGCAACAATGACTCCCCCTGTAAGAAATCCAAATGACATAAGTACTCGATCGAGTACTATCGACCTATAATCCATGTTGAACTTTCAAAAACTACAATCAAATCTGAGATTTCGACAATCAGGCGAAGGAGACACATTGAGTCGTCTAGCTACATAGAGTCCTGTTCAATTTGCACTACCACGATCCCCCCAGTGGAACTCTAGTGGACCTGCAACCAAATTTGGTTCAAAAGGGCTAAATAGGGAGTGAACAGGCTCAACGTAGACGGGCTTTGGCTTCCCCGATGAGCGAGAGCCGCTGTGTGTGTGTGTCCAACGTCAATAAAGACATTTCATACAACAGACGTTTATAATGCAGACTTGATGATTTTACTTTCCAACCGTGTTGGACCTGTTCAGAGACTCCAGTCAATACCAGTCATCATAACAGAACCTGCGTTAACGTGTTAAAGCAGTAGATGATAAAGTGTGAACTTTGGCAGCCCTACTAAAATAGTTTTGCCTGTAATGGGGATTAATGATTGAAAAGGTATTAAAAAGTAAAAACAAAACGTTGAACTGAAAATGAGAATATACCGTATTTAGACCATTATTTTTTGTTTAAATTTCTACGACAATTACAGAAAAGTAGGTACTCATGTTGTATTGGGAAATTTTGGTATTCTTCCACCCCTGATTGGTAAGAAATAAAATGTAAGGCTGACACAGCACAGGACTTTTTTAAGGTTGTGCTGAAGAACACCCACCACAGCTTATACAGTATTCCGGGAGAAGACAGTGAGGATATTGATTTGACTTGGGAGGGAAAAAGTGAGCAAACGGAGGTGGAGAGGTGTTCAGCTGGCAGTGTACCCAAACAGGAAGCCCGGTGATTATATAAGTGGATTTGATCAACATTCCTGCTGTGGAGCCTAAAATTGGTTTGAAGCGCTCTGCATTCAAGTTGTTAAAGTAAGTAGATTCAAAGAATTTGATTGATTAGATATGGGTTTTGATAAAAACATATGCAATTATCAATCTTCATACTTCATTCTTCATAGAAACTGGTGCATTTGCTCCAGCATTTCCCCTTTGCCTCTGCTTCCTAATTGCATTGTTGTTATCAGTTCTCACACCTGTGTTTTACCTGTAAAGAGCTATATCTCAATATTTATGTGTGCTAAAGTTTGTCACTCCCAGTGTACATCCACAGTGTTCCACTTCAGGGATTGCCTGATGTGGCGCTGCTGTTGCTGCTAGCCTTGTCTGCACACATGTAAGTTTCACATTGATAAAATGAAATAACAGCATATTCTTCAACATTTTTTGTCAACATTTTTGTTTTTGTAAATGTTTTTGCACATATTTCGATATTTCATTCTGTATTGATAGGTGCAATATTTGAAATAACATTTATATCTGCATTTATGTCAAAAACTAGAGACTTTCAAACATCAACATGTAATTTATTAAATGTATTTTGGTCAAAATTACTTACTATAAACATCTTTTCATATTCTATTTTGCCTGGAAATGCTTCCAACACGCTTGCGTGTCACATGAAAAACAGGCGTCGGTTCTATTTCTAGAATGCCCGCGTTTTCGAGCCGCGCCTGAGACGTGCGTTTTATGCAGGCAGTGTGCAGTTAACATTGGAGCAAAAATAAAAACAGACATGCTCACGCCACGCAGGCTGTGTGCAGCAGCCCTAAGCCTCGGGAATGCCAAGCTCCATTGCATTATAGAAAGTATAGAAGTATGTAAGATCTTTTAATGAGCGAGTTGCTATTTACTTTGTATGTCACGTACATGCTTGAATATGCAGGTTATGGGATGCCTATATTTCATGTCATATTTCATTGATCGAATCAATGGCGATAATGTGCTTGAAACACCTACAGTAATTGAAGGGGTTTCTGTTGGTAGGAGCACTCATCTCTCCATGGGTCCTACAGCTCTTTGAGAACACCTTTTCATGCTCAGACTCAGCAGGAAGGCTGTCAGCTATCATATTCTCTTCCACCCCCTCTCACTGCACTGTATATTGTCTCTATACATACACACATACATCAGCAGCATAGCATGCATTTGATAAAGAATGGGTCCTCTGAGTTCCAATATGTGGATGTGTTATGTTTCTCCAGGAGAGTTGGCCTGTATTTGCCGACATTGTCTCTCCTTGGCAGTAACAACGGGGAGGAGTTTGGCCCAATTCTTCTTCCATCCAGCCACTTCATAGAAATGAATAGGAAAACATGTACTACCTGACAAGTTAATAACATCTGCATTTATGATACATGCAACACAGTGCAATAATGTCATTAATTAAAATAGCAAATAACATATTATGGATATCGATGTCACAGAAGTGTTATGTACGTTGTATGTGATGATATCAATTATATTGGGACAACTTGACCTAGAATAACAATTATGCTTTGTCATTGACATGATTAGCTAGGTTAAAACCAAAATTAGCACAGTCAAAGTCATCAAGCAGGATGCAGTGCCAAAGCAAGAATTAACAGTATGTTTACATCCGACACCACAGAGACACAAGGCCTTCCTTTTTAATTGTCAGGGTCTATACGTATATACATAATGGAGAGATATTTCTTTCTTTATAAGGCTCTGTAGATTGAATTATTACTTTATGTTTTTACTATTATTAATACTTCAACTGATTGGACTGCAATCCTTGTCCCTGGTTAGGCTTTTTGAAATGACACACATGGTAAAACCCTATAAAATACACATAAAAACTAACAATTTAAGCAGGCAAACAGGCAGTCACAGATGCATTAAAACTAACAGTAGTCTGTAATCATGTTTCCATCAATGTATTTGTATGCGCATTTTGAAGTATTGCATTAGAAAAAAAAAATTGCAAAAAAGTTAATGCGCAAAATGGGAGATGGAAACAGTTTTGCTGAATAAATTGTGATGTAGCGAACATGTAAGTCACCTGACTATAGTCCCTTGGATGGGGGAAGGATCAGGATATGGGTCCCATCCAGTGCGCCCTACACTTCTGGTACGTAGTGGAGTTACGGTGCGCTGTAGTCTGTGCCTTAGCCATGCCGGGTAAATTGACAAATTGGTTCAACAGTTTGAATGGTACGGCCCTGCACACCGCCATTAGATGGAAACATGACTAATGTGGATAAACGTGACAATATTTTCTCTTGAAACATGATTTACATAATATCTACGTACATGGCATCTGATTGGAGGCTTGTCTCACTTTTTTCCACAGCAACATTAAAATAGTTTAGATTTGTGTACATTGTTTCTGATAATAATGTAATGTATTAAGTGTCCATTTCATTATAATATTCAGATCTGTATTATCATACATAATTGAACATGCACATGTATTTTATGTTCCATTAAAGAGGGGGGGAGGTGGGGTCACATTTGAGTATTTAAATATGTACTTGAAAGTAACGCATTGTTACTTTCTGAAGTAACTAGTTACTTTTATAATTTGTAACTGAGTATCTAATTAAGTTACTTTTTAGAAGAAGTAACTAGTAACTGTAACTAATTACTTTTTAAACATAACTTGCCCAACACTGATCATGTGGACGCGGCGATAGTGTCAGTGTCATTTTTAGAATTCCTCATGGGGGAGACAGAAAGGAAGCGAGCCATTATCAATTTCACTTGTTCAAACTGTCTGCAAAATGTCAGACGTGTTTCCCTACCAAATGCCCAACTTGCCCAACCAAATTAGCAAAATAAGGGAAATCATTCAGAAAAAAAAAATCCTACTTCAAAATTTAGCCTACTCCTGCTTATGGTAACCTGCTCACACATGCCTGGCATTCCACACTTAGATCATATGATGACACCAGTTTTACCCGCTGGTAAAGATGCAGTTGAAAGCTTGAATTGAGAATTTTAGAGAACTTTAGAGAATTAATACTTCAATGTAGGTTACTCTTAGTGCTGAAAGGCTGTAAATATATTTTTCTTTCCATATACGCATGGATAAAGTCCAATGCTTTCTAAATCAACTGGGGCTTGGTTAGGCAAAAATACATTCATGTTCACCAATTCCCAGATGTTCTGTACAGTCAGATATCCTTGAATGTTAACAGGCCAGCAGCAGGAGCAGCATCCTGCTTGGAGTACTGCTTTAAGTGTGATGTCAGATAATGAGAAGATTAATCATCTGCAAGAAAGAGGGAGCCCACTGCGCCTGTCTCTGGAGGAAGTGGAGCTGCAGTGGTCTATAAAGAGAATGCTGAAGTCTACAGGGGGCTCTGCACTCTCTCTGCTCTCCCTGTGTATGTGGCTGGAGACGGGGAAAGAGATACTTCTCCATCCAGGCCATGCAACAAAAGAGGCCTGAGACCCGGCCACCGCTCAAAAGGCGTGTTGAGAGAAACCAATATCATTACTGGCAATGCTAGAGTATGTGCGCTGAAAAGGCCATCCAGTGAATGGAGCTTGGTGGACTCTCACTGAGGTCAAGAAGGGCAGCCCTGTAACTACGCTGGCAGACTGCAGATGGTGGCGTCTCTTTGTTTTAGCCAGACTCTCATAACATTGTGTGAATGAGGGTTCTCTCATCTACAAAGCTGGTGGATACATGAATACCTGCCTCGGAATAGCCTCGTTTGAAAGCAAAAGAGCGAAGAAGAGGCGGCCCTTACGACTCGGACTGTCAACCCTGATGCTTGCCGAGTCGCTGTTCGATTAGTGCACTCAAACCAACAGGTTACAACAGCAAATGCACTGTGAGTCACAAAAAGTCTCTGGCAGTGGCACAGACAGAACTTTCTTTTGAAATGAAGATCAAAGCAGCGTCGGGGCATGGGGGTGCATAGAATATTCATGAATACGAGACATCTGTCAGCTACTAGACAGCGTTGCGGGTGAGGAGGGAGGGAGGTGACATTTGTCTCCCAACAATGAGGGATGGGCTTCAAATAGGGAAGTAAGTAAACACCCCAAGAGCAAATGCATGGGTGCTTAAAGATGGTTCAGGGTGGTTTGTCTTATCAGGAGTTAAAAACAAAAACGGGACTGCAAGGCTTCCATGTTCTCACTCCTATGTGTTCTATAAATCATGACAGTTTTGCATAATACCTATTTTACTGTGTGATTCTATCATTATTTATGTGACCTCTTTTTTTCTAAAATGCACTGAGTCTGCAGAACATTGTCCTTCCTCTAGGCACTGTGAATTAAATTTGAAGTCACGAGCAATGTCATCACAGATTTAATATTCACATTAATAAAGACCTTTTGCGTAGCGTCCTCGGCTGTGCCTCACTTTATAGCCTGGAATGTGGGGAAACAACGCCAGAGAAGGGGAAGTAACAGGATTAGCATGGCACTTTGGTCTGAGGGTCCAGGGCTGTAATTCATAGTGGAGGGTGGTCAAAGGCAGCAATAATGCTACAAAGCGAGACACGCACCTGCTGGGAGGCTGGTAGTCAGGGGATGCCAGGAGGTCTGGAGAGGTCACATCTGCAGAAGTACGTCATCCAACAATGACCTTCCCATTCCAAACACACGTGGTAGTATGAAAAGAGAAATGCCAGCAAAGTGGAACTGCAATATATGCAATATATTTTTCTTTAATGTCATTTTGTTTGTAAGATGTTTTCTCCTATTCTGTACCAATGGAAGTCAGTTTGCTATGCAATATATTCAGTTAGCATGAGGTGGTTGGTTGTCAGTGGTCACTCTTTACCCAGGGCGGAAAAGTAGAAAACGTCAGTGTTGTAGTCGAGACCACCTAAACCGAGACCACGTCATCACCAAGACACAGAGTGTATCAAGACCGAGACAGGATCAAGACTTTGAGGGGTTGAGACTGACTGACTGTTGAGTCAAGACCAAGTGAGGCAGGGTGAGACCAGACCAGACAGACAGCCAGATCTACTCCTTCTGTCTCGTGTGCGTGTTAAGGGGTCAAGAGAGGGTGTTAACAGTAACATATTTCTAATTAGAATAAATCAGACGATACACAGGCAATTTCGTGATACCCATCTCTGCCCATTATGACATTGTCAAGGCATAGTGCAGGGAAATATGATCCGCAGTGAGCATAGTGTTTTTATTTTGTTTCTGTGCTCGACTTCCTGTCCCGCACTATCTGCCGTGTGCTGAATTGCTGCGGAGCTCTCCGGGGCCAGCAAAAATTAGAAGCTGTGCGTATCTAGTTCAGAGGGATGCGGATCGCCGGAGCTGGGACCCCAGCCGCCCAGCAGTCAGTGAAAACACACACAATGACTTTAATGGAAACCTATTGACTCCGCCACCGTTCCGGAGTTGGTGGAAATCAGGGGTAAAACGACTCCATATACAGTAAATGCTTATGTTGCTCTGAGTCTGCTGGATGTGTTTTCCTTGGATCAGGGAGGCTCCAAAATCATGTTAGCAGCTGTCGCCATGGTCCCGCTACACGTCCTGCGATGCCATGTTACATCCTGCTACGCCCTGCTGTGCCCAGCTACGCCCTGCTGTGCCCAGCTACGTCCTGCTGTGCCTTGTAACGCCGCACAGTGCCCTGCTATGCCATGAACTACTACAAAGAACTACTACATACTACTATTTTTTGTGACTGTTATTGCCACTCTTCATTCTAATCTCAGACACCGCCTACCAAGAGCCTGGGTCTGTCCCAGGTTTCTGCCTAAAAGGAAGTTTTTCCTCGCCACTGTCGCACTGTTGCTTGCTCTGTAGGAAACTACTAGAACAGTTGGGTCCTTGTAAATTCTGGAGTATGGTCTAGACCTGCTCTATCTGTAAAGTATCTCGAGATAATGCTTGTTATGAATTGATACTACAAATAAAATTGAATTGAATTGAATTAAATAAGCAACTCTTTGAATAAATTCTCTCCATTCTCTAATATACGCTGCCTCCAAGTTAGAATTGTTAAAAATGAAGCTAAGTGCACCTGGGTAGCTCACCTAGGCTTAGTCCTGTGGCTGTGGGTTCCGTTCCAACCTGCATGTCATTCCCCCTCTTTCATGTCTAATCTGTCCTATCAAATAAAAGGCTTGAAAAAGAATAATCTTCCAAAAAAATTTTTTTAAATAAAGTCAAGGTTCCAAATACCCCTAGCAGTTACAGAAAAAACGATCAACAAAACAACTTGCTGTATCTGTACTACATTTACCCGGGTAGCTCATGTTGTAGAGCAAGTACCCATATGCAGAGGCTCAGTCCTCGACATAACGGCATTCTGCTGCATGTTAATCCCACTCTCTCTCCCCTTTCATGTCTTAGCTGTCCTGTCACAAATAAAGGCCTAAAATGGCAACAACAAAAAACATCTTTGAAAAGGTGGACTTTGCCGAGAAAAACAACACTACTTTATAGAAAGTGGAACACAAACTGTGATTGCAGAGACAATGATGGCCATGAGTAGTCAAAACTGTGATTTGATGTAATAAAATGTGTCTCTCTTGTTGCATGAACGCTTTGAATTGTTTTGCAGTTGTTGACGTGTGCCTTTGACGTTGTTCCGCGTTCCCTGTCAAGGTAATTGATGGTGACAGTCAAGAAGCTTTGAGACCAAACAAAATCATATCACAGCGAAATAGTAGTTGCCAAACTGCCTTGTCATGATATGAATATTTCATAGAGGTATACAAACAGCATGACACCGGGGTACACAATACTCCTGTTACTTTTCCATACGTTAATTAGTCTCACTGAGCAATTAGAATTGCTGATTAGGTAAACAATAAGCATGAAATGAGTTTCCCAAAACCTCTGCATCCCCAACATATGTGTCTCCCTTGAGAAAAAACAGGATGAATTGTTTATGCTTTGGATCCATATAAAGGCCTCAAATGGGTCGTGTTTAGCTCCCTCTGCCAGGGTAAGCAAACACTGTTCATACTAATGTAGTAAAAGAAACGCAGGGGTGATGATGAGGAGAGATGCAATCAGCTCTGGACTCATGGCAGGGCGGCTTCATTTAAGCACAATCCAACAAAACACACAGAGGCTAATTACCCCCACACTCACTCATCCATCCATCTACTGAGACAACATCTCTGCCGCTGCGGCCTTTGCTACGGTGTTTTAGTACTCTAGTGCACTAAGACAACATATTCTCACTCTCAACTCGTCACATTTGGACACCCTCACTTTTTTAAACCAATGCTCTACATTACAAACTGAACATTGTGAATTAACACAAACCCTACTTGCTTCTGTTGGGAACAGATCATGGTTTGGATTATTATAAGAATGTTACGTGGATTTGGTTATGTACGTAAGTTAAAATACGTCATTTTTGGCTTTCACAAGGGACATAAACTCCTGGGTGGAAGTTTGTTTTCCCCATCCATTCATCCATCCATTCATCCATCCATCCATCCATCCATCCATCCATCCATCCATCCATCCATCCATCCATCCATCCATCCATCCATCCATCCATCCATCCATCCATCCATACTATTGGCTCTGTGAGGCTTTACCAGGAACGGACTTTAAAGCTTTAGTGCGTAAATGTTTTTTAATAATAATGAACATCTGTTGCATTCAAGCCAATGCCGGATGAGTTGATACAAAGCTAATTATAGCCTCTTTTCGACCAAGTAGTTACAAGAACATAGTTATGGGAACAGTCCACTTCTAAACAGTTCTACTAACTACTTTCTCCCAAACCAGTATTTCCATTTGCCTCACACTGGCCAAGAGTCTATAGGAACCGGTAGGAGGGGTAAGGGAGTGACACAAGCACGCCAGCCGTCTTTATACACATACAAACGCCCATTTGAGCTAGCCCACTAAAGATTTTCCCGAAAACTTTAATGTTTCTTGCGGATCCTTCCATGTCCCTCTGCACCTCCTTGGTGGTATACATGGCCAGCAGCACCTGCGCCTCCGCACCAGTCCACTTTTCACAGGTCACTATTAGGAAAAGGAAAAAGGCCGCAATCACGGAAGGCTTATATCATGTGGATGTGCTGACAATTTTGTTGTCATTACTGTCATTCTCCAAAGATGATATTTTTCCAGTATCGTGGATTGATTGATACTGAATTGTCTTTTTATACAGATTATTAATGGCTCAATAACAAAATTTTGGCTGCATACATAAAAAGACTCTCAGAGTATGGCTCCAGTCTAATTAACCCTGAACTACACAATAAGATGGTGTCACAGTACATCCACCTTTCTCAGTAGTCTGCCCACCTCCTAAACTCCCATTTAAACAATGGACATTGCAGTGTGAATTCAAACAAGAAGAAGAAAGCGGTGTCTTCAATGCCATGGCAACGCTTTCCTCTGGTGCCCCTGTTTCTTATTTCCTTGTTGGACTAATGCAAATGCATGAGGAGGCACTGCATCAACCTCAGTGGCCAAATTACCCATAGAGGACTAAGGTCTGATATGACAGGTCACCCATCACATTTGTATTCATGAGCAGTTAAATGAATGAATTGATGAATAAATGCATAACAAGAATCTGCTAAATTGTCGCGTAAATGTCAAAGGATGCATGATCTGCGGAAACTTTGTGATTTTAATCCACAAGAGATGGAGCCGGCTGACTGGCAGTGGAATGGTATAAATGAAAACAACGATGTCTTTAATAGAAGCACTGTGCTTCCTAGCTCAAACTGTGGTATCCCACCTGAAACTCACTGTCTGGAGTGCTGGGCGATGTTGTACACAGACTGTGCTTTTATTCAGTGTGTTATCTCCCTATTTAGTCCTTTGTGTCTGCTAGAATGGAGACATAAGTGCTGTGTGGAACATCCAAAAGCAATCTGCTTTAACAAGATGGCTTGGTTTGTATACACGCTTATCACCGAGCCAGGCAGCAGGACCAGGTTTGGTTGTTATTATTCATGACACAAGATGTCTTTGATCTAGGCCCTTGCACTCTGCAGAATCCAGCATTACCGTATTGCAGCAGTTTCTCTTAGAAACACATCTTGGGCACCCATGTTGCCGAGGCCACGTCTGTTGTGTTGACGTCCACACTTTTTTGGTGTCATTCTATTTTTGCAGTCAAAGTTCTTTCAAAATTATATTTGACAGTTTTTCAAACCTTAAAGGAAAAAAAACGGTTTTGCCAAGTGAGATATCGTTGCTGCCAGAAATGTTGATAACTGTATTTTAGCTAGGAGGATAGCATTCGAATACACCGCGTTCCAAATTATTATGCAAATTGGAATTCAGTGTCATAAACATTAAATACTGTATTTATCAGATTAAGAGAGCTGCTGCTAAACTGCCATTACAAAGCAGCAAACAGGTATTTGAAGGTGCTGGGGCCTCTGGAGTCCCGCGAACCTCAAGGTGTAGGATCCTCCAGAGGCTTGCAGTTAAGCATAAACCTACTATTCGGCCACCCCTAACCAATACTCACAAGCAGAAACGGTTACAATGGGCCCAGAAATACATGAAGTTTAATTTTCAAACAGTTAACTGATGAGTGCCATGCAACCCTGAATGGTCCAGTAGATGGAGTAGTGGATGGTTGGTGGATGGCTTCCATAAGGCTGCAACATCCGAAAGGAGTCATATGGGTTTAAAAGGAGAGAAACTCATGGTGTGGCCCCCATCCTCCCCTGACCTCAATCCTATTCCTATCTCCTCAGGCAAAATATCTATGAGGGTGGGAGGTTGTTTGCATCAAAACAGTGGGTCCAGGCCTTAAAAAGAATACACTTTTCAAAAAAATATTTGTTGAACATGATTTAGTGCCCATGGGTGAGGCACTAAATGTAAATGTAAATGTAAATGTGCTGTATTTATATAGCGCTTTTCTAGTCTGAACGACTACTCAAAGCGCTTTTTTACATACAGGAACCATTCACCATTCACACACATTCATACACTGTGGCCGAGGCTGCCGTACAAGGTGCCACCTGCTCATCAGATAAACATCACACACATTCACACTCCGATGACACAGCATCGGGGGCAACTCGGGGTTCAGTGTCTTGTCCAAGGACACTTCGACATGGGTGAGGGGAGCCAAAAAGCCACAGAAGCAAGGTCAAGTTGTTGCCTCTATACAGAAATCAAACACTACAAAACAAGACCAGTACAAATAAGAGCACTGCAAAACAGTTTTCTCCATTGACCTGCTCAGAAATACATTTAGCTCAAGTGTTGACGGTCACCACCGGTTTGTATACAGGTGTGCCAAGATAACTTCATACATCCTGTATGACTTGCCACAATTTGTTCGAAATTACATAGTTGCTTTTCCTTTTTTTAGGAAGACATAGGACATAATTAGAAAACTAAAAAGGTTTCCATGAAATTATTAGGAAATTACAGACCCATATAATACATCCTCCCTAGATTCCTCTGTCCTCGTAGATGAAGACCTAATGGCATTTCAACTGATTAATGTCTGGACAGGAGGCATCATCATGAAACTTATTATAAAAATGATAAAATACACATTCATCCCTCCCTAGTGGATAATTTATTTCTCAGAAGAGAGCACAGGCCATTTCCAAAGATTTGTTTGCTAATAATTTCAGTTGGACTCTAAGTAACATGCCTGGTAGTTGCCTGAAGTATTTGACATTCAGCAAGCTACCTCCCCGATCTTTTAAATGTAATCAACCTCCATGGTTCAGCTCGTTTGTTTGGAATTTGCCTGGATCAAAATTAGTTTTTAAGATGATTAATGATGTGCTGGTGTAAGTATAAGGCTTGCACTGTGATAAAAAACATGACATCTGTATGATTACAGTTTATTTTCTTTGTCAAAAGTTAAGCTCAGTTGAAACAGCTTCTGGGAATGTAGAAGGCCTTGCCAAACATTAGCCAAAGTCCTGATATGAGGATTCTCCCACGAGAGGGTGGACTGCAGATTGGAATGTCCACTGACTGATAAAAGTGAATGCTGCTCTATTTAATCCTCCCATATCCTGTAAATGTCCATGGCAGATGGACCAGGCTGTGTGTGTGTGTGTGTGTGTGTATATACAGCTCTTCCATCAATAGCAATTACAAGGACACATAGTTGATTGCTGACCTCAGTCACAAGCTGCGTGTGTGTGTGTGTGTGCCGACAAGTGTCATGTTTCTCCCCGGGTCAACATACCATCATGGTTTGTTCAGTCCAGGCTTGAATGGCGCTGGGATCAGTGATAAAGGCAGAGCTTGTCTCAGCAGTTCAGCAGAGCTTTACAGATTAGCAATAAATGGGGATGAAACATAGGCACAAACAGCTCCTCAGTACACTTGTGTTTAATAAACAGGAAGAAAAGACAGCGCCTTGGTGCCGCTGTGTTCTGCTGCACTGATGCTCATTTGTTGAAGGAAAGCAGATTAGTCCATTAGAGAGACTGACAACATGCTCACAGACTGCCACGCTGGCACAAACCAGCAGTGAATCTGAGCTGCTGGATCAATCAACCAGAGTTACAGCGATAATACAGTATTGCGATATCAATACATGTCCATTATGCTACAATCTAAAGCAGATTGATATACAATAGTCAACCAATAATCAGTTAATGAACACCACAGACAAAGTTTCCTGGGTGTAACTTAGGCCTCTAGTCCTCTATTTTCAGTTTAAAAGCACCCTGGGGAGTTTTCATGTAAGGGAGCATGGTTTAGTTCATGTTCAAGCACTGTGTTAACAAACACCAATGTTTTATTTTTTGGTGTTTAACCACATAGTTTAAGTTACAACTTTATTTCTAGACCAACCGTCTACAGAAAGATATTTTAATATAATGTAGATATTGCAAACATTAAATACAACCATCACATGAGGTAGTCATCATCACTATGACTCATTCTCAAAATAAACAAATGTACTCTTGGACCAGAGTTTCCACAACACTCATGAAAAAGGGATGGAAATAATCATTGTGTGCATTCACATGTTTGTATTATCCAGTGTCAGAAATTAATAGCAGTATTGTAGCAACAGTTTGCTTTTATTTACGTATGTTGGCACAAGGTAATGATTACTGTACACATTGCAATCTGGGTTCATTTTAAATTAAAACCTGACTTCATACACTAATTACTTTTTTTTTTAAAGTGCCACCAAACTTTTATAAATTACATTTAGACAGTGTGGGCACAACTTGGCCCCACATTTTGACAGTATTTTATTTCCTGCACTAGTAGTATCATTGTGCATTTGCTGTCTGTCACAGTGTTCTTATGTCACTATATGCCAAAGTCTGAAAAATTAAAATCCTACATAGGACAGTTAAAGCTAAAAATATACCAATTCATCCAAATCTAAAACAGTTGACGCTCCTAGAACTAACAGACTGGACCTAGGGCATGAATGCCTTTCTGCATTGTTTTTATATTTTATAAAAGCCTGATTTGCCAACACGTGATGTCTTACAATGGATTCATAGGCACAGCATGTGTCCATTCATGCAGTACTAATTCTACTATTAATAATAACAACAAACTAAATTTATATACCACTGTAATGAAGGTCCTCTTCATCACAAATATTTTGCTGCATTAATACATTATAGCTCATGTTATAGGTAAATAAAATGAGGCACAACAGTTTTGAATGTTTATTGGAAAATATTAATATCTGTTTTGTGAGGTTTTGCGGCTGGTGTTGATTGGAGGCCAGCCCTGTCAAGAGAAACACATGGACTCAGTTTGCTAGTTTGGCTAACTACACATGTGCATATACTGTAGTAGGTTAACATTAATGCAGGTTAACATTTGCTGTTTGTACAATAGTAAAGTTTGTGTTCAAGTAACTCACCTCTGTTGTGTCTCCTCTCCAGAGTGCTTTTACTACTTGTACTTTTATTGACTGTACTTGCTAAACTGACTATGTTTGATTGTATTAGGTAACACAATGCAAGTAAATTGAGATAACCGCAGAGAAGTAGAAATGTATTTGATGTGGGTGGTGTATTTTGTATAATTGTTCCAATTAAGTACATTTCAGACTTAAATTGTATTATGATAGGGTCGAGATAACGTCAGTGGCAGGCTTTAAAAGGCTGCCAGTTTCGGGCCTGCTGTCTGGACCACATGCTGCCTGTGGTGTTCAGTTTGCTGGTTGTGATCATGGCATCCATGTTTGTGTTAATTGTTGGAGAAATAAACACCTGTTAATCTGCACCGTACCTCTGCCTCAAGCCTCCGGCTGTAATTACTCAACCGCTATGCGGCCATCCTAACAAGCACCTTTATTAGAAGAAATGCAGCTCAAAGTTGCTTACAACAAAAGAAATTACATGCACCATCTTTACATCTCTCGAACGTTCTAAACAGTTAAAAAAGCTTTTTTGGCCTTTTCATTGGATGGATTGTCATAAGGCTTGTACAGAAATTCATGGTTCCCACAAGATGAGTCCTACTTTCCTGACAGATGTATGAGTGTTTGCAAACACTACAGAGGTAGTCAAGCAAGCTAATGAGTGAATAAACTCACAACGCTGTGAATCAAAGGAATAAAACGTTATTTTCTGAATGTTTCACTGGGGTTACGTTGTAAAGCACGGATAAACACAAACACACCTCTGTGGAGGAGAGAGATGAGGATCAGGAGAAACACTGAAGCATGTAAACACACAGCAATGTGAATGTGAATGGGCAAAGCGCCGATGTGTGACGTTCTGGGAATAAGAATGCACACCCTGCACACTGCTATTGGCCGGGGGTTACACACCCACGTGGAGTCCAAAAGGCTGTCTGCTGATGCCCAGAAATGTCTCTAAAAAAAAGTCTCTGCAGATACAGATACGCATTTCTAGTGGGTTACAAGTTATTATTAAGCAGGATTACTTTTGTATTAGTGTATACATATTATTTTAAGAAAAATCCTGCATTTTATACCTTTCACACCAACATAACTTTAACTGTATTGAAACACAAAGCATTTGATCTGGATAGCACAAACAGATACTGTTGATGAGACAATATGCCGGCATGACGTTTTCTATACTGCTGTATTAAAACACAAAATTCCTGTGAAGACACTGGTGTGAAAACAGTCGATCTGTTCAATCACTCTGAGGTGGCAGAAATGGGAGATTTTTTTTAGATTTAAAGGCAGAAATTGCCTCAAGATGAAAACTTAAATGCATTTTCAACTTTTAAATACGTAAAATTGTGCATAGAAAAATAAAATGTCTGCAGGTTTTACAGGCTGTTTTATGGAACTGTTGTTTGGGAGAAAGCTTGATCATTTTGATGTGTGGATGACATTTACTGGTCGATAGCTGATCTTAATAAAAGTCCTTGTATTGACAAACCAATTTATCACCTTGAATCACATAAGCTGCAGCATTTTGACTCTTTTTCGGTCTGTATATTCCAAGGCTTTGTGTAAAGCCTGTACACTCTGCAGCCCAGACCTCACACAGCTGTGGTCAGTGGCTGTGTGTGTGTGTGTGTGTACGTGCGTGTGCGCGCGTACGTGCGTGTGTGTGTGTGTGTGACCGGGGGTTTTCCTGAGTGTGTTGAGAGACAGCCCTTGAGAGACACACAACCTGCTATGCATCAGTCCCAACCCCCCTCAGCTGTCTCTCCTCAGCCTTAGTGGACATGGCAGCCTGCTCACAAGCATTTTCCTCTACAGGGATATTTACCCAAAACACACACATTCTCACATGCACACACACACACACACACACACACACACACACACACACACACACACACACACACACACACACACACACACACACACACACACACACACACTCACACACTCCTGACAGCACTCTTCCTACCCTGGCTCGATCAAAGCCATCCACACAGTAAATAAACATATCAAAATGGCCAACAAAAGAGCCAGTAACTGCTTTGGAAAAAAAAAAAAAGACTTGAAGAACAACAAAGTGAGGGCTCTTGGCTATGGGATCACAGGCGGGAGGAATATGATAGGCGCGGTGTGAAGATATGAAGGTAAATATACAGGGAGAGGCTTCTGTACTGAAAGCCGCCAACAATGATGTCATCTAAACTAGCAAACACACACTGCAGAATAAAATACATGATGCAGAATATTGATGTATAGGAGCTGGCTTTGAAATGCACCCTGAAGTCAACTACAAAGGAGCTTGTAGTGCAAAATCAGCAGGTAGATTTGATGGACAGGTAGAAAAGGGCTGGGTGCTATATAGATCTGTTATCTCTCTTCTGTCGAATACATTTGTATTTATAGGCTACACTGGGATTATCACTTTAAGGGTATAACTGCCAGACCCAACGGTTTCCTTTTGTGGCCACTTTAACGTCATCCGTCTCCATCTCTAGAGTGCTGCCTTAGTCTTTATAGCAGCAACAACACCTACCATATACAGCCAAGCTTATCAAATCTGGTGTAGTCTTAGCAGTGTAAAATAGACAATTTTGTTATCTATCTTAAGAAAAAAAATGTATTTTTTCACGCTGCCGCCCATGCAGTAATAGACCTGCCAAAAAATATATTTAATAATCTATTTGGTTCTATGTGATGCTGTTTTGGGTTGTAGGCAGCATAAAAAAAGCTTTATTTTGGCAAAAAAGAAAAGGTGAATGTAATCACTGTGCAAGTGATTACATTATTAAATTTGTCTAAAGAAAGAAAGAATGGCAATATGTACCCTCAGAACTTATTTTTGTCTATCCATCTCTTTTAGAAGCATTAGTGTTTGGTTCAAATAAGTCACATAAAAAACATTATTATAGCGAGTAGTGTACACAGGACTTCCGTATCGGGACACAACTTTTATAAAAAGTGTGATTAGTTTTACTTTGATTTATGATATTTTACACATGTTTAATTCAATTTTATTTATATAGCGCTAAATCACAACAACAGTTATTTCATTGTGCTTTTCATGAAAGAGCAGAGACCGTACATGTGACAAGATGAATACTGTGGGCCTGCATACCTTAGTGTAATTGTAAGTGATTATATGTTCATGTTAGTGAATACTGGTGTGCAAGTGAGTTTTTGTGTTCCGTTCGTTGTCTTGATATATTTCTCAAAATGTGAAAAACATGTTACTTTTATCCTAATCCGTCCTGCATGCCTTAGGTAAACCCTGTTCTGTGTGACAGTTATTTAGAGCCAAGGCTGACTCACTGTTGTTTTCTCCCCAAATCACTTGAGGGTTATACCTACATATATAATGTAGGTTGACTGTATACCATGGTCTTATCAATATTCTAACTGATGTACCATATAAAATGATATCCACTTGGGATGCTAATAACCTGGACTCCCCCCATTTCATCAAAACATGAATGATTTATGGTTACTGGGAGAAGTAATGACTTTCAATAGATGATCCATAATTCTGAGTATTTTACTATGAAAGTGACCAGTTTGTTAATGGGCAGTAAGAGGATGTGGTTTCTCTGCCTGTTTCTCAGAGTAACTTGCCGGTTGCCAACTACTGAACCAGAGTGGTTAAACGATGATGAAATACTTGTAGATGTATAGTATTTATCAGGTGGGCCACAGTGAGAAGAGTCGCAGTTTAGGCACTAAAGCGCTGCATGTGGTTGTCCAAGCCTTCGAAATTCCATCAGTCTGATCCATTGTTCTGAGTATCGTGTTGGCTTTCTTTAATATGCCAATGAAATTGGATTGATTCAATTCAGACGCAGCGCCATGCCGAGCCCGTGGCAAAGACCAGGGGCTGCTTTAATAGTTTCTGACAGGGAAATCAAAGCTCAGGATGGAGTGCTGTACTAAATGGTAGGTATTTATAATTAGAGGGCAGGTGGGCTTCAGCCAGGCAGAAACAGTGGCTCGACTCATAGCTGCATGGAATTCAGCTTAATAATTAATGAAGCCTGCTCCTCTGCAGAGGAGGGAGACTTGCGTTGAAAAATGCACTCCTCTTTGATGAAATACCACCCAGGTTTAAAGACATATTTCCATCTGCCACACCAGTGAGAGTTATCTCCATCACTGCCAAGGATTGGGCCTGTCCCAAATAGGGCTGGGTAACGCATTCAATACTTTTTAGGCACCGATCAAATTGCCTCTAAAGTAATTAAAGAGTATTGAAAAATGCCATCATTCAATACATAATTCCAATACCTAAGGAGTCAATTTCATCAGAGTCAGTGAGCCAATCAACATGCAGAATGCTTCTAACAAGCTCTTACGTACAGTATATTGCTTGTGATTGGCTGTCTAATGTTACACGTCGTAGAGACACGCAGGAAAAACTCTACATTACAAAGTGCCGCTAGTAGAAGTTGAAAAATATTATAAAAAAGATTTATGCCATAATGTGTCATTTTGTAATATATCTTTGTTTTATCAAATTGATATTAAAAAAAAGTATAATTTACACTTACACTATCATTTACTGGTACTGAAATCAAGGTATTGGTGTTGGTACCGGTATTGAATATATGATGCCAGGCCTAGTCCCAAACTACTAACAGGTTCTGTTAGTGTGTTATTGTTAGTCCAGACCTTCCCCCACAGTGCTGTGGAGGAGGGTCTGGTGAGTCCACACAACATTCCTGGATAGTAGAAAAACCTGCTCTGGTTTATTGGCTTTTCTTTAAACCAATCACAATCATCTTGGGCGTGGCTAAGCTCCAGACGGAGCCACGGTGCCTCTGCTAAATAGTCTTAGGAAGGAACTTGTTTTGGTGGAACATGTACGTTCAAAAGTAGTTTTAGTCGTGCAACAGAAAACTCAGATTGGGCAGATAGTCTAGCTAGCTGTCTGGATTTACCCTGCAGAGATCTGAGGACCAGGTAACCATAGTCCTCAGATTGGACAGATAGTCTAGCTAGCTGTCTGGATTTACCCTGCAGAGATCTGAGGACCAGGTAACCATAGTCCTCAGATTGGACAGATAGTCTAGCTAGCTGTCTGGATTTACCCTGCAGAGATCTGAGGACCAGGTAACCATAGTCCTCAGATTGGACAGATAGTCTAGCTAGCTGTCTGGATTTACCCTGCAGAGATCTGAGGAGCAGGTAAACAGTAGTCCTCAGAAATCCACCGAAGGTTTGAACGCCAACACAAAGAAAGAGGACGGGGACGTCGGGACCGGAGCAGGATGTCATGTAAATCATGGAGCAATCCCAGAAGTGGAACGTCGTGGATATACACTACTGTGAAATATACCAAAAAAAGAGCTTTTCACCTGCAGTGATCAATTAAAAGTCACCACTGGTGCCATTAATAAACTTAACTACTGCCTAGTTTCTATTGCTCCTGCTGGGACACTTGCATCAAAGAAAAGGAGAGTCGAGTGGTTTAACTAGTGCTAGCCTATAATTCTATGAAATTCCTGAACTGTGACAAATGAAAACCAAAGCAGATGAAATATAGCTGGTATAATTTATTTCATTTTGCTCTGAAACTAGAGGAAAACCTTTCTCATTGGGTAAATACTCAGCAATAAAAGCAGGAAATTACCAACTAATGTCAGAGCAATTTCCTCTTGTGAGCTCTTTGCAGTGCAGAGCTTGTTGTGACACGAGTGGAAATAGCACATCTGTCCGTTGCGGGAATCCACCATTAGATTCATGTGTAGCATGACAAATCCTGCTGTTTCTCAACCTGTGTCAGACTAACGGATGAAAGCAGACTGTGTGTTTTCAATTAAAATGATGCAAATGAAGCTTGATATGTGCTGCGCATATCCATCTGCTTCAGGTCAACTATCACAAGTGGCTTTATTTTCAATTACATTATGTAATGAATCCATCAAGTGAAGTCAAATAAATTAATAAGAGCAAAACTGTGGAGCAGTTGTGACTGCAAATTCAAACTGACAGTTGCATGTGGTGCCTCATATGTCATATTCTACGTCAGTGGGACAGCAATGTAAAACAACTATGGATTTCATTTGTTCAGTCATGCACATAGTTACGTTTTACTGCATGGGTCTGTTAGGTGAGAATGTGTTATATATTCTGTACTTGTCGGTTATTGTTTCATACACCACTGACTGTAGAGATATGGGAAAATGCATTTACAGTACAACCCATTCAAATCCCTTTTTTATATAAAACAGAGCAATAGGAATTATCAACTCATGGAGAACCTATACCATATCTATGAAATTACATACACAGACCAAGGGTGTGTGTTTGTGTATGTAGAAACTAGAATATAAGACATGTTTTCAATTATTTCACACTTTTTTGTTAAGTACAAAATTCCATATGTGGTCATTCATTAGTTTTGATGCCTTCAGTGATAGTCATGAAAATAAAGAAATTGGATTGAATGAGAAGGTGGTTCCAAACTTTGAGCCTGTACTGTACATATACAGATCGCCAGGTATTCACACATACTTACATTTTTTTTTAAAGTAGTGCATATTTTATGTTCCTGCGTTTGGTTGAGGTTTTGTTGGTGTCTTTTCTTGGTGTTTGTACTTTTTTATCTTCTCCACTCCACACCCTCTGCATGTGTGTGGCAGAGGGTGTGGCTGGCTTCTCCAGGCATTTGTTGAGGCATACCTGGATCCTCTCACCTCATCACCTACTCCACATAAGCCTGGTCTTCACTCCACTACTCTGCCAAAGAATTGTTTGGTTGTGAGTGATCA
The DNA here is from genome assembly GCA_026937815.1 of Etheostoma perlongum. Classification (NCBI taxonomy): domain Eukaryota; kingdom Metazoa; phylum Chordata; class Actinopteri; order Perciformes; family Percidae; genus Etheostoma; species Etheostoma perlongum. Next base: position 25,616,127 of record CM049388.1, on the reverse strand, counting down.
GTGAAGGTATGTTTGATTGTGATCTCTGCCTTTTTTTCCTGTTGATGCGGCTTAAAGTGTGATTTATGCTTCTGCGTAAAATCTATGCTGTGGCTACGTGAGTACAGTAGGTACGTGGAGACACAGACCTATGCGGGACTCTACGCTGTAGCCTGACGACCTCTAAGAAAATGTAACTACACGTTGCAGCGACGCTTCTTGCTCAACCGTGGCTTGGTAGCGTTGCATTTCCCCCGACTCATTTCCTGTTTTTCAACATGAACTCAAGGAGAGGGTTAACTTTTCCTGCTAAAGCTGTCTCACTGTGGTCAGACAGATAAGGGGAGACACTTTGTTTCTCTCACTAGGACTGTAGAGTCGCTACTCTGGAGATAATCATGCCACTCTCTCACTCGCTGTACTACGCACACACACACGCACACACATGCCGGCCCTCTTCCCTCTCTCTTGCAGATTTGCATTTGTTTTGTGTATTGGTTATATGATTGTGTGCTGCTGCGGAGCATCATGTTCATGTAGCTGCAGCGAGGTTGTGTGTGTCTGAGTCAAACGGGGTTAACGTCTGTCCAGACAGCAGATAGGCGGCCACACAGAGCTTTGTTTGACCCCCGACCTCTGAGCATTATGTCCAGAATGAGAGCAGCTTTTTGCTGATTTGTGGGAAGTGGAAGAAAACCTTGGATGGATTTTCTCCTTGGAGCTTCCTGACTGATTACTGCGATGTGAAGTAAAGCAGACCAACCTTTCTCTCAAACATAAACACATATGTTGTGGATTTGTGTCATATGAAGGCAAGCATTCTTCGCTGCCTAACTGTTATGGAGACAGAATTATCTACTATCCAGCGATACAGTATTTATGTCTGGCGCGTGAAAGCCACGGAGGAGCCATTGAAATGACAAAATACTTTAACAGCTTCTGTCTGCGAGTTGCCACAACAAACAGGCCTGCTTCCTCCGTGGCTACTTATTACGTGCCATTTTAAGAAAGAGGACATTACATCCTCACCTGTGGGAGTGAGGAATGATGTTGCTGTCTGCTCTGTCAGCAGACCACTTCCTGTTTGTCTCACGCTCGCCATCCACTGAGAACAGCACACCGTTTACTCTCTCTCAAGCCGAGGTGTCCATTTATCTCAAGGAGAGATGTCAGAGGTGTGACAGATGAGAAGAGGACCCACTGTTTCCTTTAGCTGATGCCCAGTCCGCCCCCGCAAACAACTCCTGTTCTGTTCACTGCCACCATCTTCCAATTTCTTTTTCACCATCACTTTTTCCCAGATTCACAGCCATATTTGTAAACTTACTTTTTTGGAAAAAAAGAATATGAAATGAAAATTAGTTAGCTGGAAGTAAACGTAGCCCCTTTGGGTTTAATGTGGAGGGACTGCGTCCGTCACTCCACAGTGCTCTGATTAATTTTGCATGCATTTAACACACCAGTCATTATTTTGACCAATCTACTGCGGGCATTTGCTCCTAGTTTCCAGCGACATATTATTTTCTCTACACTGCTTTCCTGAAGCTGTAGTCTGAGTTGCAGAATGAGTTTGACATCACAGATTGGACAGAGGTGTTCACCCTGCTGACTGCTGTGCAGCAAACACTGATCATTTGATTATATCCAGATTAAACGTATACAGCCATAATTGCAGATCCTATGTAAACACCATAACAAGATGCTGTTGGTAATAAAGGATGGAATTGAGTGTACATACCCTAATTACCACACCAAGATTACCGGCAATCTGTCAAATTACTGTGCGTGTACACAAATTAGTCATAATATATGACCACCTGTACATTTAAATGCCACAATGTAATACCCTTGCATTCATTACATTTCACAACAGTGTAGAAGATTATCTACAACATAGGAAGAATTGAAGGATGTTTGATATCTGGGCTGCAGCGGTGACACTCCACAAAGCGTGGCGGGCCTGTGGGGAAAAGTTGAGGCTGACTCAACTTTTGGAGAAACGCAACAAATCTCTCGCTATGTTTGGCCTGTCTCTTCTCTTTGTTTCTTTCCTGTGAAATAAGGCTGTCCTCAAGTGTGGTCAGAAACGCTGAGATCTACAAACGATCTGATGGAAAACGGTAAAATATAAATTCGACTTATTCTATACATTGAGGCGTTAAATAACCAAACAAGACGTCACACAAATGGGCCGTTTGTTAAGTGACTCCCCCACTGCAGCACGATCCTGCGTCAAATCACTGGAGCGCTTTTTTTGGTTTGAAAGTAGATAAAGAGGACTCAAATAATGTGTATAAGTTGCATGAGCCTTGAGTCCATGCATCGCTTTATTCTGCACGGTGATACGGTTGGGAGGTGTAGTTCAGTAGAAAGAAATAGTTCCTATATAAAAGTGTTTGCAACAAGGTCTGTGGGTTATCTTTAGTAACCGGGTCATGATTTCTGGAAAGAGACATTGCTGTTGAATTTTTCAAATCAATTTCTCTGGCGCTATGAGCACCACATGCCGTTTGCCATCCAGTTCTATTATATTGGCGAGAAGGCAGACATCTCAATGGCCGATATCTCTAAAACTGGGCAATTCACACCTAAACTATCTAGATAGATTAACAGCACTACAGGTCTGAGGACAAATGTGAATTTTGGGTCTGGGGGTGAACTGTCCCTTTAGCAGTCTTGCTTCGACCCTTGTCTGTTTGTGTTCCCTGTTTTTTCAAAAGCACTTAAGGACACTTCTGCGTATTAAAATGTTAAATAATCTCAACTTGACAGAACTCTGAGCCTTTTTAAGCTTACAGATGGAAGTTTTCCGAAACTGTTTGCTATCTCTCTTACTGACAGAAATGGCTTTAAAGGTTTGTTGCCAAATACACCTTGTACATGATTTACTATCTTTGCTGTATTAAAACACTCGTGTAGCCATCTGCCAAGTACGATTGTGTTCAACCACTGAAACCATTTCATGAGAAAACTCATTTTCAGCCTCTTAATTATTTTTCATTACAGTGGCGCTGAGGAGTAGATTGGAATAGGACAGTAATTGCCTGGCCTGAGCGGTGGAACAATCCTGATGCATCAGGCTAGATGAAGTGAGACAGGGAGACATCTCGCTACTGTCCAGATCCCATTAGCTTGTTTCCTTCTTTGTGATCGGCAAAAAAAAAAAATCCTATTGTGGTCAGTGCAAGGTCAGCGTGGCAGCCTTTTAGGGAGTCAAAGTGCAGGCGGGAATCTGCACGAGATGTTGATAACCTTGTCGCAAGCATGGCAAGTCTGCTCATTGTGTGTTGCTGTCACATTGCGGTGCACTTTACCATTCTCCCGGAGCTGCTACTGGAACTAAATGGGGGCCGCTCCTGCAGGTTTAGGAAGGATGTGTTCAGCACAGCCTGAGAGACTGCTGTTAGGATTATCTTTTTTTCGCCCATCTGCGGTGTGATAGTAAAGCTTCTCCAAATGTAGCATTGTGAGTAGTGCTGCCAATCAATACAGCTCTCTCTGCGAGAGGTAAAAAAGGGTCTCTGCTGTCTATTCGGCTTAAGTCCCCCTGCCTGTTCCGAAATCTGTCTGTATCCTCCCTGCGTTGGCCAGTTTCATGGGATAGTAGAAATAAGAACACATTGTGTGTGCAAGAGCTCAGCATACAAATCAGAGAGAGATCAGAGATTGCCGTGGTGAATAAAAGCAGCGTAATGCAAAACATCTGTGTGTCTTTAAAATGAGACAATATTACTTTGCTGGACAGCAGCTGATGTAGCCACGGGTGAAAATTACAGGACAAAGATGCATTACTTGTCCCATCTATTGACCAGTTGGTCCAAACAAATCATCATTAGGCAGAGTTGCCAACTTTTCCAAAAACCTTGGAGTGAGATTTGGTGGGGCCGACCCATATTTTGCCGCGTACAAAGCAATTTCTTTGGCTCTTTCAGCATCACTATCCTTCAGGGTTTAAATTGGGATTTGTTATATGTGGGGGGATGGGGGGCTCTCCCTAGGGGGTCTGGGGGTATGCCCCCCCAGGAAAATTTTTTGAAAAATAAACCATTAAATGGCACTTTCTGGAGAGTTTTGTGCAAAAAAATGGAGAAATCAAATCTTACATGATATGTGCAAAACTGTAGGGTTAAGAGCCTTTGTATTGTCGTATTAGGGCATTGTCGTATTAGGGCATTCAGAATTTACATTATTTACATTATTACCTTCTTATGATAAAAGAACTGACCCAGACAATGTGCCAAACATAATGAGCCACATGAAGAGACAGTAGCATATGTCAGCAACAGCTGAGAAGATTTGGGTCTGTGGTGAACAGGTCCAGGGACCAGGGACCCAAAGTTAAATTAATGTTGAGGGATCAGCTAAGACCACTGAAATTCTAAAGAATGAGAACCACTGATTTACATAAATTCTAATCCTTTAACCTTTGTGCCAAGGCTCAGTAATGTTTGGCCCTCATCATCTATGCCCCCCCACTTACTGTATTTACTTTTTTGGGAAAATAAAGACAATTTGTTCATTTTATAAAACATTGAATTAATTATTTACAGTTACATTTAGAGATGGTTACCAAGGTGACCAAGGTTAGAGGAGTGTGAATAGTGGCCCAACATTGCAGTATCGTATAGTATAGTATAGTATAGCTCAGACGTGTTTCACCAGATTTCTGCTCATGTTTACAACTTTGTGCACATTCTAAATATAACTCCTCCCATCTCCGTTGTCCGAGATTTGGAGAGTTGTAATATAGTCTGCTGTGGATGTTAATGCGCCATTGATATGGTAGTATCTCACTCAGACCGTCTGACAGACCAGAGGCCCATTTGGGTCTCTGGTCTCTGACAAAGTTTAGAGGAGGCTGTAGCCTACGCTGCTCTTCATCGGAGGCAGAGCACGGATGCAACGCGTCACTGTCCACAGCAGAGCGAGTCCATTAAAATGAACTGAAGTTGCTACACTTACCAGCCGCGCTGCTCACCTCTATTGTTACAGAGAGAGTGGACACGAAGCGACGGACAGGTCTGTGATACTCAGAGCTCATACCTGAAGCCGGGGAAATCCACCTGGGATGGATCGTGAAAATAATGTTCTCAGTTTGCGACAATTCAAAACTTCCACAGACAGGGATGGATCTTGAACCCCCACAGTCTCTGAAAGCACAACTAGTCGATCATAAGTGGCTCAACAGCTAGATCTATAGATAAACTCATCTTAAAGAAATTTGACCGACCAGGTTGACACTTCAGCGTGAGAAATCGGAGGTGTGGCGTGTGAGCATGTGAAACCAGTCAAATGCGTGTGTCTCACGGCCAATGCGTGAGAGTTGGCAGCCCTGATTAGGTAACATGACTATGGGAGCAATTTGGGATTCATTGTCTTGCCCAAGGACACTTTGACATGGAACTTCAGGGCCAGGGATTGAACTCCCAACCTTCTGATTGAACCCTCTACCACCTGAGCCATAGCCATCTCCCAGTGTTGATCTTACAGTTGCATTCTTTCCCTATCTGTTGCTTCTGCTTCATCTGTTAAATCTTTCTATGCTAACAGTTCAAACAAGTTTGGCTCATGCTTTAATGGATGGCAGCGTCAGTTTGATTGGGTCCAATGACTAGTCCTTACGCCATTGTAGATTGTGACACTGCTGTGTGTTGTTGTCCATTTCTAAACATTCACTCTGGAAGTATAGTCTAATGAACAATGCACATGAAAGGGAGCACTATTCCCTATGTGACAAAGTTACAAATTATTGTAATCTATGATCTGACAAATGCACCAAAGCAGCTGAGAAGAACTGTACTGTTGTGAGTTGAAAACAAATACCAAGTTGATTATACAGCTCCATACAGGTATTCGTAGGATATATTTGTATTTGTATGTTTATAAGTAAAATGTGTTTGGATTGAAAAAAACATATGCATTGGATGTAATTGTGATGTTTAACAGTCCAACAGGAACGATAATCTTTGGATACTGGGCGTTATAACGATGTTATTATTGGTAGCTGATGCACCTGGAGATAAAAAAGATAGATAAACATTCCATTCCACAAGTGTTTTATCAGATAGCTCTCTCCACAATGAACAGCAAAAACGCTTTTGTTATGATAGCATTTACAGACAAGTTCTCTCTATAAGGCTCTAACAGAATGTGTGCAGTGGCCTTACAGATTCTGCTGCTCCAGCTATGTTTATACAAATAAAGTTATTGTTGTGTGTCACACATGGGTGGACAATGACCATAAAAGTAAAAAAACAAACAATTGTTGAGCCTCACCCAAGCTCCCGGACAGCAAAGGACACCCTGCATGTCTTTATTATTCACCTTAACCCAGTTGTATCAAGGCCAGCCTTTACTTGTGAAACAAGGACACAGCAGCGGCGGCTCTGTCCCAATGCAGCTCCAACAGTTACTTGCATCAGACAATTCAATAAAAGCTCCATAAAGATCTGGTGTCCTCTGGTACTGCAGTCAGTGTCTTTATTATGAGAATGATGGGAGAGTACCGCGAGCTGTGTTCAGCGGAGCAGTTCACATACATGTAGCAGAGCCAGCTCATGTAACTGATCAGTGGCCTCTGGTTTCAACCTTGTGGCTTCCTAGCAGGATTATATTGCCTTTGTCTTGAAATCTATTACTCTATTAATGGTATTATAATAGCGACAGTTTAGATGAGGATATATTTTTTTATAGTTTTTAAGAGTGGGGAATGTGGTCATTTATGAGGCATCAATGTTTTTTCTGATGAATCTGTGGCCAACTGCTGCAATACAAGAACACATAAGAGAACAGCTCAAAGGCTCTGTGTATCTTTTGGTCATTTGATTTTCCTTTCATAAACCAATTCCTTTCTATTGGTTGCAAAAATTCTCAATATGAGCCGTCCTTTCTTTACTTGGATAGGCCGTAGTCCCAAACGTCTCTAACAAATAGATTACATTTGTAAGAAGCCGCCTCCGTCACAATTCCTACTGTCGGCTTATCTTGTCTCATCTTTTATACATTGTTTGTTTTGCGATCATTACCTAACATTACCATCCTCGTTTCTAAGCTGTTCTTCAGTCATGTGCCACAATTTATGAAATCTGTGTCTCTGTATTCTTTACTTTTGTTAAGTGCTTTGTGCTTGGGACACATGAATCAGCATGCCAGATGCCATTTTGGATGGTGACATTTTGTACTGTGACGCTGAGTGGTCAAGCAACTCTTTAAAGGCTTTTAACGGATCCGAAAAAACACAGAAAATCAACCCTTTTCCAAAAAAACTTCAATGATGGACGAAGTTGTCAGTGTCTTTAAGTAAACGTGACTGACACAAAGATAGGTCCTATTCATTTTTTAACATGCAACAAATGCGGACTTGGTGTGCAAAGGCCTTCAGGCTGCGTCCAAACCTTTCGTTACAGGTAAGATACCAGTACCAGTAAGATAATAAAAATTCCAATATAGGAAGTTCTAGTTCTATTTCAAATAAAACATCAATGGGCCATCAACCAAGAATTAAAACTTGCAACTTCTTGGCCATAAAAAAATGTTGCCAGGTTCAACATTAGAGGCTTTTTTTGTACAGGATACTGTGGTTCATGATTGCAGCCCATTCATTTCATTGAAAGTTGCTCACTGGCTGCATATTTCTACTGGCAAGAGTTTTCTGGAGCTGGTTGAGGTTACCTTCACACTACACAACACATTACAACAAGTTTACTTACAATTCCATTTTAAAGCTTTTCCAGCAGAGTGGCTAAGAATGTTTCTTAGTAATGTTTGTCTTAAGGATGGCAATAGAAGAAAAGCCACAAGACCAATCAAAGTGGTAGCGTAACCAATCTACCTACTGTATGTGAGACATTGTTTTTGAAAACATTTTTATATTTAAATACAAATATATTGAAACAGCAGATTATGCTGCAGATTATGTGTCTTTGTTGCTTTGGCACAAACATTGGATGCATCAATAAATGGATAAATAAAATGTCTATTCACTCAAAACAACGACAGCCCTGTCACTTGCTCCATTGCGTTGTTGTTTCATTCCATCATAAAGATGGATTTCTTGTACAAGTGGGTTCTATTGATATAAATATTCTGTCATTGTGTGTGCAGTGAATAATAATATTCAGGCAGATAAATGAACAGAAAAACATTTCATTCTACATCAATTGTATCCGTTTGCAGCTGTAGAGTATGCAGGAAAGCAAATGGACTATTTAAAGGTTAAAACAAAAATGTGCTTTGTTGGAAGTCATTAATGTCCATTCCGACACACCGGAATAATATGCAGAGGAAATGCATTATTCTTTTGGCAGAAAGTGGCCCTGGCCCTGTTGTTAGAGAAAAAAACTCTTGTTAGAATGAATGGAGCTATTTTTATCAGCTTCTATCTGGAGAGGATGAAAAAAAAACATTTCTGCCTCAAAAGCTAAGAGTATTGTCTAAGGGACAGCTGATCTGTATGCTTTAGCGCCAAGAGAAGCCACTTACTCCATCATCGTGGAAATCCCTGCAGTACAGCCTTCTCTTGTACATTTACAGGCCTGAGTTCAGCCCTGTATCCCACCTGTCAAGACAGAGAGCTAAACATGTCCATCTTACTCCATTTGGACGAAAAACAGAAGGAAAAGCTGGAGAGGTGTGCTTCTCTATCTCCACTTTTCCATTTTCTTCATTGTACTTTTCCATTTTCATATTTATGAATCATTTATACTGTTGCAACAAAGAGTGCCCACTTTGGCTGTAATTACTCTGGCAGGAGATACTGCGTGGTTTCACCAGTGGGTTGTTCATATTTATGAATCATTTAAAATTTGGGTTTTAGAACAGACCAAAAACTTTGCAATGCATTGCAAGAAGATTGAGTGGTAGCCTGATAATGGACTAGTAAAAAAACAAAAAAAATTCAGTATCAATATTAAGGAATTTAGTAAGAGTATATACATGGAACAGTTGCACGCTTATAAATGCAGTTTACTATGTTTTTCTATTTATTTAATCACCCCATGCCAACCGTTAACTTATTTACCCATCCAAGGTCCGAAGGGCTTGCTTTAGCTGTGTCCACAGCGCCCACTACAGTGTTTGAGATCAATGACAATTCCTGCAAAGACAAGCCCATGACTCGCATGAGCATGTACACAAAAATGTTGCAGACAGTGTGCGTACACCCACAGCTGGGAAGGCATGCAGGTCTCCACATGGAGCGTAATGGCTTGTGCTTTATATAGCACCTGAATCATCTTGTTAGGACTAACACACGTAACAACATTGATTGTGTATTGGGCTGTAGCGCTGCTGAGTTGACAGAAGTCCTACAGATGAAAGCTAATATGCTTTATAGAGGACAGAATGTGCTACTGTTGCTGATCGTGATGCTTTGGCTGTGCTGCCAATGTAGACGAGGTGTAAGGTTACCTCCTGACAACTCTGACACTAAGGTTGTTGTGTTTATGCTTGTTACTGGAATTTAAAACAGAAATGCTGAGTTTGTTTGGGGTGCAACATTTTCAACAAATGCACCACCATATTCAGCACTGATGCAATGAGGTCCAGTAAATGAGTAAAGTCAATTGACAAATGTGAATGACAGGAAAAGCAAGCTGAATAATCTCACAGCGAGCATTTCACGGATGACCTTTCCGTTCTGCAGTAATGTAAAAGGCAGATGGAAGGGAGAGTGATAGGGGTTCGGGAGGGGGTGAGCAGTGCCCTGTGGCTCCTGTTGCTCTTAGGGGGCTACCAAACTCCAATGGCTTTTTGATATATCACAAGAGGTGTGCTTAATTTGATAATAATCACATTACTATGTGACAGTGAGTCCCCAACACTGTAAGCCAGAGCGCCAGAGAATAGTTCAGGCAAGCTTTGAAAAAGTGTATCATTTAGAGCTGGACAGCCAGATGGGAATCAGAACTGGGAAGAAAAGTTAAGCTTCTCTGCAGGACTCTGCACAGAGTGGGAGTTAATCTTGATAAATGCCGGACATTAATATGAAAATGCCAAAAGTGTATTTAAGATAAGAGGCCATGCAAGCCACATTCTAGGCCTCAGATTCTGACTTCCGGTTTAGAAATACACGCTTGTTTTGCTTCTGTTTTCTTTTGACTTTGAGTGCCCGAGAAGCTTTTCTTTCAAAGGTGTTATATTTTTTTCCCACCTTGGACCTTGAAAATCTTTCCCTTCAGTGAGTGTAGAAAACAAAGACATGTCCATACAGTAAAATAGGGTTGTCTGGCTTCAGAGATTTTGACAAGGTGACTCATAAAGGGGTGTTACACATAGAGAGCAAGACACGCTGGGAGAGTCTGGAAACTCAATCCCCCTTTGCTCTGCCGCTGATGGATGTGCCGTGGTGGACCATCCGTCTGTGATGAAACCTCGTAAAGATGTCACTTACCTAAATAAAAGACAAAAGGACTCTGTTTTACTTACTGGTAGTCCGAAGGTCTTTGTGAGTGCACGTCTGTCAAGAACCCACGAATGGAGCAACAGATAGAGAGATCAGGAACAGAGTGATAATCGCTCTCTCACCAGGAGTTGTTTTTGAACAGCCAATAAATGATGCCTTCCTGGGAGTTTTTCCCCACACCGCAAAGTCTCTCATTATGTCCTGTAGAGTTTTTATGATCTCAGGCTTGTTTCCCATGATGCTCCATCTGTCTGTCCTGCTGTGACAGAGGGCCCGGCCTCCTCTCATTCCTGTCGGACAGCTCCATCACTCACCTCTGCCTGCCGCCATCTCCACATCAAAACAATGCTGTGGCAGAGTGAATTAGTATGTCCTTCACCTTGGGTGGAACCCTATCATTACTTTTCCCAGACTCAAGACAAGAAGATATGATTTAGCACATGTTACAGGAAGTGCAACATTGGTATGTCCTCAAAAGCTGCAGGCACTCCGATAGATGTCTGGTCATTTTTCTTGGCTTTCAAAGTGTGGTGTGACTATGAGGACAGTTCTACACGAAACATCAATATGTTTAGTTGACATGAGTTTGAAATTAGCACTGTGGTTTATAGTTTTCTTCAAGGGATTCCTTGGTTGCATACAAATGGTTAATTTTGCAACAGCTGCTATTGATGGTACTCATCCTCATAGTCTTCAATCACCATGGCATAGATAGCATTGGACATACAGACAAAGCATAAGGTGAACCAGAGTTCATGGAACTTTTACAGTGATCAAAGTCATTGTTTAGTTGCTACAGTCTTGCAAATTTTCAAATACAAAATCTGAAAAAATAGATTAAGTTTAGTGTACACAATGTGATTATTCCATTGCTCCACTATGAGAGGATTATGTGAATATGGAAAGCATTTTAGTTTATAGTGCAATCTTGACTTAAGATGAAAGGTTGTCTGCATTACTTTTTTGGTAAATATTAAATGTCCACTAGAGTTTCATTTTAAAGACATGGGATATTAAGACAGTAGCAGTAATACAGACTCCTGGTGCAGTGGATATGACTCATGCCTTTGGTGTGAGAGACCTCGGTTCAATTCCAACTGTGAACATTAACCATTGTGTCCCTAATCAAGACACTCCACCCATAGTTGCTCCAGATTAGGCAAAACACAAATATGCTGTAAATCTACTTTATCACATTACATCTGACCACCTCATTTTTCATGTTATAAGAAGCCATTCTCCCCCTATAAACATGACTGAGCCTCTGACATGGACGATCACTGTGAGAGAAGGTGACTCAGCATGTTTAAGGCTTAAGCCTGGAATGATAAAAGCCTCAGTAGACAAAACATTTCATTACAACTTGTGTGTGACAAATACGTCAAAATCTAAACTTTGTCTAGCTGCTTTGTCTAGGAAGTGTTTAGCAAACTGAGTAGCTTTTTAAACTCAAATTTCTATGTGTATTTTTAAAAATCACGCATAAGAAACAATACCTCTGATCCTTGTTTTAAAACTGTTTTTTTTATCATTTATTTGTCTTGTTTTTAAAGATATTTTAAATAAAACAATTGTTGCATCGATAATCGGTTTAGCATCGAATCGTTGGCCTCTGAATCGGAAGCGAGTGGAAAGGTGCCCAGAGATTCCCACCTCTACTGTTAAGTCATGCATTTGAGTCCATCCTGTGACAGACACTTTTGGGATTAAAGTCCTGAGAATTGGCTCCAATATTCAAACATGGTTGTTGACTGTTGGTTCTCGGAGCATGTGGATATGTATATGTTGTTGGGTTTTTAAGACAAGAAGGACGGAATTACTAAAATGTACATGTGTACCAATGTGCACACATTCAGGCTTAGACAGCTGCATGTAACAATGACATACACTATTCCTTCACATTCCCTCCTTGACAGTTTTGCTTTGACGACCTTCTAGCCAAACACAAACTGTTAAAAATGCTTCTGCTGCTGAGCAAAGAGAGCGGCGTGTCCTGTGTGATACGGTTAGCAATCGATAGTGGGCCCAGGTGAAGTGCGCCTCCTTTATAGCCGCTGAACCTGAGCTAGAAGGGTTAAAGGAACGAGGGAGGGCAAGGGCAGGTGTGGATGCTGACAGAATGCTTGATGAGGAGGAGAAGAATAGTGTAAAACCAGGAAAAAGGAAGGTCCTGGGAGAAGAACAGACACACACATATCAAACAGTCAATGACAAAGATGGCAGCAACAAAGACAGATAATGTCCAAGGAAATATTCAATGATGGTTTTAAAGAAAAAAGGAAAGAGGAGGCTTACAGAAGGTAAGGGGGATGAAAAGGGAGCTGCATTAACATCTTTGCTGGGTTTGGAGTGGAAAAGGCCTTTCAAACAAAACTTCAAAGAGGAAATTAGTCAAAACAAAATGAACACAGGAAAAGAATTCAAACTAGAAGGGATTAAAAGGATTGTACATTTTCTGCTAAACATTAATCGGATTGAAAAAGACTACAAGACTACGTGCTCTTTATAAAACCGCAAAAAACAACCGTGATACCACTGAACCATGAGCAGCAGTGATCTATGGATAAAAATACTGCCCCCAATCTAGCTTCCAAGTGTTCTAAAAGTCCTGCTGAGTTGAGTTTACAAGTCTTAAATGTGTTTTCATATGGTCAACCATGATGGAAAGCCAGGCCTGTGACATTTAGGTTACTTGTGGGTGTTTTGTCAGGAAGAGCCAAGAATTGTGCAGCTGTGACCGGTAGATGGGAAAGTGTTCTGAATCACGGCTTGGAGAAGAAGGGGGTAATTGGCCTGCAGCTGATGTTCACGTTGTGTTGTTTGTGTGTTTCTCCAGAAAAGACAATGGACATTACCGGAGACAACACATGCCCATAAATAAGGCAGGAAGCATGGAAGGTAATATTGACGAAGGGAAGAGGCAGTGTAGGAGTCCATTAGTCTTATAAAAAATGAAGGCAGGCTTTAGTGGTCAGGCTGAGAAAATAACCCAGAAGATGAACAATCAGAGAGTGTTATGCAGACAATGCACGCAGAGTCAGTGACCTGGACTGAATCCCCCAAACTTCTGCCCTTTTCTTAGGAGTTGTTAATGGAAAAACAGCAGCTGGGATGCATTCACCAAATGTTGTTTCCATACTCCACTCTGAATCCATTCTCTTTATTTCAAAGGCTCATGATTTGGAAACACATTTCTAAAAGAGTGTTTTATTTTCCTGTGGGGCAACCTCTAAGGAAGTTATATTTGGCACAAAGGTTAGATACCAACTCACTCATTGCATATGGAGGATTGCAACGAAGTGGAGCAACTTTGGCTTTGCAATTTAGCTACCATTATAATCAATCACCCAGATGCTCCAAATTTACAAGTGAGACTTTTTTTCAATGTGATTAGTGCCATTTGTCAAAGGAAATGAAGGGTATGAATGTGGTGGTTGATGAGTATTTGGTCACATATATCTCAGAATGAAGGCTTAGAGGAAAGAAGGCATTTTAAGTCGTGCAACTCCTCCAAATCTCAGTATAAGCAATTTACCAAATGAATAGTTCTCTACAAAGTATTTTACTGATGCCTGCAGATTAAAAGCGAACCCTCTCAGCTCAAAGCAGAAATGTGGTTTTTAAGAGGAATTTGTGGTAGTTAAAAGCACCAGAAAACAGCAACAGATGTACTGGATGAAATGGAGGCTTTATATTGTATATCTTTTTAATACAAAATAAATCTTGTCCTGGACAGTGTTCCCTTGCTGAGCTGTGGCAGAGGCATAGTTTCTTGTGTCTGCATGGACATGACTGAACACTGGCCGTGAACCAACAGGCCATGGCCAGGATATAAATATCCACTTTATTTAACAAAAAGGTCTCTGTACATATAGTAGGCCTAAATAAATAGCATGAGAATTGCTGGTAAAATTGTAGCATCATAAGTATTTAATTATAATTTTCCCATAGGGGATCAATAAAGAGTATAAAATATAAATATTTATATATTCCAATGCAAATTTAAAGGAATAGTTAGACATTTTGGTAAATACGCTTATTTGTTTTCTAGAGTGTTAAATGAGATTGATACCACTAACTATCTTTAAATTGTAAAAGCGACACCAAGGGGCTTTATTGGCTTGGACCAAAATGCCTCTGGACGCAATTGACCAACCACCAATTAGAGCAACAAAACAGACTGGGAACAGACTTCAGCGTGCAACGATGAGCTGTGATGGTGTAGCATCAATATTAGTTTGTCTGTGAACACAATTTGGAAGCTAAAAGTCTTTGTCTAACTATTCAAATATTTGAAACAAAAAACTTGATGGCCAAAATGAATTCCCCCTCTCAAAGTGATCACTGCTACTTCAACAATAGAACTTATATTATATACCTAAAATCAAAGTTTTTTAAACTAACTCTTACCCTGTAATGTGAACAGACTATAGTGCCATAGAATATAATAATGTATACTTTATTTGAAATTACACTGGCCTGAATTAGCAAGCAATAGTTGACTACCACCCACTACCAAAAAGCATTTTTAAGCGCCCATATTATGCTCATTTTCAGGTTCATAATTGTATTTAGAGGTTGCACCAGAATAAGTTTACATAGTTTCATTTTCAAAAAACATCATATTTTTGTTGTACTGCACATTGCTGCAGATCTGGTTTTTACCCTGTGTTTGGGTCTCTGTTTTAGCTACAGAGCGAGAAATCTCATTTCTATACTATCTTTGTTGGGAGTTGCACATGCTCAGTAGCTAGGTAAGATCACATCAGCTAGACTCTTTCTCTAACTTTGGTCAGTACAAGGCAGGATTAGCTGGGAGACTTCTTCTAAATGAGACCCACTTGTGGAATACCTAGAACAGGGACATGGAAGTAGTTCTTTTGGAGATTATGGTGAACTAGTGTGTGTTGTAGCAGTGTTTTGACATTGAGAACAAGCTAGCATGCTAGCACTAGCATGTGCTACGGTTAGCCACCTAGGCCCATTTGGGTCTCTGGTCTCTGACAGAGTTTAGAGGAGGCTGTACTGCTCTTCATTGAGGTCTATACAGATGCAACGCGTCACTGACCCCAGCAGAGCGAGTCCATTAAAATGAACTGAAGTTGCTACACTACCAGCCGCGCTGCTCACCTCTATCTTTACAGAGAGAGTGGTCACCAAGCGACGCGACGGACGGGTCTGTGATACTCAGAGAACATACCTGAAGCCGGGGAAATCCACCTGGGATGGCTAGTGAAAATAATGTTCTCAGTTTGCAACAATTAAAAATTCCACAGACAGGGAGCGCTCTTGAACCCCCCCACAGTCTCTGAAAGCACAACTAGTCGATCACGAGTGGCTCAACAGGTAGATCTATAGATAAACTCATCTTTCAGAAATTTGACCGACCGGGTTGACACTTCCGCATGAGAAATCGGGGGTGTGACGTGTGAGCATGTGAAACCAGTCAAATGCATGTGTCTCACGGCCAATGCGTGAGAGTTGGCAGCCCTGTATCAAGATGTCTGTGAGTAGTTTCATGATTTATGTTATGTTTTAAGTCTCTTACCCCCACAAAACCTCAGTGCTGACACTTTCAAATAAAGGACAGGGAAAGTAAAAAATTGGCATCCAGCAACCCAACTCCGTTTGTAGCTCCTCTGTAACTTCGCCCTCGTTGGCATCTGCCTGATGCTGGATTTGTAAATCGGGTTGGTCCGCTTCAAAATCTTTTATACTTATTTTGTCTTCCAGTGAATGTCTTGTGTGTTTTTTTGTAAATCAATGACAGAATTTGGTTCACTTGCTGTCATTTTCTCTATGAAAATGATCTGGGTTACTGTGTGAGTTCTCAGCTTGCAAGCTTTTGGCGGAATATCGTATTGTATATAGTAGTGTAAACTTGAATGACAAGTGTAGAGAACCAATCAGATTGGGTAAAATAACATGTATCCAATTCTGATATGCCAAGGATGCAGCGAGCTGTGCCCGGAGGAGAATCAAGGAAACCAATTAGAGACCAGCTTCAGGTCACAGGCTGGTTAAGGTTTAAGGACTCAATAGACACCCATTTGTCCAGCGTCCCTGCTCATTGAACCACAGGAAACACACAGTACATAATATGCATAATACATAAACCAAGAGAAATCTGTAATTTCAATGTGGGGGGGGTGTTTTTTGATGATGCACAACAAAACAAAACATCCCCAAATTAAAAACCCCTTCCAATTCCATAGATATATAGAGCCACTGGGCCAGACATCAGACATGCCAAAACCCTTATTTATAAACTTCAATATCCAGTGGAAAATGATCTCAGAATGAAACAGCACGTGGTGTCAACATCAAACATAGAGCTCTCAAGTCAGGTAGTGAAGTTCACTTTGTGGTGAAAACCATATACCTTCACCCAGGAAACACTCATTCGTTCCTCGCGAGTGTTTTAATCCAAACCATCATCTTTTTCCTAAAACTTAACGAGTTGTTTCTGTGCCTAAACTCAACTGTCATCAACACATGACGCTCACTTATTCTGTCCAAACTCCACCAGTGGCGGCTTGGTAATGGAGGCCGCTAGGGCGCCACCCCCATCAAAGTTCCAGAGATATAAATGTATAATAAAAAATAAAATAGTTTAACTAATACAATGTGCCGGCTGGTAGTAAGAGCCGCAGCCTTTAATAAATAAGTTTAATAAGTCTTTAATCCATTTTTTCTGTTTCAATATACAGTATATATATTTCATATTAAATCTTAAACAACAAATTAAATATTTTACAATAAATGTACTTGATATTTGCAGTTTTATATTTGCTCTGTGGTACTGGTCATTCCCTGCACCTAATGCACCAAATGCCATTAAACCAATATCTGTCACACTTTTATTCCATATTTTCCAATTGCTGAAATGTGGATTTTTGGTTTGAAAAAAATCTGATTAAAACACACAGATCTGTACTAAATATATCACCCACTGCACACTCCCATTACTGCTGTGCATGTGGTGAAGTACCTGGACAATAGCATGTAAGCAACAGGCTGATGGCTTGTATCTGGATGTCTATGTCATCTTTGCAGAGTTAACTGCAGGCACATTTCCAGTATGTAGTCACTGCATATATTAAGTTTGTATTCTGTGCATGTTAAACAACCGCAGGTGTTCCATTCTTCACAACTGCCTATTTATTGTAATGTAGGACAATGAGAGAAAAACCACAGGATTCAGTAGAAGAGCCAGAGTTGAGCAGCTTGTCGGTGTTTGCTAATAGAGACAAGAGATCTATAAAGAAATGTGAGCTTGTACGGCAAATGATAACATGTCCAGTTATCGCTGGACAAATTGAATGCAGGCTTCCCAGACTCAGTCTGCTTACTTAGTGTTTGCTTTTGTGTAACTTGGCAGAATGTGGAACCGTTACACGATTGTGTGGTTGGAGTGAAAGCAAGCCGGCTGCTTTTCCACACATGGACTAAATGGATTCAGACAGATCTGATATCATGTGAACAGTCACGTTTCATTTCTGTAGAGCTTCTTAAAATGCTATTTTTCTTCATTCTATTTTTGGCCACCGCATGTACATCCAGATGCAAACATGAGTAATGATTGTTTATTTGTGGAGCTAAAGGAAGTGGTTAATTATGCTGTCAGCTTCTTCCGACAGAAACTTGATGAACTACGTCTGTGTCTTGATGCAGTGCTGAGAAATAAAACCCCAGTTAATCATACACCAAGTGGCGTGTTCACAATCTGTCTGCCGACAGACTAAATGGACTGCTGATAAAACGAATATACAGCTTATAGTGACTCTGCTACGCTAGTTAACGCTCTTTTACTTTTGTTATCCTTAAAGCCCCAAAAACTTGATTTCAGAAAGTATTTCTTTGAAACATCAAATATTTTTGACTTAATAAGAAATAAAAAACAAAGAAGTTAGCAAGCAAAAAATTAGACAATGTATTTTAATTCTGTTAGTATAGTATTATTCAGTTTATAACTGTTCGACTCAACTCATTGAGATTGTCCTCACCTAGAAAACAACCGTATAGGTACATGGTTCAAGCAGCTTATACCAGCCCATATTTACGTTTGTTGTTAGGTCATGACCTCTAATGGCCGTAGTAATTATCACGGGATACTATAAAGGATCTAACACACAAAGCCGACCGTCGCCCGTTGGTCCTAGTTGGGCGGATGGTTTGTGCGGTCTGTCCTGCAACGTTGCCAAGCTTTGGCCTCTGTATTCCTTTTTTTTGGGGTCGCCGGCCGTCAGATGAGGGACCGTAGGCCCTTCCGCTGTTAGATTAAACACTGTTTGTCTTATATCATAGCAACGTTACCTGGTATCCCTTGTTGAATGACAAATAGATTACTGGCGCCTGCTGGTAGGGAGAGTTATTTCCTCTCACGCAGGCTCAGAATGTACGTGGTGCTTGGCTGTCAGCTGTAGTCTCTGTTGTGTGTTCCGCCTTTGTCATTTATGCCCAAGACAAAGGCAACAAGGGCCGACGAGAGGCAACGAGGGCCGATGAGAGGGCTAACGAGAGGCAAAAGGAGCCGACAAGAGGCAACGAGGGCCGACGGGAGGCAACGAGGGCCGACGGGAGGCAACGAGGGCCGACGAGAGGCAACGAGGGCCGGCAAATGGGCCGACGAGAGGCAACGAGGGCCGACGGGAGGCAACGAAGGCCAACGAGAGGCAACGAGGGCCGGCAAAAGGGCCGGCGAGAGGCAACGAGGGCCGACGGGAGGCAACGAAGGCCAACGAGAGGCAACGAGGGCCGGCAAAAGGGCCGACGAGGCCAACGAGGCAACGAGGGCCGACGAGAGGCAACACCGCAGTTGGCCTTCGTCGCCACTAGTCCCCAGCCGTCAGCTTGGTCTGTCAGGGCCTTAAGAACGCCAAACAAGAGAGGCAGGTCAGGGTGGTCGATATGTCAAACATATCGAATAGACACGAATAGATAAGTAATCTATTCGTGTCTCATGTGAAACCAAAAGTCAGTGGTCAGTTTGCTAACTCTATGTTTGGTGCATAAACGTAATGGGTCCGTTTCACACTGTTAACTGCAACCGTAATGTTAAATAGGGCCATCACGTGATTTAAACTGCTGCCAAGATTACATGTTAAGGTCATATGTTTAAAACATTTAGGTCTGTTGTTTAGGTATGAGGACATGTTTACCATTCAGTTTGATCAGATTTGATTTACAAAAGTTGTCCTTAGATTGGGATTAAAATGTTTTGAGAAGTATGTGACATCACATGTTTCCAAAAGAGGCTTTAAAACCAGTGGGATGAGCACAGAAAAATATGAAATAAACAAATCTCCCCACCAAAGCAGAAGCTCAATGTGGAAGTTAGTGTTCATGGCCTTTTATGTTGTTCCTGGTTGATTTGGCAACCATTTTGGCTACTGGCAAGTATCTTTTATTAACACAGGTCTGAGTTGTGTTCAAAAGAGCATCATCTTAAACAGACTATTGAAAGAAAACACATGAGGACAGGCGTAAATAGCAGCTTCAATTCAATTCTGGATAACTGGCTACAGGCTTTCCTTTTTCCTTTAGGATTTTTGTTAGCAGTGGGGGCAGGTCTGTCCAAACAACAAAACCAAAACCCAAATGACTACATCTATAGACTATTTCCAATGGATATTCTATTACAGTGACTCACTGACCATTGTACTGTTTCCACATGTTTGATATCAGGACGTTGACCTGACAGAACTGACAAGTTGAATGTTGTCCAATCAGAACGGACCTACCGCGGTGACGTTTTTGGTGGAGCTGTTGGTTTAATAGTCGACTCAGAAGAAAGCGAACGTTCGGACAATAAACTCCATCAACACAACAGTATGTGGAGTTGAGCTAGACGGGCCCAATAACCTCTGAATAGTTCTACTTGTTGTTAAATTGGCAGCCAACGGCGGCTGCATTATGTCGGCAGGATCATTTAAAAAGTGATAGCATCTGCCCTAGTGTGCATCTGCCCTATTTCTGAACTAGATTACATCACAAATTTCAGTTTTAGCACTGTGGTTTTTTGATTTGGGAAAGAGTTGTTCATGTGATAAACTGGACTATATTTCAATCAGGAGAGACTTTGTTGCAGAAATGCATATATATATATTTTAAGGGGTTAGAAAGCCAAAGGCTGCTCCCCTGAAGGGCGTGATGTGCGTGATGAAGACCAGAGGAGTAAGGGGAGGAGGAGAGTTGTGCTTTTAGCCTTAAATGACAACTGAGCAGCAGAGAGAGGGAGGTTTAAAACAGGGAAGTCATGCTGTGATTGTTTCATTAAATTCAAGGCCGTTTGATTGGTTAAAATATGAGTGAACCTCTAACAGCTGTTCAGTTTAGAAGAGAGTAGAATGGGATTAGTTTAGAAGTCTTCCTGCAAGAATTCACGCTAAGTTCCATTGAATCTTAGACCACAGGAATAACACATAGGAATCTTTATAAATAGGCATAGTTCCCCTTTAATGTTTTCACTGATATCAATGACTTAAAATGTTATAATGTATTGATACCAAACATATCTTGAGCCCCTCCCTTGCCACTAGAGAGCAATGTTGATAACCTCCAACACAACATACATGGGATGAAACAAACAAAGGCAATGCCAATGCAACTCTGCAACTGGAGCCTACATCACTGTGTTGATATAAAACAGGTCCACAGCTGGGCTGTTCATCTGATGTTTGGATGACTTCATATTGTCTGTTATATCATGTCATCTGTGTCAACATACAGCCCTAAATGTTTTAATAGGCAATGTAAGTAATAATCAATTCAATCTTAACATTGCTAAACATAGGCATGAGCAAGGCTTTTCTCTCAGCACTAAAAAAATGGAGATGCATTAAATTAGTTTTACAAACATTTCTATGTAGCTGTGGTCTTAAAGGCCCCTCTATTACTTTAGAAGAGGAAGACCCAACTTCCTTATATTCAATCATACACCATTCCAATATGAGTCTGATCCTGTTATCCACTTCATCTCTTGAGTATTTTCCCTTCCTTTTTCCTTCCAGTAAATGAATGTAATGCTCCTAGACCATGCCGCTGCTATGCCTCACGCAGAAGGAGTAATGAAGCTGCATTAAAACCACACATCATTCATCAGCACAGAAATCCACATGTTTAGTTTCAGCTAAGCAGTTCCTTATCTCAAAGGAAACACCTTATTCCACTCTCTTGTTTTGCTTTCCTCATTACTCTCACCTGGTGCACGGCGTAGAGTCTGGCTCTTTCACCAGAAACTAATATTTTTGGCTCCTGGAACACAAACATTATCTTGATACATCCCGCATTCTACAGAACACATACTATTGTTCATGGTGCCCTTTTGTGGACCTTGAAATATTGAAAAATCAAAAGTCCTGCTGTGTGTGACCAGAATAATATAGAGGAATGCTTATTTCCAAAAGCCACACATCTACAGTAATCCCTACTGTCTGCCTGTAATTAATACCATAGCAGTGGAGGGTGAAGCAGTTATGGAGTGTCTTCTTTTCTCTGTGTATCATTTGGCTTTGCTTTCCCCTGCTTCACCATCCCATCTGACAGCATTGGTTATTGTGCATTATAAGGCTTTGACATGGGTTGCTGTTTAGTATACAGGAGCTATAGCGAGGACCTGATACTCCTTAATGCCTCTGCTATTAAGAACCAAATCACATTGCAAACACTTCATTAAACAGCCTGAGGTGCTGTCATTGTTTAATGACATATCGATGAGTGTGTTCAGTGGACAACAGCCGCAACAGCACTCTCCCTTTTCCCCTGCACTCCCTGGGGGTGTCGTCTGTCACTCCATCTCCTGCTAATCGATGTCTCTGGAGAATGCTGCCGTATAGCCCCACTGGTGACAAGGTGCATTAAAAATGTAGCGCTGTTATCTCTGCTGGGCTGTTCATTAATTTTGCATGGTTTGGAAAAACGAAAGTGTGCGATCCACAGCGCTCTGTAAACATGGACTGGAGTCTGTGCATCCATATTTTGACACAAATAACTTACATATCCACCATTAATATGGAGAATGATTTAAATGACTACATGGAACATGAAAGCTGTGGGCATAGTGACAAATCCACATCCAATTATCCCCCACCTCATCAGTTCCCCTCAGCTGTATGTAGAGGTTTAGCTATGTATTCTTTATTATTTTACTTGTTTCATGGCCCTCATATGGCACTTTTGTTTCCATCAGCAGTAGCAGCAAGAAAGCTGCAATAAACCTGTAGTATGCTAACAGACACACAAAGTTAGCAACTAGCTGGTTACGACTGTGCAGCACCGCATGCCACAAAAAAAGAAGAAGTCAGAAAGTAAATACTGGACTTGTCAGGTGGACACAAACATAACTCCAAATGAATACTAATGTTGTGTCAATATAGTCATTGGTCAAGCAATCAGAGACACAAGCCTGGCTGCGCAGCACGGTATATGTAGGTTTGTCTGGTGATTAGAGGTGTGGTTTAGGCGTGGCCCTGCTCCCAAACCTTAGTTAACAAATTAACTTCATCTATCTTGAACCTTTCTTCTATATCTCAGGTCCCCATGAAAACGAAACTGTCTCTACACAGCATTACATTTTCCATATGTAAGGGAGATTTATCCACTGAGTAGTATGTACTGGCAGTTGACGTGGACATCACTAAGACACACCACTACGTGGCCCATGCCAGGGTAAAAGGCCCAGGTGTGTGTGGTTCTCTGTTTAACATTGATTAGAACGGTATCCGAGTGGCCTTGACATGGAGAAATAGTATCTTCACTCAGAGAACTAAGGTTACCTTGTAACCAAACGCTATCTCAGCCAAAGTATGTTGTCAATGTGCCATGACTTTTCTGGACAGTGATGTGGGGTGCAACGGTCACAGTAAAGGAAAGCTTTGGGGATTTCCACATATCCACAAACGAGCAACAGCCTCAGGCAGACAAAACAGGCGGACCAGTTCATCACTAGCTCTATTGTTCCCTTCTCCATCTGTCAAGATTATGCTCGTGCAGACATGCAGGACATAGCATCCAGGAAAAGGATGTCTTGTCACTACCTTCACTGGCTGCCCGTCCCTCTGAAAGCCTGTATCATTTAACATGTTTGTACGGTGGCTGACAGGGGCCAACGCACTGCGACTTAATGAAAGTCACGCAAATAGACAAAACACAAGCTAATTAAGAAAACATCTTCATTAATTTGAGAAGAAATGGACAGCATTTAGCAAACATTTTGCAAATACACACACCAAGACCAAAAACACACAACATAACAAAATACACACAACACAACTAAATACACACAACACGACCAAATACACACAACTCAACCAAATACACACAACTCGACCAAATACACACAACATGATTAAATACACACAACTCAACCAAATACACACAACTCAACCAAATACACACAACACGATTAATACACACAACTCAACCAAATACACACAACACGACCAAATACACACAACTCAACCAAATACACACAACTCAACCAAATACACACAACTCAACCGAATACACACAACATGACTCAACCAAAAATACACACAACAACAACACACACAACTCAACCAAATACACACAACACGACCAAATACACACAACTCAACCAAATACACACAACACAACCAAATACACACAACTCGACCAAATACACACAACATGATTAAATACATACAACATGACTAAATACACACAACTCAACCAAATACACACAACTCAACCAAATACACACAACTTGACCAAATACACACAACATGATTAAATACACACAACTCAACCAAATACACACAACACGACCAAATACACACAACTCAACCAAATACACACAACACGACCAAATACACACAACTCGACCAAATACACACAACATGATTAAATACACACAACTCAACCAAATACACACAACTCAACCAAACACACACAACACGACTAAGTACACACAACACGACCAAATTCAAATTCACACAACTCAACCAAATACACACAACTCAACCGAATACACACAACACGACCAAATACACACAACTCAACCTAATAAACACCAAATACAATACTTCTGCTGTGTAATCTGGAAGCAGCATTTTTTGTTGCATTTGTTTTCAGAGTTTGTGTACTTTCTTTTTGTATTGTTTCTGTATTTGCAGCACGTTTGGTTTGGTTGAGTTATATGTTGCATGTGTTGTCAAGTTTATGAAGTTGTATTTCTTAATTAGCTTGTGTTTTGTCTATTTGCATGAGTTTCATTAAGTTGCAGTGTGTTTGCCCCTGGCGACCACCGTATGTTTGGGCTAAGAGTTCAAAACAACACTAATGGCCTCTCTGAGATCTGGAGAAATGTCCAAGGAGGGGGGGGTATCTGTTACAGCTTCAGCAGCAGCGGTCGGCACCGGCACTTAGAGGCATCACACGTCACATTATTTTGATGCTGCATAAATCACCATGGCAGGCTCTGACAGAGGCCAGTGGGTGATCTCGTGGAGGTGAAGAGGGTCACACACTGCCTTTTGAAGGCAGGCCCGTACAAGATGTCATATTAGACTTCCTCCCCTTTTACCCCCCACCATGGCTCTAGATGAACTTCCTGGAAGAGAGGTCATGATTCTTCTTCTCCTTAGGTATGCACAACAGCGATAAATGGCAGAAAATCTGAATTGTATGTTTGAAAACTGAACAGCTCTGTTTGTTGCTGGTATTCCTCACGGTGGGACTAATTGAAATGATTACGTGTCTAATTGTGTTTTATGGTAAGGTATTTGAAACGAGGTCCTTTGAAAAAGACACTGCTTTTTTTTGTACCTTTCTGTGCCTGGATGTAGTCGCTGACTTGGTTATGTGGGTTGTGTCTGCAGGCTGCAGCTGTTGGTGTTTGCAACCCAGTCTCACAGCAGTGCAACCAATCCCCGTGGATTGGTTACACATTTTCATCTTGTGAATAACTCTTGATAAATGTAGACGTTATATTCCTAAAAATACCAATAATAGCAAATGGCTACAGCTTCTGAGCTGCAGTCCTGAGTAGTAGAAAAAAAATGTGTGAACACGAAACATGCTTTCAATTGAAATACATTAGTTTTAAAAACGTGCTGAGCGTCACCTAAATATGAAATGGGTCAAATGTGTCCATGTACACAATTCAATAGATTAAATTACGTGACCATTTCACAAACTGCCGTGAGACTTGGTGATTGGCCAGAACTGTCATAGGGTACAGAGAATGTGGACCCAAATGCAGAGTTGGACAGATAGTGAGAGCTTGAGGATTCTGTAACAAAAAGTCCATACAACACAAAAGGTGTCCCGACAACAGCAGACAAAAATCCCTCCAGAAGACAAAAATAACAGGATATCAAAAACAGCAACACAAAGACAACAGGGTAGACTCCACACACAAACAGAACAAAATGACCTGACACAAGACAAGTGCAGCACAAAGACTAAATACACAGGATAACAAGGTAAGGAGAGACCGGTGACACTATGTTCAGGAACAGGTGAAACACATCAGGGCGGGGCAGACTATCTCAGAGGTGGGAAAACACAATGCAGGAAGTAAAACAAGACAACACTAGGGAGGAAAACAGGGACTTTAAAATAAAACTGGAAACATTACAAATTACACAATCATGACAAGGACAGCCTCGGACTTCTATTTTTTATCACCATATATGTGCTTGCTCTGGTTGATGGGGTGCTACTGAAATCAGCTGTGGATTTAAGGAAAGCCAATCATCCTCACTGATCCATCTGCAAAATGTTCAACTCATTCATGCCCACATCTATGGCAAAGATAAAAACCTTTTTTCCTAATTAATTACACCCAGAAGTAGTACATATGTTTTCCTGTATTGGGGGATTATGGGATTAATAAAGCCATCTTTGTGGATTTCTTAGAACTAGTGATTCTTTCATAATTTGTTTTTCATATTTGCAGGCAGTTTTCACCTCAGTGTTTGAACATTGCCACATATAGCGAGTGAGAGAGCACAAAGAGAATCCACATGCAGCGTCTGACTGAATAGAATATGACTGAAGAGTGGTGAAACAACTTCCATCACTGCATGGGAACAATGGTGTTTAATGGCATGGCCCACACAGAAGTCCAGCCCCCATCACTGTTCTTATAGTTTCACTAGTCATACAATTAAGTTCAGTGAGGCTTAATGTTGACCAAGTCTAACACCTTGACCTCCTCTCTAAGCAACTCAGCAGCAAAGATTTGTAACTTTGACATAATATTGTGACGTTTGTAAGAAATGACTGTTTCTAATGCTGCCTTTGTACGGGCATACAACTGTCAGTCAGAAAAGTAATCCATCAGAGATACCGGTGTTTACACATATATATCTCAATAGATAGAAATGTAGCTATGTTGCATTATATGGTGCTTTTCCCAGTGAATACTGTGTTTTATAAGTCACAGGTGTGGCATTTGTATATTCATTGGACTCAAAACACCATTTGCTTTAAACGTAACGGGAACTGGCACTGGCCCTTAACAGGCTGAACATGTGTATAAACCTCCACTGTTATCTAATGTCCTCTGCAGCCTTTCATATCTGAGGTTTATCAATCAATTTCAGAGTGATAATTTATCTTTATTTGACTTTAGCTGAAGTTGAACAAAGCTAGGAGTGGGGCATCATGTTGTTATACCACGGATGGACGAGAAAGGAGAGAAGTCTCTGCAGGGTATGTTCTGTGTAGCTGCATGTTTTATTTCACTCGGATTGTTAAAAACAAAGCATTTGCAATTCTTGTAGACAGTGGCACATTTCTGATTAATGTTTTCCACTGTTTTGCTTCTATACATTATTAGGAATGACACCCGCTTTGGGAAGCAAGTCCCCAACAGATAAGGCTTACAGTATGTATCCTACACCAATAAAAGTCTTATAGCCAGTGTTCAGGGCCCCACTATGCATTATTATTCATGAATCCTTTTTCCTTACTGTCCTTACCCCTCCCCTCTCCTGCTCAGGTAATATATAAACCATACTGTACAAGCCTTATGGAAGATGGATGAATGCAGTGGCTCAGAAACCAACATGGTCCATTTGCTTGAACAGCAAAAGCCAACACTTGGGGGAATATTTCACAAATAAACAATACACACATCCAAACTAATACATATTTTAACTAAGAAACTAAACTTGATAGTTCTCAAGAATTAACACAAAATTGGCACAATACCTAAACTATATATTTGTACATGTGTTGCAATTATAAATGTGAAAAATGCTATTTCAAAATTCTGCATGTCAACTTCACATGCTCTATAGACTTGGACCAGTCACTTATATTTACAAAGTACTTGTATGTACTGTACATATATTTTATCAACTTGACTTTGATCTATAATGTGCTCATACTGTGTCCTTTAGCACTGCCTTAATGGCAGCCACAATAAGGCTTGGAATACAATAAGATTTGAATAACAAAATCAGCAGTTCTTTGTTTGTTTCATAATAATAATAATACAAATTATTTACGGGCGCCTTTCTTGATACTCAAGGACACCTTACATGAACAAATGCTAAAAGAAAAAAACAAACAGATGCACGACAAAGACCACACAGAATCACAAAGCAATGATAAAACAAATGACACTGTGAATGCCAGTTTGAAGAGGTAGGTTTTTAGATTTAAATGTGGGGACAAAGTCCGCATCACAGAGGGCTTGTGGGAATGATACCAATACTATCCAACACTTGTATTGTTGTGTGCCATGAAAATTGCAAGCTCTAGAAAGCACTAGCTGGGCGGTATAATTCTTGTCCTGTTTATGCATGAAAACTCCACCAAATACACTGAGCCCTCTAGAGAGGTCACATGGGTTGAGTTTTGTCCAAAATGAAAGTCAGTTGTTATTGCAGTGTTTAATAGCATACCTTATTTATGGGCTGAGGATTGCACTGTGCCATGAATATGAAGCAGCTATAGTCTGATAAATGTGGGTTATATGGTGCTGTCAGGATGTAGCAATAGCTGAACTCAAGGTCAGTGGGAGCTTGCTGATTGCACTAGTATACTGCAGACACCTCTCTGATGACAAGAAAAGCCTAAATGAAGAAGGGAAGGAGTGCCTGAATGATTCGACCTCAGCCACAAGACACTCCTTCAAGGCTTCTAAGACTTGACTTCCCTACATAACAGTGCAAACTCTTTCATAGGTCATCTGAGACAGTGTTATGGTCAGTATGGCTGTGCTGTTTCTCCCTTTATAAGATTCAGGAGTGTGTTGGAGGTGCAATTTTAATCCAATTTTTAATTAAATTTGGCCTCATTGACAATCTCCCTGGGAAATAGATAAGCATCTACTGTACAATAAAGAAACTAACCTTGCTGTGAATTGGCATTGCACTGTTTGAATTGAACACATGGGCTAAATTAGTCGACTTGCGGATATAGTTTGTGGATCAATATTTGCTGGTCCCCTGTGCTGTCCAGGCAGAAAAGTGTAGCTGAAGGCTGTATTTTATTCAAGAGCCCTCAGGTCTCTTCTTAACTGATGATTACCATTTTAACTAGTCCTTACAGGACACAGTGAAATCAATAAAAAGGCATTGCTTTTATAGAGAGTATAGATTTTGTTGCATATAGAGACAAGCTAAATCACGGCACTAACGTGCAGGATTTCATGACAGAAGGCAGTAGGTATAAGAAGATAATAGCAGAGGCTCATGTGGCATTAGACATCTGATGTACTTCACAAACAAAAAGTGATTATTCAATCTTGCACACGTTTGTGTTTGATATGCATGTGGTGTGTGTGTGTGTGTGTGTGTCTGTGTGTGTGTGTGTGTGTGTGTGTGCGTGCGTGCATGCATGTATAGGTGTGTGACTGTGTATATATACTGTATATATACATATATATAAATATATATACTGTATGTAGAATGTGCATGAGTATGAGTACTTTATTTTCCACAATAGATCGGGAAATAAGTTTCATATAAGGTCTTAGGTAATAATTCTAATAATGGTCCATAAGCAGCTCCACTGCAGGAACTGAGGGTTCATTTTCACAACAGCACCTTGAAATCTCTCACAGAGACAATTACATCCTACTCTGTGGTAGATTATTGCATCTCTTTGTGCGTGCGTGTTCTAGAAATACAACACTCCTCAGACTGCAGGATCACAGATAAACTGCCAAACTTCCTGCTTGAGCATGTTTCTTCTCTAAAGGCCACTTTGTGTCATAGAGAATGTAATTTGTTTTGAAATCTCACTCACAAGAAAAAGCTGAACGACTTACTGTACATCCAGAGTCACAGAGCCTGTGCTGCAATGGGTACAGATATCTGGCCACAGTGCATGTTGTGAGTTGAAGTTCTAGGTTTATCTGAAGAATACAACATCCTGAGGGTCTAAGGTAACACATCTGTAACTGACAACACCGGAAAAAAGGTTCAGAAAAAAGGCATTGAAATATGAACGGTACAATCAGATGTCTGGTGTTCATTTGAAACATAAAACCTCTGGACACTGAAGCTGACCTAAGCTGATTGGACTGATTGGAAAAGAGCATGAATTGGTTTTCCCACTTTCTTCTTCAAAAATCTTTTTTTTCTCAGCTCTGCACTGACTGCCAAAGAAAGGAGGTTCCTCAACTCAAGTTGTGGTGGAGTGGTGTTTCTTTTGAGGGTGATTAATGAAGGCTCCTGCCCACAAAAACCAGAAGTGTTCATCCTCATCAGACAAGCAATGCTGATTAAGCTGCTGAAGTGTTCTCTGATTACTGGCTCACCTCTTATTCCAGTTTTGTGTGTGTGTGTGTGTGTGTCTCTGTGTGTGTGTATTGTCAGCGCTGACGTGATGAGCTGTGTTTCTGGGGGTGGGAGCCGCAGCTCCTCTCTCTCAGCCCCACCTGTCCATTGGTTCTACATGGCTGAGTCTGCTTCAGCTTTCATCACCAGGGCTGGACTGGGAAATGAACACAGGCCAGGAATCTAACAGCAGTCCAGGACAATCCCACCACATTCACAACAGCCCACGTATAGTATACTGTAACTTTTTATTTTCCTGCAGACGCTATGCAAATTTAAAAAAAGGTAACTAGAAAGTAAAAGAAAATTGATCAATTTACCACTTTAATTTCATCCACTTTCACTTTACAAGACTCATTTACCACTCATGAAATAATTAAAATGGTCATACATCCCTACAAAATACCACCTTAAGACACCCACCAGGAGTGACACCATAGAAAAATCCATGCTGTGATTTGGTATAACAACTTTTAACATCTGGAGATGTCTGTAAGCATTGCATTTTCAGCAATCAGATGGCTCGGACTTCTATATCGGAAAATGTTCAGAAACCTAGTTTCATGTGATACCAATATATTCACTCTAGCTTTTTGTGTGCCAGTAGTCTCGCTTTGCCAAACCTTCCTCCACAGCGCTGCAAAGGAGGGGGCTAGCTAGTCCACACAGCATTCTGGGATGGGAGAAAAAGTTGCTCTGGTTTATTGGCATTTCTTTAAACCAAGTACAATCGGTGTTGGCAAAGCGCCTGACGTAGCAACAGTGCCTCTGCTAAATAGTCTCAGGAAGGAACTTGTTTTGGTGGAACATGTGTACGTTCAAAAGCAGTTTTAGTTCTGTAACAGAAAACTCAGATTGGTCAGATAGCCTAGCTAGCTGTCTGGATTTACCCTGCAGAGATCTGAGGAGCAGGAGAAATCCCTGGAAGTGGAATGTTGTGGATATAGACTATTGCGCCACTAGTCTTGACAAGAAGGTGGCCCCTCTCTGAACCTAATTTGATACAAAGGCAATGTTTTGACCCTCGAAACGCCTTGGTATTACATTATAGGAGCTTAAAGGAGTGTTGCAGACATTACATTTTTGTCACTTTAGTATTTCTCATTTGCCCGGCACCTGCCAGAAGATGGGATGTGCACAGAATTACTTTTAAAAATCCTCTCTAAACAGACCCACATAAAAAATCATATTGGCAATGTCCAATGACATTTTGTTTGCTTTGTGCCTTTCATTGCTGATGAAAGACTGAGGATGCTGATGTCAATGTCATGTGTCCTTCTGTTGTACCGCACACTTTTCTTCGCAGCACTTGTCAACCGCTACTTCTATTCTGTAATGTCCTTGGAAGGAGATTTTTCAAATTCAAACATTCTCTATTCTGGCACAAAATACTAACTCTCAGCAGCGTAAACCTAAAAAGCTATATTGCTTCTACTGGCTTTCAAAAATGAAATTGGCCTTACATTTGGAAAACCTATTCTGAACTTTCAAGTTTGTAAGACAGACAGAAAGAAACCAGCGTGCAGCTGAAAATGAGCCAGCACTTCATATAACTGGCATTTTAATAGCATGCCATAACCAAATTCAATGCAAAGAAAACATACCATACCATACCAATTGTCCATAGGATGTTAAAATGTAGAAACAATAGCAACAGCATCAATATGCACTTACAATAGTACAGGAGTCAGAGTCCAAACTTTTCACCAAAAAGCAACTGAAGAGACTGTGAAGCTGAGCTGCGGCATGCACATGCATAAAGTGTCAGTGAAGTGTCCTGAGGGCTCTCCAAAGTGTTTATACGGCACACATAATTCAGATTTGTTTACCCACTTATGTGGTCCTAGTGGGAAATGATGATCACTCAAAACAGTATTAGCACGTCAAATATTATACCAAATTTTGCAAGGCCACTCTGGGACTCAGTTTGCAGAGCAAAACAAAGAGTCCTTATTGATTGTTCTCATGTTTGACCAACAGCTGCTCTGCACCAGTGTCAATCAGTTTATTATTGTAAACACAGCTCTCCGACACGTTTACCAGGTAAATAGCAAGCTCCTCCTTAGTGCCTCACGTTTAGCTCTGTTTAAATAGGCGTCCCTTGGTCTTTCTTTTCAGCTTGATGACAGCAAAGTGTTTTTTCATGTAAATTAATTCTTTGTGTGATCTTTACACACATCACCTCAACTGAAAACAAGTAATCTGAACTGAAGCTTAATGCTGCATTCCTTCTGTTTTTATTTTACTTTTGGTCTCTTGGGGGCAGAGCTCCACAAGTTAAAAGTGAAAAGCATGCATTTATATGGAATTATAAAAGGTGATACAACTGGCAGGCCTATTTACAGTGCCTATTGACAGACAAGAATCAGGATTACCACTCATTTGGAGGCATGTGTCTGACTACCTAACAAGTGTTCGTTATTCATAGTTCTTTAAGCTCTGGTTTGGTCTCCACCAACTCCTGAGAAAAATATCTGACTTTTTAGCTGCTAATTGTTAAATATGTTCACCAGCTAGTCTTTAACTTCATCTGTCTGCTGTTTGCTGCTGGGCAGGTAGTGTACAGTGACTTTATTGGAGCTTTTTGCTGATAGAACATGTCAACAAAGCGTGAGCGAGTGGGGAGCATGAGGATTTTGGATAGATTATCTTCCACTATATCCTGCTCCAGTAAGTCTCACACCATACATTTAAAGCATGCCCAAGCCTGTCTTTGTGTTACTGCAGCAAAGCATGTGTAGATGAACAGTGTCATCTGACCTAGGTGAGATAAGAAGCTAATATTAGTGGACCCTGTGGCATGCCCTGGCAGTGTGCAAATCATGGAGTTGGTAAAATCTAGCCTGGGAAAACCTTGACGAACTTCTGGCAAAGCTGAGATTTGCTCTGCAAGTCAGTCTGGCCAAGAGCCCGTTCAAGCCCATTTCCAGTTTTTCCAAATCAAAGCACCAATCACAACCGTTGAGGCGGGCTTCACTTGATGACAATAGCACAGCGACGGCAATCAGCTTTTTGTTTAGATTCAACATTGACGGGCACCAAAGCGCAGCAATCAGCAAACCGTTGATGCCCCTGTCGCTGCTATGTCACCGGGATGATTGGTCTGATTGGTTGAATGACTATCCAATTGGGCTCAGAGGCATTTGAGCGGCATCTGTCCCCTTTGGAAATGGAGAATTAAACCTTCCCCACATCACTCTTATTAACATCTGAGAAGGGTCTGGTGTCAAACAGGCTAGACAAAATCGTAAGAACGTCGTGCTACTTTGGAATTAGTTGAAAGACTTTTGCTTGCATGAAATGCTAGGAGACAGGGCAAAAGGCATCTGACCAAGTGTCCGTTTTGACGTGCTGGGAGTGAGAATGAAGTCATCAAACAGGGCCGTGGTGGAATGAACATGACTAATGTTAAAGCCTATCTAAAGTTAAATAAAAACTAAAATGAGTAGCAAACCATTACTTTGCCTACACCTGTTCAACAGGCATAAACCTAGAAAACCATCATTTAGACTGCTCTCATCCACTGCAGCTGTGTTACACAGCACAAATAGTGAATTGCTACAAACTAAGTAAGCTAATTATGGTAAGCTAAATAGCTTGTGAAAGCGGCCAGCGATCTCTCCTCCAGTGAAAAACATGGCTAATTATTATTCATGAAACCAAGACAATAACCAGAAAGATGAGAGCCACAAACTAACAACGTGCCCAATCAGACACTTTCTTCTTGTCACATTTAAATTAATGATGAATGGTTAACATGAAGATGGAAAAAATGGTAATAGAGGTGAAACACATGTGTGGTCATAATAATAAATGTGACACTTTACCTGAACATAAAATATAGATTTTTGTCTGACATCACAGGTCCTAGACTGTGTCTTTTTGCCAAAGTTACTGTGTAGCTAATCTGTCTGTGCCTACTGGATTTGCAGTTGAAGTGTGAAAACAGGAAGGGAAGAAAATGCTGTGCATCACGACAGTCAATGGGACCAATACTGTATGGAGGCTGTGAGGCGGAAAGGCTGGACATGCTTGAATGGTTTCAGTCACAATCTGGATGGGGCAGTCACATATTCAACCGCAAGACCAGACAACCTGAGCAAGGACAGCAGCCTGAGCTTCAATTTCCACAACACAACTTAGTGTGGTGAAATATGTCTCATTATTACCTGTCAAAGAAAATGCAGCTAAATATTTTGTATGAATGGGGTTAAGTGCTCCATGAACAGTGTTTAGTAAGTCCCATTTGTTTAATTCGGTACATTATATAAGCCCATGATTGTGTGAGCCTTTATTTGTCATTGCCAGGAACAACCTGCTGGGACACCAGGCAAACACCAGCAGAGCAACTTTTGGAACAAGCCCCGGTTATGTAAAGAGTTTTGGATGAGCGCCTCCATCGACACCTCATCCGAGCTGGCAGCACAGACAGTAGCTGTCCTCAAGAGGGTCAGCAGTACATCCCAATGAAGCCCGTCTCTGACTTTACAGATAAACTGTCTCCAGAAAAATCTGTCACTGGCAGGAAAATGCGGACTTCCGGGTACTGGAGACATTCATCTGCATGTATGGCAGTACACAGGAAGACGGCAGACTTTCCCTTATGGAAGGGCCAGGCATACCACCAACCCTACATTGGTTTAGTTGTACAAAAGACGCAACAATATTTATTCAGTGTTAAGATGTACAGGAATAATATTCCCTCTTTGGGGATAAAGGTGGGGTTAAAAATGTATAAAAGTATTTGCCACAGTTAGAGGGGGATCAAGGCTTATTGTACGGGGACGCCAACCCCCCCCCCGACAGTTCTACAGGTGGGTGTGGCCCTTTTTTCTAGAGCTACTTTATCCGAATACTAAAGTGAGTGGTGCTTCTTTCACCTCACAGCTTGCAGCTGATATAATCTGCCACTGGCTAAAAATGATCTGAATGATTTGCTAAAAGATCCATTAACTTTGTAACATAAACTCTGAACTCCACATGATTTACCAACCTGCAACGCAATCCAAAATGGAACCGTTAACGATTTCTATTTTAATTAGATAATGCAAATTATGCATTGGAGAGTGCCCTGATTGTTTGGGAGATGTGGAAACGTCTCGGGTTACGTATGTAACCCTTGTTCCCCAAGATAGGGGAAGGAGACACTGCGTCGGTTATGACACTATGAGAACGCCTTTAGGCATGACAGGGCTGAATTCGAATGAAAACTACTCCAATCCTATTGGTCCTAGTGAGAACGGTAGCATGTGACGGCATAACAGTAGGGGCATATAAGCTCGCCGGCACATAGCTCATTAGCTCTTTCTATGAAGCAAGGCGCTCCAGGCGGGGCGAGGGGCGATGAACCGACGCAGTGTCTCGTTCCCCCTATCTCGGGGAACAAGGGTTACATACGTAACCCGAGACATTCCCCTTTGAGGGGAACTCGAACTGTGTCGGTTACGACACTATGGGAACGAGATACAACTTGTGGGCACGACTAGGAGGAGAGCACCCGGGTGCCGGGTACGGAGGGAAGGTCCAGACTATAGAACCTCAAGAAGGTGTGAGGAGTGGCCAGCCAGCTACATCACAAACCCCCCTGGAGAGATGCTCCAGAGAGGAGAGCCGTGGAGGCCGCCATGCTTCTCGTGGAGTGAGCCCGTACAGCCATAGGTGAAGGCAAACCGCGCACCTGATAGGCCTGGGAGATAGTCTGAACGATCCAGTTGCTGATAGTATGTTTAGAGCGGGGAGCCCAGCCTTGGGGGACCCGAAACACACCAGCAACTGGTCTGTCTTCCTCCACCGGGAGGACCTCAGAGTGAAGACACTCAGCGCTCTGACAGGGCAGAGCAAATGGAGCCTCCTGTCCTCCTCCGTCACATGAGGTGGAGGATGAAATGCCTGCAGTACCACAGGCCCCACTGCAGCCCGGAATGGGGTGCAGGATGGCCCTCATGTTACCAGGGGCAAACTCCAGGCATCGGGGAGTAACCGAAAGAGCCTGGAGTTCCCCCACCCTCCTCAGAGAGGTGATAGCAAGGAGGAAGGCCATCTACAGGGTCAGGTACTTGGCCTCAGCCGACTCCAAGGGTTCGAAGGGGGCCTCAGCCAAAGCTTCGAGAACCACCGCCAGATCCCAGGTTGGAATCCTAGGGCGAGAAGCAGGTCTCATCCTCCGGGTCCCACGGAGGAACCACACGACCAGGGGAAGCCTCCCCAGAGACCCATCCCTCGAAGGGGCGTGGAAAGCTGAAATGGCTGTCACGTAAACCTTGAGGGTGGATGGGGAAAGGCCCGCAGAGAAGCGGTCCTGCAGAAACACCAGCACCTGAACCACCAGGCAGGTAACAGGGTTCAGCATGCGTCCTCTGCACCAGGCAGAGAAGACGTTCCACTTCAGGCCATACATCCCCCGTGTAGACGGGGCCCTGTAGGGCGCAGGCCTCTGTCCGTCTCGGGAACGATGAAGCACCAGTCGGAGAAACCTGACCCGCTGGCCAGCGGGGGAACGAGCACCTCGGCCCCCTTCTCGCACATCTTGTCCCAGCACCAGGCCCTGGTCTGGGCGCATCACAGTCCGGACCACCCCAATGAAGCCGGGGGGGCGGACTTGGAACAGCAGCCTGTACCCGTCGATGACGGTGTGCAGTGCCCACAGGGAAAAGGTCACCAAGCCCTGCCAAGCCTCTGCGAAATCCGCCAGCGGAACCAACCCCTTGGGGCAGGTGGCCGGTGCGACATACCGATCTCGGATGATCCCCTGCAGCGGGCCGCCAGGCAGAACCCGCCGGGAATCTGCAGTCTAGGAGCCAAACCTCCAGCCTACTGCCACCCCTCAGGGCCGGCAGAGCGGAGAAGGCTCGGCGGCGGCCAGCGCATCCCAAGCGCCACGGCGTCGGGACAACAACACCAGCGGGCCGCCAGGAAGAACCGCCGATGATCCGCAGTCCGGGAGCCAAACCTCCGGCCTACTGCCACCCCTCGGGGCAGGTAGAGCGGAGAAGGCCCGGCGGCGGCTAGCACGTCCCAAGCGCCATGGCGGTGGGACAACAACGCTAGCGGCCGCCCTGGAGGGGACCTCAGTCGGCCTCCGGGGTTAAACACATAGTCTTTCGGCCTTGCCACGCCGGGATTGGATGACGGCTCACAGGTCTGACCTGCCGGTGAGGGGAGCGCGGGAGCGTAGTCCTGCGTCCCAAGGATGACCGCTCGGTCTGAGGGGGGGGACCAGGAGAAGCCACACTCCGCCTCAAGCTCTGCCGGTGGGAGCCGGAATACGCAGCTCCGCCATCTCCTCCATCTCCTCCATCTCCATCTCCTCCATCTCCTCCATCTCCTCCCCAGAGGGGCTCCCACCCTGGTCCATCTCCAGCAGCAGGTCCGCCTGGCAGGCCTGCAAAACCGCCAAGGTGTGCAGGCTTGCTCCAGCCTGGCCCGCCGCCAGAGAAGCTTACCCACCAGCGTGGAAGTCACCTGACTCGGAAAGATGACGTCCGCTGAAGAGAGAGGTAACACGCCAGAGCGTCCTCAACCCGCAGCATCGTCACGTAGCCGCAGTCCCTGATCCCCGCCACATTGCTATACTCCAGCAGCTGGGGAGTAGAAAGCCGGGCGGAGAAAGGCTTAACCCAAGACTGACACAACTCATTGTGTAAGCCCGGAAAAAAAACCGGCAAGGATCGGTGCGTGGGTGCAGAGTGGCTCTGCAGGAAGCGAACATCCAGTCTGCCACCGGTGTTAAGCTCCCGGACAGCCTGTGGCCAATCCAGTCCGTGTTTTGCCACAGCCCGCGACACCACTTCCAGCAGCTCCTCATAATCCGGCGCCCCCGGCGCTCTTCTGATGACATCGGCCCGACACCCGGAAGTCCTCTCCCTCCTCCACGCTGCCAAGCACATCGAGCTCCACAGAGCCAGAGTGCTACGTCGGTCAGCGTCCCCGAACAGAAGAAGCCGAGAAGCCGGCCCTCGAACAGGGACTAGGGGAGTCGGAACCGGCAGACGAAGGACGAGACGGGGCATCAGCCGTCTCGGAAACCTCCAGCAGATCTCGCTGCGATCCACATGACTGAAACCGCTGAGCCGCCACAGGGGCCGCAGGGCTCGAGTCACGGGGAGAGCGGATCTGGCCGTCCACGGAAAAGAGGGCCATGCTGTACCTCGGTACCCGCACGGGCAGGGCCTCGCAATGGACACAACCAGCCCCCTCAAGAGCTGCCGTGGCGTGCGACAGGCCCAGACAAGCAACACACAGCTCATGAGAGTCTCCTACCATGATGAAACGCGGGCAGGGAGACACACATCTCCGGAACTGATTAACTGCTCGGACATACTGCCACTTCCAGGTGAGTAGGATACACGGAATCTTTCAAACACAACATCAACCAACGTACCTGCTGAATAGAAAAAAGCTAATGAGCCATGTGCCGGCGGGCTTATATGCCCCTACGGTTATGCCGTCACATGCTACCGTTCTCACTAGGACCAATAGGATTGGAGTAGTTTTCAATCGCATTCAGCCCTGTCATGCCTAAAGGCGTTCCCATAGTGTCATAACTGACGCAGTTCGAGTTCCCCTCGAAGGGGAACCAATAAAATAATAATAATACACATATACACACATATACATATACATATATACATATGCATATACATACCTATATACATACAAATATGTATATATACATACATACTATATATTTATATATATATATTTTTTTTTTTTTGTTTTTTTTTTTTTACAGTTTATATATATATATATATCAACACTCTGTCTGTGGATATACAACCTATTATGGTCTGCGTTTAAAGCAATTACCTTTGGCTACTCATGATGTGTCATTTTCTGTAGCACCACTACCACAGACTATCACTAGCAGAGTGTGGACACAGGCAACATCAGGAGATGAGTTCCTTTCACTTTGGAGACTAATTCAATGTCATTGGCCACATAGTCTTTCCATAGGACACATTTTACATCTTCTCCGTCACAACAACATCCCCCCATCTGTATTATGAGTTGTACTGTCAGGTCAGTTGATGGGGTACTACAGTAGTAAGCTAGGTTTGGTTGTAGAAAAAAATAAATGAATAAGGAAAATCAAATGAGAATATATTTATACAGCTTAGCCAGCATAAGTAAAAATGTGTTGCAGCCAAAAATACTTCTTTTTTAGGCTCCTGTTTTGACTGAACTGGAAAAATGTGTCTGAACAGATGCTTACGTTCTAAACGAAATAAACTCAGCAGCTGAAGCAAGACAAAAATCATGAACAATGTCACTTTGGAAAAAAAAATCAAGTAGGGTAATTAAGTTTTGAAGGAGGAACCCAAAATGCATTAAAGCAGTTGCGGCTATGCTCTACTGCATTGTATAAAACTACATATAAAAACCTATGACAGGGAAACAGTCAAGGATTCTGATGGCGACAAATGTGTCAATAAACTCATTCAAAACACAGAAGTGGAACCTGATTGACAGACTAACACTAGACAGCCTGTAATTTATTAGGTCAAATAATATGTACTAATGGAGCCTTATATAGAAGAGACGCTCCATTACCCGGTGTTACATCAGCCACACGCAGACAAACACTGTGTTTGCCGTATGCCCGACAGTATGTCTACAGTATATTTTGACAACCTCTGTTCAGGGCATTTTAGTGGTGACTTACTCTGACCAA
Source organism: Etheostoma perlongum (assembly GCA_026937815.1). NCBI lineage: Eukaryota > Metazoa > Chordata > Actinopteri > Perciformes > Percidae > Etheostoma > Etheostoma perlongum. The sequence continues at coordinate 25,576,316 of CM049388.1, read as the reverse complement.
CCTGACATTTTAACCTAGGTATTTCTCCCATGCCACAGCAAATACGGTTTCAAATCTACTAATGTGGAGTACAAACCCTTCCAGTTTAAATATAGATTTGGACAGATTAGACACAATTAGCCCAGTTTTTATTCTGACTGGTTGGAAACATAAATCTGTGTGTGTGTGTGTGTGTGTGTGTGTGTGTGTGTGTGTGTGTCTTAATATTTTCTAGACCCTGACTTACATAGGCATGAATGTAAAATTGACAAACTTATAAATTCAACAGGTGTGTCTTTGACCTGTATTGTGATTTGATAGCTAACTTATTTTGAAAGGTCTTAGATTTCGTCTTTTTTTTTTCCTTGTGTTGAAATACCCTGAAATATATTTTTTGAATCATAGGTGATGTAGATTCTAACATATGGGATGATGAATCTGATATGTTTGAAAGATATTTAAGAATATATTTCTGATATTTTTAAGTATGGCTTTTGTATTACTCTTTTTTTCTTTCTATGCTTTTTTAAAATTAATTCATTAAATTGTTGATTGTTAGTTGCTTTGAATGAACCACACCTGCCATCATAGCGCTTATCAGACTATTGGTGTGCAAAGTGTATACATGGTGTGTGGTTTCATTTCTTATGTTACTGTAACTTATTATTGATTTAAGACTATACACCACTAATACAATTTATACATTTTTGTTATATCATCAACCATCTCAATGTCAAACATTACCATATAAATGCAAAAACCAAGTCAAATGAATTTATCATGAGTCACCAGTTTCAAGCCATATGTATTCCCATCAGTGACATACCTGGAAACAGGTCATCAAGTATATTCGACTGTGTGCCTGGAGCCATGCCAGGCTCACATGTAATTGTACTTTGGTGGATGTACAGTAGAGTACTTAGTGCAGTAAAAGATATGTGTTCATAGAAAATCAAACTGACATGTCGACTTCCTCTCCAGGACTTTAAAGACCGCTGGACTCTTGATCTTTACATCTGCTACAGTAATACCGGAGCACATGTTGTTCATGCTGATCTCATGCTGAAGATTCTCCAGAGTGCACAACTTCATCAAGGTGCACAACAGGGAAGCACTGCAATCTAGCAGGCATGATGTAAGCATAGCATACTAGATGCAATATGGGTGAAATAAAAGTCAAGAGTCCAGTGACAAAAATACAAGCTCAAAATTCAGAGAATCAACATGGTATGAAGCAAGGGTTCTCAAAGTATCACTCAGAGATCCGCTGCTGGTTTTTATTCAAGATCACAGGTCCGAAACAACAGCATTACCAAAATAACATTCATCAGGTTGCTTAGAATTTCTAAAGTAACATACATTCAAATTGAGTACTTAGTTATCCTGTTCAACTTTTATACTCATACCAGGACCTAGAATTCTGTACAGGTACCCAACTTTTTTCAGTAGCCTACTCTAATAACAAAAAAAGGCTTTGCTCTAGTGTATATTCAACGTCACGCCAATTGATGGATCAATGGAAAATGTATTTAAAAAAAAAGCTATGGCCTGGGTCTGGATAGACTTGCCATTCACACAACAAACAACCATAATTGTTATGTTAATGTTTTTTTTTTTTTTAACATGGACATTTACCTATGCATTAGTGTAAAATTCACAAGTGACCAATGTGAACAAAACCCTTTGAAATTGGTCCAGTATTAAGCAACTGTAACCGTCAGCTGTGAACTGGGCTGTAAGGTAACCCTACAGATACGTCCACTAAAACTGCTGTTTTTGCTGCTGACAGACTCAGATTATTATTCTGTGGGAAAAAAAACAAAATTCCTCTTTAATCACCTAAGAACAAGGTTTTAGTTATGGGTGGAAAAATACCAAAGTGTCACAGTACGAGTGGATTACGAGTGGTAAGCTTGGAAAAGAGCGGGTCTTATGGCTCTGTGTAACAGCCATTGTGTTCCTTGTAAATCAAATTATTCCCCTGAGACTCAGAGGTGGTTAACACACCTGGCCAAGGATCTAAAACATGTCTAGCCCTTCTACTAGCTGTCAAGTTAAGCACTTAACAGGACCCAGGAGATCGTCCTACACTGTTTGTACTTACAGAAATAAGTACGTACTGTATGTATGACCAAAGTCTGCAAGGGCTCAGCCTGTCCAGGGCATTCAAAGTCCAAAGGGTAAACGTTTGGATTCAGTATTAAAGAGGCCTGGGCCAATGCATAATGGTCACTATCTCATGTATCAGCCAGTGCTGCATCAGGCATCAGAAACCCTTAAGGAATAGTACAGATAACTATAAATCCACTAGGAGTGAAAAAGTACTCTGGAGTCATGTTGTGGTTCATACAGTACTCAGGTTAGGGGTCACGGTTCAGTGCAAGTTTGGTAAAGCCGGAAAAAAATACATAAGGATATGTTTTTTTTATCATTTATTTTGAAAAAACAGTATGTAAAAGACAGAAATCATCTTGTTGGTGACTGTTTTAAGGTTTGGTAACAGTTTACTGTCTGCCAACTTTGGGAAACTATTTTCACTATTAAATAAGGAGCATTTTAAATACTTACTTGTGTCTTACACTGTATGAACACCGAACAAACCCTTTCACAAAATGCAACAGGTCACAACCGGCTATACAAGCATCAGAAAGGCTATACAGCAATATAAATTTTGGAAAATATACAGTATTTACCTTAAAATCACCTCAAAAGGTACAGTAAAATACAACTGGAGTATGTGCAGTTCTGTGAAATACACGCATTGTGATCATCATAAAATGACATAGAATAAGAAAAAAATATAAAATTGCGCATTAGGAGAAGTGTTTCAATTGTTCTTCTTTGACTTTATTTAAACATTCAAAGCACATTGTGGTGAATGGGTAACGGGGCGTACTTCTTTTCAATTTTTATTTTCCTTCAGTACTAGTTTGGGTTTGCGGTATATTCGCGGGTTTCCTCCGGCCAAATATTTGGCGGTCCAATCAGAGAACAGAGGGAGTGGCTGAGAACGATGACGTTGAGGTTCGGTAACCTTCGGTGAGTTCCGTACTAATGGCGTTGGAGAAAAATGCGAGCAAGGCCATTTGGTCCGTTGTGTCAACGCTGCCGAATATCCAGAAGTTAAAGCCCGAGCAAGAATAATCTTTGCTGAGTTCTGTTGGTGGCCATAATGCTGTGGCCCTCCTCCCAACGGGGGTTCAAGAAAGTTTCATTTTCCAGCTCGTTCCGTCAGTGGTGAAGGAGTTAGCTAGTTTATTTCACAGACCAGCGAGACATATAGCTATGACGCAAACTTCTGGGCAGTTCAGTGCTTGTGTTTTGTTTTTTACCATCATGTTTTAAAACTTCCTTTTGGCAGTGATAGAGGCAGTGACGTTGTCCTGTACGATACTTTCACATTGCCGAAAAACACACTGGCAAGACGCCGGCAGTCTGAACACTGCCTTATGGTTAGGCTTCTCTATCGCTATGTGGTGATACTGTCAAATGTGCATTAGCCTGTTCCATGTACCTCCACTCACATGTCATACAACGTTGGAGCAACACTGACACACCATCCTGGTCCTCTCCAGTGCTGTTATAGCTGAACGGAAAACCCACAGGGCTTGCCATAGTGTGACTGACTCGCACACCAATCTGTTTGTTGTGCTAACCTCAGCACATGTTTCTAACGGTGTACAGCTAAAAGTTTCTTGGCCGTCCGCTCTGGCTCCACATTACGGGCATCAGTCTACATAGCGTGTGTTCTGCATTTACCAAACTGTGATGGCATGGCATGCATATGTGAAGCGTGACATCCTTGAAGGTTTCACATGTCCAGATTGTCCTCCACAGCACTGCGGATGAATGTCTGGCTAGTCTACACAGCATTCCTGAATGAGAGAAAAATGTGTTCTGGTTTATTGCCATTTCTTTAAACCAATCACAATCATTTTAGGCCCGACAGAGCCACGCTGCCGCTGCAAAACAGACTTGGAAAGGAACTTGTTTTGGTGGAAAAGGTAGTTTTAGTTGTCAACAGAAAACTCAGATAGGAAAGAAAGTCTAGCTTGCTGTGTGGATTTACCCTGCAGAGATCTGAGGAGCAGTTAATCCACCGAAGGTTAGAACACCAAAACAGAGACAGAAGAAGGGGACGGGCATTCGGCTGAATGAAAGAAACCAGCGGAATTTCTGGCGGTACAGGAGCAATCCAGGAAGTGGATAAATAGACTATGCTAACCTCAGCACATGTCGCTAAGGGCGTACGGCTAAAGGTTTCTTGGTGTTCCGCATTTGTGAACTCAGGCTCCACATTACGTGCATCAATCTACATACCATGTCTTCTGCGTTCACCAGACCATGACCCCCGTACCATGATGGCTTTCTACCAGTACGTGAACCGTAACAGCCTTAACAAGTACTTGCACCTCACGCTGCTCTGCAGCACCGTCTTAACCACTCTGCACGGACTTTCATTCGGTTGCAGCGTAACCTCCTGTCAACCACGCTCTCTCTCTCCCCCTAATCTTACACTATAACGCTCTGTCTGCTTGCCTTCCAATCCCTTAGAATTATTCATGTATGATGGATCATTTTCCTGCCAAAAGAGTGTTCAGACTCCACAGAAATGGAAGGAGAGACACCTTTACTTACAGTATGTGGGCGGAGGGGAAGAGAGAGAAACAGAAACCCTGGCAAGGAAATACTTACCTTATTCAATTAGATCGCTCATGACAGACATCTCAGTTCCGCTTAAAAAAAAAAAGGAATTTATATTACACTTGTCTGTCAATGTAAATACATTATGAATCAATGTTATGAATATGAGACATTTACTTGCATTCTGGGTTTTTGGATTTTGTGAGTAGCGTTTTTCAGTCTCTAACACATGGCAGTGGGAAGAAAGATCAAGTTCCTTATACTGCTATTTTTTTACCAGACTACCAGATTATATTAACAATTAGGGATGAGCGAATACAGCATTATCTGTATCTGTATCTGTATCTGTTTACCACATGAATTATCTGTATCTGTATCTGTACTCGGACTGGGCGGGGCCTAGGCCTAAGACAGAATTTAGGACAGAAGTGGGTCGGGTTGTCTTGAAATGGGCGGGGCTTTAACTGGTATGTTATTTTAAGCATGCAATTGATATGGGTTGATCAGAAATTGTTATATTTATTGCTGATTAGAAAACTATTTACATGACAGCACCGAGCTTCAGATCAATGGTGTTGTCATGGTAACAAACAAACTATATTCAGAACAAGTTTTACAACAATGTATACAGCACATGCGGTTGCAATTATGAAGTAAAATGGAATGAACAAGAGTTTCATACTCAAATAACTTTCTTTTTTTAACTTTTAATTTTTTATGATCAGTCTGATTTCTTTTTGTTTTTGGTTCTATTTTTTTTTTTTTTATTTCCACACCAGGTATGTGTGTGTGTGTGTGATCTCAGATCTGCATTGACTTTAATGAAGCCAGCTGACGGTTAAAAAAAATATATCTCCGACGGCAGAGACTCAACGAGAGTCACATTTAAACCAAGCAGCATGTCTGAATCCCCACGTTTACCAGAAATCTACTGGTTACTATGTAAGTACTACAAACCAAAGTTAAAAACGAACTTGAAGCTGAAGAAACCCTAAACGTTAACGGAACAGACCCGTGGACCTGATTGACTGAGAAAGAGAGAGAGAGAGAGAGAGAGAGAGAGAGAGAGAGAGCTTTTTGCAGTGATCCGAGTGAGCCGAGCGTGTGTGTGTGGGGGGGCGCTGTAACTATCACAGAACGCAGAGACGGTCAGCTGAGGAGTTTTATTCAATCCGAGTACAGATATTGACTCGTATTACTCGTATAATACTTGTACTCGGCAAAGGTGCTTTATCCGGCTCATCCCTATTAACAATATAAAGGTTGTCCTTATTACAACATTAGAGACAGTGCTCTTATAATTGAGGCTCCTTAGTAAATCAAAGCCTGTGAAGTTGTATTCGTTTGAGACAGGTGCCTTTGAAGGAGTCCAGCTAAAACAGCAAGAGATCAAATCCTAATGGCTTATCTGGACAAGGGCCAATGTCAAATAGTAAGCATGTCTAATGTGACAAAATGTCTCACATCCATTTAATGTGTGCTTCTAACATAAGAGGACGATATGAGGAGCTTACTGAAATGTGATTGTTTTGTTTTGGTCAGAATTAATTTAAAGGTTAAGGCTGCCATTTCTTTATTTTCGGTTATCAACAAATCTAATGAAAACAACTAAATCCAATACTGAGCATTTGTGCATGCACACTAATATTCCACTATTATTCCGAATAGGAAAATATCCAAACAAGGCATCCAAACAGCATATTCTGTGTAGATATTCAGAAAGAGGCATTAATTTAGCATTTTCCAATTAAGACATGTGGGATACTCCGGTATTATTCAGGTTTTAGAAGCATTCTTTGGTAATGTATACAGGGCATTCAGAATCTGAGTCTCGATCACGGTTTTGTCGTTTTGTGACAGTTTACGCTTGATTGTGTTTTAAGCCCCCATTGTCGACTCCAAGGCACCCAACCCTAACCATTGCCTTATCCAAGTGCCTTCTAGGCAGCACTGACGAGATTGGGAACTTAAAACACCGCAGTTTAAGTGCTGTTTATAGTTTACGGTCAACTCTGTGTGTTGCTAGGGTTACTGTTCACAAACCAATCAGCCAACAGTTGACAGGGTTGCGGTCCAGATGCATGGCCAAAAATAAAGAAGTAGAAACACAGCTACTTTTAAACATTATCAAAGATAACCTTTTCAAGAAGCTGGCTGAAGTAATAATAAGGGAGGCAGCGTTCACACGTTCACAATTCCTATTTTTGCACAGCTGCGTATAAACAGGAATATTAGTGGAATATTAATTTTCATGATTCATGTCAACAGTTGAGTCATAATATCATTTCAAAATAAGGGCAAAAACTGAATAGAACAGAACAGAAAAGACATCAGTGGTAGCTAAGCTGTTCTCTACAGTCTGTATGATGGTCTAAGTATTATTTATTGTTATAGCACAAATGATCGTTCAATGCACAGGATATCCATGAGGGTGCCGAACAAGGGCAAGAAGTGCTGGCCAAAGTTGATCAGGGAGACCAGGCTGTGACAGATGTGCACATTGTACAGTTTCTCTAGTACTTCTTTGCTGTTTTACCCAAATGAATGTGGCTAACCTGGTCGTTTGCTTTAAATCTGTATCGTTGTCTGACTGCTCATGATTACTGGCTAGTTGGACCTATATTTAGCATTGTTTCTGCATCCTGAGATCTCAGCAATCAACCCATTTTTACTCCCCACTCCTATAATGATGCTTGATCAGTTTCTCTGACCAAAGAGACACAAAAATCCCCCCTTCAGCGTCAGTATGAAACACACCTGGCAGAGCAGCAGCTTGACCATGGTGCTGTAAGATGTAGTATTAAAACAGAATTCCGGTCAATTCCAACACGTAGCTCTGTTGTTTGTAAATGTGGAGGTCTGTCAGTAGGGAAAAAAATGAAACCAATCAGTGCTGTCTACACCGTGTTATCCTCCTGCAAGAGTTAGAACCGAACAGGCTTAAACAGGGCAAGTTTTAAACATATTGTTGGCCTCTAAACATGTTCAAAATGTCATTAAAAGTGCCAACCTATGTGAAGAGATTCCTTCCGAGTGAACACAGTGAATCTGATTGCTGTAGATGTGAAAGAAATGCATGAAAGGTGTGCTAATTCAGTTGTATGAAAGACCAAAAATCAGCATAAGGAGGCAGATTTGGCGGTGGATGGGGCAAACAACACAGGACTTTCACCCAGGAGACCCAGGTTCATGTCCCATTCTTGACCCGCGTGTCACTGAAACGTACGTGTGTTGTTTCCGAATCCACCATCTAGAGCCTCTAAATATGACGCTAAAGGAGACTGTTCGCGTCAATAACAAACGCCAAAGGCACCTGACCAAGCGTCGCTTTCTGATGCGATGGTAGTGAGAATGTATTGCAATCAGAAACCACTTTAGTGAGTACAGTGTTGCCATTACTAAAGTAACATTGGCCCTGCTGATGGAAATAAAACCTAAGTTGTAATAAAGTGTGGGCCCGTTGGGGATTAAGCAGTCCCTGTGGAGTCCACGGAGCATCATTCCATTACACGAGGGGTCTTCAGACAGTCCATTAGTATGCAGGAGGTGCACTCTGCACCTTTGCTGAACACAGTCATTCTGCTTCATTTAAGCAAGTTTGATCCGGTGATTCCTTTTTCTGCTTTACAATGTGAAATTAATAATTAATATGTAATACTCTTCTGATTCACTTATCAATTTTAAAGCACAAACAGAATCTAGAATGGGCTCTTGCTGCCAGCTCTTACCCCTGGGGACACGGACAGACGAGTGGAAAGTAATGAGAGAAAGCCAGCAGTAATGTCCCTGAAATGATTTCATACAAACAAAGATCTCTCATGTTCAGAGCTGAGAGGAATCTAAAAGAAAGATGCACTGTTAATTACCTGCAAAATAATTGCCATGTATTGGCATCACAAATGATGTGTATTACAACGAGGACCATAGAAAATCAATATAATATAGTTCAATAACATACTTATTCACTTGCACAAAGCCTTTTTTACAATGATAATTACTGTAGGCAAGTAAATACCTTTGGGTACTTAAAGAATACATTACTTTTTCAAAACCTTCTTCTTATTTTCATAGTTTTGGCCATCAACTATTCTTTAAGAGTATGGCTACTCCTCCCCCATAGTGGCATAAGGAGCTGTAAAAATGATGTGATTTTACTTTGGGGCTGGTTTGAGAAGATTTCTTTGTTTTGTATGTAAATGTAAACTACAATACGTTATATTGTTTTGCACAAAATCCTAAAGAAATAAAAGAATAGGATTTAAATGTAATAGAAACAACATGTTTATGAGATGATTTTATGGATTAATTCAGTAACTGTAATGCAGACAAATGTCTAATCACTGGGGTCATAATCTATATACTGTATACAGTATATTATATATATATATATATATATATATATATATATATATATATATATATATATATATATATATATATATTGGTGGTAGGAACAGCTAAGATACTGCGCAGAACCATCAAACTCCCAGGCCTCTGGTAGAGGAGCCGAGCTTGAGGATGACACATACCATATATATATATATATATATATATATATATATTGAAATGTATTTGATAAATGTATTGAAGTTTTGTATTTGTTGTATGGTCATATTTTATGAAGAATACAGTCCCAAACATAGGATTTTTCCTCTCAACACCAAACCATAAGAGCAAACCAGGAAACATTTGCAGAACGTTACTGCTTCCTGAATTAAGAGAACTGACATTTAAGGTACAACTATAGTAAAATGATTTTAGGGTAAAATTAAAGATATATCTTTCTAATACTAAGAGCCCAGTGTGTGTGTGAATGGAAAGGGGTAGCAGTATTTAAGGAATGGGCGCATCTGAACATGTAATTAACACACACACACACACACACACACACACACACACACTCACTCTCAGGAGGTCTGTGCTGCACACCGTGTCAAACCAGTGGAAAATCTCACTACAGCCTGTCATTTGGCAAACTACCGATGCGGCTTCATTTATATACATGCTTTCTGACAGCCTAATTAGACCGGGGCTCTATAATTGTCAGTGTGTTACAGATCAGGAAGGAAATCCGAAGAGCCCAAAGAAATCATGCCCTCAAAGTATTTATACCAACAACAACACAAATATCACACATTCAGTGAGGGTTTCCCAGAGCTTTAGATTTATTTTATTTCTTAGTTCTATGGTTTTTGATTGTTTGCTGTACTTTGTTCTTCATGTTCATTCTTAATAATTCAATGTAACATCAGATCAAATCAACTGAGAACTCTATAGTAGATTTCTTTATATGATTATTTGTCTTTTACATTCGTTGGCAAAGAGCTCAACGCGCTAAATTTAAGACAACACACACGAATGAAGAACACGTCTTCACCACTGACAACAGATATGTCTTATTTAGGAAGAAAATGCTGAAAATGAATAAAACCCAATCAAAGCGACACATTGGCCACATAATGACATTACACTGTACATACAGAAATACTATACATAGACACTGCAATCGCCAAATGGGTGGAGGTTGTGTTGCATTGTGGGTAAAGTAGGTACCAGGTTTTAACAAGGAAGAAATGTGAGGGATACACACATTTTCTTTTACCCTTATATACCCTTTTTTACTTTTTTATACCACTATACCCTTTTTTTTTAAACTCTCCATTATGAGTCTGACAATAGCCCAGAAGTGTAATGCTAATACACAGGTAGGGTACTCTTCTCATGCCTGATGTAAGATCTGTGACAACAACATTTCATGCTTACAGTTTAATTAGTTATTAGGATTTCCAAAATGAACCACATAGTGTTGTCGACATAACATCGTTTTATATTTTCACCACCCAAATGCCTCTTCTTTCAAGGAGAGACACTGCAGGCAGAATCATCATTTTTAAATTTTGGGTTTTTGGGCTATTGTGCATCCATAGCATGTATTCTTTTAAACTAAGAAAGAAAAATGTTGGCACAATCGGTGATAAGAGCGGCACATCCCTTTCATCCCAAAAAAGTTAACTCTTACTTAACTGAAGAAAGATTCCAGAGTACAAAACACTTGCAGTACACCAGGAGTGACCCGTGAATAAAAGTATTACTCAATGAATGCGTAATGGTCCCATCCCACAAACCATTCCTGACATTCAACTGAGCTAAAACTGGAAGCATCGTGCCAAATCCTATTAGCTTCTGTTCAATACTAATCCATGGAACCAATAAGCAGCTATTAAAAGTTCAAAAACATGCACCAATAAAAGGATTACTGATCATAAGACATGCCCTGCCCGGCATGTTCACAGACGGCCCACAGCATGAAGCATATTCACTCAGAATATGCAAATGTTTGAGAAAAAGGACAGGAACTAAGTATTTATCTGATTCATAGAGAGCACAAAATAGTGAATACATTGATATGTTTTGTATTTCAAAAATGTGTTTGATTTGGCGAGTTTCAAAGTAGTTAAGATAGTTTATAATAATATAAGAAACCTTTTTATTGACTTGATAAGAGTACCTGTGTGTGCTCTTTCTCACTACCGTTTTTAAATCAACTGGATTCCTCACCGATGACCTGAAAAAGGCAGACAAAAGCCTTAGCTTGGCCACAGTGCGGGACACTCCGCAAATATGAATCAGAATACTCTATTGATCCCCTCAGGGAAATTGTTCAGTTGCAGCTGCTCACAGTCAAATTCAAGGTAAAAGGTTACAGTAAGAAATAAATACGTTCTTGTACAAATTATATAGTAGTGCAGTGTGACCATAAAGAAAGTACAGGGTCAACATAAATACAGTACAGACATAAATAAGTATAGTGTGAATTTAAGTAGCAGCAGTGAATAAATAACATATCTTGCATATGTAACTAATACATTACTGCACAGAGCAACATAATTGTCCAAGAATATTGAGATGTGATGTGGAAATACGTGCTCTGGGTCCAGTTTTGACACTCTAAGCACTCAGAGGGAGGAATTATATAGTTTGATGGCCGTGGGCAGGAACTACCTCATGTGGCGCTCTGTGGTGCATCGTGGGCGTCTGAGTCTGAGGTGCTCCTGAGACTGACCAGTGAAAACTAAGGGCGACAATCTCTGTGGTGTGTCAGGGCTTAACAGGGAACCAGAACAGTAAAGTTGACTGGGCAGCTAAACAATGACATGTAACCCACTCAAATGCTCTGTAAATCCAAAGGGACCTGCAGATTGAGCTGATCATTATCAGTAGGCCCATCAAGAGAAACCCCTTTCAAATTGTCACATTGTTTCCACATTGTCATTTGATACATAAATATCTATTATAGCAATCTGATATAGCCTGTATTAGGCAAGCTCCTATTTATTTCGCAACACAAAGATTTAACCGGGAACTACTTCCCTCCCAGATTATAAGCAATTATTTTTGCAGGTCAAACATTGAATTTGACTCTTTTTTTATTCTAGAAGGAAAAAACACTAGACTGCATTTTTAGTTCTACTTTAATTTAATATATGGCACTTCAGTGATAAAGTTGGTATTGGTATGGATTTTTTTGTCATCATGAACTGATGAACATCAAAACAAGTTGATCTTTGGATCTTCATCATGTCCAGAAAAGTGTATTGTGTAAGTGTTAGAATGCCAACACAGAGACAGAGAAACGGGACGGACATCCGGCCGAAAAGAAGGACATCAGGCTAAATTTTCAGTGGCAACGGAGCTATTATGGAAGTGGATATAGACTGTAGGTCGTCCATATAGACTAGCAACAACATGACAGCTTTCAAAAAGAGTGTGTTCCATTATCCCATTTGTGTAATATCAATGTGTCAAGACTACAAAGACATGCGAAAGACGCAAAAGAGTTTTTGGAGAGTGATTTGCAAGGCAGTGGAATGCAGCCAGGAAACTTTGACAGCTGTAAAGTTATGTGAAACAAAAGAACTGCTGTATTAGTAATGGCACCCCTTCTGGACTTTAGAGGGCTTTCAATGCCATCACAGGATCATATAATTAGGACTGGGTTCGTTCACAGGTCCCCTCTGAGACACATGTACCTGCGCCCTTTTCCCAGAGGGCTCTGAGTGACCTTCCACTTCCAGGACGGTCAGTCTGCTCAGCAAGGCGCCATGCTACCTGCTACCCTACATACTGGAAATGTATGATTAGTCTGCACCATTTAGTGTATCTGTGATGCATCAGAGGTGAGGTGACTGCGATGTTGATCTCTAGAGGCGGCTGAATCCCTGTGCCAGGGAGCAAAGTGATAATTCACTTCTGAAGCCATTTTAGCACATACTACATTACTAGGCTGAAAAGATTGCTATGTCCGTCTTTGGGTCCAATGCACCTAGACAATTACAAAAGTAAGCCATGCATATCAGTCATGCGCTAGCTTGAAATAAAGCCCAGCCATCACTTGTTACATAATGCACCCATATAACCTTGTTTGGCAAATTGGACATTGAGGCAGTTATTTATCACCTCTAACTCATTATAGACTGGTGTCACCTTTCATTTATCGAAATCTCCATATTTACTTTGTGTCTACGGTGATGAGTATGGTCAGATTATCGCATCAAAAAATATTTCTTTGTTTGTTTCCCAAACTCCACATGTTAACAGTAACACCAGCAGAATTAGGAGGCAGGCTACTGCTGATTAAGGATACTAAATGATTCTACATTTGCTTTACGGACCACTAGTATACAGGAAAAGATTCTTCTGAGCTCAGCCTAAAGTAGCAACATGTTCACATAAAAAACGTGTCTGGGCACTATTTTAATGAGGTACAAACTGTACTCAGTGTGCGTGGTGGTTTGTTCAGGTGCAGCAGCACAATGTGCAACAGGGCTGGATGAAGTGGCATAAATATCTTAGGGTGTGGTGATTATTAAATAAACTCTCAGCCAGTTATATCAGTTACTGTGACAGTTACCTGTAAAAAGAGTTTTTCCTCACCACTGTCGCACCAAATGCTTGCTCTTGGTAAACTGTTTGGTATTTGTAAATTATAGCGTTGTGTAGACCAACTCTATTCGTAAAGTGTCCTGTGATATCTTCTGTTGTGATTGGACACACGTCTTAAGGCACTCAACTGTCTCAGTGCACTGAAACAGCCAATCACAGTGATGCAGACAACCAGAGCTCAACAAATGAAGGATATTATATATTATCATATTGTTGTCTGGATGGTGCAGAGTGCTGCAGCCAGAGGCAGATGATGTTTTTTTTTAAATTAATTTGTACAATGATGATAGAAATAAATAATGGGGAAATGTTGATCATTCATTAGTATGACCACCCACTCTTCTTTCACGTCATAAATGGTCACATCTTATCGTGAAATGTGACCCATCTTTTGCACCATCATGCATCTCAGGAATAACACATACAATGTTACTTTTGCTATTAAAGAAAGTTGGAAAGAGGCAATAACACACGGTGTTGACAAGCCGCTCATAATACCTCTCCCTCAAAAACAACAGAATAATGACTTTACCAACCAGTCACATCTCATGTGTATCAATGTGTGTAGTTATTTTTAAGCAGTATTCCTTCATTGGTCAAATAATTGCTATTATTGATTTAAAAAAAGCACATAGTAGCAGTAAAATGACATTGGTCCAGAAACAGACGTTGTTTGGACAGTCTACAGCCTATTTTCCACCAAAATACCATCAATTTGCTTATGCATATGCTATATGTTTCAATGTAGCTGCTCCTCCACCTGCATGCTGTCAGATTTGAGGGGGGCTGTGTCCAAACATTTAAGTACATTTTTCAAAAAACAACAATACAAATAATATCTGCAATGATGATGCAGTGATGCTGTGCCGAGGTGAGATAGTAGTATGGGTTGAAGCTTTTCTCTCAAGAGTTCTGTTTTTATTCTTCACACAAGTTATTTTGTCACTTTCCATTTCCATGAATTTCGTCAGACACAATGTGCACCGTTATCTGTACCATTCATTACGTTAAGACTACAAAGATCCACAAAGGTTAGAGGGTTCTTGGAGGCAGATTGGGGAGGCAGATTGGGGAGGCATTGGGATGCAGCCATGAGGATACTATGCTATTTGTTATTTATTATTTATATGCTGTCTAAATTATCCAACATGCAACATTGATAAAGGAATACATGGAGAAAATCCCCTTTTGAACAGAAAAGAGATCACGCATTCTCAGTAGAATCAGCATGGCGGCTCTCCCTGGACAGAACTGGGCCGTGTTTCACACCTCTGAAGGCACACAGAAGGCTTCCCCCAGGTTCAAAGACCTCGGAGCAGTCAATGAGAGCCTCACAACACCCTAATGAGGATTAATACCTTACACAGAGGAAGCATATGGCACAAATATCAGGCCCCGCGGGATATGGACTAAATATGACAAGCCCAAAGACTTTTGGGCCCACAAGGATCACGAAGAGGGATGTCAAAGGTTTGGCAATTGAGGAAGTGTGTTGGGGGTGATACAGTATATGTAAAAATATAGGAAACCTATAGCAACCCATTAATATTAATTCATACTGCACATGGGTTAAATAAATAGGAATGATTTAAAAAAAGTGCATCACTTTAAAACAGAAAATAATTCATTTCACCAAAAAAGTATTAGATCATGAGCTAGTTAAATACATGAAAATAAAAAAGGCTTGTAAATGTTGCTTTAACTTCTTTTTGTCTTTTACTTTGTTTACTGCTTCGGACAAAGGACTTGTCTCTGTACTTGTCTTGTTAGATTTTAGTGCTGCGTTCAATACTGTGACTATCACATTCTATAACTGAGACTGGACCATCCATGCACCCTAAAGTTAGTCATGGTGTTCCACAAGTCTCTATGTTTGGACCAATTCTATTCACCTTATATATGCTTCCTTTAGGCAGTATTATTCGGAAACACTCCATTAACTTTCACTGTTATGTGGATGATTCCCAAATATATCTATTGATCAAGCCAGATGAAACCAGTCAGTTAGCTAAACTTTAAGCATTCATTAAGGAAATAAAAAATCCTGGATGATTTACAATTTCCTAATTTTAAACTCAGACAAAACTGAAGTTATTGTACTGGGCCCCAAACACCTCCAAAGCTTGTTATTATGTTAAAATATAGCTTCTTTGGATACTTTGATCAGGATATATCCTTTATATGTGAAAAAGGCAGTGAAGAACATCCTTTTTTACCTGCATAACATGGCAGAAATTAGGCCCATTCTGTCTCAAAATGTTGCAGAGAAACTAGTCCATGCATTTGTTACTTTGAGGCTGGTCCTTATTATCAGGTAGTTCAAACAAGTCCCTTAAGACTCTCCAGCTGATCCAGAGTGCTGCAGCACATGTTCTGACAAGAACTAAGAAAAGAGATCATATTTCTCCTGTATTTGTTTCTCTGCATTGTCTTTCTGTGAAATCCAGGATTGAATTTAAAATCCTTCTCCTGACCTATAAAGCTCTTAATGGTGTGGCACCATCATATGTAACGGTAAAGAGCTCAGAATACCTTGCTATCCCACTAGAGCACTACACCCCCAGAATTCAGAGTTGGTTGTGGTTCCTACAGTCTCTAAAAGTAGAATGGGAGCCAGAGACTTCAGCTATCAGGCTCTGCTCCAGTGGAACCAGCTTCAGTCTATAAATGCAATTTTATTTAATTATTTTTATATTGGTTTTACTGTTCATGCTGTGGCTTATTTGACTTTAACTGTTTAAAAATAGTTTTTTTTGTTTTTTTTTAAATTGTAAATTCAGAATCAGAAGATGCTTTGAAGATTGATGTTGTTTATGAAAATTACTTTTTTAAGAATTATTTTTGGGCTTTTCCCTTTATTAGTGACAGTGGATAGACAGTGGATGTGTGTGTGTGTGTGTGTGTGTGTGTGTGTGCGCATTGGCACAAAAGCTCACAATGAGCTGGAGCCAGACAATGAAATCCATTGTTAGAGGAAAAATTACTTCCAAGTTTCCCCTCATGATTTGCCCCTGGTCTCCCTGAAGCCTGCAGAGGTCCAGGGAGGTCAGGAGTCTGAGCAGCCCTGTTGCTGGCTCTGCCTTCTAGCTGGCCGAGACCAAACTGATGCTGCAGAGGACGCCGTTTGCAATGCAACATCACACCGTCACATGGCAAGTGAAACTGGCCGTGACAAAGCCTGAAAATAAATACACTGACCTCACATGGTGGAAGGACATTGCCTTGGTTACGTGTGTGTTTTGGCATGGATGTTGGCAGTCTTGCTCTACCGCTCATTTACGCACCTGGACGACTCTAGAGGACACCAGGACTGGTGCGGTGGTCAGCCAAAGCTTTGACCCGTGGTGCTGCCTGTGCTCCCCTCAGACTCAGCTGCACTGCGTTCCCCATGCACGGCGACTGTCTATGCTAGCTGTCTAGGCAATGGTCCAATAGATGTTGGTGTTAAAGCAGAGCGGAGCCCAGGCAATTCAGTAAAGGTAGGTGTAAACATGATACATCGGTCCAATGGTGCTGTGATTTTAACCTGTATTTACACCTGCCAGGTCTGCTTCTTTCCCTCACACTCACTTTGTAGCACACAGTGATATAGCCATTGTTTTATAGTTTGCAGTTTTCACCGGAGCAGTTGGAGGCTTATTGTATTGTTATGAAGGAGAACTCTGTCATATCCCAGATTGTGATCCTGGGGAACCAAACCAGCGATCGTTTGATCAGATACTACCTAATCTCCAAGCTTCTGTTGCTTTAGGAAATTAAAATTGATGCATTATACAGCAATTCTCCTATAAGCTCTTTCTGGCTGACAAATATTACTCCAGCACATGCAAATAACACTTGGGGTACACAGCCTGCAATCTGAGAATGTTCGATGGTAAACTTTTCCAATTAGAGGCAGACAGGTGAAACAATGAGCCCTCCTGACTGATGGAAACGTAGCACTACGACGCAGCTGTCATAAACTACGTTGTGTATTAATTGTGTTTCTGTCACACACAAATCAATTACAAGCATCGCGGATGAGGCTGTGGGGTCCACTCCCCTTTCCTCTCATTGTGTCACATTTCATTTCATTTCACCAAACATTTAAATAGGTGCTGCGCTTGTTGTCTTTGCAGCTTTAGATTACTGTCATTCTGCCAAACGAGCACAACAAATGCACTCTCCTCCCAGTCCCGTCCAACCCAAGCTGTGTTTCACATCGACACAAACTCAATTATTGTGGGTAATTACAAGTATCTTGGGGTGTTTGAGTGGAGGCTGAATTACAATAGCTGCAAAAAATGGATTAAATTGCTTGATGGGAGGAGAAGGGGCCGTTAAACCGTCTCTCAGCTTCAATTGGCCTAGTGTCTCTTAAGCTACTGGCGTGGCCAGTGGTTGGTGGTTTATTGGCAGTGTCTTAGCGGTCAGTTTGAACAAATATCTCTTAACTTCTTCCCCCCCATGAGGCATAAGAAAAGCCAGTGTGGGGGAGATCAGCCGCCTGCTTTAGGGCCATGGCCATATTGGAATCCAAATGTGCACCCTCAGTACACACTCAGCCCTCACAAACTGTAGTCCTACATATCTTACCATCATATCTGCAATGACAATAAAATGCGTCATATGGACTTTAAATAACACTCGTTTAAATGTATGTGAATGCTCTAGATGCAGATGGCTTGGAGCCCAGCATGGAGCAAACAGTTGGGGCAGCGTGTAATTTAGCGTCAGAAATCCCCCTTCAGTGTCTGTATGGAACGCACTGGGCAGAGCAGCATCATTAAGTGACTGTAAAGAGTAGTATGACAGTCCGAAAATCTGCATATGGAGGTAGGTTGGGGGGGGGGCTGGACGTTAACCCTGGAGACCGGGGTTCATGTCCCGTTCTTGTCCTGCGTGTCACTGAAAGGTACATGTTGTGACCCCACCAACCATCTTTTCCTAAACCTAACTGTCCCGTTCTTGTGCTGCATTTCAATTAAATGTACGTCCCAGTGACGCCGAAAGTCCCAACCCAGAGTGTCTAAAAATGACGCTAAAGGAGCCTTTTTGTGTCAGTAACAAGCCTGACCAAGCGTGGCTTTTTGACGCATCAGGAATGTGTTGATTTTGGAGGAATGTGGGTCTGAAGAAAGTGCTGAAAAAAAAGGTCTCAGAACTACGCCTGTTTCTGGAGCAACGCTTTTGTGATTTAATCCATAAGAACAAACTAAATTCTTGCACCAAATGTGCAGCAATAAGGGAATAATGCTTAAAATGTAAATGGATTATTTGATTAAACACTGCATTTATCCACAAATTCATTTGAGTGCTTCTTCCAGTATCTGTTGTTCACAGCTGCTTTATACTGTCGGAAAAGCTTCTCCTTCAGTTTATTAAATCCCTTCAGCCATCTGAAGGCAGCGGGACGGATACATTGATAAATCTGCAGCCTCTGATTGGAGAAGTGCTGTGTCAGAGCACAGTGCCTTTATGCTCAGCCGTCTACTGTGTTTACCTTCATTAAGTCACGTGCAAATGACACCAGGCTGCTACAGAATAACCGCACACACTCTGACATGCATTAGTGGCAGATTGATTAGAAGTCAGTACTCTGCAGATCCGTGCTGCTGCATGTTCACACCGTGTCACTCTGCACCATCAACAATAATATCATTTCATGGAGAAACATTTTTGCCTCTGCATCTCCTCAAGCTGTTCCTCATACTGTCCTTTTTTTTAATTATTGAATGTCCCCCTGCATATGAGAGTATATCATTTGAGGGACATTTCACTTAGCGTGATTGCTTCTACACTTTCTTTCAAATAATTCATCTCTAGAGTGTTTATATAACAGTTATTGTGGAGCTCATAGATGCTCAATAATAAAAGCCTGCTGAACCTTTACAAAACATCTCATCAGTGACGAGGAGGATGGAGAGATGAACGCGTGACTTGACGAACACATTCTCACTTCCAATGTGTCAACAGGTGCCTTACGTGTTTGTCACTGACGCAAAAAAAGTCTCATTTGGCGTCAAATTAACACGGTCAGGATGCTTTTTGACGCTCTGGGTCGGGACGAATGTGTAAATGAAATGCGGCACAAGAACGGGAAAGTTTAGGAAAAGATGGTGGGTGGGGTTACAACATGTACATTTCAGTGACACACAGGACAAGAACGGGACATGAACCCTGGTTTCCTGGGTGAAAGTCCTGTGTTGTTTGCCCCATCCACCCCCCCAACCTGCATCCCTCCCTACGCAGATATTTCCTACTACTCTGTACTGTTGTCGTACATCATCTTACAGGAAGTCAGGGCTTACTAGAAACAAGTACATAGTGCTGTCCATAGTGCTTTGTGTGTAAATCCATAAATTCATTTGTTGGTGTCCACTGCTCCAACACTTTTTGAGACCTCCTCCTTCTGTTGCCTGAAATCACTAATAGGACACAATGACGTGATGCAATTGCAAAAGTGGCATTCTGTATATGTAACATCTGCTCTGAAAAGCTGGACTATTAAAAACTTCAAACAGATTGAAAAACTGGACTATAATGAAGATAAAAAAGTTTGCATATACCTGCAGGTTTTAACCAGGACTTTAAAGTGTAAGGCTTTCATTACATATTGCAGAAACATTTGCTTATCTGAATATTTCAGCTTAACAGATTTTTATTGCTACAACTTCAAAAGACGATGGAGGAAATGTTCACAGAGCTCTGTGTGGAAAACAGGTTACAATTAGGTCAGTGTGCTGGAATAAAAAACCCTGAGGGTGAGTTTTCTTTTGAGACTGCTGCACCGCACCACTTCTCATGCAAAGCCTCCTCTGTTAGGAAATGGCAATAGATTAATACACTATTAGAGTATAATAATGATTTATTGTATAATTCAAAGGGATGGTTTAGCTCTTCTAATAGCCCTTTATGGTTTGTGAACAATGTTAAATTCACAAAAAATAACTGAAGATGCCACAAAAGAGTTGCTAAAATGCAGTTAAGCAGTCAAATGTGCAATCAAGCAGAACAAAGAAGCATGCCCATGAATGAATTATACTCCCATTACAAACCGCTCATTCTAAGCCCACTTTCAGTCACCATCCGGCTCGTCAGGCTTATCATTCCATCTGTCTGTCAAACCCAAACGCACGAGGCGAGGAAAAACACCTCGGAGCTAACTGCCTGTTTTACGAGCTCCTGCTTTACTTCTTCGCAGCAGCTCACCTTGCTGTAGTCTTACATCTACAGACCTTCCTCCACAGCGTTGCAGCGGAAGGTCTGGCTAGTCCACACAGCATTCCTGGTTTATTGGCATTTCTTTAAACCAATCACAATCGTCTTGGGCGGTGCTAAGCTCCGGACAGAGCCACGGTGCCTCTGCTGAATAGTTTTGTGAAGGAACTTGTTTTGGTGGAACATGTGCACATAGAGGAGGCAAGCCATGGCTGTTCAATTTCCTGAATCCACTAGAGTTTAGAATGCAAACACAAAGAAAGCGGAAGATGAGGGAAATCCGGATGAAAATGAGGGACATCTGGCGGAACTGTAACTATCTCGTAAATGAAACGTCGTCGATATAGAGACTACCACTCCTTCAGCAGGAAGCAGACGAAAAGTATTTTAATGTGAGAGGCACATGCAACGAGCAGTCAGCTGATTAGAATTCAGCCGGTGAGATCATTATCACACAACCCCATGCACACAGCATGATATAGATACAGTATATGACCGCATGCACATATACATGTAGATATATGTAGTACATACACATATATTGAGCTCTCAAATTTCAACTTAAATTACCTTTTCTGCTAGGATCTAATTAAATTCCTGGTAAAGCAAAAATAAGTGTGTTCTAAGTCTGTCCCACAGGAAAGTGTGTTTTTAACCAGTGGTTAATGACATCTGAAGAATAGTCCATGTGAATTTAAGAGTTGCTATTTCTGTACTTACAAAAACCTGTACAGCTGCGTAACTGCGCTTCTGTGGCCACTTTTCAGACACAATTATTTTAAGGGATGTAGCTAGTTAGCTATGATGAAAGATGACGTCCCAATCTTATTTCAACCTCCAACGCTTGGATCCATTGATTGTTTTCCCAAGGGCCGTTACAGCAGTGAATCATAATCAGTTCAATTCAATCATTTTTCTTCAACACTCTTGAAATTTTGTTCCATGTTTTAAGCTCAATGTTCTCATGATGTTTTTTTTCCCCAAAAGGCATACATATATACATATCCATATGGTGCTGTGTCTTCCTGCAGTATTTCATGACTATCTTGCTGCAGAGGCACGTCCTGCTGTACACAAATTCCAGAGGCAACAGCAGTGCTGTAGACAAACCGCAGCAGCAGCAGGAGCTACAGAGGCCTGACCCACTTTTAGAGCTGACTAGCACTGAAGTATTTGCTCCTTAGCTGGGTGGGAAGGAGGGTTACTGGACCAAGAAACAAACATCTTCTGTAGCACAACAATATCACCTCAGGTCAAAACTACACACACACACACGCACACACACACACACAGATTTACCCCTACATTTCCATCCTGGCATGGAAAACGCCAGGTTATCAGGCAGTCTTGCGAGGTCGTCCGGCAGAGTGCTCTTTGAAGAGACAACCCTGTCATAACCCTTGTCACTGCTGTGAGCTAAACATTAATGCAGGCTTGTCCAGTACCCAGCAGTCACCTGTGCTGTTTTTCACCTTTTTCTTCCTCTTTCTTTTCTCTTTTTCTTCTTTTCCAGCCTTGTGTTAAAGAGCTTTGTCCACAAAATAAGTATTGTGATAATAAATGGCACAACATGTTTCTCATTTAAAATCTAATCTAAAGGAGGTGGACACAAATTATCCAGCCTAATTGAAAAACTAAAAGCAATAAAACAGCTCTCTGCAACCTTAATGTGATTCTTGAATGGGTTGGGGATGAGGGGCTTGGAGTTGGGCAATATGAATGGTTGTGATGTGGCTTCAGTAACCTTCCTCTTTGTGCTACACAGAGCTCTTGAAACCCCACCTGGAGACACATTGTCTGAGAGCAAAGCTACGAGTGAGCAGTGTGCTGTAGTGTCAGAATAATTGTGACTAATAAAACTAGAAAACCATTTTCTGAAGAAAGTTAATGTATTCTCACAACATTCAGAGTTTTATTTTAATTTGTTATATATGTATATATATTTTTTTTAATCTGCGAAAAATCACCTTACCAATTACCACATTACCAATTATCTCTCTGTCTCTTTCTCTCTCTCTTACTCCCAAGCGGCCAAAACAGATGGACATCCACCAAGAGTCGGGTTCTGTCCGAGGTTTCTGCCTGTTTAAAGGAAGTTTTTCCTCGCCAAAGACGCACCAAATACTTGCTCTTGTGGGTCTCTGTAAATTATATTGTTGTCTAGACTGACTCTATCTCTAAAGTGTCCTGAGATAATTTATGTAGCTCAGCGTAAATTCTTTCAGGAAGACCTAATTTAATTAATGCTCTCTTCCTAAATGGAAAAAGCCGGTGGAGGTATTCACCTTCCTGCTTAACCAATCAGAATTGTACACAAATTGCAAGGGCCAATCAAAGAGTCACAACCCTGCTTTTAAAAATCTGTTTCTCCCTGTGCTGTTCAGTTGTTGTTGCAGGCAAAGAGTCTAACCCTCCACCCGTCCTTCCACCTCCAGTCATCTACTCCAGCTGAGCGGTCCGGAGCCTTCTTGGTCTGGTCTTCGGGCTCCTTCATCGCCACCACCGGTGTCTAGATTCCATCAGGGGGTCTGATGGTTCTTTACCCCTATATATATAGATATATGAAATATTTCTATAACAATGGAGTCTAATTGCCAAAGACTTTGTACATTTTATTGAGCTTTACAATAAACCTCATTTACATATCTGCAAACATGACTCTCCTGATTTAATTGTTAACACTATCAATACAATTGACAAAATAAAGTGGAAATGTTAAGCGTAGAGGGAGAAACATTACTGTATTGTAAAATCACATGGTATACCATCAGATATTAAACATACTAAGTTCAAATGCATCCGTCTCTGAGAACGCTTAAGCAAGTATGTTCTCCTTTCAAAATTTCCATTCCAGTCTGGAATGTCTGTTTTAGATTTGGTCTGTGTGTTGTGGTCAACTGGCCATTTTGAACCCCCAGCCGGGTTTCCAAACCTAGAAACACAAATGGTAGCAGCACGAAAAAATGGTGGATCAACAGAGCTGGATTCTACCAGACCTAAAAAAACTACATGCATGACCACTAACCAGAGAGACATGGGAAAACATAGGTAAACATTGGAGAGATATATTTAAAAGATGGGGACCGTTTAGAGCCCAAATGGCAAGTTAGCTAATTTCCTCCGCCTTTAAGCATCACACATTTTTTACAGTTACTTGTAAGGATGGGCATTTTTTTGTCATTTCAATTTGGTTTCTAGGATCAAATCATTATAGACAGGGTGCGATTTGTGAAATACCAGAGTGGTTGATGTTTTTTGACCATGCAACAAAACATGCAAGCATTAAATCCCCCTTTCAATACCAATAGGTATATTGCCACCAAAGCACTGAATATATGCACTTCTATATTCAAAGGAAAATAATCTTGAAAGCTGATAGCTCAACGTCGTGTCAACATAAAACACAATGCTTTCAAACCAGAGAGTGGAGTTCACTTCAAAAACAAATACCTTCACCCAACAACACATATTTTATTCATCCACAAAGTTATCATCATTTTGGAAGAAAGGGTGAATGGATATTTGTTTTTTATTGTTAACAGGGTTTGGAAAGGCCGGCAGTCACTGAACCCCAACTGCAAAGAGTGTTTTTCAGGGCAGTAGGCTTTTGTTTTTGGGATAACAGGCTTTGGCTACCGTCAATGATAGATATACAGTATGGTTGCCATGTACAGTATATCTATGACTATCTACATGTATGACCGCAAGCATGAGCAACATTGACGTTGTGTGATGTTGGGTTCAGTGTTCTCGTTCTCAACCTGGCAACCCATGTGAGCCTCAGGGGGATGTCAACTTTGTCCAATATGAATTTGTACTGTAGTACCCATTTTAAATGCTGTCAGTATTAAACCGCTTCACATGATCCATTGTAAAATCACTCTGCGCTGGCCATTCCATTGTTTTCCTAGAGGTAGAAGGGTGGCATAAAACAGTTCTATGGGTGCCACCCTACTAGGCAGAACAGCACCCTTAGTGTCGAGCACCTCTTGGGCCGACGGGCGTTGAGCTCAAACTTAGAATTATTACAACTTTGACATGGAACTGGAAGTGTTGGGAAGCTCCGGAAGCCTGTATGTGGACCTTTTGTTAAGAATTAATTTCCGTGCAGATCCATCCCCATGACAACCAAAAGAGATTGCATTTTGCTTGGCAGATTTCTCACTGTTCTTAAGGTTTGTTTGGAAGATGATAGTCTGCCTTAGATTTTGGACTGCCGTAGTTCAGCCAAAACTGAACTAACAGAAATTGCAGTTCTTGAAATCAGCTATTCCAAATGATGAAACATCGCCTAAATAGAGCATAACTGAGCATGGATGGTGGTAAACTGAATTTTAATAGAATGTGGTTCTGGTTGAAAAGAGATGCAGAGCTTTTAATCATTGCCAAATCTCCAGGCAGACAAGGAAAAAAAAGAAGAGGAGGGGGGCACTTTTTGATCTCCTAGAGAGGCCTGGATCCTTGGACACAATAAGCTGACCCTCACCATTCTGCGCCTCCATAATTCCATTGAGACCCAGCAAATGTGTCTCTCAAAACTGGCCTTTCTCAGACACTTTTAGACAGTGGATAGAAAGAGAAATCTACAGGCTAATTATCCCTGACCTGGGTGGATTTGGAGGACCTGCCAGGGATCTTCTGATTGGTCCTCTCAACGATTGTCAAGACCAGGATTAGTGAGGACAGTAAGGGAGGTTGACAAACCCCTGCGGTGAACCAGTCAGACCTCCACCCCATCACACAAGAGCACAAATAGGCCTATTTATCAGGGTGCAGATGGAAATGCCTGCAGAGAGGGCCCAGTGTGGGATGTGGTGACCTATTATTCTTTTGTTGAAAGATGGCAGTGGTGGGGAAGAGTGAAGGGGGATTTCATCTTTTTCTAAGGCACCCTTGCATGCCTCAGAGTAGAGTGTGATCTAACACTAACTCCAGCTGAGTGTTTGATAGGAGAGGCGTTCAAAGGTACAAAATACTACCTGTGACTTATCTAAGACTGGCTTCATCCAGTTTTGGGCTCTGAGTGGACCTGACAGAAACTGGAGCTGCGTGTCTGAACATACACAAAGGAGCAGACATTCCATTTTGGAGAAGGAAAAAAGGTTCATGGTGCATTTCACAGCCCAACTTGAACTTTTTTTTTTAGAGGGGAATCTAAAGCTGTCCACACCAACATGATGAGGCCAGAAATTCCACCTTATTTTCGCCTCATTTTCGCCCTACTTTCCGTTACCTTCCGCTTTCTTTGTGTTGGCACGTTAATCCCAGGTGGATTTCTGAGGACTATGGTTAACTGCTCCTCAGATCTCTGCAGGGTAAATCCAAACAGATAGCTAGACTATCTGTCCAATCTGAGGACTATGGTTACCTGGTCCTCAGATCTCTGCAGGGTAAATCCAGACAGCTAGCTAGACTATCTGTCCAATCTGAGGACTATGGTTACCTGGTCCTCAGATCTCTGCAGGGTAAATCCAGACAGCCAGCTAGACTATCTGTCCAATCTGAGGACTATGGTTACCTGGTCCTCAGATCTCTGCAGGGTAAATCCAAACAGATAGCTAGACTATCTGTCCAATCTGAGTTTCCTGACTAAAACAATGAGTGTGTCCGGTGCCCAGCGCCGCTCAAGACAATTGTGGTTATTTAAAGAAATGCCAAAAAACCACTGCACGTTTTTCTCCCATCGCAGAATGTAATGTGGACTAGCCAGACCTTCCTCCACAGCGTTGTGGTGGAAGGCCTGGACATGTGAGACTAGTAAAGATGAAACAAGGGGCCCTGTTTGATTTTGAGAGAAATGACAACTGCTAAAGGATAGTTGACCTTTATTACAATTTTGGTCTTTTTTTCATGAGTTTGGGTGTCATCTCAAGTGAACTGAGGGAATGTCTCAACATTGCTAAAAATAAATTGAGCAAGAAACGCAAGCGATCAGACAAACTATTGCATTTTCATCCAAACTGTACATTCTACATACATTGTAATACTGTACAAAATATTACAGAAAGGAAAGCTGTGATGCGTGTTACTTATTCTAGGACAGCGCTATCCTGCAGTTATCCTTATTATTTTAATGCAGGCTTTCTGTACCTTAAATGTGCTGTTCTGTGGATTGCCTCCAAATTGCTCTTACAGCTCCTCTGGACTTTTTGCATTGATGTTGCCATGTTCCTAGATTTTAGAAATGACTTAAGTGAATACAATTTAACACACCATTTTGAAATGTTGGAGAAAACTACAGAAATGAGACCCAAGTTGTAATGAACTGTAATGATCCTATAATATGTACGGTTGCCAGAATGCTTCAAGTCAGTAATTTGATATTTAGAATGTGTAATTTGAATTGGACAGCTTGATTACTGTGAGATTAAATGTTTTATGTCCCTTCAGGTTGAATAAAAACTATATGTTTATCTTCATACAAACCTGAGACAATTGACCTTTTGGACAGTCTGTGTGATGTCTGGTGCTCAGGTGTTCAAGGGCTTTGGGTATTGGCCAGCCTCCATTAGTAGACGTCCCCGTCCCAGTCTGCAGAGCTCCTCAGAGCCCCAGCAGGGTAATGAGTACCGTCCTTAGAGTAGCGGGTTAATGTGTTTTTATTGCCGTGGTGAAGCTAATAGAGTTGTGATGACTCCACACCTGCCACAGGCAGACGTGTGGGGTGGGGGGGTGGGGGGTGGGGGGGAGAAAAGCCACCGTGAAGTCTCCCACAAAGCCCAGGGCTGTCTGTGGGCTAGAGTGCAGTTGACAGATAAAGCATTTGACAGTGACACATTGCTGTGGGATGGCAACAAAAATGACTAGAATTTTAAAGCAGACATTGTCTCTTCCCACTTGCCTCTCCCTCTCTCTGCCCTCCATGCCAGTTTCTTTTAGTCATTTGTGCTCTCGCTTGACTTCTACATAAATGAGTGGGGAAGAGAGGAAACTGCAGAGACTCAGACATTAAGGGTCTGTCTCTGTGAATTATCCCTTCCGTATTTCCTTTCACAAACATCATTTGGCTGTTTTGTCTTTCACGGACGACTACTTTTCACTCATCCACCCTCCATAAATTCTTTAATTATTGATCATTACATTATCCTAGAATGCTCTTCATTAAGGTTATATCCTAATATCCTATTGTTAAAAATCCTAACACCACTTTCAACAAAGTAATACCACAAATTAAAAGACTACAGTTAGCCATAACGTAATTCTAATCCAGACAGTCGTACTGAGGGTTGGAAAGGTTCACAGTGTCATCTGCTACACAACAATGAACACCTGCTTTCAATGATACCAGAGAGCTAAAGCTCCATTCTAATCTCATTACTATTTCTTTCTGTTGGATCACATTTGTTCCAAAATCCATCCATATGCAGTTAGAGACACATTTAATTCTAATTTTGAGGCCTCATTGTGAAGCCTGTTAACACATTGTACCACCACTATCAACTTTTAGCCTGATTCAAGATGGCACACTTACCATTTCTAGAATTAGATTACTTGGCTTTTTTTAGAAATACATGGTTCACACAGGACAGCAACTCTACAAACATATGATGATTTTATAGAATATGATGCATTGCTGTAGATTAAACAGTATATAAACAAGTTAAAGTGAGCACAACCTTAAGGAACTACAGCAGGAGCTCAACATGTATCCAGAACTGTCATATAGGTTATAATCACCAAACACTGACAGGGAACATTTGAATGCACACGCAATACGTTACTTTATCATAATTGAAGTACATTGTTCTGCAAATACTTCATACTTTTAGCAGTTTTCTGTGTTTTAGGTGTTGGTTTGGGCCCAGCTGGAAGTACATCTCACCCCCACGGCCTTCGCCTTAAGGTTTTTAACCAATAGCGAAGCCCATAAGAGGGCTGAGCACATAGTCATAGAAATAGTAGTTACTTGGATGTAACAGGATGTAACTGTAAGTGTCAAAGGGAGGCAAGCAGCACATGTGCTGGGGCTTTACAAGGGGTGGGGACCTTAGGGTGCTACCCCTTGATTGGTCGAGTGTGGAAAGTGTCCATTGATCTACACTCAACTTTGTGGCCGTTTTTAGTGCACCATCCGGGTACTTAAGTGCACTTCATTTGACCGCACTTCGACAATGTGAACGCAATATGTACTCAAATAGTTAGTATTTAGTACAGAAGTGCGCGATTTGAGACACAGCCCATGAGCCGTGCTATGTAGCGTTGTTTGGACGATTGGGTCCCGGTGAAATAATATGTTGTCTTCTACAAGTTAGGGCATCATTTCGGCCCCTATTTTGAATTAAACAATACAGACAGTACAACATATTTCTTATACATAACCACTTGCAAGACCCTAATTATGATAATGATACATTAACCATAACCACAATTATACTGTAGATTACAAAAAAAGCAAAAAAAACACAACAAACAGCGGAACCATATTGAGCATGTGAACAGTTAGTATTGTTACAGGCTGTGATTACCCCCACAGGTTCAGGTGTTCTCAGCGGATTAGACTTCTGGTCAGGTTGCAGGAGGTACTGATACCAGACAAAGCGGTTTCTTTCAGTTTTCACAAAAAAATTTAGTAGAAGAAATAACAAAACCTTTGGGAATCCGGCTGATGTAAACATAAGTGAAAGCATCACTGGTTACCTTTAACTCAACATACAAGTACAGTATGTTGCACACAACATAAAACATTATTATTAACACACACAACATTATGTAACCAGATTATGACATAGACAGCAGCAGCAGCCCTTATGATGCATTATGCAACTAACAATAACATGTTTTTGTCGTCACGTTACACAAAGAATTGCTTAATGTTGGTGTGTTTACTTGCCCTCTCCCTGCATTGTCTACTTTGACATGAAGTCCTACATTTCCCAGAATGACTTCTGACTGCACCCACAGGCACTCTCTTTGATCCAGTGGAGACAAAAGCATAGTAAGTTTCATCAGTTTAACAAAGTCAGAGAGGAGACAGCAATGCCTTGAAGTGTTTAGAAAAAAGAAGAAAAAAAATTCATATATCTAATGCTGTTTTGTAAGAGCAGCACAATGTTTGGGGTTGGAATTTGTCTTTACCTTCAGCAGTGTGCAGGTGCCTGTGGAAAACACACGTTGGATGTCAGATTAGTTGTAATTCCATTTCAGCCCCGCCAAATAAGCCCTGTATGACAAATCACTCAATGGTTGCATGACAGTTTGACACGGCACCAAAGCAATGGGAGTTTTCAGCGAAAAAGTTTCTCTTGCCAAAATGTAATCAGTTTGGAATTTCATTTAATCCCCAATTCATAGGGCGAATAGTAATATGGCTTTTCCTTAATCATTGTGTCTCCAGCAGAGTTCAATAGCATGCTACATTCCTCCTCCCGACGTCTCAGCCTGTGTGCACAGAAAAGCCTTTCATTCCCCGTCACATCACTCTGACAACAGTATAAAATGCATGGAACATCTAAGCACAGCCCAGCAGCCCTACACTGTGTTGGTTCAGCCCCAACAATAATCCACCTCAGATCCTCCTAATTCTGTTAAAACAACAGATCAAGGCAGCCACGTCTGACGGCAAGATTTCTACAGCTTATCTTCCACCTTTCCAGTCATAGATGAGATATATTGTTCTCTATTCTGGATTGTTTAATTATGTACTGCGTATATGTGTGTCAATACTCATGTAAAGAGTCTGCAAGAATGGTGCTCCATTATTTTCTTGTTTTATTTTGGCAATGTCTTTAAGCACTCACTGCATAGTCTCGCATTGCCAGACCTTCCTGCACAGTGCTGTCGAGGAAGGTCTAGCTAGTCCACACAACATTCCTGGATGGGAGAAAAACCTGCTCTGGTTTATTGGCATTTTTTTAAACCAATCACAATCGTCTTGGCGGTGCTAAGCTTCCACAGTGCTTCTGTTAAAAAGTAGTTTTAGTCATGCAACAGAAAACTAAGATTGGACAGATAGTCTAGCTAGCTGAAATACATTTAGACACAGATACCTCATAACCTGGACAAATAAAACCAAAACTATCTGCATGCAGCGTAATAATGTATCAATCTGCGATAGTGTCATAACAGGAATTCTTTAAGAAGCTTTTGCAGATTGTTACAGTAAAATTACTTGAGTGGCATCTACAGCTTTCTTTGACACTGATCTGCAAACAGTGAATCTGACATTGCAGCAGACTAACATGACCTCTGTGTAACTCCTCCTCAACACACACACGCACGCACGCACACACGCACACACACACACACACACACACACACACACACACACACACACACACACACACACACACACCTTGCCTGTGTTTAGTAATGAAATCAACCTGCATGTGCCCTGTTGGTTTAACTGATTGCATTCATATTTTGATTCCAAGCTGCTGCATCCTGGCTTGTCTCCCCTGGTGGAAGTGTTGTTATTGTATGTATTCAGTCCCGGAGGGTCCTGGATCCCCTTCATGCTGTTTCCATCATGCCCTGCCTTCATAAGCTGGGCCTCAGTACTGAATAGCTCCCCATTGAACATGCTGTGGTCAAACAGAAAAGCTGGCCATTTATCTGTGTTTGCTCTGAAATCCAGCACTGTTCAGAACCTCCTCTCCTCTGAAAGTGGGATTATTTCTCCTAAGGGGCCGCTAAGTCTCTAAACCCCAATTACCGTGCTACCATTTGATTTATGGGTTTATTTTTAATGACACATTAAAATGCAATTAGCATCTGTATCCAGAACAAACTGTGTGCATCCAATGCAGGACTTTCGTAGAAAAAAAACATCTACAACAGCCTCTTTGGCACACTAGCTTTGCAGTATTTTAGCACTAGTTTTAAATGATCAAGCTCTGCCTTTAGTCATTTAAAACCACATATATTGAACTCTTAAACAGTGGAGCAGAGAAGTTCTTCATGAGAGTACTTACAGACTGCAAACTAAAAAAAAGAGTCCAGACTAAATTGCTCAATTTCTTTGATTTGCTCATGCTTTACTTTCCCCAGTAAAACGGCCACATCCAAAAACTCTTCCGAGCCCTGATCTCAGGACCTGTCTCTGGATATAATTTGCCTGAAAACACTCTCAGTCAACACTGTGGCTGACCTACACAGCACAGTCGATGACGGTGTGCTTTAGGAAGTCAGCTTTAGACATGTCGAAAGGCATAAATAGCAGCGAGAGCAGCAGCTTGCATCACTGCATGCTGTGCCGCATGCTGATTGAGCTGCAAGTATTGTATTCTCATGAAAAATGGATTGGCTTTACACAGGCCAGCAGACAGACTATCTTTGATAATCTTCCTCCTCTATGGTTGAAGAGCAGTTTCATGGGCCTGTATCTAGCACTTTGATATCCGGGCTAGTTACATAACTTAAGCTAACTTAACTCCTGAGGAGTCAAGCTGTGTTACAGGACCTTAACACTCCAGAGCTTCACTTTAAAAAAAAAAAAAGATACTGTATTTTGGCATTTTTAGGCGTAGGGGGTCACCTCTTGGGGGTCACCTCTCTCTGCCCTTATTTCTTGTCAACTATAAGGGCAGAGAGAGGTGACCCCCAAGCTGTGGGGTATAGGATGTAGTCTAAATCCACAATGTTGCATTGTTCCGGTGCACACTGAAATTCGGCCGGATGTCCTTCTTCTTCGTCTTTCTCTGTGTTGGTGTTCTAACCTCCGGTGGATTTATGGGGTCTATGCTTCAGATCTCTGTAGGGAAAATCCAGACAGCTAGCTAGACTATCTGTCCAATCTGAGTTTTCTGTTGACGACTAAAACTACTTTTGAACGTACACACGTTCCACCAAAACAAGAACCCTTTCTAGAGGATATTTTGCAGAGGCACCGTGGCTCCGTCCGGAGCTTGGCCACAATTAAGATTGGTTTAAAGAAATGCCAATACACCAGAACACGTTTTTCTTTCATCTATGATTGCTGTGTGGACTAGCCAGACCTTCGTCCACACAATGTGAGACTGTAGGATGTGGTGTACATTGTCTTTGCTGCATCTACCTGGTTTTGCTAGCATGGTGCTCGTTACGCAGCAGAGAGGGCATGGAGTTCCAGCACTGATCATCAGACAGTGGCAGGTACATGTGTGTGGCTGAATGTGTGGTTGCTATTTTAATTAAAGATGAGTTGTACCTCAGAAGTTACCTACTTAAAAAAATATACAATCAGATATGGGAACAAATAGAACATGTTGCAACTGCCTAAATTGCTGGAAGCCACTATCATTAATGCCAAACTGTAAATCATTTTTAGACAGCCTGCATATCTTGGTGAATATAACTGCCAACAATACCTTTTTAACTTGATTCAGCCATGCCAGCCCACATTACATCACTGTAGAAATATGTACTTTACTGTTGCTTTATTTTGTTTTCTATCTGATCAAGTTCTTGGTTTGGGTTGACAAAAAAGTTGCCTTCTGTTTTTGTGCGGAATTTTAACTAAAAGAGTTTAGCTAAAAATCTCAAAGCTTTGTTTTTATCTTAATATACTAGATTGGAGTAATGACTGAGTTTTGGGTATGGACCAATAATGGAAAAACAGAAACTATATGCACACAAGAATCCCAGTTAGTGAAGAAATCAGCAAGACAACAGCTTCATCTTAAGAATGATCCAAAACATTTGTTTTACAGTGTTGGGGCATCCTGAGCCGTGTTCTCTTTGAGTCTTTACATTCTCACAGTGTTCATCCCTACGGGTCCCAGTTGAGACCCTAACATGTAAGATCAGTTGGTTTTCTTTTATCTGTATATAAAGTTTCTCCTGTCTCACATCCCATCTGTACACAAGCTTGCAGTTTGACATAGAACAATATATTCTGCTTTCTAAGAAAAAGAACTGTTGTTTCCAAAAGAACCTTCCGATTGCATGAGGAATTTTTGAATATCTCCAAATATGACTTACAAAATCCCAAACAGCAAATTAAAACTTCATGTCTAAATTGAAGGAAAATAGTGGATATCAATGTCTGTGTGGCTTACTGTATTTACTGACTGTGTGGTTACAAATGTCTACACTGATGTGTTATGTTTCTGTGAACTGCAGAGAGCATGTGGCCACATCGATATCAGGTGAACACATAATTTCATAAAAATGAAGCTTATCATTCCTAAATGAGATATCCACCATGAGAAAAGAATTACAAAATAGCAGTATAGGTCACAATTAAAGTTGTGACTCAGCTCATGACCTTTGCTCTAGTTTTGAGCACTGATTGAGTGTGGTTAAGGCCTGAGCATGGTTTACACAGTGGCAGCTCCAAAATATAATAACAGTCAGGGTATATCAGAGATGCTTTGTTCTGACATACCGGGATAAAGATTCATTGTAAAATATAAGTGAAAGTTGATCATTGCCTTTTTAAAACTGTGCTTAACTCTAATTTAATAACATGATCACTGCTGGAATCTGAACTAAATTAAACAGTCAGATGAAATAATATTGTTATGCATGCATTAGAGTCTGTTATGACATAATGTTTCAAACATACAGTATATTAAAATCAGATTTGAAGGCATCTCGTCCAGTTTTTGCAACTGCACTATATTTAACAGTCACAGTGAAATGCAACAAACTATTTCATTGGTCAAGCCAGTCCGCAAGGAAATATACTGAGCTTTGAGTTTGACATAGTGGCCAAACCGTGGAATCCCAACCTCTGGGTACATCACATGATTCCCTCTGACCCAAAAAGATTTTTTCCCATAGACTTACACGGTAAAACAGACATCTGTAAATCAGTGGATATATTTTTTTTTAGTGTCACAATCCCGCAAAATAACTCAGCATGTGATCCATTAGGTCTGATAACATTTGGGAAGTCTAGAAGAGCTGCACAATTAAATCATTTAATCCCCATTTCAGTTAGCGGATAAGCCATTGTTGTCTATGGTTTCAGTGGTGCTGCACTAAGCTAAATGTAATTGCTACCTAATAACTCAGAGTAAGAATCATGATAACAAAGGCAACAGTAAAATTTGCACTAGATCTTGCTGACACTGTAGACCTGCTCTCACACACTCACACACAACTTCATATTTAAACCATGCTCTTGTCTGTGGTGAAACAGGTGGAATATGTTCTTCCATTTCAAAGGAACTCGGACGTTGTGAAGGAGGTGAGATTTCAATATGTGGAGGTAAGGAAACATGACTAAAGTATACTGTAATGCCTTGTCAAATCATGCAGGTAGAGTCAGCTGGAGTCACTTTTCATTTTAAATTTGCCTTGTTTTATTTAGAGAATAATGGAGCTTGAAGCTTAGGGGGCACATCATATCTTCATTTATGTTGATGAAGTTGGCTTCAATCTCTGTAAAGTGAGATGACGTGGAAGGAACCTCATTGGGGACAGGGCAACTATCACAGTTCCAGGACAGAGGGGTGCCAACATAACCATGTGTGCTGCCATCTAAAATGATGGTGTCCTAGGCCACATCCCCACTATTAGCCCATACAACACCGAGCGCCCTCAATAACATTCCAATACACTTCACAACAGGCTGATCCCACCTGAGGAGAGAGGGCTGTTGAGGCCTTTCATGCCACTCTTCGTCATTATCTGGGACAATGTGGCGTTCCACCGCTCTTGCCTTGTCAATGAGTGGTTAGCAGGATACCCTCGGATGCTAATGCAGTTCCTTCCATCAAATTTTGGAATCCCATAGAGGAGTTCTTCAGTGCTTAAAGGTGCAAGGTTTCTGATCACCGTCCTTATGGGCAGATGCCCTTGCTGAATCCAGTGACTGCTGCTGCCCAAGAAATAGGTGCAGAGAAATATAAAGGTTGGATAAAGCATGCAAGAAGATGTTTCCCTTGGTGCATTGCAAGAGAGAATATTGAATGTGATGTGGAAGAGGCCATGTGGCCCCATCGTCAAGACAAAAAACAATATCAATAGTGGGTATTTCTTATACTCTACAGTAATATATGTTTATACTTGATACTGTGATAGATTTTATTTTTATTTTCTTAATTCCTTATACTCCTTATAATAGATTTTATTTTGGTTTACATCAGAATCAGAAATACTTTATTTATCCCCGAAGGGAAACTCTGTGTTGCAGTTGCACAAATAGTATCAATGTCAGAGTAGAAATAAAAAAAAGAAATAATTATACAGTATTTACATAATTAACATAAGGAATTGCAATGGTGAAAAATAATAATAATAATAATAATAATAATAATAATAATAATAATTGTAACAGTTGAAACACGTAAGAAACAAAAAAGACTGTTGAAAAGTAAAAAAAAGACTTAAAAAGTTAAAGTAAGAAGACTAAAGACGGAGCAACTGCAACAGGCTGCATGCATGTATTTTGTGTAATACTTACAGTATTTTAGTTTTCAGCCACAGTTTGGAAATTAGAATCAATGGAATCTGATTCTGGATCCAATTCTTTGCAAGAAGGCTAATTTAACATGAGTGAAGTGCAGCGTGCACTTCACTCATGTTAAATTAGACACACTCACAGCACACTCAGATTCACCAAAGGACACCAAGAAGAGAACTTGCACCCTTCCGTTTTATGTTGCATTCTCACTTTTTGGAATCATATCCAACATAAAAAGCTGCAATGACAAGAACAGATGTCTTTCACAGTCCCTTGCAATTTGTGGTTTCAGTCAAATGATATAGAGTAAAATGTTATAGAGTGCGGTCTAGACCTACTCTAGTGTCTTGAAATAATAAGTTAGGATTTGATACTATAAATAAAATTGAATTGAATAGAATTGAGGCTACCTACACAGATAAGCTTGGAAATTCCTTTAAAACAGGACATTCAATGACCTTTCCTTGAATGAAGAGGAACATTACATTGGTTATGTTAAACCCATCAGGAGAAACAACATGTTTAAATGTGTGGGGGATCAAGAGGGATGTCCACATGGCTGAGTTAGTGTGTGGTGACAGCTAGAGTGAGTGGACTGAACCTGCTACAGGACAGCAGCGTCAGCGAAAATGACAAGAATACAATTGATCCAGCCTCCGCCGTTGGAGCGACCTTGTATATAAAGTCTGACAAAGGGTCAACAGCTTCTTCCAGAGACGGGCGTTTCTGCTCTCAGCTCCAGACGTTAAGAAAAAAGCAAATGCCACGTTAGATTGGAGATGACACAGCTCTCACCACAGGTGTTTCCTCTCATCAAAATCACAAAATTCCCCTGCGCAACCATTAAGCAATTAACACAGGTGGAACATATGGGTGCTGCAGAATAACGTAATCACTTATGCAAATGTACAAAATAAAATTCTCAGGATTAATTGCAGCATTAGCGCATGCTGTGAGATGGCTCGATTATCTCATGTACAGATGGAGATCAAGGCCATGTTTTCAACCAGCATGCTTGTCTTACAGTTCAGCTGTATGTCAGATTAATCAAGTAATATTTCTAATAATAAACTTTATTTAGTGCTCTTCAAAAACAAGGCTACAGAACACAAGGTAATAAAACTGTCAGGTAAATAAGTATGCCAGTCACTGGATAGCATATTTATAAAAATGGGTTTTTCAAGGAGATTTAAAAAAAGAAAAGTTAAAAAGTGTATTTTGTCCATTCTAATTTAATATTTTATATTTCTCTCCTTTATAATTTAACTAATTATTTTCATAATTTTGCAAATAATTATGTTTCTTTGTACAAATACACACTACACTTAGAATTCTGCTAAATTGTAAAACTCTTTGAATTGCCATTGTTATGAATTGTGCAATACTAAATATGATGTCTTGGTTTTCGCTAACTCCTTCCAGCAGTACTTTCACTTCAGAATACTAAAGTTTTTCTTTCTTTTGGAGTCGAGGGCTCCACCGTCTTTACCACGTCTTTTTGACATTTCTCTAAATGTGAATACTGCCCTGCCATCTCATGCCCTTTTATGGCAATTAATGGGACGTTTACAGTACCCAAGCTAAATTGGAGCAACAGGCACAAACTTTCCATTTACGAAGACATTGGGATTTGTAATTCTAAGAACATACTGTACCTGCAAACAATTCTGCTGTTTAAGAACACATTGTGATTCAGGCAAAGACTTTTCTTAGGAACGCTCTTAATAAAGAATTTAAAAAAAAAACTTAGGTAGATATTACTGAATGAGGCCCATAGAGCGTTAACAACTCAGCAAGATGCAAGGCCCATTAGAAGTTATTCTTGTTTTATTGGGGGTGCCCTGCTTCTTACCCTGCCCCCACCATGGCTAATTGCTGTTTGTTTACGGTAGGTGGACCTGGGGCCTATTGCACGAAAGTAGAATAAAGATATCCAGGATAAATGAAAAAGCGCAGCTTGACTTAGTGTGATCCGCTCATCGCGGCTTAATCGGTTGCACGTTTGCCGAGCCAGGATGAACAGGTGAAGCTATGTCCATCCAGGTGTAGATAACCAGGATGAACAGGTGGAGCTATGTCCAGCCAGGTGTAGATAACCAGGATGAACAGGTGAGCTATGTCCATCCAGGTGTAGATAACCAGGATGAACAGGTGAAGCTATGTCCATCCAGGTGTAGATAACCAGGATGAACAGGTGATATGTCCATCCAGGTGTAGATAACCAGGATGAACAGGTGGATGTCCAGCCAGGTGTAGATAACCAGGATGAACAGGTGGAGCTATGTCCAGCCAGGTGTAGATAACCAGGATGAACAGGTGAATGTCCAGCCAGGTGTCCAGGATGAACAGGTGGAGATCCAGCCAGGTGTAGAAGCTGGGATAAGTGCACGTTCACGGCTTTCTCACATAGACCACGGTATCGATCCCAGATTTCCTGATGCAGAGATGGAGAAGACGCATGCACCATATGTTTCACCCAATGAGCAGCAGCTTCTAATGGAAAGTAACGAGGAGGGGAAGAATATAATATGGAAAAAGGGAAATACGGCTCTTATCAAACGGAGAGAAAAAGCCCAACATAGCGGACCGACTGAATGTGTGAGGGTGTAAAAATATCTACTTAGCCTATAGTCACTCCACATTTTTATAAAGTTGTAGGCTACACTGTGTTTTAATTGCTTTTAATATAGTTTCATGTTTCTGTTTTTATGTGAATAATGTGCTGGTTTTACTGTAAAGTGTCTTTGACTAGCCTACCATGAAAAGCACTATATAAATAAATGTATTATTATTTAGTCTACCATGTAAAGCACTATATAAATAAATGTATTATTATTTAGCCTACGTTGCCTTAAAAGTGAGCAGAGGGAATAATGTTCCTCGGGTAATGGACCATATGACTAGGCTTAATTTCAAACCCTTATTCACAACGCGAGTTTTACAACCATATGCACAAATCTCTATAAGCTATGTCTAATTCTTTGTACAATTAATGTTCATACAGAAATAACAATAGTGACAAGTAGGCTAATGCATGTTAATGAAAATAAAGCAGAACACATGCAGAAGACAACGGAATAACTGTTAAACACATTTATTTGGGATCAGACGGCAGCTGATTTGACACATGACACTCCAGGATTAATCTTAGCCTGGCTGTTAGCCTGCTCTGGACCAGGCTAGCCCCAAAGAATAAATCTCCATGGTTACTTGGCTGGGCTTAATTCAATCTGGTTTCGTGCAACCGAGTCAAAGCTAAATTCATCCAGAATAACTTGAATATCCCGGCTTAATCCCTTATCCTAGTTTCGTGCAATAGGCCACTGTTCATGGAAAGAATCATCTTGCATCAACGTTGATAGGATATACAGTATGATGTTCTACAATCAGTAGCACACCATACAAGCGGACAGCACATCTCCTAGCACACTCCTAGCAAACTTCTGGTTTTCAATCAACAGCTGCCATCAGAAATTCCCCCTCAGAGGCTCGAGACTTACACCATGTCTGCACAGGAAGCGTAGCTTCAGTCCTCCATTTGTGTCTGCACA
Source organism: Etheostoma perlongum (assembly GCA_026937815.1). Taxonomy (NCBI): domain Eukaryota; kingdom Metazoa; phylum Chordata; class Actinopteri; order Perciformes; family Percidae; genus Etheostoma; species Etheostoma perlongum. The sequence goes on along the minus strand of CM049388.1, from coordinate 25,536,671 downwards.
GGATGCATTCAGGCACAGCCTCAAGTGTAGGTCACTCTTTTGGCAGCGCTCTGCCCCCAACACTCAATCTCTATAGTAATCTGCATAAAACAAAAGAAAATAGACCTTGTGTACGAGGGTGCTGTGGTTAAGTTTACAAGCATAAGACTTCAACCATTCTAAATATGTACCACTCTCATTCTAATTCTGTGATTAGGATAGTCAGTTTAGATTAGTTTAATGAATGATAAAGGTCAGTTTCCCAGTCAAAATATGAAAATGATAATGAGATGTTTTTATCTGATTATTTGTTGTCTCCCAACGGCCCTCAAATTAAAAACCACAAGAGAATTCATTCTTGGAGTCTTTGGTCAGAGACTCATCCTATCAGTCATACAAATTGCGCCTCACCTTGCAATATTTATGATAATGCTACCATTGACAAAGCGTTAATTGCATCCATTTCTCACCTCTTCTGATGGTCTGCCACAGCGATCAGGAAAAAGCCAGTTTCTTCTTGCTGCTGCTTACCCTCTATCCATCATCTTTTATCCTTTGTGTGATGGATTCATCATTTATGGGGCATTATTTCACCCCTCTGCCATTCCACTTCAGCTGTTCATGTATAATTTGACTTTTGTTTGGTAAACAGATGCACACAGAAACTGACACACTCAAACTAAGTATTTTGCATTACCCAAATCTGTTTTGGGGTATGCAGTGCTGGCTTTCTTTGGAATCTCCATGTTGTATGTATCTGCATGTACCCATGTATTGTTAATGCTACAGGAAACGTATGCTACTGAAAGCAAGATTGTGGTCATGATTAAACAATAACTAAATCAACATTGACTCTGAGGTATTTATCAAATCTGAGAATTGGAAGTTACAATCTTTAAGATTTCCATTTCATTCTCTTTGGCAATTATTATATTATTTCCCTGTAGAGAATTTTATCTAGGAATTAAAATGCTGCATGTAGCTTCCTCCATAGTAGTAACTATAAAAAAGATGAACAACAACAAACAACACATATTGCTCATTTTATGCAACCAGTGATAAGAACGCCAGGAAGCTATTGCATAACCACTGCTGCCTCAAACAATAGTTATTTATTTAAAATTTGAATTGACGTAGGCACACATGCACACACATAAAGGGTTAGCGGTAATTGTAGGTGTGTTTATAGATGGCTCTTACTAGAGACCCAACAGTGTGCCTGTGTGACGTTCAGTCAGTTGGCAGTTAAAGAACATGTTTGTTGCATTAGCTCCGCCTACACTCTCTGGCAGACCAACCACTGCTGGATGATGGAAGACACATCACTAACTGTTGGCCACAAACAGCAAGTTTCAAGCTACACTGCTACGACCATGGCTTTTATTAATGGGCCATAGGCTCAATTACCTTTGCTATAGTTTATATTCTTTACGTTCCTCTTGCAGGATTGCTCCATGGCTGCAGGAACTTATGCCGGATGCATGTATTTTCCGTTACTTTCCACTTTCTTGGAATTTTAAATTGGTGGATTTCTGAGGACTAAACTAAGTTACCTGCTCCTCAGATCTCTGCAGGGTAAATCCAGCTTGAGCGGCAAGACTATTTTGCAGCGCCTCCGTGCAGAGTTTAGCACCGCCAATGACGATTCTGATTGGTGTAAAGAAATGCCATTAAACCAGAGCACGTTTTTCTCTCATACCCAAATACTATGTGGAGTAGCCCGACCCACTTTTAGGATGGTTTGGAGGAGGGTCTGGCAAAATTTTGACGATAAGCTATAGTGCATAGTTTATGTCGCCCCATAAGGAATTCTAAGTAAAGACAACACCAATGTTGCGGCATCCACATGATACAAGCCTTCCGTGATTGTGCCCCCCTTCCCACACAGTTGCTAGTAGCCAAGGAAGACACATATGATTAAAAAAAGCATGATGGTCTCTTCAGAAGAGGTCATTATCTTCACATAAGGTCCCCTGGACAACACAATCTTCTGAACATTTACACATGGGCGGCTATTTTCATAAACGGACATTTCAAACTCTCCGTTTTGAAAAATAACATCGTGCACAGCTGTCAGTTTTCAGAAAAGTGTTCATTTATCCATGTATCTATGCCATCAAGAGCCTGCCAAACCTGTAGGTGGCAGTATAACAAGAAGCACAAGCCCACATTAGCCAATCAGAATTCTGAGTATAGCAACAAGAGCAACAAATCTTTCAAATTCCCCTCTCTTCTCTTCCTCGGCTGCCTAAACCTTTGTTTCAGTTTTCATGCAAACGTGCAAACAAAAATTTCCAAGATCTCCACTCTGGCCGGAGTTTTTAGAAAGAATTGTTTTCAGTGGTGAATTCTCCGTTTGCGTGTAAACGAAGGACTCAAACGAAGGGAAATGTCTCAGTTTGTCAAAATAACCATGTGCGTGTAAACAGGGTCATAGTCATACTGAGAAATACAGAGTTTGGAGTGTGGAGCTGTCTTCATTAGCTTTGTAGCAACTCATTTGGGAATGGATGTTCATAATAAAAGTTACACACTAAAACTTTAATTTATTTGTGAAAATCTTCCAGATTATCACTTTAAAAATGCTAACAGCAAAAACACCTGCAGTAAAACAATTATCAAACAACTCACTCAGTGAATGTAGGAGTGATTGAGCAACTCCAAAGTGATCACAGTTAGTAACAATGAATGAACCAATCAGACACAAGGATTTTACATACCTATTTACTATTGTAAATTTTATTCTGCCAAAGCCTAAAACTGTTAAAGGTCCCATTGCATGAAAATTTTACTTTGAGGTTTTTTAACATTAATATGAATATGAAATGGTGATAGGTCTAAATCAAGCCGTGTGTATCCAGCTCTGCCTTTGAGGAAATGAAAGCTCAGATGGGCCGATCTGGAATCTTGCCCCTTATGAAAATGGCCCTAAACCCAACCGTCTCGTTCTTCTTCTCCTAAACCCAACCGCCCCATTCTTCTTCTCCTAAACCCAAGCTTGTCATGGAAACATATTTTTATAAGCCCACCCAAGTGATGCCAATAGTCCCAACCAAGCACTAGATAGGGTTAGGGTCTCTCTCTCTCTCTCTCTCTCTCTCTCTCTCTCTCTTTTCTCTCTCTGACTGCAGTTTGATGTTGTCACTTAGAGTTCAGTTTTTTTCCCTTTTGTAACTTGTAAAAGCCAAAGAATGGAAATGAAGTTTTCACAGGCATTAAAGCCTTATTCTCAAAGAACATTTCAACACCCATCTCACCCACATTTTGTGAGAGACAGCAGGTGGAAAAAATCCCTGGTTATGTGACAATCAAACTGGGGTGGAAGTTGGAAGACAGCCACTAGTCCAGTGATTTTGTGCTTTACAATCACTCCACATGGATATTCCATATGAGTCATTGCCTGTCTTGCAGTAATGTTGACGGATTCTTTATATAGGAGAGAAGAGAATAAAGATTTTGCTTCCCAAGTCCACTCACTAAACATCTGCGGAACAGCACTTTAATCTTCAGGCAATCATTTTATCATGCATGTAGTTGACCTTTTCCATAATTCCCAGCTGAGTGATCGGATCGAACTCTGCAGGATGTAGAAAAGTTTTCCGTATAATGCAGAGTGTCTTTTTTTGTTTTTGTGTGGAAAGCATCTATGGGCTGGCTGTTGAGTGTTCTTTGCAGATGTGCACTGCAGCTGACAGCTGTGTCAGTGGCTGAAATAGAATTAACAATTGCAGGCAACCATTTCTTCTTAACAATTATAGTTGAATAGTGATCTGAAGGTCAATTTGGTAATCAGTGAATCTGTAGTAAATGTAACTGCAATACATTTTGACAATGGGAGACATTTATCACTGAATTATAGGACAAGGATGTGTCCCAGCTGAAAGTTAAAAGGACACACAAGTGAATTCTTTGAAACTGAGCATGAGACATGGAACAGAATAGTGACAAAAATACTACAGATATTAGGACATTTGTAATATATGTAGTGTTTTTATTGTGAAGCACTTTGGGATCTCTGATCTATAAAAACATGCTTTTAAAAAAAATTGTATAGACACTTTCTATATTTAGTCATCATTCTTGAGGTCACACAAATGGTAACACTGCTGTCAAACTCCAACCCCGACACAGCCCTGACTCATTGCCTCGTTTCTCTTCCCGAGAACATAACTCACTTCTTTGTTAGAAATCCTGTTGGATACTTCCGGTAGTTACGTCATTATGCACAGTATGATCTCTTTAAACTTTATTGACTTTCAAGAAGACAGATAATTCCATCTGCACCCTATGTGCATGTGCCGCCAGTCAGCAGATGCACATTTAGTGGGCCTAACTCTGAGTTGTGTTAATAGTGTCTTTGAGTAATTAATTGCAGGGCATCAGTAGAACTTTCCAGCAATTGCTGAGACAAACAGAATTAACAGGGTCTCTCTCTCAACGACATGGGCAAGGTCAAGAAATGCTCCATGCTAACCAACATGATCTTGACAGCGTTACAAGCTAAAAAGCAGCCCTGCTAGACCCATACTTTAACAAATGTTCTTCTAATTAGTAGATAGACACCACAATGTAACCTACCTGCTTAAAAATGTCTTATATATAAGCATGGCAACTATAAAGTAAGGCTAGAGTGAATGTATGGTAATGGCCAAGAAACTATGGTATGATGTGCAGAAATGTTTGTCAGCACCTTCGCCACACAAGCCGCTTGAGTTTAATCAAAGCAAAGCTGCCTGTTCACCTGGCAAAAGTGAGGCTGACCCTTTAGCATCACATCACACTTTATGTGCAAACATACTCTGAAACCTAGTTTATATTCAATATACCACATCAAGGCCATTAGGGGACATGTAGCCTAGCTGGTGGCTGTGAGCACCTATTCAAAGGTGGAGCAAAGCACTAAAGGGCAGCCTGCATTTCCAGCATGATCCTCCTTAGCTGCTCTTTTACTGTATTTGCTCATCTCTGAGCAACAACTCTGCTCTCAACTGCTGAAATAAACCTCATCCACACCAGTTTGTGTATCTGAAGAGCATGACAAAGTGAACACTTCTGCCCTCATGTGTGCCCCAAATTCTGAGAGTGGAGAATATTTTTTCCTGCAGTCTTTTCCATTAGACCCACGGGGTGAACAACATTCTAGGATCAATACAGGCCCCATTAGGGCCCCCTATTGGGTCTGGCTATTGAGCATCGACCCGGCCACCCCTGCAGGTCCCGCTGGCTGCTGCTCGTCCATCGAGCTGCAGCTCTTAAAGGTGCATCATCACGCGCATTTGTAATCTCTCATGCATTCTAGCTGAGCACTGTTATTATGACAGTCATTACTGGACACTGTGTGAGGCGCATTTATCAGCTGTGTTTATCAAAATCAGGCTTCCTGTGAGGGGACAGCCAAGCAGCTGTTTGCCAGTAAGACTGGACAATTATACATTCAGTGTCAGAGTTGCAGTGAATTGTGGTTGATTTAAGAGGCTTTCAAATGTGATTTGCAACTGTGTTTGTCCAAAAGAAAGCAAGGAAGGGACAGATGTAAACAATTGCTGTTCGTTTTATGAAAATCTGCAGATCTGCACAGTCTAATAATTCTTAAAGGGATGGCATATTACGCATGTTATATATCAGTTTGTAAGTAATCTCCTGGCGACGCTTTCACTACAGCGACTGCATAAATACCATCTATTATTTTGTTTGCACGTCTCCACTCACCCAGGCCTTTGGGATCCTCCATCTATTCAATCGCCATGAATAATGTGGCATATCTCATGTCAGATGGAAAGATAATAGTGTCACAATGCTGGCCTCACATCTCCCTCTCAGCACAAATTACAAAAGGCCATTCTGTGATTTCCCCGCCACTTGATGCCTCACATTGCTACCCAGTGAGAGGGGGATTTGCAGAGAAGCACATCCCAACCTTAGACAGTCATACACACACACTCAAATCACTTTTGCTGAAACTCTGACTGCTGGGATGCTACTGATCAGAAATGGTGTACTTTGTCTAGATAGGTCTGTGATGTATTTTATTAAGTCCCTCTTGGTCAATGGATCCGCAATGCAAATGCAGGATTTTAAAATGCTGTCAAAAATGGATGAATCACTAGTAAATTTTTAAAATGTGTTCTTTGTGTAGACAACATATAAAAACCAGTAATTTTTTTCATTGAGTCCATGACTTTCTTGAACTGAAACTTGATTGTTATTCAGGTGTGTGCATAGGCGCTGATACCGGAAAATACTGAGCACCCATGTGTGCCAGACTGCCAGTAGGCTACATTCATTTAAAATGAAACATTGCAGTTGGTGCTAAGTGGGAAGTCTGTCATAGTGTGATTGGTTATGTCGCTGTCAGTCCCCTGCGCCATTCATTCTTCATTTCCCACGAAGCTGATTGCGGTTACGTGTCAGGTAAACTTCTTATCTCCAATCCTGTCTGTATTTGTGAAAAGTGGCACTGTCCTTCGTTGGAAGATAACCTGCTTTACCGCTTTATTATGTAAATGTATTTATATAGCACTTTTCTAGTCTGAACGACTACTCAAAGCGCTTTTACATCATACAGGATACACACATTCACACACTGTGGCCGAGGCTGCCGTACAAGGTGCCATGCCAAGGTATCTGCTCATCAGATAAACATGTACACACATTCACACTCCGATGGCAACTCAGGGTTCAGTGTCTTGAACAGTGACATGGGACTGCAGGGCCAGGGATCTAACCACCAACCTTCCAATTCGCAGGAAACCGCTCTACCGCTGAGCCACAGCCGCCCCACAGCACAGCGTCTGTGTTCATGTCGGGTGCTGTCCATTTTCTAAGATTCTAAAATGCAAACATTTGACGCCCTTGAGCACCCATGGAGGAAAACATAAATCTAAGCATCTATAGGTGTGTGAATGCAGACACACATTTAACATATGCAGGACAGTTTTCCACAGCACAGTGCAGCTGTTAGTTTCACAATATTAAAATGCTCAGTCCCAAAAAATAGATGCTCCACTGCGATGGCCGAGCCACTGACTTTAAGAAGGAAAAGGAAAAACGGTGAATGGAGAAGAGGAAGAGGAGAAAAATGGAGGAATAGCATTAGAAGTGGAACAAGCCTGAAGATGATTTAAAGATTGCTCCATTGGCTTCAAACGTAAAAAGAAAAAAAAGCTCAATATTTTAATAAGTATAAATGGTGGAGAAAAGTTGAATACAAGCACAAATGTGTATTTGAATGCTTTTGCAGGAGAAGTAGGCGCTCAAAAATTGTACAAAAGAATCGGATAACGTTAGTGCAGCTAAATCAGCATTCACACAATAACTGAGCAACTACTTTACCAGCTCTGAATTGTTAACACATTTAAAGGAAATCCTCTGTACTACTCCTATGTGGTGAATTAATTGTGTCTTTGTCTGTTCCAGGCAGCTGAGCCTGTACCACAGACACCCAACAGTACCGGTGCAGATGAAGAGGTTTTCTACAAATCTCATTCAGTCCACTATAAGTTTGAATCACACCTAACAAACAGCACTTGTAATTAGAGTGAATATCAACACATCAACTATTCCCTTTCTTTTTAAATGCCACTACATTATTGCCACCCAAGTGAATCTGTTGAACTTTTCCAAAAATCACTCTGTGGCATTACAAACGTTATTCAGTCCGATCCTAAACAGAGGCTCCTCTGACTGCAGCAGTGGCTGAAATCCGCTATGTATTTGTACCTACTAATACTATGGCAAGACCCTCACAGTTTGAAAGCAAATTACACAAATCAAACTTGTTTTGTCATTTGTTTTTTGCTGCAGAAGTACAACTGTATGTATTTTATGCTGATTACACTGTTACCTTAATGGGCAAGTTAACCTATTTGTGGGCCTTAAAGGCAATTGAACCGTTGAGCCCCATAGTAAAGCATGACAGGATAAAAACACTTGACTTATTTACACAGTGGGTTTTGTCATTGTTATCATTAAATCAATACAGTGTACAAGATTTCCATGTAGTACAATCGTTTATGTGGCAGATTCTTTCAAAGAGCCTCTCCTGAGCTCAGGAGAACTACTCTCAGCAAGCAGCAAGCTAATGGCAACAGCACCATCACTCATTCTGCCCCACTGTGTCTTTGAAGAAACCGTTGCATCTGCCAAATCCATCAACCTTTCCCACAGAGGCATTTGCCAGCCTGTGAAACTGATCATCTACCTTGGGGATTGCAGACCATAGCGGCGGGGAGGGGAGGAGCCATATTTTACTGCCTCCTTAAATACTTACTGCAGGAAGGTGCTACAGGCCCGGCCATAAAAATGACCCCATGAATCCAAGGCAGCCAGGCCACTCTCAATCAGCCCAAAGCATCCTGAGAAACTCTGAATACAGACGTGTGATGAATCGTGTGATAGCTGCAACGCTTAATCAAGATGAAATTTAGTTTCAGGAAGACAAGCAGAGTGGTGAAGTGTTCTTCAAGGTAATGTGGGCAGATTTGCATTAGAAACACATTGTCCTTTGATTTCCCAGGAACAAATGATTGTAATCAACTTGTGGTGTACTTATCTATTCTGTTAATGATATACACTTTAGGCAGGTTTTACCTGAGGAAACATTTTCGTCTATCTGTGATGATGGATGGATGGATGGATGGATACACTTTAGATTTACTATTTAAAAGTTGCTTGAATTCAATTCAATTCAATTTTATTTATAGTATCAATTCATAACAAGAGTTATCTCAAGACACTTTACAGATAGAGTAGGTCTAGACCACACTCCAGAATTTACAAGGACCCAACAGTTCTAGTAGTTTCCTCCAGAGCAAGCAACAGTGCGACAGTGGCAAGGAAAAACTCCCCTTTGGGAAGAAACCTCGGTCAGACCCAGGCTCTTGGTAGGCGGTGTCTGACGCCCGGTTGGGGATAGAATGAAGAGTGGCAATAACAGTCCCAAAAAAATAGTAGTTTGTAGTAGTTCTTTGTAGTAGTTCATGGCATAGCAGGGCACTGTGCGGCATTACAAGGTACAGCAGGACGTAGCTGGGCACCGCAGATTGTGGCAGGATGTAACATGGCATTGCAGAAGGGAACGTGTAGCGGGACCATTAGACAGCTGCAACCATGATTTTTTTAGCCTCCCTGATCCGAGGAAACATGCTGGGGGATAAAGAACATAAAGACTCTGGGGAATGACTCCCCGGAGTCCTTATGTGAGATGTCCTTATGTAAGATGTGATCTCTCTTCCCGGTACCTGTCAGAACACGTGCGGCAGCATTCTGGATCAGCTGAAGAGTCTTTATGGACTTTTTCGAGCAGCCTGATAATAAAGAATTGCAGTAATCCAGCCTAGAAGTAACAAATGCATGGACTAGTTTTTCTGCATCATTTTTAGACAGGATATTCCTGATTTTTGCAATATTACGTAGGTGAAAAAAGGTGGTCCTTGAAATTTGCTTTATGTGAGAATTAAAGGACATGTCCTGATCAAAGATAACTCCAAGATTCCTCACAGTGGTGCTGGAGGCCAGGGAGATGCCATCTAGAGTAACTATCTCTTTGGATAATGCGTCACGGAGGTGCTTGGACCCCAGAACAATAACTTCAGTTTTATCTGAGTTTAACATAAGAATGATATGATATATATTGAATGATACTGATAGGTAGATAGATAGATAGATAGATAGATAGATAGATACAGTAGATAGATAGATAGATAGACTTTAGATGAATGATACTTAATCTCTGACAAGAACTGAACTCCAATGAAGTGATTGATACATTTGCATTTACTTGGGCTTGTGCTGTCATGTGAAAATAAACTGTACGTCACATGGCAGCACACTCTGCTTGTAGCTCTGTTTTTGCTCTGAAACCTCCTTAGAAAAACATCTCCACCAGCTACAGAGCTACAGCGGGTTTATCACAGCTTCTAAGCAGGTAGCATGGAGCTGCAACATGGAAAATATGATCAAGCAGCTCTTCATACAAAAAGCTATGATAGACATTGATTATTCATTATGTAAGTGCTGAGTTTTGTTATTAAAAAAAAGGGTCCATTTAGGGATATGCGTTGAAAATTAGCTGTGAATGCGTTGGTGTGTGGCATAGGTCTATGCAAAATACCTGTCCCTTTACTAATAAACATAAATATTTCAGATTCAATAGGCAGGTTTCTCCAGTTCCGGTTTTTAGAGAGGATAAAAATAAAAAGCAAGGCTTAATCTTAGCTAATGATATTTGTTGCTGTTTTTACTTCATATGAAATACGAGCTGGATCAATGTGGTGAACTTCCTTTCAGATAATTATTTTTGATGACATGACACAGCTGCTTATTATTTACCCATTTTCCTTAAAACTGTTGCTGTTCAGATGCCCTTGTAACTGTCACTCAGGGTTCATAATTACTTCTGCCATAATTGTTTATTCTGATCTGTCAATCAAGAGCGGCTTCACAGGTATGTGATAACTTTACTGAAAACACAATATTTACCCTCCTAATGAAGCCAGAGAGAAGATAAAGACGAGCAACAATGTTTGATTTTTCCGATTATTTTCTTGACATCTGACACAGAGCCTGAGTAGAGTTATTCAGGATTACGCAGAACATAAAGTGAAAAATACAGTGAATTTGATTTAAAATGAACTAGTAAGTTTCTAGTACATTTAAGGAGCTTCTCTCGGTATCCAAATCAATTTATACATTGTAGATTTGCAAAATATATACTTTATCCTCATGCAATTTGCATTATACATTTTATATATGTTGTTCCCACATTGTAAAGAACCAAAATGTAATGAAATGAAAATAATAATCTCAAAGATTTTCATGTCTGTTAAGTCAGTATCCATCTCACCCAGAAAAAGATTACTATGGGTTGCTTGTGAAAGTAGCTCATAATATCAAGAACCAAAGTGAAAAATATTTAAAAATACTCATATCCGTACTACTGTATTTCATGCACCACCGAAACTTAGTCATATTTTAAATATATCTCCAGTTATCTTTTGGCACTGGCTTATACAAGTTCTCACTTACAGATTTTTTTAATTCTCAAGTTCGCGATGATTCTGTTATCACAGAACCTGTTGGGTTGTAATGCTCCCATCAGTCTGTGACTGTCCTCAGCCGGACCCTCATCCAAAAAAAGACTTGCCACAAGGCAAAAAAAAAATTCTTTCCTGTTCAACTGAAAAGAATGAGATGCTTGCACTCTGTTAATTCTCCCATACATTTGATTCTGCTGCAACGTTTTGACCCAGCCGCGTCTTCCTCGGGCAGATGACATTCAGCAGTGGCTCAAGCTTATGCACAAGGCACAGACATGGTCAGCTGATCATACATCAGCTGAGCTCATTTAAACTAATTACCAAGGGTTTGATGGGCCTGACTTTATATTACCACATAAAGCAATTGGTGATAAAAAAAACACTGATATGCACACAGACAATGAAAAAAAAAATAGTTTTGGCCAAAACCATTACTTACAAAATATCATTATGTACTACATTATACAACATTGACACTATTTTTCATATTAGATCAATCCCAGACACAATAAGAGGACATTATCAAAAAGGCTTTATATCAAATTCTTCATTTAAGCCATTTGGGGACATTGTGTTAAGGTAATAAATCCAAAATGTCTCTCTCTGAAGAAGCCTTTTAGCATGATCACCCCCTCTTGGAGGGTTCTGAACACATTTCACCCATGTACACCCATGCACATGTACTACTCTACGTGTAGAACCAATGTCATGCAGGTTGCAGTGTCCACACATAGGGGGTATTTTTCCAATTATAAAAAACACAAAGAATTATATTAACACTTTGGAATTAACTTTCAACAATAATACAACCTAATGAGAATGGATTGATGCTCTTTTCCTACAGGGAAGTCAATAGCTAAACTTTTGATGAAGCACCAACTGCTTTTTAGGATACAGGGCCTCTTTCCCCAGAAATCACCTCCATTTTTCTTTAAGACAAGAGCAACAGATTAGGCGTGAAAAGTCTACTTTGTTGCATCTGTAAATACCACATTATATTTCCCCAAAGGAATCACTTTAAACCGTGAAAAGCAAAGCCTTTGTTTTCTAAATGGGTCATGATCTGTTTTCCCTGTGGAGTCCAACAGGTAAACCATTAGTCAGGCCTGCACGTTCCTCCTAATCAATTTACACAGTTTAAAACCATTCATCTCCATATTCCCGTTTGACTTCTATATTAGATGCAAAATGTCAGATACTGTAATAATGGTGAAGCGGGGCTCAGGATTATTGCAGAATTGCCAAATACAAATGATTTCTTTCCCCGTTATCTTCCTCTGGCAGTGGGCCAGGTTCCACTTTTTTTCTGTGGTGTTGCATCAACCTTTTGGAGAGATGGAGATGAAGATATTTTCTACTCAGATATATAAAGATCCAATATGTGATCCATTAAAGAGTGTTGATAAGGTACATCTTAATTATAAACAATTGTAAAATGCAAACCATTATCATATTTTCTGAGAATGTGCTATCATTAACGACTGTTGGAGGAGGATACATAGTACCATAGTACCATACAGCAGTATGTATGGTATTATAGAGTATGGTACTCTAGAGGAAATCCCTCTAGAATGTAAGATTATGTATCTTGGGAACTTACCGCAAGACTGGTTTCAAGGACATAAGTATCTAATTAACATATTGCTTGTGGCCATTAAAAAGACTCTTACTAGGAATAGGTTATTGCAGGAGAGACAGACAGACTCATGGCTGGATACTGTGGCTGAAATTTATAAGATGGAGCAAATAACAGCCTATGTCACATCTAATAGGCCTGATCGTATTATTTTACTGAATATGCTATGTAGGAAAGATTACTTCCTGTCCGTATATACTTTTTGGATAGTTGTGAATCTTTTATTAACACTTGAATATGTATGTATCATATTTTTGTACACAATCTTTGAAAACTCTGTATCCAAATGTATCTGATTCTAAACATTAATAAACTATAAATTATAAAAATAAACAATTGTAATATTTATCTGCAATAACTAAAGTTTTATTTTGACTTCTGTATTAAGGGGGTATGCAATTCCTGTAATGGTTACAATGGCTCTGTATCTACTGATGTGCCAGCCCAGTCTCAAGACAGTTGGTGAAATGGTCACGTTATTCAATCTATTGATTCATGTACAGGGACATGATTTTTCTCTTTTTTAAGAGCACGAATTGTTGAGCATGAATTTTAAACTAATATATTTCAATGGGAAGCATCTTTTGCGATAACAATCTTTTATTTTTGCGATTGTGGGGGATGGTCAAACAACACAGGACTTTCATCCCAGAGCCCGGGGATCTCGTCCTGCGCGTGACAGTTCTTTTCCCCGTTGTTCTTTTCCTAACCACAACCGTTCCGTTGTTGTAGCACGTCCCATGTGTGGCAGTCCGTCCCGTTGTTGTCGCCAACCGTGGCGTTTCATTTCCCCATTGTTGCGTCCCCCAGAGACCGCGGATCGTGTCTTGTGGCCATTGTTGTACCACAGAGCAGGCATGGCAGTTCATGAAATGGTCACGTTCCCATTTTGTGGTGTCCACTACGAAATAAACGAGAAAATCCTGTCCCTGTTGACAAATCAATAGATATAGAATAGAATAACATGACCATTTCATGAGCTGCCCTGAGACCGGGTTGGATGTGCACTTCTTTTAGAGCAAGAGCTGTTACGGGTCAGCTTGGGCGGATTGTGTTATCTCCAACAAGTTTTGGATGCCAGAACACATAGTTGATAGTGACGTCAACATGAACAAAGTTGAGGAAAAACAAATCTTTTTTTTTTAATTTCAGAAACACATCTAGGGAAGATATCTCTAATAGAGCTGGGTGATATGGAAAAAAATCGAATATGATATTTTTGTATAACTGTCGCATATACTGTTTGCAACTAGTCTCTCCTGATTAAAATGTAGCTCAGCGTAATTCTTTCAGGAAGACCAAATTTAATTAACGCTCTCTTCCTAAGTGGAATCAGCTGGTGGAGGCGTTCACCTTCCTGCTTAACCAATCAGAATCGTACACAAATTGCAAGGGCCAATCACAGAGTCACAACCCTGCTTTAAAATCAGTTTCTCCCTCTGCTATTCAGCTGGCTTTTCAGGCAAAGAGTGAAAACCTCCACCCCCCCTTCCACCTCCAGTCGTCTACTCCAGCTGACCTGTCCGGAGCCTCCTTCGGTCTGGTCTTCGGGCTCCTTCTGCACATCACCGGTGTCTAGATTCCATCGGAGGTTCTGATGGTTCTCTATCCTTATACAGATATACAAAATATTTGTATCGCTATGAGTCTAATTATTAATTTTATTGAGCTGTACAATAAACCTCATTTGCATATCTACAAACACGACTCTCCTAATTAATTAGTTTTAATAAATAATCACCAATAATGTGGATACAATGGCTAACTGGCTAAAGACAAATAATAAAATAGGTATTAAATGTAAATGGGTTGTATTTATATAGCAATTTTCTAGTCTTAACTACTCAAAGTGCTTTTACATAGTACAGGAACCATTCACCATTCACACACTGTGGCCGAGGTTGCCGTACAAGGTGCCACTTGCTAACACACATTTACACTCCGATGGCACAGCATTGGGGGCAACTCGGGGTTCAGTGTCTTGCCCAAGCACACTTCTACATGGGACTGCAGGGCCAGGGATTGAATCCCAAACCTTCCAATTGGCAGGCAACCGCTCTACCGCTGAGCCACAGCCAACCTATTAAGTCTGGTAAGTCCAGACAATGACATCACTTTACTGTAATGCAGCCTTTAAAACCAGAAAGAGACAACACTGGTTTCATATCACAATATTACTATATCCAAAATGTAAAGTGATATCTAGCCTCATACATCGATTGTGACATGATATCGATATATTGCCCAGCTCTACTCTTATTATGCTGCTCTCTGAGTCCGGCTCTGTCGTTGGGAATGAAACAGCTTAAAGTGAAGTCATTCACACAGTCACTGTGGCGAAAACAATTAGTAGGGCTGACAAAATCAATGCGGAAATAACGAGTTAACACAAAGTCATTTTATAACTAAAGTTTTTTGCATGTACTGTCAATGTGAATTCAGTTACCACCTGTGTAGTCCAGTCTCAAGCACCACTTGAGCATTACAAACTCAAAAAATATTCCTTTTAAAATACATTTAGAACAGATGAAAAAATATGGGATTTATCTGAGATTAACCGCGAGTTAACTAGGACACTTACGACATTAATCATGATTAAACATTTTAATCGATTGACTAATTAAAACATGATGATAATGAACCCAATCATGTATGATGCATCTGTTTAGTTGCGGGGGTGCTATGAAGGGATGAACTCCAACGCTGGACTACAGATCAAACCCTACATCGTAGACGTTGGCGGCAGGACTTGCACCAACCATACATCTGGGTTAATATCAGCCAAAATATCAGTATGGCTAATTTATCGGTTAGGCTTTATCAATTGTATCTATGAGTTGTTAAACCGATATTGGAAAATTTCCTTTTGAAGAACGATGCATTTTAAGGCACGGAGCATCTCTGGTTACCATGCAATACCAAATACACTCACCTAAAGGATTTTTAGGAACACCTGTTCAATTTCTCATTAATGCAATTATCTAATCAACCAATCACATGGCAGTTGCTTCAATGCATTTAGGGGTGTGGTCCTGGTCAAGACAATCTCCTGAACTCCAAACTGAATGTCAGAATGGGAAAGAAAGGTGATTTAAGCAATTTTGAGCGTGGCATGGTTGTTGGTGCCAGACGGGCCAGTCTGAGTATTTCACAATCTGCTCAGTTACTGGGATTTTCACGCACAACCATTTCTAGGGTTTACAAAGAATGGTGTGAAAAGGGAAAAACATCCAGTATGCGGCAGTCCTGTGGGCGAAAACGCCTTGTTGATGCTAGAGGTCAGAGGAGAATGGGCCGATTGAAACTGACTAAACCGAATGAGAACATGGCTCCATCATGCCTTGTTATCACTGGTGGTGCAGGCTGGTGGTGGTGGTGTAATGGTGTGGGGGATGTTTTCTTGGCACACTTTAGGCCCTTTAGTGCCAATTGGGCATCGTTTAAATGCCACGGCCTACCTGAGCATTGTTTCTGACCATGTCCATACCTTTATGGCTACCATGTACACATCCTCAGATGGCTACTTCCAGCAGGATAATGCACAATGTCACAAAGCTCGAATCATTTCAAATTGGTTTCTTGAACATGACAATGAGTTCACTGTACTAAAATGGCCCCCCCAGTCACCAGATCTCAACCCAATAGAGCATCTTTGGGATGTGGTGGAATGGGAGCTTTGTGCCCTGGATGTGCATCCCACAAATCTCCATCAACTGCAAGATGCTATCCTATCAATATGGGCCAACATTGCTAAAGAATGCTTTCAGCACCTTGTTGAATCAATGCCACGTAGAATTAAGGCAGTTCTGAAGGCAAAAGGTGTCAAACACAGTATTAGTATGGTGTTCCTAATAATCCTATAGGTGAGTGTATATGACAACCTGAAAAAAGGACACACTACATGCTGTAATATTTAAAGTAACTCTGTGGAACTTTTAATGACATGTTTCAGCAAATGAGACTAACAGTTAAAAGAACACTTTTTAATATAGTTTTTATTTTACCCTGGTCAGATTTTTCCCATCACTTACAGTATGCAACAATGCCAAAAACATATTCTCTAATTGTAAATGAATGATTTTCTGTCAGAGCAAAACATTCATTATAACTATATGACCTCCACGTAACTCAACTTATATACAGTGAGGAAAATAAGTATTTGAACACGCTGCTATTTTGCAAGTTCTCCCACTTAGAAATCATGGAGGGGTCTCAAATTGTCATCGTAGGTGCATGTCCACTGTGAGAGACATAATCCAAAAAAAAAATCCAAGAAATCACAATGTATGATTTTTTAACTATTTATTTGTATGATACAGCTGCAAATAAGTATTTGAACACCTGTCTATCAGCTAGAATTCTGACCCTCAAAGACCTGTTAGTCTGCCTTCAAAATGTCCACCTCCACTATATTTATTATCCTAAATTAGATGCACCTTTTTGAGGTCGTTGCATAAAGACACCTGTCCACCCCATACAATCAGTAAGAATCCAACTACTAACATGGCCAAGACAAAAGAGCTGTCCAAAGACACTAGAGACAAAATTGTACACCTCCACAAGGCTGGAAAGGGCTACGGGGACATGTCCAAGCAGCTTGGTGAAAAATGGTCCACTGTTGGAGCAATCATTAGAAAATGGAAGAAGCTAAACATGACTGTCAATCTCCCTCGGACTGGGGCTCCATGCAATATCTCACCTCGTGGGGTCTCAATGATCCTAAGAAAGCAAAAAATTAGCCCAGAACT
The DNA here is from genome assembly GCA_026937815.1 of Etheostoma perlongum. NCBI lineage: Eukaryota > Metazoa > Chordata > Actinopteri > Perciformes > Percidae > Etheostoma > Etheostoma perlongum. Next base: position 25,519,272 of record CM049388.1, on the reverse strand, counting down.
ACACGGGAGGAGCTGGTCAATGACCTGAAAAGAGCTGGGCCCACCGTTTCCAAGGTTACTGTTGGTAATACACTAAGACGTCATGGTTTGAAATCATGCATGGCACATAAGGTTCCCCTGCTTAAACCAGCACATGTCAAGGCCCGTATTAAGTTTGCCAATGACCATTTGGATGATCCAGAGGAGTCATGGGAGAAAGTCATGTGGTCAATAGAGAATCTTTGGAGGGAGCTCAAACTCCGTGTTTCTCAGCGACAGTCCAGAAACCTGACTGATCTAGAGAAGATCTGTGTGGAGGAGTGGGCCAAAATCCCTTCTGCAGTGTGTGCAAACCTGGTGAAAAACTACAGGAAACATTTTACCTTTGTAATTGCAAACAAAGGCTACTGTACCAAATATTAACATTGATTTTCTCAGGTGTTCAAATACTTATTTGCAGTTGTATCATACAAATAAATAGTTAAAAAATCATACATTGTGATTTCTGGATTTTTTTATTTTTAGATTATGTCTCTCACAGTGGACATGCACCTACGATGACAATTTCAGACCCCTCCATGATTTCTAAGTGGGAGAACTTGCAAAATAGCAGCGTGTTCAAATACTTATTTTCCTCACTGTACAATGGTTAATACAGCACCAGCCAAAAGATCTTTACAACTAGCCTAGAAATCTAACGGCACCCATTGTAATTTGCAGCCAGGGTCAGCCTAGCAACTCTAGTTACGTGCAGAGGAAATTTGAGGACAACCATTTATCCTGCCCCTCAGATTGAGCCCTGCCTATGATGAGTTCCCAGACCCAACATCTGGATGTGGGTCTGGCTTGCCAGGCTACTGTATGACTGTGTGTGATAAAAACACTATCACTTTTGTCCAAAGGGATCGCTATAATTAACACAAACTGTAAGTTTCTCATAGTCACTTTGACATAAAAACAATGGTTGAAACGAAGATTAGATTAGTCAATCAATAATGATTGATACTAATTGTTGGATTAATACTAACTAACATGTATGGATAATAGATTATTTCTCCAACTAAAATATGTTGATTTTCTTTTCTTTATTTCATATCAATGTAAATTGTATACTGATGGATTGTACCAAAAGACAAATCCAAATGTCATCACACTGACATAAGGGAAGCATGAATTTTACAAGTTGCCTGTTGTGACATGTTCAACCTGAAGCAATAAGGGAATGCCCAGCAATATGTACAGTTTAGATAGGGCACATTTATGACATTGATCAAAATCTGACAATGGGAAAGCAGAAGAGCCAAAGAGATAACAACAATACAGAACAAAACCCTCTTTGTTTTGTACTCACTCTGAATATTGCTAAAATATGTATGATCAGCAAGACTTTGTGTAGCTTTTTCCCTACTGTATGCCAAGATGTGCAGGTGTTCATACTTTAGAGATAACATTTAAAGCAGATGGCCTTGGATGAAAATAGAATGTTGTCTCTGATGATGGGTATGAACAAGTTCTCCTAAAATGAGTTAACACAATTTAGTCAGCAGTCTCATGTGGAATGCATTATTATGTGAATTTAGCAAAGAGCTGTTTTATGTGCTTATTTAATTTGTGCATAAGAAAATGTTACTGTTTAATATTTAAATATCACAGAGACTGAGTCCTTGTCTTATTATTACTTGTTCTTAATGTTGAATTAGCCATGGTCGACCACAACATATAACTAGACCATGACAAATCTGGGTCGGACTTTCTGGTACACTACTAAACTGAATCCTACTTACACAACAGTGACTTCTTTGTGTTTAAGTAATTACACATCTGAGCAAACAAATGTGACGTGCCCCAAGGCTCCATTCTGGGGCTTCTTCTGTTAAACATCTACATGCTTCCATTGGCTTAGTTTATGGAAGAAAACTGAACAAGTTAGTGTGAACACACACACATTTACATAACTATATCAACAGCATATCACCAGGGTACTAAGATAAAATAAAACAGTAAGTAGTTTTTGTATCCAAAAAGGTTTGAGTCTGAAATGTATTCCTGATCTGCTGCTACATTCGGAACAGTTTAGACCTCTCCGGTTGTGTACGACATGCATGTTTTCTGTCCCCAGATTCACAACTAAACAGTTTGGTTTTTATACACCTGCTGGTCGGCTACAGCTCTCAGTTCTTTCAAATCAAGGCTAAAAACCTCTTTTTGATGCAGACTCATTTTTTTAAAGTAAATGTTCCATTCTTGCACTGCAACTTTTATTCTTGTAAGCTTAATTTATTGAGTCTGCTTTTATATTCATTTCAAAAGTATATTTTTGGTGTCATATGACAAGGCTGCTGTAAAATATGGACTACTATGGATTTTTGAGTAGTATTTTGTGTAGAAGTATCTATCTTGAGATTTTAAAGCCAGGCCCTAAGACAAAGCACCAGCGCATGGTTTACTCCTGCACTTTCAGACTCTTACTGCAATACTTCCGCAAATGATCTAAATGATCAGGATCAGACTGTGCAGCTTAGGTTAATGGGATGTGAGGAGTAGCCATAGAGAAATACATGGAAGGAAGCCAAATTCATGTTTAAACTAGACTCCAAGAGAGAGTCGCGCAGAATTGGAGACAGTGTGTTGCGCCACTCCTGGTCTTAGCAAAATAAATACTAAAACTGCTGAAAGAACTGGAAGATTAAAGTACAAAACAGGAAAGTTTAAAAGAACTGTTTGGACATGGATGCATGTACAAACTAGCTTGCAAGCATGTCCACACAGTCTCACAAGCACATACACACATGGCAGCTTTACGTGTTCCCCACGATAAGATAAATGATACAAAATACACGGTGTCATGATTACTGTTCATTTCGTTAACAACAACTGGAATTACAGATATCTGAAGAGCATTTTTTGTGATGTAGTCAAGACATGGATGAGAGAAAATGAACTGTGAAACAAACTGTTTAAATGTTCATCTAAATGTTAATATTTAAAATGGGGGAGGGGGGTAGGATAGAATGCTACAGTTTTGTTTGTGAGGCTCTAAAATGAATCAATCATCCCCATTCTTAAAATCAGAGCCGTGAACACACTAACCAAGGTTTTAAACTTCAGACATGTATGTAGTATAGATAAAAGTATAAAAACCCGAGCCCAAGCAAAGGAAAAAACGTGCGGCTTATCAAGGGGTTGTGCGCTTGGCCTCCTCCAGAAGCATCGCTTCCTCCCTCCGGCAAAGCCTGCAGAGGGACAAAGTCAGGGTCAGTCAACTGTCCTTCTTTACCATACACTCAGAATACAATAGCATACACAGTACAAACACAGGGCTTGAAAGGGCAGAGATGGGAAGTAACAAAGTACAATTACTTCCTTACTGTACTCAAGTAGATTTTTCAGATATTTTTACTTAACTTTATTATTTTTTGTGTGCGACTTTTTACTTTTACTCTTTACATTTTAACACAATTATCTGTACCTTCTGTCAGTGGCGGCTCCAGAAAAAATTCTTATGACGATTAAGGTTACAGGATATCACCAAAGTGCTACTTAATAAAAGCAAAGTAACGCTGTTCCAAATAAGTGAATGTGCAAGTGAGGCTTGAGAAGGTCTGTGCGTCTTGGCTTTACACATTGAAGACCAAACCAGAATGATGATGAGGTGCTGCTATGTTTAACTAAAGAATTCTGATATAATTACTTACTTCAAAAAGGCCTCATGGATGAATTGCAATTATGTGCATCAGAGAATAAATCAAGCAAGCAGGAGCTTTTGACAGAGGCTACTGAAAACATTAATGCAAGTTATTGGTAATAAGCAATTTTCATAGACTTCCATATTCTGCACACTTGTATAGATTTGCGAAAATGAACATGAACAGTGATAGACATAATTTTTAGAAAAGGTAAACACAGATATCTGTATGGCTTTGTAAAAATGAACAACCACATTCTGGCCAATTGTATAGATTTGTAAAAATGAACATTAACAGATTTATTTTTTCTTTTTCTGAATAAATGAAAAACAACATCAACTGTGAACTGATTGTGTGTGTGTGTGTTTCCAAGGTTACTGTTGGTAATACACTAAGACGTCATGGTTTGAAATCATGCATGGCACGGGAGGTTCCCCTGCTTAAACCAGCACATGTCAAGGCCGTCTTAAGTTTGCCAATGACCATTTGGATGATCCAGAGGAGTCATGGGAGAAAGTCATGTGGTCAGATGAGACCAAAATAGAACTTTTTGGTCATAATTCCACTAACCGTGTTTGGAGGAAGAAGAATGATGAGGACCATGCCAAGAACACCATCCCTACTGTGAAGCATGGGGGTGGTAGCATCATGCTTTGGGGGTGTTTTTCTGCACATGGGACAGGGCAACTCAGTTCCCCTCCCTCAGTTAGAGCATTGAAGATGGGTCGAGGCTGGGTCTTCCAACATGACAATGACCTGAAGCACACAACCAGGAGAACCAAGGAGGGCTCTGGAAGAAGCAGATCAAGGTTCTGGCATGGCCTAGCCAGTCTCCAGACCTAAACCCAATATAGAATCTTTGGAGGGAGCTCAAACTCTCAGCGACAGCCCAGAAACCTGATTGATCTAGAGAAGATCTGTGTGGAGGAGTGGGCCAAAATCCCTTCTGCAGTGTGTGCAAACCTGGTGAAGAACTACAGGAAACGTTTGACCTCTGGAACTGCAAACAAAGGCTACTGTACCAAATATTAACATTGATTTTCTCAGGTGTTCAAATACTTATTTGCAGCTGGATCATACAAATAAATAGTTAAAAAATCATCCATTGTGATTTCTAAATTTTTATTTAAGATTATGTCTCTCACAGTGGACATGCACCTACGAGGACAATTTCAGACCCTTCCATGATTTCTAAGTGGGAGAACTTGCAAAATAGCAGCGTGTTCAAATACTTATCTTCCTCACTGTGTGTGTATATATATATATATATATGTATAATATATATATATAGAAATATATAGAAATTATAAAAAACGTTTTCTCAACTAATAAATTGCAAACATTAAATCTTCATAAACACACACATGCAGCACACCATTTGAAAGCTTAAAGTCGCATGATTCCATTAAGCCCACACACAAAGTATAAGAGGACTTAGTTATAGTTAAAATCCTGTTATGAATGAAAGAAATACAGAAAGATTCTGCACCGCTAGTGTCTAAAGTGGAGTGTGCATCCATACATTTTTCAAAAATCAAAGCAAAGCAAAAATAGGGCCTTGCATTTCACCATTTCAATTTATAATTACTTATTTGTATAAATTTATGTACAGTATATAGTTATTTCACGTATGTGTGTGATTGATGTGGGTGTTTTTTTTATTAGAGAAGTTTTTAAGGAAATAAGAAAAATGCACATCACATTTATTTTCTGAGTGTTTTTCTTCTGGATTTTGTCTGTATTAAGTTGAGACATGTGGCTAGGGTACTAGTTTTGTGTCTAGCCCATCTTATATGCTTACAGTAGTGTTTTTTAAATCATTTTACAGATGCTTTACTTGGACGGAAATATAAATTCTCTATTCTAACCTCTGTGGCTTTGTGTCAGTAAGGCCTAGAATCACACTGACACTTGGAACAAAAAACTGAGAGTGTTAACTTCCCAATGACCTCAGGCACATCCCAAAGGGCCAAAGTATGTTGGAGCTGTTTCACTTTTTTTTGGTAAAACATTTAGGCGAGAAAAACATGTTTAAAGAGGTTAGCGTAATGATGGCCACTCATTTCTCTTTTCTTACTGCTGATGGGTTCTTGCCATAATATGAATTCTAACCTCCTGCTCCCCCTCTCATTCCCCCTGCTCTGGTGTTTCTCCTTCTCATTCCCCTTGCTATAGTGTTTTCCCCTCTCATTCCCCCTGCTCTGGTGTTTCCCCCTCTCATTCCCCCTGCTCTGGTGTTTCCCCCTCTCATTCCCCCTGCTCTGGTGTTTCCCCTCTCATTCCCCCTGCTCTGGTGTTTCCCCTCTCATTCCCCTGCTCTGGTGTGTTTCCCCCTCTCATTCCCCTGCTCTGGTGTTTCCCCCTCTCATTCCCCCTGCTCTGGTGTTTCCCCCTCTCATTCCCCCCCTGCTCTGGTGTTTCCCCTCTCATTCCCATTCCCCTCTCATTCCCCCTGCTCTGGTGTTTCCCCTCTTTCCCCCTCTCTGGTGTTTCCCCCTTCATTCCCCCCTGCTCTGGTGTTTCCCCCTCTCATTCCCCCTGCTCTGGTGTTTCCCCTGGGTGTTTCCCTCATTCCCCTGCTCTTGTTTCCCCCTCTGCTCTGGTGTTTCCCCTCTCATTCCCCCTGCTCTGGTGTTTCCCCTCTCATTCCCCTGCTCTGGTGTTTCCCCCTCATTCCCCCTGCTCTGGTGTTTCCCTCTCATTCCCCCTTGTTTCCCCTCCATTCCCCCTGCTCATTCCCCCTGCTCTGGTGTTTCCCACTCTCATTCCCCCTGCTCTGGTGTTTCCCCCTCTCATTCCCCCTGCTCTGGTGTTTCCCCCTCTCATTCCCCCTGCTCTGGTGTTTCCCCCCCCTCTCTCATTCCCCCCTGCTCTGGTGTTTCCCCTCTCATTCCCCCTGCTCTGGTGTTTCCCCCTCTCATTCCCCCTGCTGCTCTGGTTCCCCCTGTGTTTTCCCCGCTCTCATTCCCCCTGCTCTGGTGTTTCCGAGCCCCCTAAACCGGAGACATTAGGAAACAGGATTTGGTTTGGAACCCGCGGTGTTATATTTCAGTCTCAACGGCAGCAAACGGAGACCTTTGGCAACACCAACACTGAGGCCAACGTTTCTCCTCCTGATTGGGTCTGAGACTAAGCTACTAACATTACCATGGCAACAACCAGCAACGGGCGGAGTCTCCAAGCATCCTCCTGTTTATGCCCAGTATCCCAGAATGTTGAAGATCTCATATGTGAGGGTTGGCTGCGTTAGTTCTTCTACTGGAGACAAAAACACTTGGTGCACCAAGATCACTTTAGTCTTAAAACCAAGGGCAGCTATTCAAATCTGGCCTTAGTTCTCTGTGTGGGAAGAACATTCCAACATGTGTTCTTATTAATGGCTTAGAACAGTTTATAAAGTCATGGCTTACATCTTTAGAAAATTAGAAAATGATACCATTAAATTGTGTGGTGTCAGAACAGACGCCCTCTCGGAAGCTCTTAAATCATTAAACATGTCTTCTTTAAAATGAAATCAGTCAGGTGGTCTTTAAGCTGGAGGTCTGACTTTAATGGTAATAAACTAAAACTAGACTCAAATAGTCACAATGTTTTTTGCCAACATTTATTAAAGAAGAAAAATGTAGTTGACCAAATATGACCAAAACTCACATGGATGTCTGACCCCTAGATTAAAAATATAAAAAAGGTGATAAAATGAAAATGAATAAGGGTAATGCTAAAAAAAACACTGCAAAGGACACCAAAACTTCTATAGAGATTGTATTATATTTCCAAAAATATATGTACAGTCTATTACAAAGGTTACAAAGCAAAACGATTTGTCTATGTAACAAGAAATTGTCTAATTAAATGATCTTACAGTTCGGCGTTTGGGGAAAATACTTTTGACCAGTAAATGTTCTCAATACTTTCATCACAGAAAAATAAATAATAAATTGACATTTTGTATTACTGTACAACAAACTAAAATTCTAAATTAAAAACAAAGTCAGAGTAAAGATGAAAATCCTATCAGCCGTCTTTGGTCCTAAATGAAACATTATGTACAACTGAAATCTTGCGGGTGACAATAATTCATCTGCGAGATAGAAAAATATAGTGCATTTTCAATGTATTCAGAGCTCTCTACTGAGTAATATGTGTAAAAAACAATATAAATAAAATGTACAAGTTTTACAATTAGAACATGTACAAAGAGTCCCTCAAATCTCATCTCGCTCCGACACAATCAACAGTGCTGCACTCTTTGGAATCCATCCACCGCCTCGCCAGAGCGGTGGAACTAATTTCCAACTGCTGAGACACAAGTTTTGAAAAATAACTTCATACTCTATCTGCAAGTCCTGATTCCTGCACATGTCTGTTTCCTTTTTACATTTTGTATTCTGTTGGAGTTTTTATGTTGAAATAGAACCACAACAAAACATTTCTTGTCCAGAGCTGAGCAACCTAAAGTATAAACTGCGGATGAAACAAGCTGAATGAGAACGTGACTTCTGTTGGTGAAGGGTTAGAGGTGGCTTGGACGTTGAATCAATTGTATCCTGGCTTTAATCTCAAATTGGCTCAAACTTCTGTTTCCCCCAGCACAGAAAATAAGGGGACAGAATTATTCTACCCTGGGGTGTGAGGGGCCTACAAGGGCCCGGTTCTGATAATCAGAGCAGGGATTGGGGAGGGGTGAGAGAGTGCTGGGGGTGAGAGAGAGTGCTGCCTGTGAACTGGGGGGAGTTTGTGCTGACTGAATGACTTTATGCCTTTTTTCAATTCAAAGGTCTGGCCAAGGCCCAATTGCTGAGCTCTGCTGTATGGATAAAGGGAGGGGGGTTCAGAGGCTCGGAGCAGGTCAGGTGTCTTGGTGTCTCCTCGCAAAGGTGAGTCCCACAGGGAACATGGATCCAAGCACACCACACTTTACGTTAAAGCTTTAGTGCGTAACGTTCTGATATTAATAAACGTCCGTTACATTCAAGCCATCGCCAAATGAGGTGCTACAAAGCTAATTAAGACTTTCAGCTCCACACAACTCTCCCGGTGTTTCTTAGTATGACTATGTTCAGAAGATTGTGGCGTCCAGCAACTTATCCGCACAGACACTCGAGTGAAGATAATGACTTCTTCTGAAGAGTCCATCATATTTTTTTAATCCTCCGTGTCCTCCTTGGCTACTAGCAGCTGCGTGAAGGAGGGGTGAGGGGTGTGATCACGGAAGGCTTGCGTCATGTGGACACGCCGACAATGTTGTTGTCATTACTTAGAGTTCCTCATGGGGGAGACAGAAACTACACACTATAGCTTTAAGATGTGTTCTCAGGGAAACAGGAAATGTAGTCTTTTTTGCCGGTGGACAACAAGATGGCACACCTCAGCCAACAGGTAAACAGTGGCTCAGACAGGGCTGGGTGAGTCCCAACTGGTCATTATTCATACAGCCAATCTCAGCACGTAGTAATAATAATTTACTTTTCTTCTGCTGTCAGCCATAAAATGTCAAAAACTTACAGGTTGTCATTTGAATGTGAATATTGCTGGATGTTTTAGTCCTCTGTGCTAATTAATTAATTATCTCTGGATTTCACACGGTTAAGTTGTACACTGGGCTTTGACAAAATGTGATGGGCAGTCCTCCCTGTTTTATAGACCAATGGATCTACTTAAAAGATAATTGGCAGAGTAATGTATAATGAAAACACTCGTTAGTTTAATCCCAATCATCATTTTATGATTGCAACGTTATCAAGATAAACAGGGTTAATGAGAACACCTGTGTTGTGTGATGAGCGCCATTAACATTTTAAATCAGAGATCACAGAGAGGGTTACGGCCAAATTATACTGTCTCCATTCCAGGGGTTCATGAGGTCTGCACAGAGCCCAAAAAGCAGAACTGTGCAGACAAACGTATATGAAGATATCTGTATTTGCAGCTGTGCACGTTTGCTGTTTTTTTTTATCCGTTTGAAGATTATAGCTAGACCGTTATAGGTGACTTTACTCAATAGTGTCTTGCAGGCCTACATCTTTTCCTCACCTTTCACATGCATCCACCCTTTTCTAAGGGCTCTGAACCAGATTAGTCAGGACATTAGGCCCGTGTTTTTAAATGTAGCTGGCTTATTGGGGATGCAGTTTACTTAATAAAGGTACTTTATTGTCACATACACATACATTTAGCTAAATTCATCCTCTGCATTTAACCCTTCCTTAAAGGGAGCAGTGGGCAGCCATTTACAGCAATATGGAGAAAGCTATCCATTGTTTTACCGTTTGTCTGTGAGGTTGATGATTCCTGATGTGGATATGCTTTTTCTTAGCAGTTGAGATTTAAAAATGTTGAAAAAAATTAACATATTTTTGAAAAAAATAAATTTATCTCAGGTTGCAGCCGCAGCACAAAATATGATCCTAATGGTTTCCCTTCTAAAAGCACCACTCCTCTTTACATGACAGCTTAATAACTGTATTCTCTTATCAAAGAATACTGCACTAAAACATCCCCAACATAGAAACTTTCTCCTTTTTTGTATGTGAAGTGGAGACAGATGGCACCATATAGGTTGATTGGCGTTTAGCACATCTTCTGCAAAGCCTCCCCTCGTGTCTGTTCCCCATACAACGCCTTATGGAAGAAAAGTGGAGCAATCTTAAGAGACACTATAATGCATGTTCTGTCATATCTACGCCTGTGAGGGATGAGCGGCAGAGACGCATGAATAAGCAGGGGAGCTGCTTGGTGGCCTACAGAACTGGGATGGTGGGATGTAACAGCACGATCTGCGTCTGACTCCAGCTCCATCAGTTGGTCCGACATATTTCAGACCCATACCCTGAAGGGGCTATTTGATTTGTGGAGTCGGAAGATGATGTCAGCATGGCTAATTGGCACCTTCCTGGGGTTTCTAATGGTGCCTCTTTCATCTCTGTAGCCACTCGAGTAAACTTTTCCATGCCAACTTAGACTCCCATCAAACGCTTCGCATAGCAGAGTGGCAAAACACAACACGATGATTTCATTTGATGACTTGGCACGGCTGTTTTCCGAGCACCTTTCAAACCGTTTTCATGTCAAAGAGCTACTTTCCTTTCCTTTCCATTCTGGCGGTGACGGAATCTTTCCAAAGGGTCTGTCTCAGCACAGAACTCAGATACGATAATCCCCAGCACCTTAAAATCTCAGGTGAGGACCATTTCTACCTGGTAATTATTGCTCTGTTTAGTCTGCCTCTCCTTCTGCTGACTGTGTCACTTGTGGCATTAAACCGTGTCCGTGCACTCAGTTTCGCTAGCTCAAGTTCCAGATAAAAAGACATCACGCTACAAGGAAAACATAAAAATAGGGAGCTTGTCCACCCATTCAATGAATGCAGAAAGCATTGCCATTGAAGTGCCTAAAATAGTGGCAATACTTCATCGAACACATTTTAAGGCAGTATTACATCTACACCGTTCTTGGATACACCCTTAACAAGTTGTATTTGCAGCTGAACAAAGCACCGAAACAAACACTGTGTGTGTAACATTTTTAGGCAAAATGACAGCAAAACAATTTGCGGTGGCTTCAATTTCAATAAAATCTTTCAACAGTGCTGCAACATTCTACTCAATAACCAAGTAACTGTTCTGCGTTTCCTGTAGTGAACACTAAGACAAAGGATATTGCTACTCTGATATAAAAGTCTGTTCAGTGTTGCACTCTTCAGAAAGTTCCACAATAAAAAGAATGAAAAGGTTGAAATACGTCAAAAACCCACTCCTGTAGGCTGCGAACACGCATGTGAGGACACCCTTTTCACGAAAAACACGAGTCACTGCAAATAGTTCCAACAGTCCAGCATGTGTCAGCACAAAAAGTGCCTTTGAATCTGCATCTAAAAAGTTCCCTCTGTGTTTGGATAAAAGAGAGTTTACCCTGTTGTCAAGTCCAAAAAAACCTGCCACAACATGTCACTGTGGCAGAGAGCAAGAAAATGAACTAATTAGAAAAAAGGAATAAGTGAAACCACCGCAAGTAGAGAAGTTGTTTGTTTTTGTTCTTTTTAAAGGAAATCCATAGCCTCAGTGTGCACTTAAACCATTCACTAAGTGAAAGAAAAACAGAAGCATCAAACTCCTTTCCAATGCGCCTTTTGATATGTGATTGAGTTCATAAGCGCTTCTAAAAAACAAATAGAAAAAAGCATAAGAAAAAAAAGTAATTTCGTCCAGGTAGTTTCTTTTTTTTTGTTGCTGTTTTTTGCCCTTCTCCTCTCTTTTTTGTGCCCTTTAAAGAGGCGGACCACAATCCTTCACTGAGGAACAAAGGAATGATTCCACTCCAGACACAGCCGGACGAGTCAGACATAGCACATGTCCGTTTACTTTGACCATTATCCCGCTTCGGTCCCAGGCACTGCTCCAAATAAGTTCTGTTTTTGCTTCGGCCCGTTACAGTCGGTCACACCTGGACACCCGTGCCGTGGAGGTGCAGCATTTGGGCTCTCATAGTCTGTATGCTGCTCATGATCTTTTTCTGATGGCCCACCAGCGTGATCCCCAAACTCATCACGTCCCTGCAAGACAAGACAACACTCATCAATCAATGTACCGCACCACAGTTGGGTAAAAAAAAAAAAAAAAGCCTTTCATTAATGTGACTTAGGGTACAAAGAAGTCAGCTGGACACAATATGGGTTATTATCAATCTCAATAGTGCATTTTAATTCATCAAGCTAAATGAAGTAAAAAAGTATGATCTTAAGTAGGGGGTAGGAAAAAAAAAATCTGCAATGGTATGAATCGTGAGTGTTTTTGCGACGGTTTAAAAAATCAATTCTTCCTCCATAGAATCAACATTGTCTTTTTTCATTTGACTGATTGACCTAAATATTTTCTGTTTATACGGTACCGCTGACAGCAACTACATCATATCTGTTTCCAGCAAAACAGAGTGAAAGCAGAAAGAGCACAAAGTCCATGTCATGTTCTTCTTTACAAAATAATAAATACATGTCAGACTGACTGAGTTGTACGTGATATGCATTCTTCTTAGAAAACTATCTGTTTTTAAAAATGTCTCATGATATATTGTCTCTAGAAGTGTATTAGTCAAACTTTCCTTTGACTAATTTCCTTTCCTTTGTTTTGTCGCCTTGGTTTTCAAAGTCTTACCCAATATAATGTCTTTCATAATGCCTGCATGATATTCCAGGTCATTCACAGGTTATTTTATCGAGTGTGTGGGCTTGTTCCAATCTGTTGTCCCCAGCACACCTATGACACAAGGGAAAAACATCTAATCACTGGTAAAATACCAAGGCTAAGGTGCACAAGTCTGAGTGTAGTTTGTAGGGGACCACAGATCTGGAACGAGCTTGATGAAAACTCAAAAGTGTTGCATCCTGTCTCCATCTCCATGAAAAGTCTGAAGGAATTTGTTGAATATTCAAAGTGTTGTATTTCTACTAGGATTGACTGTATTTTGTGATGTTGTCTGTGCTGAAACTATTGTGACTGGAGCTGTTTTTGTTATATTTATTAATTTGTTTCCCCAATTCTTTTTTTACTGTCTGTATTTTGTGGTATTAGTCTGTTTTGTGTGCAGGGTATTGAGTTTAAAGTGCCAGTATATTCTCTGTTGTATGTTTAATGTTATCAGGCCTCTTCCAAAAAGCTTTTAGTAGCTTATTTGTGGTTCCCCATTTCACGCAGCATTCATACAATCATTGTACCTTCGGAAATTGTGTTTTAATGATACGATGATGATGTGTGAATAAATAAGAAGAAAAAAATGTCTGGGCCAATGCTCATATTGAGCCACTCTCAGTGCAGTAAAGCCGTTCATGATGCTCTGGAAGAAGATGAGGAACCACAACTGATATGCAACTGTGAGACAGATCTGGTGTGGGAAGTTTATTAAAATCCCACACACGGCGTTAATGATGGCTGTTCCATTTGACCACAGAGCATCACATTACTTTATCCGGTGATATTTTGGATCATTCATAAAAGCTAAACCAACATGCACACATGCACTGCAGCCGGCAACGTACTGTAATTGTGGGTGTTACGTGAAAAGAAAATGATAGGGCAGCAACAGAAACTCTCACTTATCAGTTCCAAACTTCTGTTTTTTCTATCTGTGTTAGGCTACAAATGAACTAAAGCCAATAAATTGTGTTCACATTATGGAAAAGCACTATGCCCCTTGAGCCCCTAGAAGGCTTTTTATGTGAAACATCTGTTACTGAGGGTAACTAAAAACTGGAAACGTTTCAAAATATTTAGTGTAGGAAAAATGTTTTTCTGACATAATGACAAACTCGAAGATGTGCTATGTGAATGTAGATTATACTGAATTAATGAAGACGACAAAAATACATGGAGGAAGTCCTGAGTTTGCAATTAAAGCCAATTGAAAGAGCAGCAAATCAATGACAAGGGAAGCGTATTAAAAACATATATAGAGTAATAAATCAGGGAAGAAATAAAGGCTTGGTTATCTCTGCCGTTTGGGTTAATAACGGACCAGGCCAGTGAAAATGTACGGTAAGTAAACTAATAAAAGTCATGGGATGGCAGTCTACCTAAAGTGCCTGAATACAAAATGCAACAGTGTAAACAATGTGTTTGGGATAAAAGGAAGTGTAGGAGAGATCACAGTCTAACTGTGGCTGGTATTAATGTTCTCTACTGAGGCTTAACCGCTGGCTTCATATCTACTTACTCGATTGACATCCTGGCCACAGATTCCAGGGAACTGTAGCCAGCCGCTGTGAAGTTGTCTCTGTATCGCTCCATCTTGATGGCTTCCAGCCACTCTCCCACTGAGCAGAAAGCAGTGAAGTCTGGTGTGCTCTGATCCAACAGTGGACTAATTGGTCTGCGGGATGAGCACAGAGTGATGTTTATGTCTTATGTTAAAAAGGAAACGTTCCGCTAAAAACACAATCACGCAGGAGACGAGACAAAGTGACTACCAACGGCATCCAGCGGTGCAGTAAATTGCGAAAAGGGGGAAACAACTAGCTGATTGGAGGCTTCAATCAATAAGGAACTCACAAAGAGATGCAGCATGTCTTTGTTGCTTCTGAAAAATATTTTTGTCAGTATCTTTTCAATCTGAATGCATACACCACATACAGTCTCTGTGTAATGAAGAGCTTTTTATCCAGCTTTAACTTCTCGATCTCACCTCTGGAAAGTATGTTCTGACTGCAAATAGAATGAATCTGACAAACGTCAGACTGAGGTCTGGAGTTCCCACTGCACTTTAAAGTACCAGGAACTTATTACAGAGATTGATTTAAAAGCCCCACTATTGACCATAAAGCCATGGGAGCTGCTTTGGGGTATCGATCTCCTGGGATTTATCTGTCATCTGTGAACTACAGAGGCTAAATCATCCACTGGACACTTTGGATCATCCACTAATGCACTAAAATAAAAGTTCAAATTCTTTTATTGTATGAAGCCACATTTTAAAATGATTCATTCAGGCTTTTTATTGCCTCACCTTGTACATGTTCCCACTGGAGTTTTCAAGGTGTTAGGGTTGCGGATCATCTTATCAAGGATGCCAACTATCTGATCGAATTTGGGACGTTCAGCTCTGTCTTTCTGCCAGCAGTCCAGCATTAGCTGATGCAGTCCTGGCGGACAGTCCATTGGGGCGGGAAGACGGTAGCCTTCCTCTATCGCCTTTATGACCTGCAGAATGCAAAACAGATGGAGTCATTAATATCAGCTTTCAGTATCATCCTAAACCCAAACCCTTCACAATCAGCCTTTAGTATCACCCTCACTGTAAACTGTTTAGTATGAGCTTTTAATATTACCCCAGCCTCAACACCAACCCTAACCCCCGAATCCCTGACCTGAGTGTTCTCATTTCTTCCTTTTATGGTAACACATTCTCACTCCCATCGCGTGACAAAGCCACGCTTGGTCAGGTGCCTTTGGTGTCTGTTATTTATGAAAAAAGTCTACTTTGGCATCAAATTTAAATGCGCTTTGTCGCGAGTCCTTGCATCACTTTTTGACTTGGTCCCTGGGTCAGGACATACATTTAACTGACATGCAGCACAAGAAAATGAAAGTTAGGTTTAGGAAAAGATCATGGGCAGGGTTACAAAATAATAATAATGTATACTTTATTAATCCTCCTTAATCTACACTAAATGGAGAAATGTCAGAGTGAGGGGGCTGCCCATGGAAAGGCGCCCCGAACAGTTGGGGGTTCAGTGCCTTGCTCAAGAGCACCTTGGCAGTGCCCAGGACACCTCCCCATGCCCTGGCACCTCTCCAGCTACCAGTTCACCGGCATACTTTGGTCCGTATTGGAACTTACACTAGCGACCCTCTGGTTCTACTGATTGAGCTACTGCCACCCCTACAAATGTACGTTTCAGTGACACGCAGGAAAGTCCTGTGTTGTTTGACCCATCCGCCACCCCACACAACTATATATCTTTTAGAATAGATTGCCAAATAAGTAACGCTTACAATGAATTTGCCTTGGCTGTTGGTGCAACAATCCAAGTTCAGGATATATAGAATGTGCAGAGGACAGGATGTAGGATGACAAGTTTTTGTCAGTGGGGGGGACTTGCTAATGAGGTTTTTTTGTTTTTGTCTCAGCAGTAAAGTTAGTGAGCAAGATGTTACAGTAAGTCATAGTTGATAATGGCCATAACAAAGGATATAATTTATGTTTTCCAGAATCTTCCATTTGATGATCATGTTAAAAAAAGGTTGTGTGATTTATTCAGATCAGGCACATTATCAAAATTAAATCTTTTCTCCCATTCACTGATCCTGAAAAGGTTACATGCTTTTATTTTTCCCCGGATTGATCATTGTAGGGCTCAGTCAGAAAACAAGCTCCTGCCTTCAATTAGTGCTAAACGCGGGAGCTTGGCTTTCAACCATCTCTTTGGCAGATGGGATCATATTATATATGTCCTTGTCCGTCTTTACTGGCGGACTAGATTTTTACAATTGAGCTCAACATTTTACTGATTAAGGCACTCCAATGTAAGGTTACATTCTAGATATTTGGTACATTATATGCCAGAGTGCAGACTAAGTTGTGAGTTGAATTTCCTACATTGTTCATGTGTGTAAACAAAAGGCTATATTTATACAGCTGTGATCAATAATTGAAAAGATCTTTGCACAGAGCCTTTTAACCTAGTCTCTTGTCACTCTGCTTCATGCATGCATTTTAGCACAGTGTTCATTAAAAGTCAATGCTGTGAGAACGGTACGTGTTGGCGTGCACTTTGATTTGAGCCCCTAGCTCCCCTTCCTTTATTGTGTGGATACCGAGCTGTGTATGTTTCTGCAAATATTCATCAACTACTTCTGTCAGGACCGCTCAGACAAGAATGAGTCATGGAAGGGTATAGGTGTCAAAACACTGAAACTTTGGGGAAAAATGCAAATAACGTTCTTCCTGTACCCTCAGAGATTTGCTGACATCTTGACAAAGTGCAAACATTTCTGACATTGATGTCTGTCAAGTAGCCGAGCGTCTACACACCACACGCGCCACCTTAATGCCCGGCCAGCTTGTTTAGCATTTCTAATATCTGATGGTTCAATCAGCAATCCCTCTGCTTTGGAGCGTCGGAGAATCTTAACAATGTTTAGGCCTGATGTTGTGGGTACTAAACACATATAAGAATCTCGAGGGCTGAACTAACTCGCCATCTACCATCAATCAAAATGTGTCCGACAATAAGAACAGCTTTGAGTGGTCTGGCCCAGTTGGACTCCCTCAGTAGGAGTTGGCAGCAAAGCAGGCAACAGCACTCAGAGAACTGCGGGTGTGTCAGCCATCATAGCAATTTGTGACATTTGTTAAAAGAAGTGTGTTCTTTGAGGAAGAAAAATCTGAGCAATGTCAGGCATTAGCTCTAAGAATTTACTTGATGGTTAAGTACCTTAATTATACCTTCTATGATTTTCATTCCAACACCTAATAGAACCCCCAAATCTCAAATCTCCCCTTCCAGCTCTAGAGTTTCATCTGAGAACATCGGCAGTCATATGTAGGCCTGCACGATTCAGAGAAAAATATGAATCACAATTATTAGCTTAATATTTATTTCACAATTCTCTGCCACTATCTTTTTCTCACAAAATGTAATGTTTATTGCACACATGAACCATGACAAAACAAAACAAATTGGTGGACCACAAAACAAATTACTAAACCTATAGCACGTTGAGCATTACCACAAGCCTGTAAAGTATAAACTTAGGCAACCTTGATGACATCACTATGATATCATCTCAGCCAAAGCCACAGAAGACATTGTGGCACATTTTCTCCAGGTTGAGTAGTGATGACCATGAAGAGTAAACTATTCATGATGTGTAAAATTTGTGTAGTGGCCCTTTAAAATCCAAGCGCATCTGTCTCTACATCCCTGACTTGTGTGTCTCAAACAAATGCAAACTGCTATGTATGCATAAATTGCTTGCTGTGTAATTGGTTCAACACTGCTACTCACACTGGTTTAACATTACCAAGTAATTATAAACTTTTTAAAGACATTTGAATCAAAAGCATTCTGCATGACAAGTGTTTTCCACTCCTGTTATTTATAATAATAACCAGAATCAAATCTCTCAGGACTTCTTTTTGATTACGCGTGCCATTTCACACTGCTTCTCCTTGAAATGGATTCAGACTGCATGATTAGAGCAAGACTTCTTGAACTAATTAAGCCCAAGGTTACCGTGCCCGCCAAGCTGTTCTCACCACGCTCTCGCAAGAAAAGACTCAAAGAAGAACCACAAAGTTTAACCTGAGCCAGACTAACAACAAAGATAGAAATCATATCACATCCATACAGGGATAGTAGTATACAGTTGTTAAAACTTAAAAAATAAAAGATATGACACACTGGTATCGGATCATTACTCGGTATTCGCTGATACGCAAGTTCAGGTATCAGAAATGGTATCGGGGAGCAAAAAATGGTATCGCACCTTCTCTAACAAATGCTCTTTTATACTAGTTTGTTAGGATTTATGGTTCAGAAACTCATCATTTTTGAAAATAGTGAAATAACTACCATTACAAGTTGTGAGCTAAAGGCAATGTCTTCAGATGACTTTTGTTTTTTACTGATTTAGTTCGGCGAGGGAACTTATATTTATGTGTTCAAAGTGCCACTTTTAAATCAGAGCATATCTGTATATTTACATGATTTACAAAGCAATATCTATTTTGATCCTTGGTTAGGGCTGCGTACCGAATTTGATGCTTTTTAAGCACTGATCGAATTGTCTCTAAAGTATCGAAAACTGCAAAATGCCTCGTCATTCAATACCCACTTTCAATCCCTAAGGAGTGAATCTCATCAGCGTCAGTGAGCCAACCAGCGTGCAACATGCTTCTACTAAGATCTAATAATGTCTGGGATTGGCTGTCTGACGTTACGCGCCGTAGAGACACGCAGGAAAGAATCTACGTTACACAGAGACGGCTCACATAGTCAGAGTATCTTTTAGGATCCAGTACCGGTAAGATTTTCAAACAATACCCAGCCCTATCCTTGGTTATGAGGTACAGTCCATCAGCAGAATGCGACACGTATTGATTTAGTGAGATAATGACTTTATAGCAGGAAGTGAACTTACATCTTGATTGGACATATCCCAGTAGGGCCGTTCCCCATAGGACATGACCTCCCACATGACAATGCCATAACTCCATACGTCACTTGCAGAGGTGAATTTGCGGTACTGTATGGCTTCCGGCGCGGTCCATCGGACAGGGATTTTGCCGCCCTGTTCGGTAAAACGCAGGTCAGTTGCTGGAGTAAAGATCAAATTCATTACATCTTGCATCTTCCCCTAAAACATCAATTAGAGATAGTTTTACAATTACACTCAAGAAATAACCTTCCCAACTTAATAAGGCAACCAATGACTTTATTAGTAAATCATTTAACAATGTGTTGCAGAGTTATTACTCATTGTTAAATACAATGTCCCACTGCAGAGCATCTACACTTACATTTAGTTAGTTACAGCATTTTAAATATTAAAAACTAGTGTTTTGTAAACAATGCCACCGCAGGCCAAAATTACATTTTTTTAAATATAATTTTTAATGCTTTTCTCTTAAGTTCTTCCCTCTCCCAAACTGTATTAAGTTCCTGTTGACTTTATGTTTGAAAAAGAAAAAAAAAAAGAATTGGACTGCAGAGAAAATGAAATAGATATTGTTCTGATGTAAGTCTTGTAATCTACACTGCTGTGCTAAAATAAAACTAAAATTGCCTGTGCAGACTGCCTGGGCGTGCTCTATTCTCATGCACCGGCTGCGACTTGATTAGAGGATTCAGACAGGGCTCTGGCTAGAGATAGAAGCACTTTAATTGACTCACAGTTGTTGTGTAGACAGCCTCGGGATCGTCGTCTATCACCCTTGACAGGCCAAAGTCAGACACTTTACATACAAGATTGCTGTTGACGAGGATGTTCCGCGCAGCCAGATCCCGATGGACGTATCCCATATCGGAGAGATATCTCATCCCCGCTGCTATGCCCCGCAGCATCCCCACCAACTGGATGACTGTGAACTGACCATCATGTTTCTGCAGAGAAACACAGGCAGGGTCAGCCATCTTCACTGACCATAAGGGAAATGTAGGTCACAGCCACTGCAGTAGCTCTAGCACAAGATTTATGATATGTATGGGACACGCACTGATCCTGCTGCAGACCGCCTGCTCTCTGGGACACGTTTGAGAAAATGCAAAGAAAAAGTGACAAAAAGAAGCTGCTTTGAGCCTCCTGCGCTTCCAAGGTGAAACTCACCCTGAGGAAACCGTCTAATGAGCCGTTCTCCATGTACTCAATGACGATCATCACCGGTTTTCCTAGAGAACAAAAATAAAGAGATGATTAATTGATACCTGAACGTGTTCGCTAACCAAATGCTTCACAATAAACAACTGTGCTGAAACTGCTTCCAAGTTATTTTAAGATTTGTGTTTCATTGCCTTTTAATTAAAAGTTACCATCTGCTCATTTTATTACAGCGTCTAAATGAGAAAATGTTAAACAAAGACTGTACCTAATTTAATCAGATATAATGCCACTCTAACAACGGCACTCCTTTACCTCCCAATGATAAACATAACTCTGGTGAAACCACTCTCCCAGGATGTTTAACATCAAGTTCACACTTTACATTTTTTATTATTATTTGTTGGGTTTCTGTAAATAACATCACAGAGTCTAGACCTGCTCTTTTATGAAAAGTGCAATGAGATAACTGTTGTTGTGATTTGGCGCTATATAAATAAAATTTAATTGAATTGAATTTCACATTCCAGTGGGATTACCTCGGGTCACAACTCCCTCCAGGTGAACGACGTTGGGATGGTCAAACTGTCCCATGATGCTGGCCTCGCACAGGAAGTCCCGCCTCTGCTTCTCCGTGTAGCCGACCTTTAACGTCTTGATGGCGACCGCCACGTCCCGCTTTCCAGGCAGCTTGAGCCGCCCGCTGCACACCTCCCCGAACTCTCCTGGGATGAGGACCATTCATAAATTCAGAGTTCTTTGTTGTCCCTCGAGGGGAAATTTGATACAAAAAACAACAACGAATAAACCCTGTAAGAGCTGTGAAAAAATCATAGTGTCCACTTTAAAAGAGTTTAGCAGTAGAGTGAGGTGTGGGTGGGTTGAAAAAAAACCTTCACAATGACAAATTTATTAGTGTATTTTGAGACAAAGCAGCTGTGCCGTGGTGGAATACAAATTGGTGTGCGACATCTTGTTATACTCAGGGGAGTGTAACCAAGACCTATAATAAGACATGCTAGAGATGCAGAGATACTGCCAATGACCGCCTCTGTAAAAGCCATGTGGCAGCAATTTCTCAGCTGTGGGGAATCTGTGACCAGACGCAGACTGCACATTCATCGCAATGAACTTCGTCCCCCTCTTTGCAATTGCACTATCAATATACAATGCATGGAGCTGTGTCAGGGTGTAAATATTTGGCTGTCAGTGTGATATATGAGAGCACGGAGTCACTAAACAACAAGAGCCGAGAGAGAGGGCTTACCTGCTCCAATAACCCGCTCGATTTTAATGCAGGAGGCGTCCAGCTCCTTTGCAAATTGATGGACAGCCCTGTTTGGGTCCTCATAGGTTTCAGGGTCAATGTAGGTTTTGGTGCCTGGAAATTTAACTGTAGAAAGGTAAGAGGATTACTGTTATGATTAAATATACACGCTACGCACCGGCGGACACTTGACAGGTCAAACAATTACTAGGACTGCTGAGCAGTCAATATCAAAAGATTTGAGCAGCGGTGGAAGAAGTATTCAGATCCTTTACTTAAGCAAAAGTATCACACTGTAAAAACACAAAACTTAACCTAACGTAGGTAAGAATCATCAGGGACATCTCAGCTGGACTTGAAGCCCGGTATATTGTTCCTAGGTTACTTTACAAAAAAACATCAGATTTATAAACTACATGTGTTTTGTGTGCAGAAATCTTAATGTGTAAAGTAACTAGTAACTAAAACTGTCAGATGAATGTAGCGGAGTAAAAAGTACAAATTTTCTCTCTAAAATGTAGCAGAGTCGAAGTAGAAAGTGACATGAAAAGAAAAGACTCAAGTAAAGTACAAGTAAATTTGTACTTAAGTACATTACTGGAGTAAATGTTACATTCCTCCACTGGATCTGAGTAACCCGTGCACAGCGCCTTCATGAGACTGACGTGGAAGAATAATCATCTGTGTTGGTTCATACACTTATCATGCTTGGTGGTTTATTGACACATAATATATGTAGGGATTAGGGGGGGGTTGAATTTTGCAAATCCAAAAGCAAGCACACCTTTGTAGTTGGTGGCTAAAGAAACGCTCTAATACTACAGCTGAAATCCTAATTGTTAAACCAAACAAGGCCAGAGATTGGGTTAGAGGATTACATTCTGCACAAAACAACACTCGTGAATTTAATTTCCACTGATAACAATATAACTTTCAAGTGTATTGAGCTACTACAGCCATAACACACTGGATAAAATGCTGGACCAAAAACACAACTGCAAGCTGATCTAGCTGGAGAGACACTTATTCCCAGCATGGAAGGAAGCCAATCCAACAGCGTAAATACAACAAGAGCATTGTGCTCCTGCGAGGGGTCGCTGGCAGCCCAGATTTCCCTCCACTTGCTCCCATAATTGCTTCGTCAATCCGAGATGTCAGTGGATCTGATAGGAGATGTCTTATCACCATTTCCTCGCTGCTACATGGCAGACAAATTGGGCCTACATGTTTGAATTTGTGCTATCTAGCTTCTGTCGCCCTGGCAGCCTTTCGTCATTTGATATCGCTCCATTAAGCCCCTGCACTAGCCTTGTTTGTGTTTTCTCACCCCCCCTCCCTTTCCCTGTTTTATTTTTCTTCTTCAGGAGGTGGGACCTGTGAGCTGCTGTGGTGGATCTGTCAGACACTTAGCAGCAGCCAACCTGGGCTCAGCGGCACTGCATCTGCTTCAGCCGTACACCCTGTGACACCCTGACCCTTTGTTTCCAAATCAGCAGTTTGCCTACAGCACAGATCATTACGGCTGCACTTGGGGAAGCTGTGTGCAGCTGTATCTCCAGGGGCATCATTAGGGGTGGTGTATCAGTGTTAAAAAAAAACTCTTACTGATAGAAGGCACCCAGAAGCAGCCTCTTCCACAGAGCAAACTGTGTGCACAACAGAAACTCCGGCACTCACTTAAACCACCTGATGTCTGTCTTTTCACGTTTTTTGGAGAACACTCTTGCCTTACTTGTCAACCTCTGCTCCCTCCCTGACAGCTGTCACATTCATGCGTTTGTAGTTGCCTAACTTCTTTATCCCCGCAGACGGAGTCTAGCCAATCAGCAGCAGATGTTGTCCTGATTGTTCCCGGCTTTGACTCAAATCAAATGAACTGGGATCAAACACTCATGCCTGTGGGTGCTAATGGGTTTTAAAAGGCACCCTTCCTGTTCAGTTTGCAGTGATTGAGGTGCATATGCCTTTGTGTGTGTGTGTGTGTGTGTGTGTGTAAACATACACATATACTTTATATGTGTTTGTGTGTGTTTATGCGAATGAATGGAGACACTCACACTGGAAGTAGAGCTCCTCATCTCCCTCCTGATCAGCTTTGCTGTACCCGCAGTGTCTGCACGGGGTGGGGGTGGGGAAACAGGGGTTGAAGAGGGAGAGGAAGAGAGTGGCAGAATCAACTGATTGTGCAGAGGAAATAAACGCCCTAAATTACAAGAATTTTAAAGAGGCAACTAATGCCGTGCATGACAAATCAGCAAAGAAACGCAGCGGAGCAGCAGGAGCTGTGAACCCAAACCTACAGCCTCGAGCATCTAATCATGTAACACATCAAATGAAGCATGCACTGGAAAAGGTCTGCTCAACATGTCTGGTAAAATTAACATGTTGAATGTTCCCTCAAACACAGGGTTGGTTTTTGAGCACAGACCAAAAAATACCAAAAAGGATGACGTGAGAAGGCTGAAGAGCTGATTGACATGCAGAGGTGATACAGATTATGTATTATTATGACTATCTACATCTGCGATCTAACAGGTGATTAAGAGTCCCTTGGTTTGGATACAACAGGCTTTTGAACTCTTTTTCTCTGTTTCTTTGCCATGGCTGTTGATGTGCCTTCATCTTTGTATAATTGTTGTCTAACTCTGTGTGTTTTTGTTTTATTTCTTTTTTTTGAGCGGAGATGCTAGGGAAAGCAAAATTAATTTCAGTAAACTGACTGTAAGGTAGTATCATGGTATTGTACATGTGTAGCATGTCTCCACTATGTAGTCCGTAGACCAGAACTCAGAGAATATTGTCTTTATCTGCAGGCCCACTACTGTCACTACACTACCTCCATTGCTAGTTCGGACTATGGAAAAAGCTAGTAAGTGGACCTAGAGTTACTGTGTTTATGCAAAATTACTGTTTCGAAATTTAAGAATGAACTCGTATTGATTTTGCTATACTGCAAGCAAACAGGACTATGGGCTGTATCTTGCACACAGCGCAGCACAGCGCAAAGTCCGACGCAAGAGTCTTTGCTATTTTAAGACTGACACAGTTGTTCATTTCCTGTCCTGTGCCCACGTCGTTTAAATAGCAAATGCCCATCTTTTCACCTATGGCGTTCTGGTCTTACAGGGAGGTGTGTTCAAGTGCATTCTGGGCGTATTGCTATCTTGAGGTAGCAGGAAGTGATCGCACCATTGACAAACAAAAACCTGGTCTACAGTCAAGAACGTAGCATTTCATTGTTATTTTAACAGCAGATTTGTAAAATGCTCCTAGGCTTGTGCACAGCACATGCACACTATGCTTGTTACACAAACAGGGACATATAGCAGCACCCACACATGCAAAAGATAACAAATAAAAATATTAAGGTGCAAATCCTTCATCATAACAGAAATGTTCCAAGGTCTTGCTGTCTTTTAAAGGGAATGGGAGAGGACCTCTGATTGGTTGATTGCATAATACACCCAGAACACACCTATGATTAATGAAGACACTAAGTACAACCCTTGTACCCGGTGCCCACAACCTTTTTTCTGCCGTCAAACTAGCAAAAGTGGATTTAGACTCGCACTAAACGCAGCTGTTCCAGGCGCTTCACGCCGTGCGCTCAGATTGTTAAAATAGGGCCCATCAGCTCTCATCTGGAAGAAATTGGAGGCCCCTACAATTGGTGCTTTGATCAAGAATGTAGCACAATGTACAATATGTCAATGGAGAGATTAACCTATATGTTAAAAAACAATTTGTATTAGGAAATCTGGAAACCATTTGACCAATACTTAAATCTTCTACAGAAAATGGGGGACAGGATACCTTAAACCTTATACCTTGAACCTCACATGGTTAAAAGACTGAGGCATATCTTGGAGGGTTTTAGCAAAGCTATATATATATATATATATATATATATATATATATATATATATATATATATATATATATATAAATATAAATAAATAATAGAAATATAATAAAATCTTTAAAAGTCATGGTTTAATGGCAAACCAATTAAATTAATAGCTAGGTGAGAGGTATTGTGTTTTGCATGGTCTGCATTGGCTGCCAGCAGTTATTATTTGATGTATTTTACATATGTTATTTTTACACAGATTTATGGATCTTTCTTTCCAGCTGGTATCAGCATAGACTGATACCAGAGCGATGTGTATGACGTGGGCTTGACTAACTTATGGCTCAGAGAAGAAGTGCGGGTAAATCCACCATTCAAAGTAAGTTGTGAAGAAATGCCATTCATGCAGATGTAGATGAAAACACAGATGTATGTAAGTATGTGAGGGAAGGCTGATCATGATGAGGGGTTGGATGCTATGAAGAAATCTGCGTGATACTTGATGTAACCCTCAGGATCTCACACAGTCACGCACAGCCAAAGTTGTCTCGCTCTGGACTACTTTGCTCATAAAGGCTCTGCAAAAAATAGCTTCAAAATCTTGTTGGTGCAGGGGGGAGGGGGGAAATAAAAAGATGCATCACACAACCCATTAGCACAGCATGCCACGAGATGATGGGTGCACGTGTGAGTGTGTGCGTGTGACGGCTCCGCAGGCGTGGAGGCCTGTGAGTGACAGAAAGGCTAATTGACAAGCGCAGACTCACAGGAGCGGAGAGTCAATGGGGCCCGCGAGAGCGTACCTTCTCCCGATGATGAAGCCGAACACCATGAACACCAGGATGATGGTCCCCGCCACGGCCACCACCGCAATGATGATGACGGGGTTCTGCTCGCTGGAGACGATCGCCGCTGATGACACACACACAGACACACAGGAAAGACAGAAACGCTCGGTGTCAACTTCACCACATCAAAGACTACAATCTGCTAGAGATCTTGTTATACCAATACCAGTATAAAAAGCCTCCTATACTACTTAGAATTCTGGTATGCATGGGGGGACCCAATGCATACCAGAAGCACCCCTAAACTTAGAAAACCATAAAAAAATAATTGTGAAAATTGTGAATTTGTTGTGAGCTAAGGAGTTCTGCTGTGGGAATATCACAGCATCGTGTAACTAAACCCAGAATCTCGATACCTAGATCACTCAGGAACATTTTCAGAATGGTGCCTGTCAGCCTTTAAATGAAATGAAATTAAAATCACATATATCGCATTATGTTATGTCTGCTTTTCCATAGCTACATATCTGATTTAAATGTTTAGTGCCACCTGACCTATGTAGTAATAGCCCTGTGGCTCAGCATTTGGGGAAGTTATTTAAGAATTGTTGGTGTCTTTCTACTTACATATAATGCAGTGTTTCCCCTACCATGATGGTCCAAAAATGATGTTTAAATGCATAGTTAGCCCAGTAGAATAATGCTTTAAAAAGCTATGTTAAAAGGGGGGCAGGCACCCCTAAAGAGTTTATGCACGGATGTGATACCACGCAATGTAGCCTGAGGAAAATCCAATTTCTAGTAGTTTTATTTATGTTATTTTTCAGTTTTGACTGACTGTCAAACTGGATGATAAAATAAAGTTCCGTTCATTGTTTGAGTTTGTTCATGACCGGAGCCAGCCAACAATGGTAGACATCATATCACATCCATACAGGGATAGTAGGATACAGCTGTTTAAAAATGATAAAATATACGACAGACTGGTATCAGATTGGTTCTCTGTATGGTCGATATGTAAGTGCAGGCATCAGAAATGGTATCAGGAAGGAGAAAAAATGGGATTGAACCATCTCTACAATCTTCAACACATAACTGAGCACAATGAGAAGCTAGAGATGGATACCCCCTCCCCCCCCTCCCTCTGAGAGAATGGAGGAGGGACGCTTCTATTTTTGAGTCGTCCTTATACACACGGCTCTACTGTTTCAGAAAGTGGGCTTAATAGTCCCAGACGGCGACAGCAATGCCCTTCATCTCAAACAAAGACACATTCAGGTTGGATTGTTTCCCATTCAGAGCTCCCGCACTGGTCAAACTGTTTTTCGTTGACAAACTGCCGATTGCCCCGGAGAATGGCTTGCCGTAGCAACATATAAATTCAACGTGAGTGGTGTCTCAGAGGGAAAAAGTCATGCATTTTAAATCAAGTGGATCTGCGGCGTGTACATACTTGGAAAGAGAATGATTTTTGTGTGGCCTGTCTGGGGGGGGGGGTGACATTCGATCATCTGTTCCTCAGACAAGCTTTGATATCTCACCAATTGTCTATTTTGGGAGGAATTGATGCACTCAGCTGTCATATCACACACATGCAGGCTGTCACAGAGGAAGCTGTGCTGGGCAAGGACACTATGACCGGACTGCAACTTCTAACCTTTAAACAGCAAACACTCTGCATGTGGTATGAGTAATTAAAGTCTTTTTATGCAGAAATGTTGAATGTAAGGTGGGTGTGAGCATATTTGGGTGGAAAGGTTGTATGTTGGGGCTTAAAACTAAAGAGAACAGTGATACAGTGAATAATGGAGGGTTTTTACAAATTAGAAGACGGCTTAACGCATCCTGTTGTGAGATTGATAATGAATCTAAATTCCTTTAATATAGCACATGCCATATATGAACAGGGTCCGTAAATTAACTTGTTTTCTTGATAGCCAAATATTAGATCTACCAGCCACTTGCATACTGTAACAGTATTTTGCTGGTAAATGTAAGATTGAACCCTGGTGAACAACATTTGTAGTATGAGATTTTTATATATTTGTATTTTTTTTTGTAAACCTTTATTTATTCAGGGAAGGTTCACTGAGAGGCAATCTCTCTTTTGCAGGCACGCACTGATGACATTCACACAGGAAGCTTCCCAGCACGACCACAGTCTGATCTGCTGGCCACCGAGCAGCTCCACTGGAGCGGTTGGGGTTGAGGGCCTTGCTCAAGGGCACCTCAGTGTTGTTAATGAGGGAGGGACAAGCGCTGCTCTTTCACTTTCCCCAGCCAGATTTGATCCCGTTGGTCTGGGGATTGAACCAACGACACAAGCTCGCATCTCTAATCTTTAGGCCACTACTGCCCCTTAGTTATTTTAATCATTGGACAGAAACTGTTGCCTGTGTATCCATGTTAACACCATCTCACAAATGATTCTGTATGTGTGCTGTGTGTCTGACATTTCTAATCCAGGCTAATCTAATCATATTTAATAAAAGGCAGTACTAAAAACAGAATGTCAGTTACATTTAAAGTGCAGTTTTCTGCTGATATTTTCTTTCAACTAACACAAAAAATCTCTTGTTCGCGATATGATGCAGCTTTACGCAACGTGTTTATTGCGCCAGTTGATATTGAGATGATGATTTTTTTTTAAACTATAGATTGTACAGTAATTTGTTTCCCTCCCTACTACACATTAACTACTACACATAAACCATATGGTGCATGTGTAAAAGAGCAGTAATTGAAAAGTGTGTGTTCTTGCAGTGGTAGTTCTTCTAAATCCTACCTGTGGTCTCCTCCTTGGTGGTGATCTCTAGTCTGGGGCCGTAGGTTCCGTAGCCGGCCTCAGTGAAGGCCCGGATCTGGAACACGTAGGCCGTGCTGGGCTTTAGGTTGTTCACTGTGGCCGATGTGGACCTGGACCTCACCGTGGAGTACACCCGGTCCTTCTGATCCTGTACAGGAAGTCATCACGTTTCAGTCATAAAGGAAATTGTCACTGCACACTTTGAGGCAAAATAAAAGAACTGCGTGAAAGCTTCTACGAGTCCCATTCAGAGGTGAAATGTAGCCAAGTACATATATTCAGTACTTTACCTTAGTACAAATGTTCAGGTACTTGTTTTCTTTTCATGCCACTTTCAACTTGTACTCCGCTATTGTGTTTTACTCCACTACATTCATATGACAGCTTTAGTTACTAGTTACTTTACTCATTACGATTTCTGCACACAAAACACATGCAGTATAATATCTCATGTTTGTTTATAAAGTAACCTAGCAACAATATAACACCCTACAAGTCCAGCTGAGATGATTAGACCATTAAACACACAGCTGGTTGGATCCTTTACACTTTCTACAATCTCAGTACAGAACTTTTACCGTAACAGAGTGTTTTTAGTGTGGTATTAGTACTTTTACTGCGGTAAAGGATCTGAATACTTCTTTCACTGCTGATCCCATCAAGGTGATACTATGTTAATGTCTTTCCTTGGACAATACTGCAGATATACTGTACTTACAGAGGGTCTAAGGACCTGCACTTTGTAAGAGTGATTAACAATGTTTCGTCCAACTAGATACACAAGTGTGGCAATTGGAGACAAAACCATTCAAATGTTGTAGTTATTTTCAAATTCATCATTCGTTGAAAGATAGTGTTACATAGCGGATTAATACTTGATTTAGCTCAGATTTTCTGTCATTAGCCTTCACTGACCGTTCCCCCTGTTTCATCTATTCAGTATAATCCACCTGTTTTTTGATCAGCTGCTGTGTGAGTTTGCTGTTGCCCTCAACACTTGACCGCCTGTTGTCTTGATCAATTCAGACTAATGCGTATTTCCACAGCACAAATTCCATCAGTACGACAAACATGTCATACTCACTACGCTCTGAGGTATGCTACTGTAAATGAAAGCTCCTGCACAGATGTTTCGTAGTAAAGGACCTGCAGTGATTTAAAGGACAGATACCCACCTTCCATGGAAGACTTTAAAGGTGACAGGTCAGTTGAAAAGTTTCACAGGGGCTTAACAGTGATCGCAAAACGGCAAAGTTGAAGCGAATGGAACTGATAAGGTAGGATTTTAATATTTCTGTTCAAAATACCAACTCAATACAAAATAAACTTAGTGTTGTGAAAATGGGCCTCATGTTGAAAGTAACATATCACATAACAAAGCTATAGTACAGCATATCCCTCTCCGTTTTTTTAATACCGGCTTCATTTGGGAATTTACAAAATCAAAGAATAATTAAAACGCTGCTAAACATTTTGCTTATGAGGCTTTATGCTCATCTCATACCAATTGTACAGAACCAGACATCTCTCATTTTAATTGAGATTATGATCTAACCATTAGGCAGGCTGCCATATAGACAACATAAACACATATGAAATATCGGTTACACTTTACTTGCAGGTATCTACATACAATAAGAGTGACATTGACCCTGTCATGAACGTGCACAAACATTATAAACAAGTCATAAACGGTTATGACATAACGCTTCTTGTAGTAAGTGTCCTTCGGTTTTGTCATGACAAGTAATGGTTAGGGTTAATGTGTCATGTCAAGCTTATGTAGTTACCTTCAAGTAAAATGTTACCAAAATATCTTCTTCATCAAAGGATCTATCTGAATGCACAGGCTGTATGCATTGTGTACTTTGGTGTTGATCTGTAAATGTTTTGCTCAGCGACAGCCCAAATGGAATGCCAGGGTCTGTTAGGGCTGTAGTTGTTGTTTCCAATTTTCTACTTTTACAGCTGGGCAGACCACAGCCACAGTACGTGACATAGGAGACTGATTCGTCCGTGTTTGCGAGAGGCTGTGGCTAGCAGGCCTGGCATCAGAGCTCTGCTACCCTGCCTTTGATTTGCTGGCTTGAATTCGCTCCATTAAACCTTGCTGTAAAAAGCTGATGTGTTCAGACTTGAAACACAGGGGGAAAGCAGCAGAGGTATAATCTATGTAGAAGGGGAAAGCAGATAACAGTAACAAATGACTAATTCTGGGAGTGAGCAGCCGCGGACTGTGTGTGTGTGTGTGTGTGTGTGTGTGTGTGTGTGTGTGTGTGTGTGTGTGTGTGTGTGTGTGTGTTTGTCCTAACATGTGCATGGGAGCTGCTGTGAAGGACTGCAGCAAGATTAAAATCTTATGAGCATCTCATTCATTATTGCAATTATGAGACAAAGAAGGTACTTGCAGAATCTTGCGAATTCCACTCACAGCAGCATGCAGATAGAATACAAAACCAAGAGTCGGCAAAAGTGAATGTGAAGTAAGAGATCGAGGGGATGGGGGTTTCTGAAAGAGACAAGGACACAAACAAACCTACCTTTTCGTAGTATTTGATTTCATATTCTGTGATGACGCCGTTGGGTTGCTGGGGCTCCTGCCAGGTCAGCTGGATGCTGCGCTGCTGCACTTTCTCCTTGATGACCTCGCTGACCTGAGACGGAGCTGTTGAGACAAGAGCACATCAATAAGCGCAGGGCAAAGCCTCACGGCACGCAAACGCATACATCCTCAGGTTTACTGCTATGGGCGTGGTTTCAAGCTAGCGGGGAATGCTGTGTTCTTAAAACATTTGCTCAAAACCAACTTCTTCTCTCTCAAATTTTAAAGTTTGGAGGGACAAGTGATGTGTATAAATATGGATTTTGTTGAGCAGTCAGTTAGCCATCAATCAAAAAGAATCATCGTAGCTGCTCTGCTCTAAGAAGCCCCATTGTCGCCACTGGGTTCTATCTGGAGTGAAGTTGCTGGGCGGGAGTGTGGTGTGTTCCACCAGCTGGTGATGGAGCTCCAGAAGTAAACTTTCCTGAGCTTTTTGTAGTAGGACGTCTAGAACAAAGGGCCCGCGAGAGAATTCCCCCAGTTTACCCTGTTCTATTAGATAGTTGCGTTGTGTTCAGCGGATTCATTTGCATAGAGATGGGCATCGGTCAGATTTTTTTTCAAATGCAGCGCCACCTTCCTGTGTTGCTTTGTGGGCTTGTTAAAGTCGCATGGCTTCACCCATAGGTATAAAGTGGAGCGTGGCATGACAAAAATGCCACAAGGCCAGGTAAATCTGCACTCTCACTCCCAACTTGTAAAAAATACAACACATTCTCACTTCCAGTGTGTCAAAAAGGGACACTTAGTCAGGTGTCTTTGGTGTTTGTTGCAAAAAGTCTAATTTAGAGTCATATTTAGACGCTCTGGGCCGGGACTCTTGGGGTCACTTTTTGACACCCTTGGGACACGCGTCTAGCCTTTTGGCGTCATATTTAGACATGCTGTGTCTGGAGTCTTGGCGTCGCTTTTTGGCACCCTGGGTCGGGACGTTTGACTGACATGTGGCACAAGAACGGGACAGTTAGGTTCAGGAAAAGATGGTGGGTGGGGTTACAACATGCACGTTTCAGGGACAAGAACGGGACATGAACTGGGTCTCCAGGGTGACAGTCCTGTGTTGTTTGACCCATCCAACCCCCCCATCCCCCCAGCCCCCCCAACCAACCTCCTTACGAAGATTCTGGGTCTTTCATACTACTCTCTACCATTGTCTTTCTTAATACTACATGATCTTACAGCAAGCTGCTGCTCTGCCCGGTGCGTCCCGTATAGACGCTAAAAGGTGAGTCCTGCATCTGAGTCCAACACTGAAAGACACTGACCAAGCGTCCGTATTTTACAACATCAGGCACTTACTCTCCCTGATGACAGAACTACTGAGATGGAGAGGGCTGTACCTGTAACCTTCTGACACCAGGATTATACACAGCAATTATCTCTGGCTCTTTCTCTTTGCATGACTCATGTTAAGTGTCTGGCTGTCTGGATGTACTGCTGAAGCATTCAGATTAGCTAAACACATACACACAGTTCTATTTTGTTAGTTGTCAAGGTAATGGATTCTTACAACCTGTAGTTGGAACTCAAGCCTACGCTGATGCCCTGTAATATCTCAGCATTAAGCTCCAGAATTGACTGTAACTCTACAATGCAACAGCAAAATGGTAACGTTGACACCTGAAACTCTAGGTTCCTCACTACCAGTGACCCCTTTCAGAATAAACATTTTTTTCATGTATCGGTAATACAAAAAACATCAATCTGTGTGGCATTCAAGTCATATGTTTTTTAAGGAGACATATCATGCTCCTTTTGGTTTATACTTGTATTTTAGGTTTCCTCTAGGTTCAAAATTGTTATTTTTTTCCTCATACTCTGTCTGTAACGCCTGTCTCTTTAAGGCAAAAAGCCTGTCTGCTCTGGGAACAATATGGCACACCTTTGCAAAGGTATTTCTACCGCTGTGGGAGGAGATTAATGTTAATGTTGTGTTTTTTTTAAATCATTATCTAAGATTAAGGTTTATATTTCTTGATTTTATCATATTCACTCCATTTTCCTAGAATCTTCTTTAAACAGGTTGATTGTGATTAGAAACAGGGTCAAACATTGCTCTCGCCCTGGCATACTTCTCCCTTCTTTGACTTGAGAAGTTGGAGATTTTCTGCAGTGTATCACTGCGGCTACGACTTCTGCAGCTGAGGCGTCCATTTCTGGTTCAACGTCCATTACTTTACATCCTCATCCCGCTTGATTATAACCACCATTTTCACTGCACTTTCCTTAAAGACCCCAGTGAGAAAAAAAGAGGGAAAGCTTGTCGGGTTACTTTATCTCGCCCAAAGGAGGTGGTGCTTTAAAAAAAAAAAAAATCTGCACTCTAAACAGCCCAAAATCCTTTCTGTAAACACACTGTGAAATCTTGATGACTTATGCTGCTCTTGGGGCAAATCATATTAATTAAGACGTCTTAGCAAGTTTGAAAAGGCGTCCTGGGGAAGACGTGAACTCCAAAGTACAAGCCACTTGTCAGAAGCTGTTCTTTGGTTTCTATTTCATGGGCGAAAAAAAGGAGAAAGCTTGTACATTTACACCAGAGATGTGAATTCTTAAATGACAGTATGATGATATGAATTTAGTTGAGCATCTCATTGCGAGCAATTTACAAATCCATTTCTTTACTGACATACACATTTGGTATTGCAGTGTGCCAAATGCTGCAAATTGTAGTCTCAACCATAGGAATGGGTATTTTTTGTTCACGGTACTGATACCAATATGGATACAGGTTCCTAAACAATACATGACAATATCACACATAAAGCACAAACATTTCTATATATTTTCCAGCTCTGACTATGTGAGCCATCTGTGTAACTTAGAGTTTTTCCTGCGTGTCTCTGCGTATTAGGTCAGACAGCCAATCACAGACATTATTAGAACTTGGTAGAAGCATACTGCATGCTGATTGGCTCACTGACTCTGATGAAATTCACATTGGCATTGGTAATTTCGATATTGAATGATGAGGCATTTTTCGATACTCAATACTTTAGAGGCAATCAAATTTGGTACCCAGCCCTTCTCAACCATGACTCATGTGACAGAGTTTTTTGATTCTGAACAACACCCAACAAGTGTTTCCCTGGCCCGGCAGAAGCTGCTGACGTGTCTGACCCATGCTCAGTGACCCGGTGGGAGCAGACCTCTGTAGCCTTAATGCAGCCTGACCCGTGATTGTTTTAGGATAACCCGCCGCTAATGACTACGGCTGGATTAAAACCTCATTAGGCCTCATCGGCATTCCCGACAGCAATGTGCACGACAGCGGACACCCAAGACCTTGTCAAAAACCCGCTGTTGGGACATGTTCCCTCATAATCTACCCAAAACACAGGAACAATGTTTCCTTTCTCAGCACACTCAGCCGGTCAAAGGGACGATTGAGTTTTCTCTACCGAGTCACAACAAGCAGTTAGTGCAGCTTAACTTAACATCCAATTTGGCTGTTTTCTCGGCCACCATCTAGGCGGTGGCAGCGGCCCTGAAATATGGACTTTTCTTCTCCCCATTCCTATATCTGGTTTGGCTTTATGGGCACTAAATGATGCTTTGTGTCTGTGTTTACTGCTTTAATCTGATATGTGCTTTCATCCCCTGCAGATGTCTTTTTCTACCCTGCATGTGTGCATAGAGAAACATTACTGCAAGAAAGATAGCTACACTGTGAGGAACACTTGAACAAATGGATACATTTAGTTTGATACCAGCCCGGTTGTCTGTTTCTACGCTTATGACCTGAACTGACGGAGTGCTTTTTGTATGTCATTTGTGACTGAATGCACTGCAACATTAATTGAAAAAAACATGTTATTTCTATGTGAGTGATGTTTAAAAACACAGGAATCAAATGATGGATTGAACAGGGATCCAGGTGCTCAAGGCTAGAGATGATACAACATGCAGCATCATAGACAATGCAACTCAGCCGTGTCTTTGGTCAGACCAGGACCCCAAACCTCTGGCTCAAGGCATACTTCAAAAACACTAGATTGCTTTCTGCCATAGACAACACTCAAGACTGGTCCATGTTGCCTGAGCTTTTTACTTCCTCAAATAAAAGTTTGAAATGTCATACATGTACATGTGCATATGAGTGTTCGGTTCTACTAATTAAGTACAGGAGAACAGAAGTTTAGGATGGCTCTTGCTGACAGAGGAAGTAAATCTTCATTTCTAAAAACCATATAATTGTCAGAGATCCATGGGTTTCAAGTGGCAGCGGGGATATTTCCTGAGCCACAGAGCCAGCGCACAGCATGAGGAGCTACTTTCCCACACAGCTTCTTCCCCCTCCCAGTGTTACACAGGCTCAGTGTGCAGATCTGCCCCATTTACCCCCCTTTGGCCCCGCGGCTGTAGTAGCAATGACTAAGCTCAGCCCCACCCCACCTGTCACTCCCTTACCCCGCCACAGGGGGCAAAGAGCCAGGCCCTGTGTTTCCACAGAGATCATGAGATCTGTGAGCAGTGTTAGTGCTACAGGCAAAAATGTGATCATTCCAGGAAGGTGATTATCAGAATGGAAAAAGCAGGCATTCTCAATTTCTCGGGGCTGTGAATGAAGACTAGATTTAAGCATTCATTCTAAAACAACCTGTCTCTCTGGCCTTCTCCTACGCGGGTCACCCAGGCCGCGCTGTGTGACGGCCATTAATGACTGACTTGATATCATGGAGACCACAACCAGTCATCCACTCTCAGACTTTTAACATACTTGTGGGCTGAGCACGGCGGGGAAATTGTGTAATTGTTATGCCAGTCTGAAAGGGACTGTTTGGGAAAGCATGTGTGCATTCATTTTGCAATATTGGAAAATGTGTTAGTGACCTCGAACATATTCTCCTGTAAGCTAACTGATCCAGAAGCCAGTCGCTGGCGTGCTGTGCATTTGAATATCTTATGAATATATTAGACAGTTTTTTAATATCCTCTTCTCTCGCTCAGCCGTCTGATTTCAACTGTGAGGTGATAAGCAGAGCGGAGGTACTTCATTACATAAGCGTCTTTCTCTGCCTGCGTGCTTGCCTCATAGAGCGTAGCAGTGCTATAAACTCATATATTAGTTACTGCCGTTTTCAAGATGCCATCGTGTATCTTAAGACCAACAGCACCATCATTGTTGCGGTGCACAAGATCACTGGCGTTTCAATAGAGTTTTAGGAGGTTTTTAACAGGGTTTTAATTTGAGATTACAATGTCTCCCTGAGAAAATAATAAAAATAAAAAAGAATCTCTTGGGCCCAATATGGGGACGTAAACTATATGGCTGTTCAGTTTTAATTTCAAGATTCTATGTTAATGTACTTAAACCCTGCTTTGCGCTGCTCTCCTTCCTATCAAGTATTTCACACGTTGACAGTGATTGATGCATTTAACACTGTACAGTACTGTACTATTTAGTTTTTTCTTTCATCACTGCAGAGCGGAGTATTTATGGTTCAGGGGAGTCTGGCGGTTGGACTGAAGCCTTTTTAACACATCATCTCCAGCAGCCTGAGAAACAAAAGCCGGGCGACAGTTTGGCTTGGCTGGGTTGACACTAACGAGGTATGACATAGTCAAGACTACTTCCACTTGATGTTGTGACTCCCATAATACAGCAGAAAGAGGCTGCGCTTAAATGTGGGTATCTAGGGAGAAATGGACATTAAAGGATAATTCTCTGCATAGTAGTCTAAAAATGATAATTGTTATGGATACACTTATAGGGACAGATGCGTAGAAATAGACATTCCCAATACCCGTCCCAAATAGTTCCCATTGAGGGGAGTATGAGGTGTGGAGTTAACCCTTGTGTTGTCCTCTGGTTAAATTTGACCCCGTTTTTTGAAGTTTTTATATCAGAAATATGTTTTTTTCAAACCAAATTTCCCCAAAAATAACATATAACACTAAAATAAATTTTGATGATCACTACTTTAATGGTTTACCCGGGTCAAAATCTATTATAATACAAAATATGTTCCTTTGATATTAACTATTAGTCAACATAATACAGAATTTCTGCAAATTTTACTCAACAATTTGGCATCATTTCATGTAAATGAGGTGCGGTGACCATACATTTCAGACAGAAGTGTAAAATGAGTAATGGTAATAAGTTGGAATCAAGTTGGCTAAGAAGACGTAAGACAGAAAGGGTGATAATTTACAGGGTACTTTATGCTTCATAAACCAGGTCAATTTTGGTTGATAGGAAGACAATACAAAGGTTAAAGGTGCACTCAAGCCATTTCATATTACACTTCCATAAAGTTGACTCAAAAAAGACCAATTAAAAAAATCAATGGTCAAAAGTGATGAGAGTGGTGAGAGGCAGAGAAATACTCGCTTTTTAGAAAAGCAGAAAGGCCAAGCTCCAAAAAAAATTGGAACCTATTTCCCTTGATGAAAATTCGTAGTGTCTCAGACTATGCCAGGGAGCAGAGAAAGTATATTCTCTTCCAAATATCCTGATATTTGGGATATCCTGACTTTTAGTCCATAGCAAGCACTCTCACAAATAAATCCATAAAATAACAGAAAAAGTATTAGCAGCTTGTACCCGTACTTTGCCCTGTAATTACAAAACAGCAATTTTGTGTGTAGCTACAGTTAAAATATAACACTTACAAGGCCTGTATAAAATGCTCCCTTACAAAGCTGCTCAATTAGTAAAAAGCAAATCAAAATGTAAAAAAGCCCAAAATGTGTGGGGTGGGGGAATGCCAATTATATGAAAAAAAACGCCAATGTGAACTTCTATAATCTCCCAAAAATAACCTCCGTGGCCAACAACAAGTTGCCGGAGCACAATATCTGCATTTCGAAATGTAAAAAACTAAAAATACAACTGTGAATCACATTCTACCAAACAATTTCTGTCATTCTGTCAAATACACAAATGTTTCTCAGAGTGTGGGGCCCACTTCCAAAACTTGTGGATCCTCCATTTGCTTTTATTCAACCAACAGAATTGTGTGTTAGATTTCGTGCTAAATGAAACGTTTGTAACCCCGGCTTTCTGTAAATTGTAGCCTGAGTCGAGATAATCCTGATGACCTCATCAGGGGTTATTTTCTCAGACTTGAAAAGACTCAACAAATCTGCACAACAGACATGACTTTACAGGGATTCCCCTTTAACATCAATGCTAGGCAGTTAAGGTGTATTGTTAAGGTGTGTTTACAGCCAAATCAAAAAACCACACAGCTGAAAATAAAGTCTTCACTCAGGCTGAGAGTAACTGCTTGCATGCGTTAAGAGTTGTAGGTGGGTCAATGGATTTGAAAGCAACTGTAATATGTCTTTTTCTGGATGAATGGATTACTTGTTTTGGTCTTTAATATGTCAGAAAATTGTGAGAAATGAGCTAGAAATAAACTAGAAATATTCACATTTACAGTTATCTTCTTACAGTAATCTTTGCAGCTCTACTCTACAGGTGGGGATAGTTTGATTGATTGTGTGTGTGTGTGTGTGTGTGTGTGTGTGTGTGTGTGTGTGTGATCTGCCCCTAGCTATTCTCCATCTGTCTGTTGATCTTGGCCAGATTGAAACTAGCTCTCAGCTCAGCTCTGAAGGCCATTCAACCAGTCACTAACTTTTCTCCCCGTGCGCCCCCTGTGCCTTCCCTGAGACTCATGTAGTAAAGGGTGGAGGACAATAATAAGAGCCCGGCTCTGATGAATGTAAGGGCAACAATCAAAATTGGTGTGACAAGGTTCTGGCTGTTGGGCGTCACAGCCAGTGTCTCGCCGTTGGCATAGAGACTCTTCACGGCTATGCAACATCCATGACGTTTTATTTACAGGATTGCGCCGGTGCCACTAGAAATTATCCCTAATTTTCTGCCGGATGTCCGTCCTCTTCCTCTGTCTCTGTTTTGGCGTTCTAACCTCTGGTGGATTTCTGAGGACTATGGTTAAATGCTCCTCAGATCTCTGCAGGGTAAATCCAGACAGCTAGCTAGACTATCTGTCCAATCTGAGTTTTCTGTTGAACGTACACATGTTCCACCAAAACAAGAGACTATTTAGCAGAGGCAATGTTACTGAGTCCAGCGCTAAGCGCTGCCCAACACGATTGTGATTGGTTTAAGGAAATGCAGATAAACCAGAGTATGTTTTTCTCCCATCCTAGAATGTTGTGTGGACTAGCCAGACCTTCCTCCGCAGCGCTGTGGAGGAAGGTCTGGCAATGCAGCGTGGAGGTTCTACCATTACAGGCTAAGGTTCTCCTCTCTGGACCATGTTGATATCCTGACGATTCCTATTCACCGCCAACACTTCAGGTAGAGCTGCATGAACTACCCTTGAAAAAAGTGTGTTTGAAAATAGAGTTTTAAAGAGCCTGGCAGAGGACAGAGTGGAGTGCTCGCTGCATAACAATGCCGGACGAGGCAGGGACACCTTTAGTGGCCATGCGGGGGGGGTCAAAGGCGGCTCTGTTTGAAAGCAATTAGCTGGGTTTGATTTGAAGGAGACCCAGGCTGGGTCTTTCATGTTCTATAGTGCTGACAGCTCCAGAGGTGATGGGATGATTATTAATACATTTCTGTTTTTACCACTGACAGCTCAACACAGCCATCACTTTTACCCTCATTATTTCCCAGTTCAAGGACCCTACTATCATATATTCACATCAATTCTCTGGATCAACAGAGAGGTAAGTAATCCAATTCTTTTAGCCTCTAGCTTTTTTTTCCCTTAAGTGTAATCGTCACATGCTGATCAAATGATGGAGGGATGTGTTTGGCCATAGAGGAAATGCATTAGATGTCAATGAGTTTCTTCTTCAGCTAATAGAATCCCTCCGTGAATTCTCCCTGCGCTCATGAAAGTAAATGTTTTTTTGGTGTGTGATTTGCTGAGTGAATCACCCACACCTAACAACTTAAGTATAGGCCTAGGTGTTACTGTGAAGCTAGGAATCAGAATCACAGCAGAAGGTCAGTGGGGGAAATTGCATTCATGCTACACTGACATGCACACACAAGGCACACTG